>JAUIMM010000493.1:255000-855000 GCA_031769625.1 Taudactylus pleione
GGTTATGATGATGACATTGGTTAAATGTCTATGTAAACAGGCATCTTCCAGACAGTGTGATCTACATGAAGAGTGAATACCGGCTGAAGACGCTGCCCAGAGAGGCTCAATTTCGTCAGAGTTTCCCAGTTGCAGAGAAACCACAATATAGGTAAGAAAAGAGACTTCCAAACTGATTGGCCTGTGCCTAGTTCAGAGGGATGGGGGTCCCCAAAAAGAGTGCATCATTCACCAAGATTTCTGTTGCCGACCCTGCAACCCTCAGTGGCATGCAAAAGCCCCTCCAGGCCCTAAGAGGAGGGAGTATCCTGCCCTCCTCCAAAGACTCCACCCCCTCGACAGACCCGCCCCATAAGGGCTGCTTCCAGAAATTTCCCGGGCTGATTTTCCATCCCAATCCGCCCCTGTTTGGCAGTAATATGGGGCAGAATGTTAACACGAGTTGGTAACAAAGAAATAATCAAAAACCTTTTTTGACCGATAGCCCGATACCTTTAGGACGGGATGTACTAAGCATCTCAACCGCGATACGGTACATCCCGCCACATAAAGGGTACATTTCGGTGTTAGGAATACCCCTTTTACCCCAGAGCAACCTAGGTTTTTGCTGGGTCTTCCTGGGTCGCAGCTCAGTGTCAAAGGGTCCCTTAAAAATAACTTGGGTCAAGTGACCCAGCAATCCAACCCAGGTAGCTACCAGGGTCGGACCCAGGATGGACCTGGGTAATGGTGCAGTGTAAACGGCGCAACCCGGGTTATCCGACCTGAGTCATGCCTAAAATTAGCTGATTGGCGGTTGTGGAGCAGTCACCTCCCACTTTTTATGACCTCACAAGTTTAGCAGGGCAGACCCAGGTTCAGTGTGAATGGGGCTGACCTGAGCATAACGGTGTCTGACCTGGGTTGGAACCATGTCTGAAACCCCAGGTCGGATTGGATCCCTCCCAGAAGAAACGTGATTAGAAGCCCATATACATAAATATAAAGACCGGATGTCTCTCATTGATATTGTGACATTCTGATGTAAATTTGATTTTCTAAACCTCTAAAATGTTAGTACTGTGAGATGAATTAGTATCCCATTAACTCCTAGTTTGCTGGAAGACAGCTAGAACAATATCTATTAGAGGGAATATTTGATTGGATAGAGCATCTGCAGAGAAGGAATATCTTAATGCAGGACATATATTTAGTATCAATTCTTAATAGGACTTGTTACGGTGAAACCTGCGCTGCAGAATGGCACCAGGAGCAGGCTGGCCAAGGAACAGATCAGGACGGGGTAATAGCAGTATCAATGTTTAGATAATATTGTGGTTAGTTAATTATTGAGCTTGTGCCCAGCTCTATATTATGGTAGCAAATGCATCATCTGCGAGATTAGCTTAGTAGCTGTACCTATTTTATAATTCATCTTTCGTGGTTAGATTCTAAAATACTAAATCCTGACCGGTATTGGAAAACCTCTTGGTTTATTTTTTTCCCTTTAAATTGTACTGCAAAGGTTATTTCTCTCCCCAAATTCCTTGTCTAACTTTGTTCCCCTCGGCCTCCGAGCACAATTTGACTGATCTCTGCAAGTGCAGAGATAAACTGCAGAAGTGGGGAGGAAGGGGTAATGCCCCAGTGGGGGTGGGGGATGGGTCCCAATATGGTAATTTGACACTGTGTGTGTGTGTTGGGGGGAGGGTAAGAATAACTTGGGTGTTTTTACACGGAGGTGGTTGGGTTATAAAACAGTGAAGAAGACAATCATGTACAGTATACACTGACGTGCCAAAAGTCTTTGAATAGATGCTTAGTATCATGTAGGACCCCAGTGGCAAACGCAGGATTTCCCGAGGGGGGTTTCCAAATGCCTGAGTTTAGAGTGAGTGTGGCCAGTCCATGAAAAGGGCATAATTAGCACTTATCCAGCTTTAACATGCGTCATACAAAGTATATTGTGTGTCATAATTCCAGCATATACAGGACCATCGATCACAGTAAGCCATTAGATGTGGCAGTAGGTCCATCCTGTCTGAGCAGAATGTTTTTTTTCAGATGTGGGCACCATTCCTGAGCATGGGAGAAAGTCCGGGACTCTGTGGGAGCAGCAGAAGAACCTAGCACTGCCCTGGACATATATGTACATATCGGTCTCCTTATGTACTGGACAGTGTATTATTATACAGTATTAATAATTATCCCTATTGATGGTCTATAGCAGTGCATCCTTAACAGTGCATGTTTTCCTGATCTCCTAGTTGATACACAGGTGTGTTTATTACTGTCTGACATGTTAAAAGATACACAGGTGGCGTTAATTATTTCATTTGTGATACTGAGAAGAACATGCAGCACTAGTAACATTCTATTATATTACTATTTCTATTGTGGTCATGGTGTGGGCTGAGGAGGGGAGTTTCCAGGCAACCGGAAACCCCCCTGCATTTGCCTATGGACCCCCTCTAGCCTGTGCAGCAACTCAACGTGGCATCGATTCCGCAAGTGGATGGAAGCCCACTGGAGAGATGTTGAACCGAGAGCTTGCCATAGCTCCCTGATATTTGTAGGTGCAGGATTTTGGGTGCAAATGGACATCTCCACCACATCCCATAAATGCCCGATTGGGTTCATGTTAGGTGAACTTGGTGTTTACCAGTTGCAGCTCCAGAGGTGGGGCTGCAGCACAGTCCAAAATTCAAATAGGGGAGCCTATTATAAAAATGTGAAGTGACAAACTGTTTGGAAAAAAATGCTTCACAAATGACATTAATATATTATTCAAAATGCAGTGATTTTGCAAACAAATGATCACAGGGACATTTAAAAAGTGGCATGGAACCAGGGTCGGATTATAGGCGGGGTGGATGGTGCGGTCGTCCAGGGACCCCCCACACATTGCTCCTACCCAGCTCACTCTGAACCCTCCCTAACTGCAAAAGCCCTCCCATCTACTTATATTCCAGTCCAGTGTTTCCGTATTTCCCTCGGCCAGGGTGGATGTGATCGGCGCCAGGGTCCTGACAGGTAAATGCACCGCAGCTCGATTCTTGTCCCTCTCCTGTGTGCGTGTGTGCTCGCTCTGACCTCCCCCTGCCCATTGCAATGACAGCGGCTGGGATGGGGGACTCCGATTTCTGTATTATTAGTACTATTATTCAGGGCCATAATAGTGGCATGGTGGGGGGGCAGCAACAATTTTATTGGGCGGGTCCTCCACAACTTAGTTGCCCTGGAGCCCCCACAAACCTTAATCCAGCCCTGCATGGAACATACTGTACAGCACACTTGCCGATATTCAGCTCCCTCCTTCCGGGAGGGAGCTGAATGCAAGCATAGAGGGGGAGGCGTGGCCAGCTATGACAACGTTTTGGGGGCGGGGGAAGGGGCGTGAGCGCACGAACGCGTCATCATGGCCCCGCCACCTCTTAACAATGCCAAAAATAAAGGCATTGTGAAGCAGGGGGCGGAGCCACGATGACGCGATTCAGCGTGAATCGCGTCATCGGGCATCCCCGCTGCGGGGGTTTCAAGTAGTTGTGCGGGGGGCAGGCGGCAGCCGGGAGGCTTGCCTGCCTTTCCGGGGGGTCGGGAGCGGCACCCGATATTCGGGAGGCTCCCGACCAAATCGGGAGGGTAGGCAAGCCTGCTGTACAGTATAACTATGTTTACATTTTTATATGCAGCCCCCTTGCTCTCCTGGCCTGTAGTGTCCCGGAGATCTCAGGAGCTAATAGCTCAGAGACCCACTCAATATGGATGCTCACTACATGGACTACACAAAGATGGCTGCCACTGGTCAGTGCCAGAAATCCTTAGCCCCTTCTGGAAGTTTCCAGACAGTGATTGACGGAGAAAAGGCCGGAGACCATCAGGAGGCAGGTCTGTCAGGAAGATGTGAGACTGAGGGCCTGATTCAGACCCACTCGCAAGCGCATTGCGCTCGCAAGCGGGTCGATGGCGGCCCAGTGCGCACGTGAGCCCCAGAGCGAGTGCAAAAAGCGCTCGTTCCGGGACTCACTACAAAAGGGGTGGCTGTCGATGTTGATCGACAGCTCGCCCCATTTTGTAGGTGTGGCTGGGGGGTGGCTTCACAAACGGAGGCGTTCCCAAGCGAAGCCAGAAGCTCTCTGGGGCTTGCGGCCACGAGACCCTACCACAAGTGTATCATCGCAAGCCCGATGGTCGCGATGGTCTTGACCATCGCGGCCATCATCATGGCCACTCGCTATAGCTGTGGGTGGCCACCCACAGCTATGCGAGCGGCCAGGATGCCGCTCCTAAAAAAAACAGCGCCCACCCTGATTCAGAACGAGCGCTCGCTTTTTGCGAGCACCTCTGAATCAGGCCCTGAGCCTTTAAAAGGAGCTGGTTTAACACCAAACAAGTTCCAGTGTGAGATGAGGAAGCAGAGCCAGTAGGATGACCGGGAGAATTCAGTCGAGCCAGCCTCTGACATGCAAGACTGCCTATCCCTGCTGGAGAGTAGATTTCAGTAAGAGGTGTGAGGTAGACATACAAATTGGAGAGAGGGTGGAACTGACCTCTTGGGAGAGCCAAGCCAGGACGGTCATACTTGCTGACTATTTTTTTCTCCTCCCCTGGAGAAGTCCGGGGAGGAGAAGCAGCTGGGTGGCAATGGGGGGCGGGACATGATGGTCCGCATTATTAAGCCCCACCCCTCGCGGTAAATTGCTATTCGCACCGATTTAAATAGGGGCAGAGCCAAATTACGTATTCTTGCACAATCACGTCATTAAGCCCTGCCCCCTGTATGGGGACCCGCGATCTCCGCAGAAATTCTCCCCATTCTGCCGCGACTTCCGGGAGAGTAGGCATGTGTGAGTACTGTATCTGCAGTGTTGGGCGTTTCAAGCTAGTCCCTGATCTGAAAGAGAGTCTCCGTTTTGGGTGAGTGCCAGGGAGGATCTTCTAGCAAGCATGGGGTGAATAGTCTTAATACACAGCGGCCCTTGTATAAAGTTCTGTACAGAAGTGACAAACGTGTACTGATATTTCTGCATTGATCTAAACTGAGCAAACCGTGAACTGCGATAAAGAATTTATATACTGTAGCTGTTTGCTCAACACACCCTAGACAGTAATATTATCTGTATATATTACAGAAGAAAAGAGATAGAGATCTGTCTACATACTTCAAACAGAGTCTTTGTGGCAGCCATACCGTAATTCTTCGGAGTAATTTTATGGAATATAGACAGACTGCACCAGTGATTTATGTATTTTCATGCATGCCAACGACAACGGCACCCATCAACAGGACAAGCTTGCAACGTTAAGTGATTGTACGTCTAATTATTGTGCCGATGTGTGTACGGCGGTGATCCTGCATTTGAATATTGGGTTGTGTAGACGGTACAACTTGCAGGGTTCAGGGATAGGAAACAGACCTTGGACCTCATTCAGAGCCGCTCACAAAATGCGAGCGCTCGCTCTGAATGAGGGCGGCCGCATCTAAAAAATGATCCGGCCTCCTGGCCGCTCGCTAGGCTGTGGGTTACCACTAACAGCCTAAACGAGCGACCAGGATGTCGAAGCCGGATAATTGGCTGAGACAGAATCGGTTTAAAATTAAATCTGTACGACGCCATTTTGCAAAAAGCAATGAGACGCCATTTTGTGACTGGCCGCCCAGCGCCATTTTAGTGAATCTCGCCAATATAAGTACATACGGCGATGCTATTATTTAGCGTCATGCGATTACCATGCAATAGAAAGATGTTAAAAGTCCTCATCATATAAATACAGTCACTAAAACATATAAAATGATCAACCCTGCAAAACACGTACCATGGTGTACTCCACAAACACGTAGTCGCACAACGCTAACTAGCGTCTTTTCTCAATACCCCAATACTTATACACTGCACACTTACATAAAAGGTTCCCTAGTATTAAAGTGTAATATTCAAGGTTTATTCAGTATTAGTAATGTTGTGAAATAAATGTTATTTGATATCTAAGGTTTAGTACATGGTAAGCAGACCGTGTTTGGTGTTGTACTGATCCACTGTGTCTTTGCAGATTTCCGGTATCATCAGCGAGAATATCGCAACATGTGTCTGCAAACTATGGACCATAGAGAGTTAAACATTAAAATGTACTCTGTAATGTAGCCAGCTTAGATTTATTATGCAGCGGGAAAAAGGACACAAAGGGCTGTTGGAGGCTGGATTGTGTCCATACGAACTGACCTATGAACTATACTGTAACAGAAGAACCAGGAAGAAGAACCAATGGAATCATGCCAAATTTTTTAACACCAAACCACCCCATTTTAAACTCCACCAGTACCAGGTAGATAAAACACTTTTATGTTTAAACATCACTAACTCCAATGAACTAGGAAGTTGGGAGGTGACTGGGAATAACCAGACAATGACCTTCTCACAAAGAGCTGACCATGAGCCTATGAATTATGAACTGTTACGCACAATTAGGTCAGGTGGAAGACATTTCCGGTATAAATATACACTGAGTAACACTAAAGAAATGGTTGGCAGAATACCAGAAGGGTACTGTGCCAGGGTGATACAACCAGAAACGTGTATTAGCCAGATGGGAGAACCTGAGATAGGATCATTTTTGAGGGAAATGTGTTGGATGATTATGATGCAGTCTATTCCTTATGTTCTCCCCGATGATGTATATTTTATATGTGGAAGGAAAGCGTATAAGTGGCTCTCTCCGATTTCCGAATGTTTGTGTTATTTGGGAAGAGTACTTCCAGAGGTTATGACCCTTACACATGGTGAAATGCTTGGTATTCATAAAAACACACCATCACCATATCTTCACACACAGTATGAAAACGGAGACAAAAGAAATATGATACCTGGTGACATACATAAAGCCACACAGTTAATTAGTGAGACAACTGGCTTTCAAGTTTTGGTAGCATTGGATCCCACCAGGATCGCTAGGAGCACACTAAATTTCAGATATATCCAAGATCTTGCTAAATTAATAGATAATATCACCGAGATGTATGATGACACATTCAGGTATACAGGCAGGGCGTTGCAAGCTTACAAGAAAGAACTCGTGCAACATAGACTAGTGTTAAATTATTTAACAGCTATCACTGGAGGGTATTGCATAACTTTGGCCACCCAATTTGGTGTAAAATGTTGTACTTACATTACAAACGATACCAGCGATCCCAAGGAGGTAATAGACCGGAAGATGGATGAAATTCTGCAGTTAAAATGGGAATTTCGAAAGAACCATAATGCTTCAGTGGCTGAAGTAGAGGAGAAGGTAGAGGAATGGGTTTCTTGGTTGAACCCAGTGAAATGGTTCTCAGTGCTAGGAGAGTGGGTCCAGGAAATGATTGCGAGCATAGGTAAACTCCTGATCCTCATACTGGTTGTCATCAAAGTAATTGGCTTATGTGTCAGGTGCGTTCCTACTGTGTTGAAATGTGGAAAATGTAAAGATAAGGTAAACCGGAAGAATGAAATTATGATGGTGGTCAGTAGTAACAATATGAATACTGAGGTAAATGTAGGACTGCATTACAACCTTGAACTAGAAGGTACCATCATATGATGTATAAGATTTAGACATACATGAAATGTGTTATTAGAATGTTATTTTAAAACATCTTAAACCATGTAAGTCCCTATTCCCCCTCAAGACTTCCTTTATAGGATTGGTGCATCCCCACATCTTTCCCATGATCTTCCAAGATCCACGGTGTGCGTATAAGGGTAGTTTTATGTCCCCTCCTAGAGACACATTATCGATGGTTTAAGAACCACCTTGTGCCATCCCATAATATAACATTAAATAATATGTCATAATGTAAGCCTAAATTAATTTTAAAATCAGAGTATGATAGCATGTTGTTTGCTATCAAAGGATGGACTGTCGAAGCCGGATAATTGGCTGAGACAGAATCGGTTTAAAATTAAATCTGCACGACACCATTTTGCGAATGGCAATGAGATGCCATTTTGCGACTGGCCGCCCAGCGCCATTTTAGTGAATCTCGCCCATTATAAGTACACGTGGCGATGCTATTATTTAGCGTTGGATGATTCCCACGCAATAGAAAGATGTTAAAAGTTCTCATCATATAAATACAGATAGTCACTAAAACATATAAAATGATCAACCCTGCAAAACACGTACCATGGTGTACTCCACAAACACGTAGTCGCACAACGCTAACTGGCGTCTTTTCTCAATACCCCAATACTTGCACACTTACATAAAAGGTTCCCTAATATTAAAGTGTAATATTCAAGGTTTATTCAGTATTAGTAATGTTGTGAAATAAATGTTATTTGATATCTAAGGTTTAGTACATGGTAAGCAGACCGTGTTTGGTGTTGTTATGATCCACTGTGTCTTTGCAGATTTCCGGTATCATCGGTGAGAAGATCACAACATGTGTCTGCAAACTATGGACCATAGAGAGTTAAACATTAAAATGTACTCTGTAATGTAGCCAGCTTAGATTTATTATGCAGCGGGAAAAAGGACACAAAGGGCTGTTGGAGACTGGATTGTGTCCAAACGAACTGACCTATGAACTATACTGTAACAGAAGAACCAGGAAGAAGAACCAATGGAATCATGCCAAACTGTTCTATTGTATTGCCTATGTCTGCTAGAGTATATATGTATGCTCTCTGAAATGGGATGCCAGTCTTCTTGCTTTGCTGTTGTCAGAGGTTTCTACTTTGATGCCGGGATCTGGGTCCAGAGCGCGTGCGTATGTAACTGTACCTTGGGTCTGTATTATTTATTTGCGCTAAATGTATTTAGATCACAGCGTGTAACTTTCTGTTTTTATATTGAATAATAACTTTTTGTGCTTTGGAACCACAATCAAAGTCTGAAAGCAATTATTTCTTGTGAGACTCATAACGCTAAACAGCGACAATTATTTTAGAGTGTATAGGTAGGTAGGAATCGATAGGTAGGAATCGATAAGGATGATTGTCGCGATGGTCAAGACCATCGCGACCATCGGGGCTTGCGACGAGACCCTTGAGGTAGGGTCTCGTCTTCCGCAAGCCCCAGAGAGCTTTCGGCTCTAATAGAGCTGGAAGCTCTCCCACTGACATCACTGGTGATGTCAGTGGGGCCGCCCACAAATGGCAGGCATTCACTTGAGAACGCCTGCGTTTGTGAAGCCACCCCCCACGCCTACAAAACGGGTCGAGCTGTCGATCAACATCGACAGCCACCCCTTTTGTAGTGAGCCATGTAGCGAGAGAATTTCTCTCCCGCTCCGGGGCTTGCGCATGCGCAGTGCGGCTGCTGCGCATGCGCACAGCCAAACATCGACCCACTTGCGAGTGCTCAGATGCTTGCAAGCGGGTCTCAATGAGACCCCTTGTGCCATAGTATGCTAAGCATAGCATTGGTTACTTTCTACAGAGAGGGAGATTGTGTATAAGTAGGTTTGAGGTACCATATTGTAGCAGTCGCTATGTTCTTCATAATGGTATTGGCTATATGGAACTCATCTGTAGGGGTAAATTTACTAAGATGGGAGTTCTATTAAGAAGTTATGCTGCCCATAGCAACCAATCCGATTCCAGGTATTATCTTCTAGAAGGTGGTAGATAAATGAGAAGTAGAATCTGATTGGTTGCAATGGGCAACATCACTTCTTAAATAGAACTCCCATCTTAGTAAATTTACCCAGTAGTTCCTAGAGCCTGAGGAGCTGTGTGGTTACAGAGCATATCTCCATTGTGTTTGTGTTTTTTCCCGATAATCGGTACATGCTATTTGATATTGTGGTCTTTGGCCCTCATTCAGAGCCGCTCGTAAGTGGCCGCTCGTTCGTTATGAGCGATGTTCGCTCATCTGCGCATGCATACGGATTGTAATACACATGCGCGAACCAGTCAGTGCGGCCGAAAATCGTTTGTTCACTAAATAGTGAATGCCTGCTATTTTGAGTGACAGGAGGAGGCGTATGTGGGTGGTAACAGGGGAAGGTGCTTGAAAACGGGGAGTGGAGATCAGAACACAGGCGTGCCTAAAGGTCAAAACGGGCGTTTTAAGGGTGTGCATAATTAACAAAGCAGCGTCATCGACCACGTCAGTTGGGTGTCTTATAGTCAGAACTGCTCGCAAGATAGCGGTAGGAAAAACCAACCACAAGAATAGCGAGCAGTTCATACGCTGTTCGATGTACTCGATTAATCTAATAAATAGCGGACATGACGTATGGTGCGAGCGGCCAGGGGGCGTATTTTTCAAAATTACGACCGCATGTTTTGTTCGCTCGTTCAGACATAGAGGCATCAACAGACCGCAAAGAGCGAACGGTTCATTTGAATAGCCACCCCTTTTTTCTGAACGAGCGAGTGCAAATAGCGTCCGGCTCTGAATCAGGGCCTTTGTCAATATTCTTTTCTACTTTATCGGTGTCCCATTCATCACTGGTATATTTTTCTCATCTTTGTCATTATCGATGTTTGTATATCTCTATCATTATCGATGTTCCTATTTCTTAGTCATTATCGATGTTCCTATTTCTTACTCATTATCGATGTTTTTGCAGTTGAGCTATAATGGGCCGCCTGCGCATGCGTCTAGGTACATTACCATTCGTCGCTCACAGCGAGTATTTATTTGCAGTGTGATTGACTGTCAGGGAGCGTTTAGGGGAGGTCATGGGGAGTGGCAGCAAGGAACACCGGCGTGTCACGACCATTGCGGGGGCGTGTCTCACCGTGCGACTGCAAGCCCATATGTAACGAATATGGCTCCGGCGTCTCAGTTCCCAGGGACATTCTGCGGGACCATACAGTCACTCAGGACTGTGACAATTGAATGATTTGTAACCGATGCTGCGTCTGCCTATGCAGATACTGCAACAGTTTACGCAGATGCTTGGATTTGCAAAGCCGCAGATGTCATATTCAGTGTCGATAGTCTCTTATTATATTATTCCATGTTCTTGTGAGACTTGCTGCTGATACTGTATCTGTTTGTGTTACTTGAAGCCTGTAACCAGATTTGTCCAAACGGCTCATGTGTTACTGTCCAAGATGGCGGCGCCCAAGTCTCAGGGATGCCACAGGTGACCAGTGGGGACACAGGCCCTCATTCAGAGCCGTATGCTCTGAGCAGAGCGCACGCTCTGAATGAGGGCCGCCCTCCATAAAAATGGAGCGTCCTCCTGGACGCTCGTATAGCTGTGGGTCACCACCCACAGCCTATACGAGCGTGCAGTTTGATGGCCGCGATGGTCGTGACCATCGCAACCATGGAAACTGCGAGCCGGAGCCTGCGGTTGAGGTTTTCATCATTTCTATCAGAGCCAAAATCACTCCCACTGACATCACTAGTGATGTCAGTGGGCCGGCTTCTGATGGGAGGCGTTCCCGTGGGAACGCCCCCGTCAGGGAGGCACGCCCACCAAAGGGGGCGTGCTGTCAATCAACATCGACAGCACGCCCCCTTTGATCAGACACAACGAGCGAAGGACTTTCCTTCGCTCGTCGCGTCTGGCGCATGCGCACGCCAGAGCTCCCTCCATCATGCGCATGCTCAGTGCAGAACATCGACCCACTTGCGAGCGGACAGCCGCTCGCGAGTGGGTCTGAATCAGGGCCACAGTTGGCAGTGAGCAGGGCCGGCTCAAGGGACGTTCGTGCAGTGCAGCAACACAGGACGGCATCAACCTGGCTGTCTCTGGAGGAGATGATGAAGAGGACGAGCATAAGATCCCCGCCCTCCACCCAGCCACCGGTGTTGAAGGTTTGAGCATGGGGGGAGGGAGAGCGCCCTAATATGGACCTGCTTAGGTTGCTAACACACACAGTCAAACCTGGCACTAGAATCCAGACATGTATCGTACTTGCCTGCTCTCCCAGAAATTGCAGGAGACTCCTGAATTTGCGGGCTGTCCCCTGGACCCCTGGAAGAGTAGGCAGCCCTCCTACATCCTCCCCACTTCCTAGCTAAATGGGTGCTATAGGTAGGATAATATATCTATGAAAATGATGTCATATTGGCCTCGCCCTCTCTCAATCGACCCATGATTTGCAGCATTCCTCGTAAGGAGGCGGGTCCTAGTGACACCTTGCGCCGGTCCCTGGTCCCACCTCTAGTCACCTGCATCTCTCCTCTGGGCTTCTCCTGGAGGAGAGAGAGCAAAAGTAGACAAATATGGTACATGGGGGTCAATTTATAAAGAACATGAAGTGGCTCACGATAAATATCACTATACATCTCATCACATAAATATATAGGCCCTCATTCAGAGCCGTACGCTCTGAGCAGAGCGCACGCTCTGAATGAGGGCCGCCCTCCATAAAAATGGAGCGTCCTCCTGGACGCTCGTATAGCTGTGGGTCACCACCCACAGCCTATACGAGCGTGCAGTTTGATGGCCGCGATGGTCGTGACCATCGCGACCATCGAAACTGCGAGCCGGAGCCTGCGGTTGAGGTTTTCAACCGCAAGGCCCGGAGTGATTTTGGCTCTATCAGAGCCAAAATCACTCCCACTGACATCACTAGTGATGTCAGTGGGCCGGCTTCTGACGGGAGGCGTTCCCCTGGGAACGCCCCCGTCAGGGAGGCACGCCCCCGGCACGCCCACCAAAGGGGGCTTGCTGTCAATCAACATCGACAGCACGTCCCCTTTGATCAGACACAACGAGCGAAGGACTTTCCTTCGCTCGTCGCGTCTGGCGCATGCGCACGACGGAGCTCCCTTCGTCGTGCGCATGCTCAGTGCAGAACATCGACCCACTTGCGAGTGGACAGCCGCTCGCGAGTGGGTCTGAATTAGGGCCACAGTTGGCAGTGAGCAGGGCCGGCTCAAGGGACGTTCGTGCAGTGCAGTAACACAGGACGGCATCAACCTGGCCGTCTCTGGAGGAGATGATGAAGAGGACGAGCATAAGATCCCCGCCCTCCACCCAGCCACCGGTGTTGAAGGTTTGAGCATGGGGGGAGGGAGAGCGCCCTAATATGGACCTGCTCAGGTTGCTAACACACACAGTCAAACCTGGCACTAGAATCCAGACATGTATCGTACTTGCTTGCTCTCCCAGAAATTGCAGGAGACTCCTGAATTTGCGGGCTGTCCCCTGGACCCCTGGAAGAGTAGGCAGCCCTCCTACATCCTCCCCACTTCCTAGCTAAATGGGTGCTATAGGTAGGATAATATATCTATGAAAATGATGTCATATTGGCCTCGCCCTCTCTCAATCGACCCATGATTTGCAGCATTCCTCGTAAGGAGGCGGGTCCTAGTGACACCTTGCGCCGGTCCCTGGTCCCACCTCTAGTCACCTGCATCTCTCCTCTGGGCTTCTCCTGGAGGAGAGAGAGCAAAAGTAGACAAATATGGTACATGGGGGTCAATTTATAAAGAACATGAAGTGGCTCACGATAAATATCACTATACATCGCATCACATAAATATATAGTGAAGTTTAGTAGCCATTCATGTATACTTACCTCTCCGACGTCTTCATGCGCTATATACTACAACATTTCTGAAATCAGCTAACATTTTTTTTTATTATTTTTTCCTTTAAACAGCCCCAGTCCTGTAAAATAATTTGTGAATTTGAAACTAAAATGTTACTAAATTGCAGCAGCCAGAATTTCTGGGGCTTGATGCAGCCTCTAACAATATCCTTATGAATGTACAAATGTGGCTTTTGTGATTTGCTCTATTTGCTTCCCATAAATGACCACACATGATTTATCAGATAAGAATTAGCTGTTTGCTTGCACTTTCGTTCAGTGTACAGTACTTTGGAATAATTCATTTTCAGCAACAGGGATGTATTATTAGTTCGCTAACCTTGCAAACCAAAGTATGCAGCGGGAAGTATGCAGCTGGAATCTTTTTGGCAGACACGAGCAATTGTTTTGTAAAGGAGAAAAGCCGTGATTTCCATTCAGTCATGCTGTTTCTTGGAAATGACCATTGCTGTGACTGCTTAAGGGAGGAAAGTTGGAGACTATAGAAATCTATATTTATAAACGCTCTCACTTTCACTTTCGCTGACCCGGCATACAGTACTGTGCTGTATGTTTTCTTTTGCAACCACAGTGCTGATAGAATTTTCTGATCATCTGGAAGTGACAGGCCCGTCAAGAGCCGCACCGTAGCCAGTAAAAAAGGGGTGTGGCCTAATCGCAGGCGGCATGGCCACGCCCCCTGAGGTTAAAAAAAAACAGTTTTTCATCATCGCGAAGCTGAGCTCCGCCCTGTTGAGGCGGGCGCCGAGAGCCTCCTCAGCCCAGCGCATAACCAGTGGGGGGCGCCAGGGCCGTAACTAGGGTAGTGCGACCTGTGACACCGCACAGGTTACCGCAGGGCAGGGGGCGTTGTTCGAGCCTTTACATTTTCTGTTTATAATCATTCTCACTTGTAGCTTCCTCTTATTTTATCCCCAGCATCTCCTGGCCTCCCCATCATTTCCCTGGCCCTTCCCCATGAGGCCATGCCCCTTTTCCAGGTGCGATTTGTCCCCATTTGAAGAATAGGGGGGCGCCAATGCTCTTTCTGGCACAAGTCACCAAAAAGTCTAGTTACGGCTCTGGGATCAGCTTGATCGCTCCCCCCACAGGCATAAGTTACTGCTGTGGCTGCTTCTTCGCAGTCGCGAGCAGTCTCCAGGGCAGCTCAGCACACAGCAGCGTGTGCTAGGCTGCTGTGTGATGTAAGAGGGGGGGGGCAGTGCCGGACCCGGGCTCCCCCAGCAAGCCCAGGCCAGGGTATTTTGTACCCGCTCCCCCCCCTCTCGGCACCCCTGGGAAGTGATACGTACACATAGACTGCAGAACAGATCTATCCTCATTCACTTATCATTTTTGCACCATAGTGCGTAAGACGCTTGCCACCACTTAGACCCTCTGCCATGTAAAGCATACTTGCCTAAACTCCCGGAAGTGGCGGGGGGGTCAAGGTTTTTCGGGTAGCCCCTAGTGAAGCGGGCAGGATTGAGAGATTTAATGGGGCATTTGCAGGTCCGTAGAGAGGGGGCGGGGCTAAATTTCAAAAATTGCATTGTATAGCAGTTTGCCCCCTTCTTGCGGACCCGCGAATCGCTGACTTTTCCAGGGAAGGGGCGGGGTCTAATTACATCTAAGTCGCAGATTTAGCAAGATGATATGTGGCACGAGGCATAGTATGGTCACTCATATTAGTGACATGGTCGCACACAGAAGTACATGAAATGCCAGCACCAGTTGTCAAGGTACCCATGCATTGAAGTTTTGTCGCATTATTGACTGATTAGTGACTCAAAGTCCATGGTGCGCCAAACAGGGCTAATTGGCGTGATTTGAGCAAAGGTGCTTGTTGACATATCTATATGCAAAAGTTATTTACTACACATATATACTTGTATATATCTACATAATTATTCTCTCAGGCCTGTCTCGTCTCCCTAGTAGTGGAAACCGTTGGAGGGGCAGCGTGCCACGGCTCCCACTGCACATGTATGTAGGAGACTGGCAGACCTTAGGGAATTTTTATATAGATATGGTTCAAATCAATATGTGCGTATATGAGGGATGCCAACAGTGTCGGACTGGGTCATTAAGGGTTCTCCGGGGAAATGTAGTGATAGGGACCCATACTTAGGGATCTGGCCAGCCTCCACAGAGAGTGCATGGACTGGGCCTCTTAAAAATGTATATATAGTAAATACTGCTAGCGGATGCATGACAATCTACCAGATTAATAACAGCAATGCATTGTAGAAAATACCCCATAGTCCTGTGCAGTATAATGTAACATATCTATAATGTATAGTTCAAGTGCACAGTCTTGAACCTGATTCCTAGAGGAGGGGGTGGGTCCTCAGGCAGTGGGGCCCACCGGGGGATTCCCCTGTAACCCTGTGGGCCAGTCCGACCCTGGACGCTAAGCGTATTCATAACAATGGGTTCCAAACAGATGTTGATTTAGCAAATAACATCCCAGTATGATACTGTATTTCTGGATGTACTGTACTGCCTAGTTGTCTACAATTAACTAGCATGGCTAAGGGGTCTATTTAGCAAATAATATTTGTGGGATATTCCCCAAAAACACCCATTTTTCAGGGGATACCCTCAAATCTTAATTATCCCCCAAATCGGAGCCCCTGTCCCTGCATGTGAAGAATAGTACTTTCAGGCGAATGTAAATTTCTTATTGCCGTGAATAGTAGTACCTTCTAGCTTCATCAAAAATGGTCCGATGGGAGCTCCACGGAGTAGGAGATCAGAGCTGAGCTGCAGTGCATAAACCCATCACCAAATGTTCACAAGCCCAGTATTGCAGCCCAGTACTGCATTGTCCAGTACAGGCAATGCACCACCAAGTGGGGGAAGAGTGTGATATGGTCTGATGAATAATCTTAAGCCATGTTTTCCACAAACGGATGATGAGTGTATGGCACTGAATGCTAGTTCCAATAGTGAAGGGTTCTAGCATCAGTGCACTTGAATAGATGTAATTGGAAGCAGGGGCAGACTGACCCACAGGGGTACAGGGGAAAATCCCAGAGGGCCCCACTGGCTGGTGTGTACAGGGGTTCCCTATCACATGTACAGTACTGTGGTATCTATAGATAAGATCACCATCATGTAAGATCACCATCATGTGCTTAATTATTATTATACATTACACCATACTGCATTCCCGGGACTATGGTGTATTTACTACAGTGCATTGCTGTTATCCATCTGGTACATTATTATGCATTCACAATTAATATTTACTATATGTATTTATAAAAAGGCACAGACCATGCACTGTGGTATCCATGTTGTCTGCAGGCTATGTCCTCTCTAATGGATAGACAAACCGCTGTGGTTGCTGGACACACCCCCTCTGGTGGTTAGCCACACCCCTTAAGCCTGTGACCTTACTACTGCAATGATTGGAAGCAATAGTTTCCATTTTCATATCTGTTTATATACATTGGAGGGAATCTAATCAGCTGCATGGTTTACCGAATGGCTTATTACCCACACAGTGGCCAATTCAATAAGAGTTGTTTACCCTGCGCACTAAACCACAGAGGTGGACTTGGGGTTTAATGTGCGGGAAAAACCCAGTGATTCCACACTTTACATGGAATTAATGGGTAAGTGTGCGTTAACCACTCGGGAAAAATGCTATTTGATTGAATAGCATTTCCCTGAGTTGCGCGGTATATTAGCTGCGGGGCATATACTGTGGCTAATTAAATTCCCCCATTGTATTAGCATTACAAAACCAACGCTAAATAAATCATAGAGAGACACAATGTGTATGTTCCCGTGCTGCCCTGTTGCCATAATGAAGAGAGCAGAGACCTGGAGTGGTTAAAGGAATAATTCTGGGCTTGTTTACCAGAAGGATTTTACTCCCTACTAAAACCGAGTGACATGCACACTCAGCATGGCTAACACCAGAAAGTGGGAGGTCGTTATTGTTCAAGTCAGGAAATATTCCCATTAATTGTTATTGCTACATAGGAAATCCCAGCACAAAAGTAAGATGCCTTTTATAAATGGTTCCTACATACAGTATATGCAATATGTTACAAATATTAAACTATTGTACTAATCAGTGGCGGAACTAGAGAGTGCTTTGGGCCTCCCTATGCAGTGCCCCCAGTAGTTCCCCTTACACAGTGCCCCCAGAAATGGTCCCCATTATGCAGTGCCCCCAGTAGTAGTCTCCCCTATGCAGTGCCCCCAGTAGCAGGGCCGTCTCTTCCATTGGGCTTTTTGGGCAGCTGCCTGTATGCGCAGTGATCCCTGAATACACACAGAGGGAAAACAATGAATACTTGCGCACAATACTTTTCCTGCCGCCGACTCAGTCACCCCCATAGTGTGCAGATGCTATATAATTGGTGGAAACCCCACATTTGTTAGATAGAACTAATTTATTTTAATAAAGGTATACAATATATTTTTTTTATACTTAAACTGATTTTGTTGAAAGTACTACTAAATCTAAAGGTTTAATTTTATTGACCATTTACATTTTCTCCCCGTGAATAGATGGGTAAGGGCCCCAGTGCATTGCTTTGCCTAGGGCCCATACTGCTGTTAAGGCAGCCCTGCCCAGTAGTGGTACCCCCTATGCAGTGCCCCCAGTAGTGGTACCCCCTATGCAGTGCCCCTTATACAGTGCCCCCAGTAGTAGTCCCCCCTATGCAGTGCCCCCAGTAGTGGTACCCCCTATGCAGTGCCCCTTATACAGTGCCCCCAGTAGTGGTGCCCCCAGTAGTGCCCCTTATCGATATCGACCATCGCCCGTGCATGCAGGTCAACCTGGTCGATATCGACCAGGTTAGCCTGGTCGACTATAGGGACCCTCGATCATTGATTGAGGGTCGTTACAGTAGTTGGGGGTTAGTGCTGGATGTTCGATAACAATCATCCAGCACATGTAGGACGATCAGACAACGATATCTGATTGTTGTCTGATCTGACCATGTGTACGGTCCATAACACCCCCATATACTCCTCTGTCTCTCTCTCTGTCTCTGTCTCTCTCTCTCTCTCTCAGCGATCCCCTCCAGATTCCCCTCTCTCCCATTGATCCCCTACATATTCCCCTCTCTCTCCCAGCTATCCCTTCCACATTCCCCTCTCTCTGTGACCCCCTCTACATTCCCCCTCACACACACATTTCCCTCTGCCTGTCAGTGACACCCCCCCACACACATTCCCCTCTGCCTGTCAGTGACACCCCCCCACACACACACATTCCCCCTCTCCCTGTCAGTGACACCCCCCACACACACATTCCCCCTCTCCTTGTCAGTGACACCCCCCCACACACACACACACTCATTCCCCTCTGCCTGTCAGTGACCCCCCACACACACACACACATTCCCCTCTGCCTTTCAGTGACACCCCCCACTCACAGACACTCATTTCCCTCTGCCTGTTAGTGACACACACACTCATTCCCCTCTGCCTGTCAGTGACACCCCCCCACACACACACACATTCCCCTCTGCCTGTCAGTGACACCCCCCAAACACACACACACATTCCCCTCTGCCTGTCAGTGACAACCCCCAAACACACACACACATTCCCCTCTGACTGTCAGTGACACCCCCCAAACACACACACACATTCCCCTCTGCCTGTCAGTGACAACCCCCAAACACACACACACATTCCCCTCTGACTGTCAGTCACCCACAGCTATACGAGCGTCCAGGAGGACGCTCCATTTTCTTGGAGGAGGGCCCTGATTCAGAGTGAGCGCTCTGGTCAGAGCATCCAGCTCTGAATCAGGCCCAAAGTACCAGCCATTCAGCTCTTAGCTGTCACTTTACAGGCTGTGTTTGAAAAATTACAGTTAGGATCTGACTGATTTGTACTTTATCTCCTTCCACTTTATGGGCAGGGATGAACTAATCAGATCCCTCCCAGTGTTCCCCATGGCGGCATGCAGCATTCAGTGCATGTGTAGGGGGACTTCTGGGTATTAAACCCGAAAGTCACTCAATCCGTGCCTAATGCAAAGGATAGCTCTTATCAGGAGAACTGTCCTTTGCAATTTTAATCGCATTTCTAAGTACATACCGGCATAATTAACCCCGGTCTATACACGATAAATGATGAGATGCTTAGTACATCCCACCCTATCGCTCTCCAAAGCTTAGGGTCCGATTCAGAGGCACTCACTAGATGCGGCCGCTCGCTCCCAGCATATGCAAATTCAGATAAGTGACGTCAAGGCAGGCGATCGCACGGCAAGGCATTAGCACTCCCACTGTCTTGGCAAGCGATCACTTTGTGTATGCTGACGCCCACCAACGCATGTCATCTCCTGGAAGTGTATGCAACTATCGGTACATCGGGGTCAATCGGAACTGACTGCAGCGCTTGCTGTTGACTGTGCCCTACCGCAAGCACTGCGAGCACTTCAGTTCAGTGCACTTCAGTGTATAATTCAACCAAGTGACGCGTACTATGACCCTGCCTGTTAATTATGCACGCCTCTGAAACGGCGTTAAGATGCTCAGGCACGCCTGCGTTCGCAACTCCACCGTTTCCAGTGGCCTGCCCCTGTTACCACCCACAAATGACCTATCCTGTCACTCACTCCACTGGACTGTCTTTGCAGGGCGAGCGAGCGCATCACGATCACTTGTACTAGTTTGCGCACGTGCACTGCAAAGTATACGCATGTGCACATTAGCAAACATCGCCAGCAGCGAGCAGGTCTGAATCCTTAGTACAGAGGCCCCTTAATCTGTTTCACTAAAATAATTAGTACTTGAATAACCATAAATTAAATGCAATACAAAGGGAAAAAAAATACTCTAAATTGGTGTCTATTCTGTTAAAACCACCAATAGGAAAAGTTATAAATTTACAGTCAATTATCTCAGTTAATTGGCCCCGATACATATATTTAGTAATTTTAAATAAACCATTATATATTGTTTAATTCTACCATATAATTCAGGCCATTGGGTGGGAGAATCCGTAGGTGAAAGATCCAAAATGCCTTACGTTTACAGAATATATTAAATCTATCACCCCCTCTCTTTGTCATGTTATCTGTTCAATAGCCTTTACGGTATCATTCTCAAAGGAATCATTTTGACAATTAATTAATATGCCCATAAATCAATGTCTTTTATTCCATTAAGACTCTGTTGGAGAGAGATAAAGGACCAACCAAAAAGCTCCTAACTTTTCATTTTTCAAACACAGCCTGTAAAGTGACATTTAGGACCTGATTGGTTAGTACGTTATCTCTCTCCACTATTATCTCTCTCCGGGGCTGTTTACATAGACCCCTATTTCTCCTTTGTTCCATGAGCGTGAAGAGCTCTTGCAGTCCATCCTATATATTGTGCCCCACATTCCAACATACTGTATATAGATTTCAAAGGTGGATCTACAATTCATGAATTCCTTTATAATATACTTGTCTTTTGTTATAAACAATGAAAACTTTATTGTTTTTCTCTCAGTGTGTTGACATGCTTCACAGTTATCTCTACTGCACCTATAAAAACCATGTTGTCTATGAGGCAACCAAGTCAAAATTGGAGTACTGCCCTGTGGTACTTTTTTGTCAAATGACTTGGCGCTAAGGGCCTGATTCAGACCCGTTCACTAGGCTGCGTTCACACATAGCCTGTCGATGTTTGCAATCTGTGCATGAATACAAGAGGCAGTGTACGTGCTCGAACTAGTCCATGCGATCGGGGAGCATTCGTACCATGTACACAGATGCTCCGCTAGCATGAGTGACAGGACGAGCCATTTGTGGGTGCTGACAGGGGTTGGTCGATGGTAATGGGGGTGTGGTGGTGTGAACGCAGGCGTGTCTGTGCATCTGAACGCCATTTCAGGGGTGTGCATAATTAAGACGCAGCATCAGCATACATGTCACATGGATGGATTACACACAGCAGCACTCGCAGTACTTGCGGTAGGGTATGGTCAGTCACAATTGCTGCGTATGGGTCCGATGTCAGCGGATGTTACCGATTGTTTAATACATTTCCTGGAGATGACATATGTTACGAATGGAAAGTTGGCATCTTGTGTCAGGCTGGTGGGCATCTAAATACATACCGCGCTCGCACGGCAAGACATAGTGGGCATGATAATGTCTTGCTAGCAATGGCGGGATTTGCATACTCATGCTGCTGATGGCTGCGTGCGGATGCACCTAGTGAACGAGTCTGAATCAGGCCTTGATTTCAATATTAAATTCTTATTTACGGAAAATTACCATATCTTAGGGAACCAATAATTCACCTATCTGCAACAGTGAGAAATTATTATTTATTGTATTCTTTTATGCATTTCAAATACATGGGAGTTCCACTAAGTCACAAATATGACAGATCTATCTTCATTTTTGTCACTACTATGACTTTTGGTTAATGTTTGATGATAATTCAATAGACTTCCCCTATTTATATCTTTAACTTCTTTATAGGCTTTCTCTACAATGAACCTAGGATAACCCTGCTGAATAAATGATTGAAATAAAACCATAGCTTGTTTTTCAAATGCCTCCACAGATGAACAGTTATGTTTAATCCTAATAAATTGTCCTTTTTGTATATTCTCACACCATACCTTATAATGGCTATTACTATAATTTAGAACTCTATTTTGATCCATCCTTTTTATGAATGTTTCCGTGATAAAGGTTGCCATCCCTGACCAAGAGTGCAACATCCAGGCACACACAATATCCTCGGAATATTAGTTATATCAAATGTGCTGGTGAATTTGAGAATTGTTATTTAAACTCGACAGAAATTCTTGCAGAGAAGATTGATCCCCATCCCAAATAATAAACAAATCATGTATATAACGACTGTAGAGAACCAGTTTTGCCCTGAAGCAACTACCCCATATGTGACTCTCTTCAAAAAAACCCACATACAAGTTTTCAAAACTAGGAGCAAACCTGGTTCCAATAGCGGTACCCCTATTTGCAATTAATACTGTGAATCAAACCAAAAATAATTGTGATGTAGAATGAATTTGATAGATGCCAACACAAAGTCACATAATACCTTAGATATGGACTTATCCTTCCTCAAATAATAATCCACCACCTCATCTACCATGTGGAATACTAGAGTATACGGACTCATCATTGCATATTATTAAATAATAACTAACAGTTAACATCTTTAATCAAATATAGAAAATGAGAAGTGTTTATTATATGTGATTTTAAGATGTTAACATGATCTGTGTCAACAAAATAAAATAGATTATTGGTTAACAACCGAACACCCTACATAATAGGTTGACCAGGAGAGAAGTGAGTGAATTGTGCACTCTGGGTAAATGATAATAAGTAGGCACCACTGGGTGAAAAGTAAATAAAAAGTGATGTGTCCTTGGATATTGCACCACTGGCCATGACTTTGTTAAGCATTATTTTCAATTAATTATGGAAGGGAGGTTGCCAGACAATTGTTTGTAAAATAATGTATTATTCAATTGTCTATATTCATCTCAGGGACTGTTGTACTGAATCTTGAATGACTACCCCACTGCCCATATCCACAGACTTAGTGGTCTAACTCGGAATGGGCTGACATATTGTCCAAATCAGCCAGCTCCTAACTGCCATTTTTTCAAACACAGCCTGTGACATGGCAGTTAGGAGCTGATTGGCTCGTACCTTATCACCGTTCACTTTATCTCCTAACACAGCTTAGTAAATAGACCCCTCAATAACAATATCACTAATCTCACTCAAATTCTTCAGTGCTAAGCATTCTCTGGGGGAGATGTATTCAGCCTTGGAGAGAGATCAAGTAAAGAGAGATAAAGTACCAACCTGTCACTTTACATTCTGTGATTGAAAAATGACAGTTAGGAGTTGATTGGTTGGTACTTTATCTCGCTCCACTTTATCTCTCTCCAAGGTTTGATACATCTACCCCTCTATGTGTGAGATTGTCTCTAAAAGTACTTTTTATGGCGTTTGCACATATCAATCTAAATTCGTCCATTGTAGATTTATAAAACTCTCTAAACCCCCTGGGTGCAGTTGAACTACAAGTCACAGAATGTAATAGTAATTTGAAATTATGTTTTTTTGAAGGGTTGATACAATGACAGGGAAAATTAGGTAAGCTTGATAATGCAGAATACTTGACAATGCAGAATGCTTGATACTGCAATAACTCTGAAGTCCAGCATGAGCACATAAACTATGGATAATAACCTGGTAAATGGTCAGACATTCTTTAGGTATCTGACAGGTCAAAATATGCAGGGGTTCATAGCAAACAAAGGGCCTGATTTAGACCCGGTCGCTAGATGCGTACGCTCGCACTGAGCATATGCAAATTTTCCAAATTGACGTCATGGGATGCTATCGCTCGCCAAGGCATAAGCACACCCACTTTGGCTGTGCGAGCGATCACTCTGCGTATGCAGACACCCCTTAGCGTATGTAGAGATGCCCACTGGCACACATCATCTCCAGTAAGTGTATTGAAACATTGGTACATCGAGGACCATCGGATGCAAACGCAGTGCTTGTAGTAGCCTTACCCTACCGCAAGCTCTGCGAACATTTCAGTGTAAAAAAAAAGCCAAGTGACGTGTACTATGACGCTACCTGTTAATTATGCATGCCTCTGAACCGGTGTTGAAACACTCAGGCATGCCTGCGTTTGCATCTCCAACCCCCCATTATTACAGGACAGCCCCTATTACCACCCACAAATGGCCTCTCCAATCACTCATTACACTGGGCTGTCTTTGCAGGGCAAGCGAGTGGTATGCGATCGCAGTGAGTAGTTTGCGCACGTGCAGAACGAAGCATGCGCATGCGTGTATGCAGAACCCCGGGTCGCCTGTGAGCGCACGCATATAGCAAATGGCTCTGAATCAGGCCCTAAGTCCAGAAACCTTGGAGTACACAGGGACCAAACAGGAACAAGAATCCAGAGATATTGCAGGAACATTGAAGCAAAACAGGTATACACAGGAGAGGAGGGATACACAGGAGAAGAGGAGGCCCGTGTGCATTCCCCCGGGGCCCCTTCTCTCTCCCACAGCAGCATCAGTAGACTCTGGGCACTAGAGTGTGTCCAGAGTCTACTGTGCATGCACAGGTTGCCGGGAAATGGCGCCATTTTCCCCGCGATTCCCTCACTGCGCATGTGCAAAACGCCGGAAAAATGGTCGCGGCAGCACTGAGAAAACCAACGCAGGACCATGGAGAGGTGAATTTTAGATAATATGGGTGCAGGGTGTGCAGTGCGGGCCCCCCTGGACTGGGGGGCCCGTGTGCACCGCACACCCTGCACCCATTATAGATACAGTGCCGCTCCTTCCTTCTTCCTGGTGTAACACACAATGTGAGTGTGCGGCGGCAGGAACAAGCACCACAGTCACGTGTATAGATAGGGGGGAACGGGCATGCTTTCCACTGCCACTGTTGGTGATTCCTTTCCACCGGTTTTAGAGTATACGAGCGCCGGAGATCCTGGCTGCAAACTGCTTCTGAATCTCAGACATACTGTCTCCTTGTCAGACTAGGACCTGTACTCTTTATACCCTTCAGGCTGTCTTCTTCACATAGCCTGCCCCATACTCCAGTCTCTCGATTGCAGCTTGTGGTTGTTCCTGCAATTCACACCAACCCCCAACCCCCTATCTCACACAGCCCAGGTTGCTGCGGAAAGAGGTTTGTAAAATACTGTATATAGAGTAGGTGGTAGAGATGTGCCCTGACCCCCATGTTTTGGTTTTGATTTTGGATCTAGATTCATCTTCGTGTTTTGGTTTTGGCTCTGAGGTTAGCTTGTTTTTCAAAAAAAAAAATTGCTAAAAACTGTTATAAAAATATTATTTAATCATTTTATTTTTTATTGTTTTTGGGTCTGCACTTAGGGCCTGATTCATGATGGATCGCAACTGCAACAGCGTACACTGGGCCTGATTCAGAGCCGGATGCTCTTTAAGAGCGCTCGCTCTGAAACAGGGCGTTTTTTTTTGTTGTTGGTCCGGCCTCCTGGCCGCTCGCTAAGCTGTGGGTGACCACCCACAGCTTTTGCGGGCGGCCAGGTGAATGTCGCGATGGTCGAATGAAAATATTATCCTTGGTGGTGTCAGAGATGTCTGTTTGTGGACCGAAAATGTGAGATGTGTGTCCCCTCTTATGTCATATGTATGAACTGATAAGGCTCACACGATGTCTTAAGTAATGCTGTGTTTATTCAGAAAGGAGTCACATTACTCCTGTATAAAAACAGAAATATATACAGTATGCTGGATTAATGTTGTATTGGGGGTAGGTAGTCTGGGTATGTGCCCAGAAGGTATGGGTGATAGTCCTGTACTTAAATGGTTGATTAATATATTGTTATTGAATGCTTCCGGGGTGGGTGATGGTGCATATGGTATGATGGCCATGTAATAGTGTCTATCTGTAGTCACTCAGTGGTGAGAGAATCTGGGCTGTGAAAGTCTCACTACGGGAGCTATGCAAGTGGTGTCTGGCGGCCGGTGTCCCATGTTCCCCATGTGCACCAACTTACCCTCCGCATCCTTTATGTACACCTCCGGGTGTACCCTTTGTCTTCCTCTGTGTCCTCCTGGTCTCTGATGTCCTGCGTCTCTGGGATGCAGTCCACACTGTGTCCTGCATGACTTCCGGGTGTCACGATCTCGCTGGATCACGCGGCACCCGGGCTCAACAGTGAATGCAGCGGCTCCACTCGCTGTTGTAGCGAGGAGACTACGGGTTCCTTATTAGGTGTGGTCTCTGATGCTTAAGGTTAAAGTCTGGTGGCGGTAGCTCCGACGCCTTCCGGGCCTTCCTCAGGGAGTTTTACGCAGTTGCGTTCTGCGTATGAGTATATGCATCGCAGTGCACGTGCGCGAACCAACCACTGCGATTGGGACTGCGATCGCAGTAACTACACAGAGCCATCGCAGAGTGATTGACAGGAAGTGCCATTTTGTGGCAGGTGAAGGGGGGGGTGGTTGGAGAAACGCAGGCGTGCCAGTGCGTTTGAACACCGTCGCAGGGGCGTGCATAAATTAGCCACTGCAATACATTACGCAGCCTGAAGCCTCAAAGTGTCCGACGAGGTTAGCAATTCCTGAGTAAGGTCAGAGCTTGTGCAAGTGTGCGTGAGACTGCGATGGTACTCGATTGTACCGATGGTTTTGCGGTCTTGCTAAGGATGTGTGTAAGGTAATTTGGGCATCCTTATGTTGTGCTGCGTTGAGACTGCGTGCATAATCGCTATTGCACTCGCAGTTGCGATCCGTAATGAAGCAGGTCCAGAATCTGTATTTTGTGGCCACATTAAAGACCATTAGATTGGAGATAACCTCACAATTAAGGAACATTTTAAACTCACGTAGCATCAAGTACTACTTTGCCGGTCTGGTAAAGTGACTCTATTGTAAGTACTTTACATCACATGTCACCTATTTTAAAAAAATTCTGCTGTACATATTCTACTTTATAAGTGATAAAACTAGTCTACAGTGAGAATACACAGAGCTCCCATGTTTATTATAATTATCTATTACCAGTAACTTATATAGCACACAGATATTCCACAGCAGTTTACAGAGTTTATTGCACTTAAATACGTCCTTTGCAATATATAACACATATAGAGGTAGATATATTAAGCCTTAGATAGAGATAAAGGGCCTGATTCAGAGTCGCTCGCTGCTGGCGAGCGCTCGCTCTGAATCAGGGCTGGGTTTTTCCTTTGTTTATTTTTCTTCAAGCTGCTTGCTAAGCTGTGGGTGACCACCCACAGCTTTTGTGAGCGGCCTGGAGATGGTCGCGATTATCGCGACCATCGGGCTTGCGAGGAGACCCTTTAGTAGGGTCTCAGCTCTCGCAAGCCCGAGTGGACTTCCTGCTCCACTATTGACATCAGTAGTCCACTATTGACATCACTGGTGATGTCAGTAGGGCCGCCCACAAATGCCAGGTGTTCCTTTCTGAACGCCTGCGTTTGCTCAACCACCCCCCCTACTCGGCTACAAAACGGGGCTAGCTGTCAATCAACATCGACAGCCGCCCCGTCTTGTAGTGAGCTCCGGAGTGACTGAACTTCAGTTGCTCGCTGGACCTTCAGTTGCATGCGCACACCGGATGCGGCGCATGTGCAGGGGCCAAACATCGACCCGCTTGCGAGTGCTATGCGCTTGCGAGCGGTTCTGAATCAGGCCCAAAGTACCAACCAATCAGCTTCTGTCACTTTATAAAACACAGGCTGTAACATGACAGTTAGGAGCTGATTGGTTGGTACTTTATCTCTCTCCATTTTATCTCTCTCAAAGGTTTTAGTTCTCCCCAATAGCTGTACAATGAAGTGACATACCGGTTACGTGAAAGACATTTGGTGCAAATAAATGATTCCGTACTTATCGGATATTTGTAGACGCCAAACATCGTCCTATATTGCTCTGCAGATTACATCCACACACATAGATACTCTTTCTGTAATGTAAGTTATAGGCACTGAGGATTTCTGAGACCATACTTCAGAATTATCTACATAACTATATTTATAAATGTCTAAATAAAATTTAACATAAGGTCCCAATTCCAAGGTAGCTCCAATACCAACATTTCCTAATGAACCCCCAAGAGCTGACACAAGACAAAACATCAATTTGTATAGATATTATGTACACAGTATATATACTATATTACCATCTCATGTATATTATTAGTACATTTAGTTATAACTAATATACATTTTTCCCTTAAATGCAGCATCAAGGTTACAACTATTTATTAAGTGTTGTACAATTGAATTATGTATCATATGCTTTAACTTTAAAGGGTAGAAACCATCTATATTATCTAAATACACTACAATGCGCACATATGGGTTTAATCATGCTTCCTGTCTATAGAGGGACGTCTTTTACATTGTATTTAGCATGTCATATGCTGCAGCGTAACATACATGCATATTAATATGTTACCATGATTTTGTCCAATAATAAGCAAACCATTTGACGTGATACTACAGTACATACACACATATAAAGACAATTTCTAGATGCTATGTCTTGCGTTGCAGTTGTGTAAAGGCGCATATCCACTACACAATATAAATGGACGATTGACCGATAACGACATCGTTATTGTTCATCATCCGCATTATCGCGCAGTGGATATGCTGGCAACAACCAGAGTTGCGCGCTCCCGCTGGACATTTTTGTCGGCATCTCTCATCGTCTGAACATACTGCCCAACCTGACGATATCATCAGGTTGTGCAGGTTCGGGGATGAGGGAGGGTGCCGGCACTGAACGATATATCGTTCAGTGTGGGCACATTATTCACTGCATAGGATGGAGAACGATTGATCGATAACGATGCCGTTATCGTTCAATCATTCATTAATTGTGTAGTGGATATGCAATTTCCAGGTAAAGCCAGTATAGAACTCAATCTGTAGTTTGCACAACAGAAATTACATTCGCAGACTCACATTAAGAAACAGCACCGGAAATACCTAGACATAAGCAAAATGCAGCCAAGTAATTGCTACACTCACAAGGATAAAAGTAGTTATCTAGATCATGTAGAATATCAGCTTGCTTGGTTACGACATTCTGTACCACTAGTATGTTCTATTTCGTATTTGCATTTTATATACAGGTTGAGTCTCCCATATCCAAATATTCCGAAATACGGAATATTCCGAAATACGGAATAATTTTGACATGACTGAGATAATAAAACCTTTGATTTTTGATGGTTCAATGTACACAAACTTTGTCTAAGGCACAAATTATTAAAAATATGATATAAAATTACCTTCAGGCTGTGTGTATAGGGTGTAAATGAAACATAAATTTATTTCATGTATGTACACAAACTTTGCTTGAGCCACAAAATTATTGAAAATATTGTATAAAATGAGCTGCAGGATATGTGTATAAGGTGTATATAACACATAAATGCATTCTGTGAGTATATTGGGATCCCATTCCCAAGATATTTCATTATGATATGCAATTATTCCAAAATACGGAATATTCCGTTATCCAAAATACCCCTGGTCCCAAGCATTTTGGATATGGGAGACTCAACCCGTATAAACTATGAGCCAAAAACGTAATAGCCCGCGATTTGCAGGAGCCGGGGCGACACCTGCGAGATAGTCACTAGAAATTAAGGCGGCAATTCGTTTAAAGGCAAAAAACAACCGAGTTTTGCCTTTAAATTAATTGCCGCTATAAATCTAACGACTACTCGCCAGAATTGTGCCGGCCTGCGCAATTTGCGGACAACTACATTTGGCCCTATTTCGCCATTAGACGTGGTAAAATTAAAACAGTCGGTACTATACCTTACACGAATGATTCAATGATCAACGACAATGGCTACAGCCAAGGGAGAAAGTCTCAAAGCCCAGTGAGAACAGGCAGGAAATAGCAGATGTAGGATAGAAGCACAGTCTAGAAAATAATTAAGATAGGGGAATACACATCTGGCTGAGGGGCTGATGCTCCGGCATCGCTGTCTCCAGTGGATTGAAGAGCAGATAACTGGTGACTGAAGCTTTCTGATAAAAGGAATCCCGTTAGGGGATTAAAATGCTTCAAGTTGTAATACTGTTCTAGATGAGAGTGACCAATTCTCTGTATTTCTCTCATATGGGGCCCGGCGTAGCCGTTACATAGATATACATTACAATGGAAAGGCAAAAGGGCAAAGGTGTCCCATGACATTAGAATATCAGTAGTATAGTAACTGTGCAGAACTACTGTATAGATCATTAATAGCAGCCTGAAGAAACAAACCAAGGGAAATGGTAATAACAAAAAAAAATTTAAATTTTTTCAATTATTATTTTACCTCATTCACGTTCCATAGGAAGCTGGAGGTGTGGTAAGTAGATGGTGCCATGCTAGATTTTAAGCCTAACTATTAAAAAACAACCATCCAATAACCCATTGGCAATCGCAGGATTTGCAAAGGGGATGGTCCTCCCTCTCTCTCTCTCTCTCTCTCTCTCTCTCTCTCTCTCTCTCATAACAATTTTTATTTTCACTTTCATTTATATTCACCCTTTTTTATATATATATTTAGCTGCCAGTTTGAATTAATACATTCAATAAAAGTTATATTTTAGGACTTTTTGTTGATAGACAATATCCTGCACTTGATGACAATCATACCCTATAGATTGTAAGCTTGCAAGCAGGGCCCTCTGACCTCTGTCTGTCTGTTACTACCCTGTTTTGTTCTATACATGTTTCCAATTGTAAAGCGCAACGGAATATGCTGCGCTATATAAGAAACTGTTAATAAATAAAATAAATAAATAAATACTACCAAATTGTTAAGAAAAAGTCTATGAGTGCCCCGACTACGAAATACTTTTTCTTCTTTTGGGAAATAATAATACTGCTTTGGCCAGGGGTGCCGAAGGGGGGGAGTGGAAGGAATGGGTACTAATTACCCGACCCTGGCTTGTTGAAGGGGCCTGGCGGGACCCCCTCTTACCCACCCCCCCACTTATCTGTGTACTGGGCTGCAGTGGCTCCAGGGAGGCTACTGTCACTAGCTCGGCAGCAGTCTACTCGCTCCCCCCTCCCCCCTGATGTGCAGGGGAAGGGGGGAGCGATCGCATTGATTGCACCCACCCCAGATATGCCACTGGATGAAGGGAGCACAGCGACGCCCTGAGTGCCACAATTAGTATATTTCATACCTTTTTGTAGGCCACGTTGCCACGTCTGCACTAGTAGGCCACTACCCCTACGGTACCCGGGCCCGGAATTGCTCTCTAAGGCCCTGGAAATACACTGTAATGGGCTTATTTTATTATAAAATAACACAAACAGCATACCAGTGCTATAGCCCACTGCAGCTAATCAGATATAAGCTTTTATATCAATGGGGCATTTATCAAATCTTGGAGAGAGATAAAGTACTCAACCAACCAGCTTTGGTTGATATTTGGTATATATATATATATATATATATTATATATATATATATATCACCTATACATGCATACAAGTATACTGCGTATAATGTATATATTTTTTTGCTTCTAAGCCCAGATACAATGGGGCCTATTCAAACACAGCCGGCGAAGTAACAGTTAGGAGCTGATTGGTTGATACGTTATCTCCATTCACTTTATCTCTCTCTAAGGCTTAGTACATAGACCCCTCTATGCATTGTTGTACATCTCCGGATGATCTTGAGTCAGGCAGATGTTGGCCAGGTCTCTCTTTGCGTGAAAAGGGCATTTCAGGCCACCAAATGCAAGAAACGCATGTTTTGTTCATAAAATCTTATGTATGTATATGCTATATGTTAATTAGTATTATGAGATTATGGGCCTGATTCAGACCCGTTCGCGAGCACACAGCGCTCGCAAGCGGGTCGATGGTCCCCGTCTGCGCATGCGCGAGACCCGTACTACGACAGCAGCTCCGTTGCAAGGGGTCTCGCTACAAGACAGGGCGGCTGTTGATGTTGATTGACAGCTCACCCTGTTTTGTAGGCGGGGAGGGGGTGTGGCTGCACAAACGCAGGTGTTCCCTTAGGAACGCCTGGCGTTTGTGGGCGGCCCCACTGACATCACTCGTGATGTCAGTAGTGGACTTCCTGCTCTATTAGAGCAGGAAGTCCACTCGGGCTTGCAAGAGCTGAGACCCTACCACAAGGGTCTCCTCCCAAGCCCGATGGTCGCGATAATCGCGACCAGCGCCAGACCGCCCGCAAAAGCTGTTGATGGTCACCCACAGCTTAGCGAGCGGCCTGGAGGCCGAAAACAAAAGAAAAACGCTACCCTGATTCAGAGTGAGCGCTTGCAAACAGCGAGCGCCTCTGAATCAGGCCCTATGACTGTGTTACTAATTCATGAGTGACTGTTCTATTGTATAATTGTATTTCCAGTATTCCATCCATTGTCCTGGTGATGGGTTTTGTTTACAGTCACATGATACCTGCTCTCCGGGAGCTGACGTCACTACTGCTGCAACTGGCGCTGTGGATGACGTCAGCACTACTTCCGGGGCACACACGCTGTTGATATGCTTATATAGGGTCAGATAGTTTATAACGGGTTGGGTATGGGAGACTGGCAGTCTGGATGCTGGCTGTCAAAGGACCAACAGCGGCATCCCCATGCTGAGAATCCCGACAGGGGCTTAGTAAGTATAAGGAGAGTTGAAGAGAAAGAAAAACTCTGCTTGGTGAGCACTCTTAAAACTTAAATAGGAATTTAGTTTAAAACATAACTTTTATTATAGAATAAATAAAATAATGATCTCTCATTATATAGTAAGCAATGAACAATATTATGAAATTTCGACCAAAATCTATTACAAGCATCAATTCCAAATGTAATCCCTGTTGGGACTCTGGGCCTGATTCAGAGCCGAACGCTCTGACCAGAGCGCTCGCTCTGAATCAGGGCCCTCCTCCCTAAAAATGGAGCGGCCTCTTGGACGCTCGCATAGCTGTGGGTTACGTATTCCTCATCGCTCGCCGGGTCTCGCGCATGCGCACGACGGAGCTCCCTCCGTCGTGCGCATGTGCATTCGGCCAACATCGACCCGCTTGCGAGCGTCCTTCACTCGCGAGCTAGTCTGAATCTGGCCCTCTGTGCGCTAAAATACATAACACAATCGGATTGGGGGTATGATTCTTGAGTCTTCAGCTGTATAGTTATGAGAGAAATTATCAGATAACCAATATTAGAAAACTAGCCAATGAGAAGAGCTCCCCAAACTGCAACATAGATACCAAATAATGTTAGTAACACAATATTAGAATATGTGATTGCCTCCTTATGCTATCTGCACGAATACTTGGCGAATATAATTAAAGATAACCTATAGGTGCCCGTACAGAAGGAACTAACTGATGCATTATAACAATTATCTTGAATTATATTCATATATCCATGGTGCCTAGACCTAACCTCCCCCCCCCCCCCCCCCCCCCCCGCGGTTACAAGTTAACCAGGCCCGCTATACTCACGTTCCGGATGCCGGCTGTCAGGGTTTCAGCACTGACATCTCAACTGATGTTGGGATTCCGGCACCGGTGTCCTGGCTGTGGGTCAGGATTCCGGCGCCGGTATTTCGTCCGCCGTCATTCTAGGTGGTGGTAAAATAAGTACATCCCATTTATAACTATTACTGTATTCTTGACAAAGGTTGCATAAACCAAAACATTGCATCGTTTGTGTGAGGTCTTTGTGAGCCTTTATAAATATCCGTGAGTGCCGCCGTCGAGTTGTATTTGCTATAGTACATATGCCTTTCTTGGAAGGCACCTGGTGATGTTACTGCTAATATCAAGCTATTGAGTATACCTGTCGTGATGTATTATAGACCAGTACGGGACTCGGAGGTACTGTGGCCTGAAGTGGCTCCAGCATGGTGGAGCTTCTGATGGAGGTGACCGACGTGGTGTGAGATTCCAAGGTGAACGCGGTGTAAGCAGCTTGCCCTGATTGCTGCAGTATAAAGCCATGTGGTAACCAGCCCATAGAGTTAATTGTCTTGGTACGAGAACTATTATGATGCTTGAGACAATCTTTTATGTCCGTTAAATAAAATGGTGCACCCCTCATTTATTTTAACAGAAACTCCATTCTGCGAGATATCAGGAACATCGGAAGCGGGGAGCAGCGACCCAATTTTATGGGTATTTAGCATTTGACAAACAGGGTTAACCTGTGTTGTTTACTGTGTGGACAAATTAGATTTTAAAAAAGTTAACGGGTAAATGCACATTGATTATTTTGTAATATATATATATATATATATATATATATATATATATATAATACCTATACATGCATACAAGTATACTGTGTATAATGTATATCTTTTTTTACTTCTAAGCCCAGATACAATGTCACTAAATGAGATAAATAACAGCTGTACTGTCACGTATGAAGAAGACTTTTCACTGGAATGCAAAATACTTGCATGGGATGGTTTACACTGAGGCCCCAGTGGCAAACGCAGGATTTCTAGAGGGGGGTTTCCAAATGCTTAATTTTAGAGTGAGTGTGGCCTGTCAATGAAGAGGGCAGAATTAGTACTTAACCAGCTTTAATAAGCATCATACAAAGTGTATTGTGTGTAATAATTCCAGCATATACAGGACCAGTGATCACAGTAACCCATTATATGGGCCAGTAGGCCATCCTGCCTGAGCTGAATGTATTTATTTTAGATGTAGGCACCATTCCAGACTATTGTAGCAAGTCCGGGAGTCTGGGAGCAGCAGAATAACCTAGCACTGCCCTGGACATATATGTACATATTGGGCTCTATAACAGTGCATGTTTTCCAGATCTTCTAGTTGGTGCACAGGTTATTTATTACTGGCTGATACATGTTAAAAGATCCACAGGTGGTGCTAATTAATTTGTGATACTGAGAAGAACATGCAGCACTAGTAACAATCTATTATATTACTATTTCTATTGTGGTCACGGTGTGGGCTGGGGAGGAGGGTTTCCAGGCAGACGGAAACCCCCCCCCTGCGTGTGCCTATGGGCCCTGATTCAGAGCCGGACGCTCTGACAGAGCCCTGAGTCCCATCCCGACACACACCCTAACATATTTACAGAGAGTTGTCATGTGCCTTTGTGCATGTGACTGCTATGTGGATTGTACCATATCCCTGCAGTGTGGGGGGGAGCTTACCTGTTCACTCACACATTGGGCACGATTCAATTGAGCGCGATGTGAATAGCGCCGGGAGATATCTCCCGGAGCTATTCAATTCATCGCGATGTTAGGTCGGGGAAGGCTCATTCTCGCGCCTTAAACAGTGTGTTTAGGCGCGATAACGGGCATTCCCCGACCTAACTTCCCGGCGCGAGGCTGTTTCCCGGCACGAAGGGCAGAAAACAGCCTCGCGCCGGGACTTTTGTCGGATTTCTGCTCGCATCCCCGGAGGGATGCGAGAAGAAATCCTTGGTCGGACTTGGCAGCGCGGTGTATTGAATAGCTCCAGGAGCTCACTCCCGGCGCTATTCACATCACGTTGAATGGAATCGTGCCCATTGAACTTCATGCACTACTTTCCTGATCTCTCTTTTTTTGTCACTTGTTTGTGTTTAGTGGTCTTACAGCTAATGTATATAATGTAAACTGATCATGATTATCTGTAATGTTGGGGTTCCCAGAGTATGGGATTGCCAACAAGACCATGGGATACAGGGTCTGATTCAGAGCCGGACGCTATTTGCACTCGCTCGTTCAGAAAAAGGGGCTGGCTATTTAAATTAACCGTTCGCTCTTTACGGTCTGTTGACGCCTCTATGTCTGAACGAGCGAACAAAACATGCGGTCGTTATTTTTAAAAAAACGCCCCCTGGCCGCTCGCATCATACGTCACGTCCGCTATTTATTAGATTAATCGAGTACATCGAAAGGTGTATGAACTGCTCGCTATTCTTGTGGTTGGTTTTTCCTACCGCAATCATGCGAGCAGTTCTGGCTAAAAGACACCCAACTGACGTGGTTGATGATGCTGCTTTGTTAATTATGCACACTCTTAAAACGCCCGTTTTGACCTTTAGGCACGCCTGCATTCTGAACTCCACTCCCCGTTTTCAAGCACCTTCCCCTGTTACCACCCACAAACGCCTCATCCTGTCACTCAAATTAGCAGGCATTCGCTATTTTGCGAGCACACGATTTTTGACCGCACTGACTGGTTCGCGCATGCGTACTACAACCCATACGCATGCGCAGATGTGCGAACATCGCTCGGAACGAGCGAACGGCAGCTTACGAGCGGCTCTGAATGAGCTCCACAGATACCTAAATAACTGCGGTGTATTGTGCAGTTTGCCATCTGAGACAGATCAGATGTAGCTTTTACATTCACAGCACATCTAGTAGTTGACAGGGTGAAAACTTAAACTGCATCGGATGTGTCGCATTTGCAAACTCCTTACCTACATATGGTTTATTCCAATCTATATGGTAAAACCAGATGTGACGTATTCGGTTACATATTCCCTGAGTGCCATAAGAACTATGTGACCCATAATAAAAAAAATAATCGCTGGCACAAAATGTCTTCAGTAGTGCCCCCACATAATATTATTATGTACTGCCCTCATACAATTAGTAATAATTAGTGCCCCCACATAATATTATTATGTACTGCCCTCATACAATTAGTAATAATTAGTGCCCCCACAAAATATTATTATGTACTGCCCTCATACAATTAGTAATAATTAGTGCCCCCACAAAATATTATTATGTACTGCTCTCATACAATTAGTAATAATTAGTGCCCCCACAGAATATCATTATGTACTTCCCTCATACAATTAGTAATAAGTAGTGCCCCCACAAAATATTATTATGTACTGCCCTCATACAATTAGTAATAAGTAGTGCCCCCACAAAATATTATTATGTACTGCCCTCATACAATTAGTAATAAGTAGTGCCCCCACAAAATATCATTATGTACTGCCCTCATACAATTAGTAATAAGTAGTGCCCCCACAAAATATTATTATGTACTGCCCTCATACAATTAGTAATAATTAGTGCCCCCACAGAATCATTATGTACTGCCCTCATACAATTAGTAATAAGTAGTGCCCCCACAGAATATCATTATGTACTGCTCTCATACAATTAGTAATAAGTAGTGCCCCCACAGAATATCATTATGTACTGCCCTCATACAATTAGTAATAAGTAGTGCCCCCACAGAATATCATTATGTACTGCCCTCATATCATTAGTAATAATTAGTGCCCCCACAGAATATCATTATGTACTTCCCTCATACAATTAGTAATAATTAGTGCCCCCATAGAATATCATTATGTACTGCCCTCATACAATTAGCAATAATTAGTGCCCCCACAGAATATGATTATGTACTGCCCTCATAAAATTAGTAATAATTAGTGCCCCCACAGAATATCATTATGTACTGCCCTCATACAATTGGTAATAAGTAGTGCCCCCACAGAATATCTTTATGTACTGCCCTCATACCATTAGTAATAATTAGTGCCCCCACAGGATATCATTATGTACTGCCCTCATACCATTAGTAATAGTGCCCCCACAGAATATCATTATGTACTGCCCTCATACAATTAGTAATAAGTAGTGCCCCCACAGAATATCATTATGTACTGCCCTCATAAAATTAGTAATAATTAGTGCCCCCACAGAATATCATTATGTACTGCCCTCGTAAAATTAGTAATAATTAGTGCCCCCACAGAATATCATTATGTACTGCCCTCATATCATTAGTAATAATTAGTGCCCCCACAGAATATCATTATGTACTTCCCTCATACAATTAGTAATAATTAGTGCCCCCACAGAATATCATTATGTACTGCCCTCATACAATTAGTAATAAGTAGTGCCCCCACAGAATATCATTATGTACTGCCCTCATACCATTAGTAATAATTAGTGCCCCCACAGAATATCGTTATGTACTGCCCTCATACAATTAGTAATAATTAGTGCCCCCACAGAATATTATTATGTATTGCCCTCATACAATTAGTAATAATTAGTTCCCCTAAAGAATGTCATTATGTACTGTCCTCATACAAGTAGTAATAAGTAGTACCCCCACAAAATATTATTATGTACTGCCCTCATACAATTAGTAATAATTAGTGCCCCCACAGAATGTTATTATGTACTGCCCTCATACCATTAGTAATAATTAGTGCCCCCACAGAATATCATTATGTACTGCCCTCATACAATTAGTAATAAGTAGTGCCCTCACAGAATATCATTATGTACTGCCCTCATACAATTAGTAATAAGTAGTGTCCCCACAGAATATCATTATGTACTGCCCTCATACAATTAGTAATAGGTAGTGCCCCACAAAATATTATTATGTACTGCCCTCATACAATTAGTAATAAGTAGTGCCCCCACAGACTATCATTATGTACTGTCCTCATACAATTAGAAATAAGTAGTGCCCCCACAGAATATCATTATGTACTGCCCTCATACAATTAGTAATAATTAGTGCCCCCACAGAATATCATTATGTACTGCTCTCATACAATTAGTAATAATTAGTGCCCCACAGAATATCATTATGTACTGCCTTCATACAATTAGTAATAATTAGTGCCCCCACAGAATATTATTAAGTACTGCCCTCATACAATTAGTAATAATTAGTACCCCTGCAGAATATTACTATGTTCTGCCCTCATACAAATAGTAATAAGTAGTGCCCTCACAGAATATCATTATGTACTGACCTCAAACAATTAGTAATAAGTAGTGCCACCACAGAATATTATTATTATTATAATATTATAAGCACTGTGAGTTGCAGATTGAACCTATATCATTTGTTAAACAAAGAAACATTTTTTTTTGTTCAGAAAAAAATTGTGTGTGCTCAGGCAGTGCACTGTATAAAACAATAAGTTCAGTAGGTACAGTACCACCATTACTAGAAGTGCTATGAGTCAATATGGATCACAATCAGTCGATAGAAGAGCAGGAGCGGCAACCATGTACTAGTGCTGCAGCTGCTGCCACTCATGATGATACTAGTACTTCAACATCTACTAAAGCCTGTGCTCAATGGCATAGAGGGATTAAGACAAGACACCTGAAAACAAAACAATATTTCACAATGTTAAAGAAAAAACAAAACACCTTTTAATAATAAAGGGAAAATTTACTATCAAAGAACAAAATTGCCAGCATGCTATACACCACGTGCAGTGGCAAGGAAAGGCTCAGGCCCTGACCATTACTTGCAACTGGTAGTTCTAGAACTACTATTAGTCAGGAATCTTCTTCTGTGACCTCTCATGATGATGTAACACTTTCTCACTCAGTCTAGGAGAGAAGTCAAATGTAAAACATGCAAATCAGTGCAACCCCTCCCCCTCCCACTAAGGCTGAAGAACAAAGTGCGTGTTCAGAAATGCAACAAGAAGAGAGTTTGAGGGTGTCCACAGGTGCTATGTGTGAGTCTGACATTTCTGATACTATACTTGTAGTGAAGCATCCTTCCACCATATCTGCACCCTCTGCAAATGTGAGGATGGGCAGCACATGTAATGATGGTGACATAGAAATTAAGCAAGCTACTGTGGAAGTGCAACATGATGAGGGGAATATTTGTATAGCTGATACTGTTAATGTTGTTTGTGTAAGTCAGGCACCAGTGGCAGCAGTTCTTGTCCATGATAAGAAGGACATTGTTATGCCTGGGCATATCCACCTCTTGTGTGGATTTATATTTAACCAAATCCTAAATTAAGTAGCGGTAGGGACATTAACCATCTACGAACCTCCTCCCTTTTATGTCATTTGCAGCAAGTTCATAGAATGTTTTTGGAAAAAGCTGAAAAATCTGGTAAATAATAACAAGCAGTCCATCATCAGCTAGCTCCTAGCTCTCAGCTATAGATCCCAGCTCAAGCAATCTCCACCGCCAACACCTTCATCATCAATCTCCTCATTAATAATCTGAGGTAGTCCTCCTGCATCCATTTTACAAAGGCCGATTCCTCCCCTTATCCAGAATTCCCCAGAAGAATCCTTGAGCACTAGGGCTGCTCCTGCTGCTGGCGATAAATCTTCATCCCAGAAGGGGACCAAGAAGACTAGTTTTAAACAACAATTGACTATGAAACAATCCTTTGCAACAGGAAGAAAGTATAGCAGCCATCCAGTTGCACAGCGGATCACTGAAGCTATGAAGGCTATGCTAGCAATAGATCTGCATCCAGTATCCTTTATCAATGCATCTGGGTGTAGACAGTTCATCAAGATCCAATGTCCCTGCTACCAAAGTCCATCTCAATTCCATTTTACAAGAGCAATTTCTCGTCTGTACAGGGACGTTAAACAAAAACAGTTTCTTTTCTTTAATATTTTATTAAACTGTTACATATTGATTCATTCATAATTTGCTCTGTACTTACTGTGATTTGGCGCTAGCACTTTGCTCTGTTCTTTGTCCCCAATTGTATAGCGCTACACAATATATATATTGTATATACGTAAATGTTAATACATAAATGCGCCAAAACAGATATATGACTTTCTGCTACTTACGGTTGTCTCCGGCTACTTACGACCAAATAGAAAATCTGCCGGTACAAATCCCAACACTGGCAGCACGACAGCAGAAAATCCTGATGCTGGCTGGTAAGTATAGTTATATACCCAACCCGCTCCCAACCCTCCCTCCTTGGGGGTGCCTAACCCTAAGACTCTGGGGGTGGTGCCTAACCCTAACCCCCCCTTCCCGCACCCTAAACCTAACCCCCCCAGGGGTGTGTTTAACCCTAAGTCCCCCGGGGGTGCCTAAACCTAACCTTCCCACCCGTGGCTAACAGCTCCCGATGCCAGGGTCACCTACGTTCGGTATGGCGGGCATCAGGATTTTGGTGTGGGGCTAATGATAGGCGTCGGCATTTAGACACCTATCTTTAGACTCATGCCGGGCTTTCAGTGTCGGGATTCTGGCGGTCGGCGTTCCGGATGCCGGCATCCTGACTACATCCCGTTTGTTATACATAAGTGAAGCAGTTTAAAATACGGGCACGGCTCAGGCATATAGGCCTCTGACGTGTTCCTACCATAAAGTGTGCGTATATGCACTAATCGCAGAGAGGAATCTATCTTGGTTCTAGCTGAAACTCAGTATATGGGGGAGATGTATCAAAGCTTGGAGTCAGATAAAGTGGAGAGAGATAAGGGGCCCTGATTCTGAGGTAGACGCATTTCCAGTGTTTACGTAGTTGAGAGATTATTGGCCGACTGCACATGTGCCTTAGCCGCAATGCACACGCGGAAATTGAATTGCTATGATTCATTCTCAAGTAATTGACAGACAGAGGTAGTTTTGTGGGAGGTAACAGACAGTGGCGGCAAAAACGCGGGCGTGTAGTGACCGTTTTCGGGACGTGAATTTGCCTCACCTGCAATCTTGTTCGCAGAAAATATGACCATTCTGTGTGACCATAGGATTATCAGTTATCGAAGGATCTGCGACCACTGCTGCATATTTGTAGACACTTACTTGGACCTGCAAAGCTATTGGACAGGCAGAGGCATTTCAGGGGCATTGAGGGGGAGGTGGATGCCAGCATTATAAGAAACTTGATGTGTCCGCACCGTTTTTCTGGAGTGGCCAGCCCAGGGACTGCATTGACAGTTAGAAGCTGTTTGGTTGGTACCATTGTTATATCTATAATGGGTGCAGGGGAGCAGCGAGGGTGGTTCTGGTGGAGCATGAGCTTCGGGCGCCAAAATGGACAGAGGGCTCCATCCAGGGTTCTGGAATCCATGGGCGCTACTCAGTATGACACATCCGAGGTAAAGTCCTAAACTTCAATTATAAGGTACTGTATGAGAATAAACAAAGTCACTGCTTTGCTATATAAAGTAAATGGAGGTGTTCCCAGGCATGACCAGAAAGTGTTATTTGAAAGGTCTATTAAAAAATATTAGGAGACCTTAAATAATAATAATGGTGGTAGATAGAACATGACATGGTTAGTAGCACTCACATTAATATAGGTACAATGTATATTTGTGAAGTAGGAGCATAGCTGAGGAGGGAGCTTCTTATAGGTGTTACCACTCCAGTGACAGGTGCTTGGGGCAGTAATTGCAGTAATAAGCTGTGCACCCTGTGGAATCTCACTCTAGCACATGTACTCTGTCAATTTAAGTAAAATGATGAGAATATATAATACAATCTGCTCTACTGACTAATAATAATGATTCAAAGGAGATAAAAGTTAGATCCTACGTGCTATACATAAATAAAGTAGTGTCAAAGCAGCTACCCCTTAATGTCCATGCACCAAAGCATTCTATTCCCCCAGTGGGACCTCAATGCCCCAGAGTGATACTGACACTGTTTGCTGTTTTCATCTTCACTTCAGTATTTCCCCGCAGGCTGGCCATACCCCACAAGCACAGCTCAGTACAGGGAGTGGGGGGAGGCGGTATGACATGCACTTTCTCCGGGCACCATGGTTCCACGCTACTCCTCTGAATGGGTGCATGGTTCACTGTCCACTCCGCACACCCTGCACCCATAAAATTATACTTACAGTACCTCTCCAGCTTCCAATGAATCACCAAGTGCTGCAGACAGAAATCACTGGGAAAATGGTGCTGTGGCCATTTTCCCAGTGATTTCTGCATGCTCAGTAGAGATGTCTCTGAGAACATGGGCGCCATGTTCTCGGAGACTTGCGGATGCGGAATAGATTCTGACACAAAGCCAGAGTCTACGAGTCTACTGCACTGCTGGAGATTAGGGAGCCCGCATGGAGGCTGCACATGAGCCCAATCCTCTCTTTAACCGCCCCTGGTTGGTACTTTGTGGTCTATTTACTAAGCAGTGTTAGGCGACAGAGTGAAAATTGATAAGAAGGTGATAAGGGACCAGCCAATCAGCTCCAAACTGTCATCTCACAGGCTGTGTTTGAAAAATGACAGTTGGGAGCTGATTGGCTGGCACCTTATCACTTTCTTATCACTTTTCACTCTGTCTCCTAACACTGCTTAGTAAATAGGTCCCTTATTCTCTCTCAAGCTTTGATAAATCTCCCCCATAGTAATGTGAAAATACGACAATATATCTCTGGCATTTTGCCCCTTATTCTGCATCAGCCCATGAAGCTATTTTGTAATTCTAGGTATTAAGGGGTCTATTTATCAAGCAGTGAAAAGCGTGGAGAAGTGAACCAGTGGAGAAGTTGCCCCATACATGCCTACCCTCCCGGTTTTCGCGGGAGGCTCCCGATTTTTCGGGTAACCCCCTGCACCCCCGGAAGGGTAGGCATTTCTCCCGTATTCTGCCCACTTCCTAGTGAAGTGAGCAGAATGAGAATACCCACGGCAATCGCAGGTCTCCGTGAAGGGGGCGGGGCTTAAGATGTGATTCTGCATGAATCACAGCATTTTGCCCCGCCCTTATGTAAATTTTACCCAATCGCAGCAGTTTTGCCACGAGGGGCGGGGCTTAATGACGCAATTCGATAGGCCCCGCCCCCATCGCCCCCCTGCTGCTTCTCTTACCCGGGCTTCTTCCGGGAAGAGATTCTGAAAGGTAGGTAAGTATGAGTTGCCCATAGCAACCAATCAGCTTCTATCTATTATTTTATAGACTGTACTTGATAAATACTACTTCAAAGCTGATTGGTTGCTATGAGCAACTGGTTTACTTCTCAATGCTTTTCATTGCTTGATAAATAGACCCCTAAATCACATAGCAGTGTTGCAGAGCTCACCATAACCTGGTTACCATTGAACTTACATTATGTTTGTTTATAGTAGGGGTGAGCGGGTTCGGATTTCTGAAATCCGAACCCCCCCGAGCCTCCCGATCCGAGTCCGATCCGAGTCAGGCTCGACTTTTCCCGCCTGACTCGGATCTGAAATCGAGGCAAAACGTCATCATCCCGCCTTCCGAGTCTCGCGGGTTTTGGATCCTATATAAGGTACCCGCGTCGGCGCCATTTTCTCACTTGGCTGTGGACAGTGAAGAGGGAGGGTGGGAGTTAGGGCTGTGTAGTGTAGTGTAGTGTAGTGCTGCTGTTGTCCACTACTTCAAAGTCCATAGGGACTGGCTGTGTTGTGCTGTGCTGCTGTTGTTAATAGGGGCTGTGTCCACTACTTCAAAGTCCATAGGGGCTGGCTGGACTGTGTTGTGCAGTCAGTTCTCCATAGGGGCTGTGTCCACTCCAAAGTCCTGTGCAGTGTCCCAGTCCTAAAGGGGTGCTGTAGTGTTGTCCAGGGGGTGCTCTGTCCATCAGGGGTGCTCCCCCCAAGTGCTAAAAAAATAATATATTTTCTGTGTTAGTGAATTGTGTGCGCAGTAGCCGCACGTGCATCAACAAAGTAGTGCCAAGCGTGCGCCTGTGTCATAAGTAAAGGGCCGGCTGGCTTGACCGTTAAAGGGTGCTGTAACCCCTGAAAGTACACTCCAGTCCAAACCCAAAAAAAAATTATTTTCTGTGTTTGTGAATTGTGTGCGCAGTAGCCGCACGTGCATCAACAAAGTAGTGCCAAGCGTGCGCCTGTGTCATAAGTAAAGGGGCGGCTGGCTTGACCGTTAAAGGGTGCTGTAACCCCCAAAGTACACGATAAAAATAAAATAGGGAAAGATCAAGAACCACTTCCTCCTAGTGCTGTTGCTGCTGCTGGGAGTTGTTCATCATCCCCAGAGAGGAAGTAGGAACATCACTACTTTTACTAAACAATTGACCCTCCAACAGTCCCTAACGATGAGGATGAAGTACGACAGCAGTCATCCTGAAGCAAAACGTATAACTGAGGCCTTGACTGCTATGTTGGTGTTAGACGTGCGTCCGGTATCCGCCATTAGTGCAGTGGGATTTAGACAATTGATGGAGGTAGTGTGTCCTCGGTTCCAAATCCCGTCTAGATTCCACCTGCATCCTCAAAGCAGCAGCGACAAGCGTGCGTCTGTCTGTTAAAGGGTGGTGACACCCTCAAAGTGTGCTACACAAACAATAAAAATATTCTTCTTCTTTTTTCTGTCTTTGTGAATTGTGTGGGCTGTAGCCGCACCTGCATCCTTAAAGCAGCAGCGACAAGCGTGCGTCTGTCTGTTAAAGGGTGGTGACACCCTCAAAGTGTGCTACACAAACAATAAAAATATTGTTCTTTTTTTTTCGGTCTTTGTGAAATGTGTGGGCTGTAGCCGCACCTGCATCCTTAAAGCAGCAGCGACAAGTGTGCGTCTGTCTGTTAAAGGGTGGTGTAACTCTCAAAGTGCTCCAAAAAATAAAAAACTATTTTTTTAATGTGTTTGTGACTTGTGTGCGATGTAGCCGCACTGGCATCCTCAAAGCAGCAGCGACAAGCGTGCGTCTGTCTGTTAAAGGGTGGTGACACTCTCAAAGTGTGCTACACAAACAATAGAAATATTCTTCTTTTTTCTGTCTTTGTGAATTGTGTGGGCTGTAGCCGCACCTGCATCCTTAAAGCAGCGGCGACAAGCGTGTGTCTGTCTGTTAAAGGGTGGTGACACCCTCAAAGTGAGCTACACAAACAATAAAAATATTGTTCTTTTTTTTTCGGTCTTTGTGAAATGTGTGGGCTGTAGCCGCACCTGCATCCTTAATGCAGCAGCGACAAGCGTGCGTCTGTCTGTTAAAGGGTGGTGTAACTCTCAAAGTGCTCCAAAAAATAAAAAACTATTTTTTTAATGTGTTTGTGACTTGTGTGCGATGTAGCCGCACTTGCTTCCTCAAAGCAGCAGCGACAAGCGTGCGTCTGTCTGTTAAAGGGTGGTGACACCCTCAAAGGGTGCTACACAAACAATAAAAATATTCTTCTTTTTTCTGTCTTTGTGAATTGTGTGGGCTGTAGCCGCACCTGCATCCTTAAAGCAGCAGCAGCGACAAGCGTGCGTCTGTCTGTTAAAGGGTGGTGACACCCTCAAAGTGTGCTACACAAACAATTAAAATATTGTTCTTTTTTTTCGGTCTTTGTGAAATGTGTGGGCTGTAGCCGCACCTGCATCCTTAAAGCAGCAGTGACAAGCGTGCGTCTGTCTGTTAAAGGGTGGTGACACCCTCAAAGTGTGCTACACAAACAATAAAAATATTCTTCTTCTTTTTTCTGTCTTTGTGAATTGTGTGGGCTGTAGCCGCACTTGCATCCTCAAAGCAGCAGCGACAAGCGTGCGTCTGTCTGTTAAAGGGTGGTGTAACCCTCAAAGTGCGCTCCACAAACAATAAAAATATTCTTTTTTTTTTTCTGTCTTTGTGAATTGTGTGGGCTGTAGCCGCACTTGCATCAAAGCAGCAGCGACAAGCGTGCGTCTGTCTGTTAAAGGATTACATCGGTGACAGCATCCAAGTAGGCATGTCAGACAGTCCGTACCTGTACTGGCAGGAAAAAGAAGCAATTTGGAGGTCCCTGTACAAACTGGCTCTATTTTACCTGAGTTGCCCCCCCTCCAGTGTGTACTCCGAAAGAGTGTTTAGTGCAGCCGGGAACCTTGTCAGCGAAAGGCGTAGGAGGTTGCTTCCACAAAATGTGGAGAAGATGATGTTCATAAAATGAATTATCAACTCTTCCAGGGAGACCAGCCTCCAGAACGTACAGAGGGACCTGTGGTTCCAGCAGGGACGAATTAATACTCTGCGAGGATGAGGATGTACACACTGAAGAGGGTGAGGAATCGGTGGATGAGGAGGATGAGGATGACATCTTGCCTCCGTAGAGCCAGTTTGTGCAGGGACAGATTAATTGCCAGCTTGTTTTGTGGGGGCCCAAACGAACCAATCATTTCAGCCACAGTTGTGTGGCAGACCCTGGCGCTGAAATGATTGGTTTGTTAAAGTGTGCATGTCCTGTTTATACAACATAAGGGTGGGTGGGAGGGCCCAAGGACAATTCCATCTTACACCTCTTTTTTTTCTTTGCATTATGTACAGTTTGGGGCCTAGTTTTTCAAACTGCCATCCTGTCTGCCACTGCAGTTTCACGCCTAGATGGGTCACGTGTTTGTGCCGCCCACTCGTGTCTCTTAGCATAGTCATCCAGCTACCTCGGTGCAACCTTTTGGACATAAAAATACTATTGTGAGGTGTTCAGAATAGACTTGAAATGAGTGGAAATTAAGGTTATTGAGCTTAATAATAGCATAGGAGCAGAAAAACCTACAAATTCTGTGATTTTAGCTGTTTTTATGCTTTTTTTCAAAAAAATACAGATCCAAAACACAAAACCCAGAACCCAAAACACGGAAGGGTGGTTTTGGCAAAACCAATCCAGATCCAAAACACGAAGAAAGATCCAGATCCAAAACCAAAACACAAAACACGAAAAGTGGCCGGTGCACACCCCTAGTTTATAGTGGTTGAAGTCTGCTTCTCCAGTTACATTACATACTTCCAGCCACACTAGGGTTGCCCCTTTACAAACATGTGATGCATTATGATATACAGACTAATAAGCCTTCGTGTTACTTTGCATTAGTTGCTGTCACCTACAGTATGACATTTACACATTCAGCCATGGAGAAAGCTGTTTTAACTGCATGTAATCTCACAAGTCAAACCTATATTGTGAGTCTTTGTGCCATACATAATCCTGAATATTGGTGCTACCTGGTTTTATTACATACTCTTATCAGCAACATTGCTCTATTTTTAGACATGACTATTGTTATATAGTTCCATTTTGTTCTTTTTTTTTTAACTCATAAAATCTATTTTTATCTTACTTTTCCAAGGACTATTGTATTTTTTTATGGACAGTATGCTGACCGGGGTTCAAATCTGATTGGACCTGTATGTATCCCCAGCATGAAGCACTAGATTGTACAGATTCTTCTAGTTATTACAGCTTCCAAAATCCAATTGGACCTCAATAGCTCAGTTGACCGTACACAGGATCTTAGCTAAAGGTCATGGGTCACTCTTTTTTTTTTATTATTATTAATTTTTAGTTTTCCACCCCATTTAATTAAATCCTGCCAAACCTTTATCCAATTTCATAGCTAAGAACTAGGCCATACACAGCTCTCTGATTGGCCAATTCTTGTGAACTGAACAAACTGATCAACCAAAATGATCCCGTATTGCAGTGAGCGGGGCCCCAGAAAGTGCACAATTCCCGATAATCCAATCAAAATGAATCTACAGAGCACAGAATAGTCAAATCTCAACACTGAAGGGTGTGACCAAATTGGGAAGTGACCTTGTCACTTGGAATTTGGGATGAGCGGTAAGATTGTCATGTGTGTGCGCCAGGGTTTAGACCTTAGCACCATTGGAATATTTTATAAATCGAGAAGTCAGTTTTCTAATAATGTGCCTATTGCTCCTTCATTCACCTACTCAGTCACTATTCAAACATTTGAGAAGCAGTTTGCTGCATGCCAGGATGTGTGACACTGGAACCATGGTTCCGTGATTAGTGCAATGAAAGGTGCACCATGGGAAAAAATAAAATGGGAAATTCGGGGTTGTCTCGTGGCAGATCTCCAATCACTGTTCCTGTGAGTAACTCAGCAATACTACAATTCTACCATATGGTAAAGGGTCTCTGTGTTATTTCATAAGGATAGACAGATGCAGCAGAGTTTGATGCCGTGGCTTGCTCAATATGGGGCTGATTCTGCATTGTGAGCTGCTGCAGCTGCTTTAGCATCTTTTGCTGTAGGCCTGTCTGCGACTTTATGCTAATGCTGGTATCAGCCTTTCCCCTGGTGTACAAGCGTGCAAGGACTGGGGCGCTAACTTTGTGCATCTGCAGTCGCATCTATGGGAAGCACTGGCAGGACTTGCACCAGTAGACCTCCACTGTGAGCCATTAAGCTTTGCCACCAATCCTGCGATATACCTGTGACACTCCCCTAACCCTCCCATCAGATGGAATTTCTTTGTGCATCTGTTTAGTCACCTCACAGTCATTGTCAGGAACACCCAATACATTCCAGGGTCCGTGCGGCATGATCGGTCCTTCAAGTCAGGGCCGGATTAAGGTTTGTGGGGGCCCCTGGGCAACAAATGTGTGGAGACCCCTATCAATAAAACATTGCTGCTATTGCTGGCACCTAGAGTCCGGTTGCAGCTCTCTCCCTCCCTGGGGCTGACTCAAGTCCTGGGAGCAGTGACATTTGCGGGTCCAGGGGAGACTGTCCAGGTCCATTACTTGTCTGTGTGTGTATTACAGTTACTTGCTATTACTTGGAAGGGACATTGAGATAATAAAACCTGTTGTATATGAATTGGTGTTCAGACTCTGGGGAGGAAGATGCACTTTGAGTGCTGTGCTAGAAATCCGTGTTATCTGGTCAGTAACTGCTGCTATAGTAATCAACGTTACACACACACATACACACACCCTGGTCAGTAACTGCTGCTATAGCAATTTGCAAGTCTTTTTTAATGGGGCGGAGCCAAAATGTCTGGAGGGCAGGGCTTAATCGCAGGCTGCAGCAGACGGCTCCGTTAAAATTAAAAAAATGGTTGATCTTGATGTGGTCGGGGGCCGGGGACAGTGTGCGGAGGCACCCTACGTGCGGGGGCCCTGGTACGACTGCCCCTGTTGCCCTGCCTTTAATCCGGCCCTGCTTCAAGTCTATACTAGAGATGGCAAAACCACCCTCAAGTGTTTTGGTTCGGATTAATTTTGGATATCTTAAAAAAAATTTAAAAACAGCTAAAATGATGCAACTTGGACCTGTTTTTGTTCCTTTAGTATTATTACCATCAATACCATTCATTTCCAGTCAATTTTGACCACCTCACAGCACCTGAAATCACGAGGGAGGGACTTACAGTAAATGCACTCCAATACACGCGAGCTCCATTTTTTAAATCCAAGTTCTGAATTACGAGATGACTCGAGTCAGGACTCGGTTCTATTCGGAGCCCCAACGTGATTCCAAAGTGGGACTAGATTCAACTTGTAACTCCTAAGTTCAGGTGTATTCGGTTTTCTCAAAACGCATGCGCCATATAACTTTTTAGAGATTTAGACACATACACAGTCTAAAAAACCCCACAAATTTACATGAATATCAGCATTGCGTGCAACTGAAATATACTGAATGGCAAAGCAAAACCAACAATACTTATTAATAAACACTGAGACCCTTTGCCATGTGGTAGAATTGCAGTCTTGGGGCCGTATTCAATTAGATGCGAAAAGCCGAGATCCGCAAAAAAGTATTACCGATTGCGCATTTTCACCTCTTGGAAAAGTATCGCCGTATTCAATTCCATCCGCTTTTCGCTTACGTGAAATCCCAATGTAATAGGCGAAAAAGATTTGCCTCTGAATAGGTGAAGAAAAGAAGTGCAACATTTTTGTTTTGGGGGCGCAACGGTGGGGAAACCTCTTAGAACCCCCAAAGGACAATTGCGTAAAAAAAGTCCTAAAAAAAAATCTTACGAACACCCCAAAAAAGTACTTTGAATTTGGGGATGAAAAAGTGCAAAGGGGGGGGGACAACTGAGTAAACTAGCGAAAAAAAGGTTCTGGGGTGCACTAAGAAGGGGTCAAGTGTTTGGGGATTGCAGTTGCATTTTTTGGGGTGCAATCTCACTTTATTTAAAAGTTCCATTTACAGACATTAAGAGATGCTAGCACCCATTTTCAGGTACCCCAAATATAACAGGACTACTTATTTACACCAAAAAACACTGCTTTATGCCATTCTTCACCACTTGTGTAATTAGTGGCAATTGTGCAAACTTATGCACCCCAAATAGTTTTACTAGGGCTAATCGGGCACTACAACATTGATCCCCAATGTTTCTGCATCTTTTTGGGGGTTCAGGCTGATTACCCCGATTCTTACACCACTTTTCGCCTGTTCTGACTTCGCGTGTCTCGGTTTTTGCATCTTTTGGAATTGAATACGGCGAATAGCGAGGGGTGCGCACGATAAATTTCCGCTGCTAAAATACGCGATGTAGGAGAAAAATCTGGTGGCAAAACTTTATTGCGGGTGCAAAACTAATTGAATACCGCCCTTGATTGGGAATTGGTTACATTTTTCCTGGAAAATTCTTCTTCCCCACCGAACAAGTGAAGGGAATCTGCGCTAAATGGTAAATGAACAAAGGACATTTGTCCAGCATCACTTCACTGCAATCCCAAGAACATTGAGAGCAAAGCAGGGAAGACAGACAAGGTCATAGTCATTGCTGAGTAAGCAGCTGGGTTTTTAATGTCAATGGTTATCGGAAACACAACTGGACATTAATCGAGGCAAATGTAATAAAATATATTATTTATTTGTTTACATGAATTAAATTCTTAACATATTACAGGTATTACAGACAGTAGTAAAAAGCTGACATAAATGTTAGGAGATTACATTCGCCAAAAACAATCCAAAACAACAAAAGTGAATAGAACCCATAAGAGACCTATAAAACAATATAACTTGTATACGGCTCATATTAGCTTATGGTTAGGTAAATACAAGTACAGATGCTAAGGGGTAAATTTACTAAAGTGAGAGTTTTTAGAAGTGAGTTTTAAAAGTGGTTTTGCCCATAGCAACCAATCAAATTCTAGCTATTATCTTCTAGAAGGTGCTAGTTAAATGTTAAGTAGAATCTGATTGGTTGCTATGGGCAACATCACTTTTATAACTCACTTCTAATAACTCTCACTTTAGTAAATTTACCCCTAAGAGTCAAACACATTTAATTAATAGACTGACACATTTAATTTGGGGCTCTTTTTGTAAGTACCCCTGTGCAACCATTTGCAGCACTATGGCCCTCATTCAGAGCCGTACGCTCTGAGCAGAGCGCACGCTCTGCATGAGGGCCGGGCTCCTTTTTCATGGAGCGTCCTCCCGGACGCTCGTATAGCTGTGGGTCACCACCCACAGGCTATACGAGCGTGCATTTTGATGGCCGCGATGGTCGAGACCATCGCGACCATCGAAATTGCGAGCCGGAGCCTGCGGTTGAGGTTTTCAACCGCAAGCTCCGGAGTGATTTTGGCTCTATCAGAGCCAAAATCACTCCCACTGACATCACTAGTGATGTCAGTGGGCCGGCTTCTGACGGGAGGCGTTCCCGTGGGAACGCCCCCGTCAGGGAGGCACGCCCCCGGCACGCCCACCAAAGGGGGCGTGCTGTCAATCAACATTGACAGCACGCCCCCTTTGATCGGACACAACGAGCGAAGGAAAGTCCTTCGCTCGTCGTGTCTGGCGCATGCGCACGACGGAGCTCCCTCCGTCGTGCGCATGCTCAGTGCAGACCATCGACCCACTTGCGAGCGTACAGCCGCTCGCGAGTGGGTCTGAATCAGGCCCTATGTCCCCATACACGGAATACAAATGCCAGCAAATGTTACATTGTCCCTTCAAAGACCTGAAATTACAACTTTTACCATAATGCCTGTCTGACGTTAGTCTGGGACGGGAGACGTTGCCAAATGTCCAGCCTGTGTTTTTCCATAAATAAGGTCTTATGTAATAGCCTGCCAGGGGCACACATGGGCGCAGTTCTGGCCAATTAGATTTTTAGATTATTGTCGCTTTAAAAATATGGGTTAATTCACGGGCATCGAGCCTGTGCCTGTATCAGGCTATTAAATAAGACTCATAGCGTTTTTATGAAAATACCTCCAAAGTAAGATTAATGTACCAATCGTGGGACAGTGACCTAAAAATTGGGACTGTCAAACTGAAATCAGGATAGTTGGGAGCTTAGATATTATTCCTAAAATACAGCTTGTTGGAGCAGGTATAAATTCCTTACAGAAAACAATTACCATGATATTCATGATGACTTTAGTAATCCGTGGTCTGACCAGACAGTACGGTGCGTAACCAACGTGGATGCATTGGCCCAGCAGTAAGGTGTCCACGGGAGCACCCTACTGCGTTAGATACAGAAAACAATAAATATGACCGGCCCCACGCCCGCCCATTACATACTGTAGTAATGGAATGCAATGGGGAGCCTAAGGAGACTTTCACATCAAACTGTAACCAGTAGTTGAGCAAAATCACTTAGGGGCAGATGTATGAAGCTCTGGAAAGTGATATAAAGTGCAGAGTGATAAATGACCAGCCACTCAGCTCCTAACTGTCATGTTACAGGATGGTTTGAAAAATGACAGTTGGGAGCTGATTGGTTGGTCATTTATCACTCTCCACTTTATCACTTCCCAGAGCTTCATACTGTACATCTGCACCTTAATCAGAATATTCTAACGAGGTCAGAAGGGGGGTGGACTCAGGACAGGAAGTAATAATTGCTGCATAGAGCAGGGGTGGCCAACCTTGTCCTTGAGGACCTCTCACAGGCCATGTTTTCCAGGCCACCTTACAATTGCACAGGTGTAGTCCTAACTAACTGTCACATTTTAAATTATGTGGGGCCTTCATTCCTAACTGACACATTCTACTACTCCACAGCTGGTTTGGAAAACATGGCCTGTCTTATGAGGACCTGTTTGGCCACCCCTGGCTTATAGAGTCACTGTGCTGGGCAGAGGAGTGCAGTATGACTTATTTGTTTTTGGTGCCATTCCAGTCCCCTAGTAGACAGCTTCAAGGCTGCAGGTATTATCTTTTTTATGTACAGTAAGTGACCCAGCGGCACATGAGGCTTGCTGATGGACTACCGCTAGCTATACAAGTGCACTTACTGTTATTAGCTGTGCCTTATTGAGAACAGCTATCTAGAAACAGCGGCATGCAATTCCATATTTGTTTTGATTGTTAGCTGACGGGATCCCCAATCTGCAGAGTCCTACAGTACCTGGAATGAAATCCTGCTTTGCAGCTCATTATGGGTCTGACTCAGGTGGGCACTAATACTGCTGTGACTGTGGGTTATTCCGCAGCGAGACTGCTTCTTTATGCTGATGTCGCAGCCAATGGGATTTGTACAGAGATGCCCACTAACAGGGACGCTATTCAGTCGCTCTGCGTATTAGGACGTGCTATCGGAGACACAATGGTCCCACCATCGAACATTGCCCCCAGCCCTATGGAGAGGCAGAATCTCTGCCTGAACTTGGCCGCTGAAATCAGTGCAATTGTGGAAAAAGCCGCAGTCGCTGACGTTGCAGCGGAAGCCAGATTCTCTACCTTATGCTAATGTGAGAATCCGTACAGCTAAAGTGAGGATCCGTGCGGCTTCAAGCAGGAAGATGCTCCGCCCACTGTTATTCCATACACAGCCGCAATTATCACCATTAGCATCAGCACTTGTACCTGACCTATGCTGGGGGCCCCGAGATCCGTCAGAAAACAGGTACCCATTCCTGTGTGTGTGACTCAGAATAGCGCCGAAGAGACACCTGGCCAACATCCGCCCAATTTAGAATTGTTTAGAGATGCACATCAACTTGTAAAGGGGTCTATGTACTAAGGGATTGATTCAGCAGTGGACACAGATGGTGATACTCACGCAGATTCACGATTATTGGGAATCTGAGCATGTGCACAACGGGTCCTGCGAGATCGCACTCAGGTCCCCCTATGGCTCTGCCGGATTGACAGGCAGAGGCGTTTCTGGGACGGGGACAGCCTGCGTTCCTGTAAACAGGGACGTGTCACCATTTTCCAGGAGTGCCGAGCACAGGGTCTTTGTCCCTGGACGCAGACTTCCTGGCCTCGCAAGCCGGCCAGCCTGCGTAAGCTGAGGTTTACTCAGCTGGCCGGTGCCGCACAACATCGCAACTGATGGTCTTGATGGTAATCCTAGGCTGCGATCTCGGTCGCAACGCTGGGATCACAGATGGTGACAGGAGGCGTCTATACACTTCAGAGGCCTCCTGCAGCATTTGAATTTTAGCCGGACGGAATTGCAAAGTCGATTGTGTGTGGCTCTGCAATTGCGTCCTCTGCGGAATTAGGCCCTAAGACGTGGAGAGGAAAAAAGTGGATGCAGATAAAGTACAAACCAATCAGCACCTGTCACTTTACAGGCTGTGTTTGAAAAATGACAGGAGCTGATTGGTTGGTACTTTATCTCCGTCCACTCTCTCTCCAAGGCGTAGTACATAGACCCCAAATTGACTTCTGCGCATGAGCTGCCCTGTAGGCTAAAACTTGCTATTTGTGGCCATAAAAGGAACTAGGCCCTAAATGTTTTTTTAAAAAGTCATAAGAGTAAGGGGACTATTTCTGCAGCTATAATTGCAATTTCCCACATAAATACACCTCAATGGTACAAGAAATTTCTCCGGTCTAATATCCAATTTCCGCCAACAACCATGTTTTTTGTGCTCCATTTGCTAAAGTGGGAGCGCCCCCAATGCAGCAAAACAAAACACATACTAGATTATTTCCTATGCTCAGTTCCCATTGTCACAAACCGCGCTGTCCTCCTCCACAGCCGCCGGATTACTTACTTGACTCCCTGCTACATGCTCCACAGCAGACTGCCCCCAGCTGCGGCAGCTGCTTCACATCTCTGTTGTCTCCCCAGCTTCCACATGTGGCATCCACTGCCAGCAGTGGATGCTGGGCACCGCCATGACTGTCAGAATCAGGTGACCAGTGCTCCACCAACAGGAGACCAGTGTTCACTCACCTGACGCCTGCAGCCAATCCATACTAACCCAGGGGTATAAAAGGATTCTCTTTGCACACAGCACTTGCCAGTGCAATGTTGTCCACAGCCTAGCTGTGTGCTTTCAAGTGATCTCCTGCAGATTCTTATCTTTGCCTAGAGACTCAAAGTGCAAATTCCATCTTGCTGCACTACTGGCTCCAGTACTCCGGTCCCATTCCGGTGATCCGGTATTCTGGTCTTCCAGCATTCCGGTCCTATTCTGGTCTTCCAGCATTCTGGTCCTATTCTGGTCTTCCAGCATTCCGGTCCTATTCTGGTCTTCCAGTATTCCGGTCCTATTCTGGTCTTCCAGCATTCCAGCCCCATTCTGGTGATCCAGTATTGTGGTTCTATTCCGGTGTTCCAGCATTCCAGTCCCATGCCGGTGATCCAATATTTCGGTCCCATTCCGTTTATCCAGCACTCGGTTCCATTCCGGTTATTCAGCATTCCAGTCCCATTCCAGTGTTCCAACAATCCGGTCCTATTCTGGTTATTCAGTAATCCGGTCCCATGCCCGACATCCAGCATTTCGGTCCAGAATTACTCCAGGTTCCATGTGATCCAGTATCCTACTGGTTCTAGCCTGGTTGATGTACCGAAGTTCTCCCAAGTCTTCTAACTGCACCTGTTACTCTAGCACCTAGTTACTAGTCCTATCAAGACTCCGGCTGCTCTACCAGTGCCTTCAGTCCCCTGTAGTCATATCTTGCTCAATCAGTAAATCACACAGTGCATTCCTATACACCCCTGCATCTGTGTCCTAGTCAATAAGCATGAACTATATAATGCCATCCAGTTTTCAGCCGCTCACCCCAGATCCCACTCCAGCCAAAGACCAGTCCGGTTCCAAATACAAATACAAACGTGACACCCATTCTGCAGGGAACACCGCAATCCGCCAAGCACTTAATGTCAGAGGAAACTAAATTGTGTCCCTCTCACAGTTTCCCGGACTTGACACACTCCTGTATATAAGGACCCTACACTTTCCTGTACAGTTGGGTGCACCAGCGTACAGATAGACACAATGGGGCTGTTTCTAGCATCCTGTGCCTTAATGGACATACAGGGACCTCAAACATATGGCAAAAAGTACAGTAAGGGTTTGGTGCACAATTGTGAACACATGCAGACTGGGAAGGGACACCTATGTGCCTGGGAAAGCCGTATTCTTTGCAGATGGTCACGGAGAGGTGGAAAGGCCATGATGATCGTGATTGGCTGTTTGTGAATGCTCCAGTAACACTTGTTGGTGCTTTCTTTGTCGTCCTGGAAAAGAATATGCTGTTTAAAGCGTGTTTAAGCATGGAGGTTTGGGATGCAGTCAGGAAGCCGACGTTCGAAATGCCGACCGCCGGCTTCCCGACTGTCAAATCCCAGCAGGGGTCTAATGATAGTCATTCATATCGATTCCGGAGGTTTACCCCTGCTGTTTCTGCTGAGAGGTTTAAGCAGGTTAATTGATGTCGAATAGTGAAATGCGTTTGCTGCACATGAAAATAATGGCAGAAAATGGGTCTGTAACGTGTATCTAGTGTACTACAATTGCGTACAGTATGCCACACATCAGAACACATTTCAGATGCATCTTGAGCTCTGCTATGTTGCATAATGGCATTTAAATGTAAGCAAGTACGGCTTAAACTAATATGGCTATTCCAAAGCATTAAAAAAAACTTTAATAGCATTGAATAGATGCTGCAGATTGTTATGGCACTTGATGCTCCAGGAGCTCCAGGTCTCATAACCTGGAGTTTGTTACACATAGAGGTTGCCAAGATGGATTTTCCTCTCTACAGCATCTCCACCTGCATCTGCAGCCGGTTATATTCATGCTCAAGTTCTGTCAGGCCTGGAGGAGCATGGGAGTGCAGGTAGCTGTAGGAGAAGGGAATTACCAAACCAAATGGAGTGCTGTCAGGTGACCCCAGCTCGTTGGCTACATATGAAGAAGGGAGTTCAGTCCCAAAATACTTTTTCCTTAAATATAAAAAAACACCAACTTAACAAGCAGTACAGACTTAGGGCCTGATTCAGAGCCGTTCGCTATTTGCGGTCGTTCGTTCAAAAACAAGGGGTGGCTATTCAAATGATCCGTTCGCAAATTGCAGTCTGTTCACACCTCTAAGTCTGAACGAGCGAGCAAAACATACGCTAGTTTAGTTGTTAAAAACGCCCCCTGGCCGCTCGCACCATACGTCATGTCCGCTATTTATTAGATTAATCGAGTACATCGACCAGCGTATGAACTGCTCGCTATTCTTGTGGTTGGTTTTTGCTACCACAATCTTGCGAGCAGTTCTGGCTATAAAATAACCCAGTGACGTGGTCAATGACGCTGCTGTATTAATTATGCACACCCATAAAACGCCCGTTTTGACCTTTAAGCACGCCTGCGTTCTGATCTCCACTCCCCGTTTTCAAGCACCTTCCCCTGTTACCACCCACATACGCCTCATTCTGTCACTCAAAATAGCAGGCCCTCGCTATATTGCGTACCAACGATTTTCGGCCGCACTGACTGGTTCGCGCATGCGTACTAAAAACCGTACGCATGCGCAGATGTGCGAACATTGCTCGGAACGAGCGTACTGCCGCTAGCGAGTGGCTCTGAATGAGGGCCTTAGTGTAAATAATGTTTAACATATGTGCAAATGTATAGGGAGTACTTAGATCAAACAATGAAAAGTAAACTCACATATACACACACACATATATACTAGGGGTGAGCGGGTTCGGATTTCTGAAATCCGAACCCTCCCGAGCCCCCCCGATCCGAGTCCGATCCGAATCAGGCTCGACTTTTCCTGCCTGACTCGGATCTGAAATCAAGGCAAAACGTCATCATCCCGCCTTCCGAGTCTCGCGGGTTTTGGATCCTATATAAGGTACCCGCGTCGGCGCCATTTTCTCACTCGGCTGTGGACAGTGAAGAGGGAGGGTGGGAGTTAGGGCTGTGTAGTGTAGTGTAGTGTAGTGCTGCTGTTGTCCACTACTTCAAAGTCCATAGGGGCTGGCTGTGTTGTGCTGTGCTGCTGTTGTTAATAGGGGCTGTGTCCACTACTTCAAAGTCCATAGGGGCTGGCTGGACTGTGTTGTGCAGTCAGTTCTCCATAGGGGCTGTGTCCACTCCAAAGTCCTGTGCAGTGTCCCAGTCCTAAAGGGGTGCTGTAGTGTTGTCCAGGGGGTGCTCTGTCCATCAGGGGTGCTCCCCCCAAGTGCTAAAAAAATAATATATTTTCTGTGTTTGTGAATTGTGTGCGCAGTAGCCGCACGTGCATCAACAAAGTAGTGCCAAGCGTGCGCCTGTGTCATAAGTAAAGGGCCGGCTGGCTTGACCGTTAAGGGTGCTGTAACCCCCGAAAGTACACTCCAGTCCAAACCAAAAAAAAATTATTTTCTGTGTTTGTGAATTGTGTGCGCAGTAGCCGCACGTGCATCAACAAAGTAGTGCCAAGCGTGCGCCTGTGTCATAAGTAAAGGGCCGGCTGGCTAGACCGTTAAAGGGTGCTGTAACCCCCGAAAGTACACTCCAGTCCAAACCAAAAAAAAAATTATTTTCTGTGTTTGTGAATTGTGTGCGCAGTAGCCGCACGTGCATCAACAAAGTAGTGCCAAGCATGCGCCTGTGTCATAAGTAAAGGGCCGGCTGGCTTGACCGTTAAAGGGTTCTGTAACCCCCAAAGTACACTCCAAACCAAAAAAATATATATTTTCTGTGTTTGTGACTTGTGTGCACTGTGGCTGCACGTGCATCAACAAAGGAGCAGCGCCAAGCGTGCGCCTGTGTCCCATAAGTAAAGAGCCGGCTGGCTCATTTCTTAAAGGGTGGTGTAACCCACAAAGTGCACTACTCTCCAGCAAAAATAAAAAAATATTTTCTGTGTTTGTGTGCGCTTTAGCCGCACGTATATATATCAATATAACATAAATGGAGGACCAAACTTTCTCCGATAAAAATAAAATAGGGAAAGATCAAGAACCACTTCCTCCTAGTGCTGTTGCTGCTGCTGGGAGTTGTTCATCATCCCAGAGAGGAAGTAGGAACATCACTACTTTTACTAAACAATTGACCCTCCAACAGTCCCTAGCGATGAGGATGAAGTCCGACACCTGCATCCTCAAAGCAGCAGCGACAAGCGTGCGTCTGTCTGTTAAAGGGTGGTGACACCCTCAAAATGTGCTACACAAACAATTAAAATATTGTTCTTTTTTTTTCTGTCTTTGTGAATTGTGTGGGCTGTAGCCGCACCTGCATCCTTAAAGCAGCAGCGACAAGCGTGCGTCTGTCTGTTAAAGGGTGGTGACACCCTCACAGTGTGCTACACAAACAATTAAAATATTGTTCTTTTTTTTCGGTCTTTGTGAAATGTGTGGGCTGTAGCCGCACCTGCATCCTTAAAGCAGCAGCGACAAGCGTGCGTCTGTCTGTTAAAGGGTGGTGACACCCTCAAAGTGTGCTACACAAACAATAAAAATATTCTTCTTTTTTCTGTCTTTGTGAATTGTGTGGGCTGTAGCCGCACCTGCATCCTTAAAGCAGCAGCGACAAGCGTGCGTCTGTCTGTTAAAGGGTGGTGACACCCTCAAAGTGTGCTACACAAACAATTAAAATATTGTTCTTTTTTTTTCGGTCTTTGTGAAATGTGTGGGCTGTAGCCGCACCTGCATCCTTAAAGCAGCAGCGACAAGCGTGCGTCTGTCTGTTAAAGGGTGGTGACACCCTCAAAGTGTGCTACACAAACAATAAAAATATTCTTCTTCTTTTTTCTGTCTTTGTGAATTGTGTGGGCTGTAGCCGCACTTGCATCCTCAAAGCAGCAGCGACAAGCGTGCGTCTGTCTGTTAAAGGGTGGTGTAACCCTCAAAGTGTGCTCCACAAACAATAAAAATATTCATTTTTTTTTTCTGTCTTTGTGAATTGTGTGGGCTGTAGCCGCACTTGAATCCTCAAAGCAGCAGCGACAAGCGTGCGTCTGTCTGTTAAAGGATTACATCGGTGACAGCATCCAAGTAGGCATGTCAGACAGTCCGTACCTGTACTGGCAGGAAAAAGAAGCAATTTGGAGGTCCCTGTACAAACTGGCTCTATTTTACCTGAGTTGCCACCCCTCCAGTGTGTACTCCGAAAGAGTGTTTAGTGCAGCGGGGAACCTTGTCAGCGAAAGGCGTAGGAGGTTGCTTCCACAAAATGTGGAGAAGATGATGTTCATAAAATGAATTATCAACTCTTCCAGGGAGACCAGCCTCCAGAACGTACAGAGGGACCTGTGGTTCCAGCAGGGATGAATTAATACTCTGTGAGGATGAGGATGTACACACTGAAGAGGGTGAGGAATCGGTGGATGAGGAGGATGAGGATGACATCTTGCCTCCGTAGAGCCAGTTTGTGCAGGGACAGATAAATTGCCAGCTTGTTTTGTGGGGGCCCAAACGAACCAATCATTTCAGCCACAGTTGTGTGGCAGACCCTGGCGCTGAAATGATTGGTTTGTTAAAGTGTGCATGTCCTGTTTATACAACATAAGGGTGGGTGGGAGGGCCCAAGGACAATTCCATCTTGCACCTCTTTTTTTTCTTTGCATTATGTACAGTTTGGGGCCTAGTTTTTCAATGCCATCCTGTCTGCCACTGCAGTTTCACGCCTAGATGGGTCACGTGTTTGTGCCGCCCACTCGTGTCGCTTAGCATAGTCATCCAGCTACCTCGGTGCAACCTTTTGGACATAAAAACACTATTGTGAGGTGTGAGGTATTCAGAATAGACTGGAAATGAGTGGAAATTAAGGTTATTGAGGTTAATAATAGCATAGGAGCAGAAAAACCTACAAATTCTGTGATTTTAGCTGTTTTTATGCTTTTTTTCAAAAAAATACAGATCCAAAACACAAAACCCAGAACCCAAAACACGGAAGGGTGGTTTTGGCAAAACCAATCCAGATCCAAAACACGAAGAAAGATCCAGATCCAAAACCAAAACACAAAACACGAAAAGTGGCCAGTGCACACCCCTAATATATACACACACACATACACACACACACATATATATATATATATATATATATACACACACACACACACATATATATATATATATTTATATATGTATGTATATATACACACATACACGTCTATATGTATATATATATATACACACTTAAATACTGCACAGTGCTCCTTACTACAGTACATCCAGTAGTTATACAGTTAGCTAGGAACACAGTAGATCTAGGGTGTAATTATGGCAAATCTTGTATTACAAAGAGAATCACATAATATTGAATACGTAAGTTCGCAAACATGATGGTAAGCGAGGGTAGCAATATATATGGGTAGAAGAAAATGAGCGCTGTTATATATTATTCCTATTCTGTGCTAATGCTTAACCACTTAACTGACATAAAAACAGAAATTTACATTTAAAAAAAAAAATGAATTAAGTTTAAAATATATTTTAAAGATATATTTATGTTTTGCACCCCCACTAACCCCCGTGTCCATAGGTCCCCACTGTAATTTAATTTCCCACCCACCATCAAAAATAGCACCCCCCAGTGTTAAAAGACCCCAGCAATATCAACCCCCACCCCCCTAGTGGAAATTTGCCCCCCGCCCTCACCCCGAGGTACAATGGGTCCCCAGTTTAGTCCTCCCTCCCCTCCCCATGTGTCACTATATATGTAAAAGAAAAAAATTCTATATATCCCCAAGTCAAAAAAAAAAAATGAATGAGCAGTATAACCCCCTCCACCCCAGTGCCAAAATATACCCCCCCCCGTAAGGCACCACTGCCGCATGGCCTATCCCCGCCCCCTTTCCTTGTCAGAGTGCAGTGCAGGGGGGACTGGTCATCAGTTCCCGCCCCCTTTCCTTGTCAGAGTGCAGTGCAGGGGGGACTGGTCATCAGTCCCCACCCTGCTGCATACGCAGAGATGAGCATATTTGTGCTCGGAGGGGAACTATGTTTCCCTCCTTGCACTTTCACTTCAGGTGCATGTGCCTCAGACCGCTGTTCATACGGCATTCTGGGGCGCAATTGCGGCAGTGATGTTGGCGGTCACAGACTTCCGCATCACTGCAGGGGGATCTGGGGAGTCAGAGGAGATCCGCTCTTCATTTGTGCAGAACAGATCTCCTCTGCAGAAGCCAGGGGACAGAGCAGCTAGCGTGGTCACACGGGATGCCGCCTTGCCAGATGAAGCCCTTCTTGCTCCGTTGCACATCACATGTGACCATGCCAGTTAAGTGGTTAATTCATTTTGTGCATTAGTCCAATATCATACCTCCCAATTATCCCAATTTATTAACCTCAAAGTTCACATTGGTGTTGGGCTTATTTCTTCCCATTTTAGCACTTTAAAATGCTAAGACATAGCTTAAAATAGGGTATTTAGCATCTAAAAATGGTAGATAAAGCACCCAGACAAAGGCATTAATGGTCTGATGAGGTAAATAAATATAAAAAATGACCCTTGGTCCTACAAGGGAGCCGCATATTGTGTGTGGCGATGGATTATAAAATCAGAAGAGTTAAAACACCTTAAGCAAAAGTTTAACTTATGGCTGATTCGTAAAGCTGGCAATTAATACTCACTGCATTCTGTCTGATAAAATATATTTAAATGATATAAGAGAGACTGCCATGATTAGTAGGACAGTATGTGACCTCTTTGAGCTGTGTTCTGTCAGGAACTTCCTGATCCCACTGTGATAAATACTTAGCATAATAGAGTATGTACAAGTATTCTTGCATCTGATGAAATCACTGCTCACAGTGAAGAAACGCATCAGAAAACAGGTCTGTTTGCTTAGAGACTTCCAATTTGTCCTAGCAAGTCTGATACTGAAACGTATTATCAACTACACAGGCGCTGAGTCCTCTCCTACTGGTATTTAATACAGTTGAAAGCACCTACCGGTCCATCCCACACATATCTGCAGGTGACACTCTAATATAAGCCTTTGGATACAACTTTTCAATCTGGATACATCAGTATTAAATTATACATAAACCTTTAAATATATACTACGGGACTTTAATCCTTCTGCAGCTCCTTTCTTTAATTCTCTCTATGAAGTGTTTTGCCTTTTAACTTTGTCTTTTGCTGAAGTGAAGTCTTACCTTGGTATATGCTTGTTATCTGTATTAGAAAATTACATATTTTATATATAAACTTTTTGATTATCTCTGTACCTTCCAGATTTCTGGTCTACGTTGGTTTAATGGCTGAACATATTTACTATCATTTGTTAGGTTCCAGTTTGCACTTCTGTTTTAAAATAATTTTATTAACTAACAATATAGGGAAAATTCATTAGGTGAGGACAAGTGCGGACATTTAGATAGAAATTACTAGGTAGAATAGAACATTGGTAACACAAAGACACAGTCACTGATTCTATAAAATATGGCGATGGCAATTACATAAGATCAATAATAATATCATATTATCAACATTCAAGACAAAAATGTTAAACAAGATGTGCAAATTTTGCCCTGTGTTTCCCCCATAATTGAAGAAGAAAAAAAGAAAATATCACTGGCATTAAATATATAAGCAAACCATCTCAATCTATTTCACATTTGGCATGAGTTCATGGGCCTAGGATAATGTTGCTGTTTGAAGTGCTGTAAGGCTTTGCAGTCTTTTTTCCCTTTGTACGAGTGGAGCAAGAAATTATGTTTTATAGCAGAGAAAACGCGGCTCAGGATAACATAAAATGTTTGTTTTGTTTCGTATCCATGAAAAATCAAACATGTGAGCAAGCTGCTTGAATAATCGCAACTGATTATTTCAGATGATATTTTCAAATGTGTATTCTAGATACCTGGGCTTAATTCTTTCAGTTCTTTAAACTGTTTTTGCTCTTAGAAGTTATTAGTTCATTTGCTCAATTTCCTATTTTCTAGCCAAACCTTCAAACTTTCCATGTGCAGTGGATGTTGTCTTGTAGTAAATTATGTCGGTCCTATGTATTCTGCATAGATGCATCTACTTAGAGAAATGTGGTCTTGCCACTAGTCTTCCGAATGTAGTGTGTCTTGCTAAATTGTTGTCCAACCCTACGTGTAAGAAGTAAGACGCGTTTCATGCAATACTAAGCACAGTCACGGCTCAAGGAAAAAGTGTTTGGTAAGAAAACTCATGAGGCTCCAATTATGTTATAGAACAGACGAGGGAAATCTGTAAACACGACATCTATTATTGAAGGAAAACACCTGAAAAGTAAAAGACATACATTAGATGGTAGTATAATAATAATAACAACACACACAAACACACACACACACACACACACATATAAGGCAAAACATTACAAGCATAAAGGTTTACATACAACAACCTTATGTCATCTTACAATATCCCCAGACGCAGACATTTTTAATTCCAATTAGTACATTTTCAAATAAACTGGGACAAAACTCACAGCGTGTGTGACCTAAAATGATTTATAATTAATACATTCCAAATGGATATGATCTTGATTTTGGTTGGCGGTAAATCTGGGCTGATGCCAAGTTCAACAGAATTTGAATTGTACTCAACTGTCACCTATTGGAGGCCTAGTTTGGGTACCAGTCATCATCAGCAGTGGGCACTTGTACCAGCCTATACTTAGTGCAAGGGATAGGCCTGGAAATTGGCTTATGTCCAACTCTGCCTGGCCCTCCTATTTGTAGGTTCACTGTACAGCCCGGTAACACCCCTTCAGTCGTAAGTGGAGACGTGACTGAAATGTGTACCCGCACTTGCATACGTGCGGCTTCGGCACTGGTGCACTGCAAATACATGCAACCCTCCATTCATTTAGCCCATTCTCCAATTAACTGGACCTGTCCACGGGGCGGACTCACGGGTGAGGCCTGTGTGGAAACAGAGATACAGACATGTTCTCATACATCTAGCCTCAATTACGCCATGTGGCGTGAGTGAGGCGCCAGGTCTTATGCGAGTCTGCTAGCGCCGAGCGTCTTTTTCACCCAAAAAAGCGTCTTAGTCGTAATGCAATGCGACTAGGACGCATCAGGAGACTGCACCGATTAAGTTGATATGCAACACTTGCATATCTGTGTGCGACTGGGAACTGTCAATGAAGCACAACGGAACTTGGCGTGGAAAAAAGTCGCGGCCGCAGCATCGTAGCACGTCTTATACGGCTTCAGACTCGCAGTCGCACACAGATATACAAGTGTCACATATCAAATGTATCAGTGCAGCCTAGTCGCATCACATTTGAACTATGGCGCATTTTTGGGGGAAAAAGACACAAAAAATGTGCTCGGTGAAAGCGGGACCTGGCGCGCCGAGAGGGGCTGTTTGGCATGACTGCAGCAACCATGTATGAGGGCACATCTGTAATTTGTGATACTGAGAAGAACATGCAGCACTAGTAAAATTCAGGCAACCGGAAACCCCCCCTACCCCACCCCTGCGTTTGCCTATGGATGATGTGATAAGCCAAGCCACACACTGGTGTGTGCATTAGTTTGAGGTAACAAGCATTAACATGTAAGCTAGAGTAAATATTTGTAAAGATGATTGTGCTTATGGCTCATAGGGGGAGATGTATCAAACCTTCTAAAGCGGACAAATAGAGAAGTTACCCAAAAGCAGCCAATCAGCTTCTAGCTGTTATGTACAGTATCTAGTACAGTCTATAAAATGACAGCGAGAAGCTGATTGCTTGCTCTCAGAGACATTTCTACTTGTCCTCTTTAGAATATTTAATGAATCTCCCCCATAGTTAAGAGACATGGGGGCTTATGTAACAGCTTGCGGCTCCCAGCCGCTGCAGGAACTCCCTTCCCGTATTTTTAAAGTGGCAATCATTTTAAAGGTAAAACCAACCCGGTTTTGCCTTTAAAACGATTGCCGCTTTAAACATACAGAAAGACTTGCAGGAGTTTCCCGCAGGGGCTGCAAGTCGCAAGCTATTACATAAGCCCCATAGCATCTAGACACATTGTAATGGACTAAACATGGAATAATGCCATAAAACCTTTCTGTAAAAAAAACAGGCACTCTCATTTCCCCAGCAATCTACTGTATTCCCCACACAAAGCCAGAAGACGAATGCACCTTATAACTATATGAATACTGTATGAACACTGAAGAGCCTATACATCAATGTCTTAGTCTCAGTAGTGTTTGCATGTTTTGTGAGTATTTAAGTGTCGGAGCCATTCTTTAATGTAGCAACCCAGGAAATATAATGGATATATGACACATGTCCCCATAAACTAGTATGGGGGCAACTATCCATCAAGCTTGGGGCTTCGGAACCTAACGCCATCTATAGATGGCTTTAACCCGCTGAACCCTGCTCCTTACTATAGGAAGGTTATCCAGATTGCAGAGGTGAGATCCATTAGAATCCTCCTGCTTCCCCTCAGGGGCGCCGATACGGGGGAGCAGGTACTAATTACCCCGGACTTGCTGGAAGAGCCCGGCGGGGGGCCTGAGTCCGGCACCGCTGCCCCTCCCTCTGCTGTGTGCTGGGCTGCACTGGGAGACTGCTCGTGGCTGCTAAAGCAGCAGCCGGAGCAGTCTCCTATGCCTATTGGGGGAGCGATCACACTGATCACGTCTCCCATTGGCTGTGCGCCGGGCTGAAGAGCACACAGCTGCCCCCTCCCCATTGCTGCGCTGCAAAAATTATTCTCTTTTTTTTTTTCTAAGGGGGTGTGGCACTCCTCCCGCTATTAGGTCACGCCCCCTGTCACCTGGGCAAGGCGCGGCTGTCAGCGGGCCTGCTTCCCCTGGACCCCTCAGTGCACGTGTTTGACCTAAGGCAGTGTAAACATTTGCCACCGGTATTAAAAGTGGTTCCGTAAGTAATTAATTGGTAGATTTGAATCCGTCTTCACAAGTCTTGGCGACCTAGATCCATCATTTGCTTGGGGCCATCGCACATAGGGCCTGATTCAGCATGAATCGCAGATGCGATCGCGGTTGCCATAGCTCACGCAGTTCTGTTGCGAAAATATGCTAAGGACTGCGATCGCACTGCAATCTCAGCACAACATAAGGACGTCCTTTTCCCTTTACTCACATCCGTAATACCTAGCAAGCCTGCGAGAACATCGGTACCATCGAGCACCATCGCAGCCTCATGCACACTGGCACAAGGTCAGACCTTACTCAGAAATCGCTATCCTTCCCGTACGCAGTGAGAGCTCAGGCTGTGTAGGGCATCTCAGTGGGTAATTTATGCACGCCCCTGTAACGGCGTTCAAACGCACTGGCACACCTGCGTTTCACCGACTACCACCCCCCCCCTCCCATCGCCACCCCTAAACGGTCACTTTCTGTCAATCTCTCTCTGCGATGGGTCTATGTAGTCCAATCGCAGTGGAGGGTTCGTGCAGGCACATTGTGATGCATACACATGCGCAGAACACAACAATCGGCCATCTGCGTGCGTAATCATCGCATCTGCGATCCTTGCTGAATCAGGCCCATAATGATAAACAGGCCCTTTAAACTGAAAGCTTTGCTTATCGCAAGCAGTCGGGAAAGACGTCACTATGCAGCAGCCGGGCAGATCTGGTTGGAAAGGATATCACATGATACGTCACGTCAATCATGTGCTGCCCTCTTTGCCCAGACATGCCTCCCGGCTTCACCGGGTGTGATAAATAATGCAATCACCCATGCAGAGAAAGAAATCATACTGATATCCAAGTAAATACCAATTGTGCTGTGCTAAGGAAATAATATAATACATACTTTTGTATAATATTGGCTCTCATCGGTTCTTCCATTTCTTCTTTACTCATGCGCCGGTTTCTTGCTATGGAAAAAGAATATAAAAACATATGTGACATATGATGCGTGTTTCAGGCTCTTACATGTAATAATGCAATAGGAGATGATTTAGGGGTGGCACTCAAGGCCTGATTCAGAGATGTATGCTAACCCGATTGTTAGTGCACATCTTCGATGGTGGGAGGACCGCATATGCGCAGCAGGTGTACTGCTCATGTGCAGCCCTCCGACTCGCTGTGTCTCCTAGCCGCAGCCTGATTGACGTTTAGGAGGCGGAGCGGGGGCGTTCCCTGGCAACGTTCCCGGTAAACGGGGGCGTGTCACCCCTGTTAACGGGAGGGACCAGGCCAGAGTCTGCGTGGGTGCACGCAGGCTTCCTGACCTCGGAAGCTGCAAGGACCCGGCCAGGCTGCGGGAAGCTTTAGCTCCCGCAGTCTGGCCGAAGGAACAATGGCAACAAGCGCGGACGATGGTCGCGATTGTTCCTATGGTGACCCCAGGCTGCGACCTGGGTCGCAGCGCTGGGATCACGCAAATGCAGCAAGGTGGTGTGTGACACCTCCTTCTGCATTTGCATTTTAAATGGACGGAGTCGCTTGTGTGCGGCTGTGAAATTCCGTCCAGCTCTGAATCCGACCCTCAGTCAGCGGTGGAAGCGATGTGATGTTTTCAGTCTGCGCATGCGTCCGAGTTGCTCTGCGCATGCATTGCAATGGTTATCATCAATGCAGAATTAATTTGGAGGCAGAGACAATTTTAGTGGGTGTTCCTGGGTGGTAATGGGGGTGGCTAGCTAGATGTGGGCGTGTCACCGCCAGCGACTGCATCTTGTTTCACAATGGCACTGGCACCGGTGGCTATGTTACGACGGACATTCTGAGCAAACATAGGGCTCCTCTAGTGTCCGTTGGTGCAACCAATGGTGTGACTTATTACAAAAAAGCGGGGGATTTGCAAATCAGCCTGTGGGCGTCTTTGTATGAATTCCACCGGCTGCGGTATTAGCATAAATATGCCTTCGTGGCTGCATTACCGTCCACCTCTGAATCAAGCCCTCAGTGGTTAGTAAGTAATGTTGCCTACTGAGAAATTTACGCTCACTTCTGACAAGCAAGCAATAATACAGTATACAATGCAAGCAATAATACAGTATACAAAGCAAGCAATGATACAGTATACAAAGCAAGCAATAATACAGTATACAAAGCAAACAATAATACAGTACACAAAGCAAGCAATGATACAGTATACAAAGCAAGCAATGATACAGTATACAAAGCAAGCAATGATACAGTATACAAAGCAAGCAATAATACAGTATACAAAGCAATGATACAGTATACAAAGCAAGCAATGATACAGTATACAAAGCAAGCAATAATACAGTATACAAAGCAAACAATAATACAGTATACAAAGCAAGCAATGATACCGTATACAAAGCAAGCAATAATACAGTATACATATCAAGCAATGATACCGTAGACAAGCAAGCAATAATACAGTATACAAAGCAAGCAATAATACAGTGTAAAGAAAGTAATGATACAGTATACAAGCAAGCAATAATACAGTATACAAAGCAAGCATTGATACAGTATACAAAGAAAGTACTAATACGGTATACAAAGCAAGCAATGATACAGTATACAATCAATGATACAGTATACAAGTAAGCTATTATGCAGTATACAAAGCAAGCAATTATACAGTATACAAAGCAGGTAATTATACAGTATATAAAGCAAGCAGTATTACAGTATACAAGCAAGCAGCAAACCATAAGCAGCTGTGGATCAGTAAAAGTATTCAAAGATTTGACGTACAATCTTTACGTTCTGCTCTTGTTCCTGCATATACAGTAATGAATAATACACTAGCCATCCGGCCTCCACCGCACTCCAAAGTATCAGCCAGCTCCAGCAGGGTGATTTCCAGCATAGAGTCCTACTGACATAGCGAGAACCAGCGCTTGTAGAGTATAGTAGTTGAGTACAAAAAACAGTAGCACCTTGACGGTATCGTGGTGTCGGCATACTGTTGCCAACAGTGATCTGGCACTAAGCAGGTATTAATAGGGTGCCAAAACATTGGCTCAGCTGGTCGCATGATCGGTGTTTACAGGAAGTAAGCCAGCACGGCCTAATGTGGCAAAATGTCAGCCTGCATGCATCTCACACTGTGAAGAGCTGGAGAATCACCCAGAGCAAACAAGAAAACGCTTATTACACCGGACCTGGTAAGTCTTAGCCGAGTTATGGTGTGTGGTCATAATTACGTAGAGAGCACAAAAGGAGAGAGGGTCCTGCTTGTAAGAGCTTACAGAAGAGCTAGTGGTCACATAGAGGGAGAGGGGAAGCATGGAGTCACTTTGGGTGGTGACACACAATCCCAAAAGGGTGTGGCCTCGTGTCTGAGAGGACATGTCCCCCAATGTGTGCTATTTTGGAGGCCCCAGCCTCTCCCAGCACAGTATAGATGACACACGCATGCACATCATCCATCACCACTGCGGAGCTGCTCATTGACACCATCCGATGGGGGGTGACACCAAAACAGCAGAACAGCTCTGCTAATTTGGTGTCACTGCCTCGGATGGTGTCAACCGGGTGAGTCCCTTGGATGCTCTGAACGGCTCTGCAGTAGCTCTACTGGCTTTGGGCTGCCGTTCAAGGCATCCTGCAAACCACATGCAGGTGCCGTGGGGTGACAATGGTGCCACATGCCAGGTCTTGTGCCCTGTGCGGTGGAACTGCTCGCATACCCCTATTTACAGCCCTGCAGCATGATGGAACAAGGTACGGCATTACAGAGATTGGGACCTGCACAGAAGAAATCCTCAAGACGGACATGGGAGGAGGTGATCGGGTTGGTAAAGAGGCGACAATCACCGGCAGAGGAAAGTGAGTAAAAGTGTGGAAATGAGGATGGAAATGAAGGGAGGAGAAGAGTGGCTGGGGTGTTTTAGGTAAGTGAGGGGAGCTTGAACTTTAAAACTCTGGGTGGCTCAGGAGGGAATCAGTATGAAATACCGCCGGCCCTGTGGCCGACACTTTGAATCCCGGCAGCGGAAGCCCGACAGCGCTGGAAATCCCGATCGTCCCTAAGGTAAGTATCTACTAACCTAACCCCCTAACCCTAACCCTCCTTAGGGGTGCCTAACCCTAACCTCTCCCCCAAGTGCCTAACCCTAATCCCCCCTCTAAGTGCCTAACCCCCTCCTTCCCCGCTGCCTAAACCTAAGTCCCCCGGGGGGGTGCCTAACCCTAAGTCCCCCCTGGGGGTGCCTAACCCAAACCCTCCCTCCCCCTAGCCTAACCCTAACCCTCCCGGGGGGGTGCCTAACCCTAAGTCCCCCCCGGGAGCCCTAAACCTAACCCTCCCCCCCGCGGCTGTCCGCTGGCAGCGCCCGGCATACCTTCGATCGGGATGCCAGGCGCCGGTCTCCCGGCGTCGGGTAAATGACAGGCGTCTAGATATGTAATTTATCCCACGCCGGGATAAAGCAATCGGGAAGCTGGCTGTCGGGATTAAGACAATCGGTTTCCCGATTGCATCCCGCTCAGGAGCCAGTGGAACCACAGGCAGAGAGGGACAGCATAGACAGCAGAGAATACCGTGTTTCCCCGATAATTAGACCTACCCCAAAAATAAGACCTATCCTTACTTTCGATGAATGGCCCAAAATAAGCCCTACCCCGAAAGTAAGACCTAATAAAATCAAAATTTTTCCCGGTCCCTGCACTACACTAATATGGCCCCAGCTTCGGCCCCCGCATGAAATACGGTACTAAATGAAAGAGCTGGAGGAGGCTGCCCCGCTCCTCCAGCAGCTTACAGTACCGTAGTCAGACTGCAAAACAAGCTTTCAATAAGGCTTGTTTTGGAGTCAGCGCGCGTGACGTCATGACGTCACGGCGCGCCTCTGAAGGTGGACATCGGAGGAGCCAGTGGATCGTGGAGGAAGGCACGACTCTGAAGGTGGACAACGGAGGAGCCGCGGATCGTGGAGGAAGGCGCGACTCTGAAGGTGGACATCGGAGGAGCCGCAGATCGTGGAGGAAGGAGCCGCCTCCGGATTCTTCTTATTGTAAAGGTAAGTGGGGAAATGGCTGCATTCAACAGGGAGAGGGACAGGCTGCATTCAACACCGGGGTGTGGGGGTGGGGGGCTGGAGAGGCACAGGCTGTATTCAGCAATGGGGGGGGGAGAGGCACAGGCTGCATTCAACAACAGGGGGGGGAGGGAGAGGCAGAGGCTGCATTCAACAACAGGGGGGGAGGGAGAGTCAGAGGCTGCATTCAATAACAGGGGGGGGAGGGAGAGGCAGAGGCTGTCAATGTTAAATAAAATAAGCCCTACCCCGAAAATAAGCCCTATGGTGTTTTTTAGACCAAAAAAAAAAATAAGACAGTGTCTTATTATCAGGGAAACACTGTATGAGGCTGGCACTGGAGCTAGGGGAGACTGATTTAGGGCAAGGTGGGAGATTGATAGACAACTGTAGTCTACTCTTCACTGGCCTAACAGAGTCATATTAAGGCCATGGATGATAACTGTACTGTAATAGCTTCCAATGTGAGAGGATCTGATCCGGGGGTGCTGGCTTCTGGAGGTAGCGCGGGTGCAGGTGAGTTCCTGTGAGTAGGTGGCAGGACTGCTAGCTGAGGATTGAGACTGGCAGCGCTTCCGCGCTGCAGAAAACTGGGCGCCGCCATCTTGCTTTCAGAAATGTGACCAGTTGAGCCAATCCAGTCACAGTATCTCCCTGGGAGTTCTAGCAACCAATCCTGCATTATCCTATGGGACTTAAGGGCTGTCTGGAAGTCCTTTAGTTGCCAGTGCAACGTTATTCACAGCGCAAGCTGTGAGCTAGTTCTCTGTGCTCCCTCTGTGTCAGAGCTGTATGCTGCAGTCCCATCTGTAGTCAGTCGTCCGCTCAGTTCTGTTCAGTTCCTGCTCATACCTCCTCTGAGTCCTGTCTACTGAGAGCACTACCCTGCTTGCCTACCTTGCTGGTGATCCTGCCATCCCCGGAGTTCTGGTGTCCCCTCCGATGTAACAGTCATTGAGTCTGATATACTCCTCATATTCTACAGTCTTCTACTATCAGGGCGTCTTCCATCATTATTTCTTGTTCATGAATAACACCCCTCTAAGGCCGGTTTCTTTCAATATCAAACAACTATTCTATGGTCATCACCTGACTCCACCCCGGGTCCAACTTCGAATCAAGCCGTGACAGACAGCAAAGGTCACACCTCATGCGCTTCTCACAATAGCTTATTTTTCAGCCCCAGGCCCAAGTGGCCCCTAATCCAGCCTTGCAGTTGGATAGATTTTTTTGAGGGAGGGTCTCTTCCTATACAAAGAACTTGTTATAACATAGTTTTAAGTTTTGACCCTTTAACTGGAAATTTCAAATTGCAATCACGCAATTAGAAGTGGCTACGCTTGGACTGTGTTTGCTCACCCCTTTCCTCCCAAATTCTGCCAATCCAGTCATAAGGAGTTTTAAGTTTGAGATACACCAAAATCTTAATAAGGGTATATGGCAAACATGCCTACACTCCAGGAAGTCGCGGGAGGCTCACAATTTTTTGGGTAACCCCCCAGCACCCCTGTAAGGGTAGGCACTGCTCCCGCACTAGTGAAGTGGGCAGAATAAGGAGAATTTTCTTGCGGACCAGTGGGTCCACGAGTAGGGGACATGGCTTAATATTTAAATGTGTTTCCGCGAGGTGTCGGGGCTTAATGACGCGACCCGTCCGGCCTCAACCCCAACACCTCCCACCTGTTTCTCCTCCCCGGGCTTCTCCTGGGTAAATGTCGGCAAAGTATGGTGTATGCCCATGTATTTATGTAGGCAAAAAAAGTCCAACTCAACTTACGCCTCATGCATCTATTCATAAGCACAGTTTAAATACAATGTCCTTTTAGCTGGCAACAAATATAAATGACATGCAGCTTACTGATTTGCGACAAACGATGACGAAGATTTGGATGAGGATGACGAGAAAGACGCCAACTGCAATCCAACTCACAAAATAAAACCTGTGACTTGGCTGTTGGATTGTCTCATCAGCTTCACTTTGCGCTGTCTTTGGAGAATCATCTGAAACAAGAGACATACATTATATTATATTTGCGTTAATTTTAAAAATTGTCATTGATGAATATTTTGGGTCAGATTATTCATTCTCTGCCAATGACAATGTCTGATTGTTGAAATGAAGGAACACGTACTGTGAACTGGCTGCCGTCCTTAATAGATGTGGTGGGATGACCTTACTCAAGAGTCAGCAACATACGGACTCGCAAAATGCGATCGTCAATGCATTAGCGTATCTGGGGCCTATACAAAGTCAGCCGCATACACACGACTCATTCCTCCAGTAATACCTGGATCTTATGCTGCTGGAGTGTGGCTAGGGGCAGGAGTGATGGAAACAAATTACAGTTTATGGCTGGACAGGGCAGGTAATAACCAGCCAAATATATTGGTGCCTGCAAAATTCAAAAAGTAGCAGATGCTAACAGTAAATTTAGTTTTATGGCAAAACTTAAAAATGTATTTGCAGCATACTGTACTTGTCTTCTTTTGAAAACTAGTTTCAGGAAGATTCTAGTTAGGGGGCCACTGAGGGGGTGTGTCATGCTCCACCTAAAGGGCGTGTCTAGCTCCACCTATGGGCGTATCTATACTTAAATGCTTTTTGTGAGATATTTCTATACAACATTAGTAGCAATATATTTTGGGAAATTTTGCAAGCACTGATAATAACATTGCTGCCTGCAATACTGGATTTCTTGTTTTCAACTATAATAATCACTGTGATATTTATTTTCTTCTCACTCAGCACAATATACATGGCAAATGCCATGCCTAAGCAAATACTTTTGAACCCATATTTCGCCTAAACCATTGGTTTACCACATGTGATAAGAAATTACAGACTTACTTTAATGATCATCTCTTGTTAAAAAATGCATTTTAAAACTTTGTTGTATTGTCCTTTTTATGTTTTCAACTACAGATTACTAATTATTCTCACTGTCAGCCACAGCTCACACACACTAGCAACAGCACCAGACGCTGCGATTAGACCCTGATCATAGGAGTCAGGCAAGCTGTGCTCCATCCTGCTGGGGTACCAAAAGGGATTTGCTGAGAGTCGACAACAGAGGCTGATGATGTCATAGTGACTAGATCAAATCACTCTCATTGACAGAAATTCCTTGGTGGACCAGTGGCTGCAGTAAAAAAAAAACAGGGGATTTGATTTGCAAAGCAGAGGAGAGTGAGATCAGAGCTTCAAACGGGACTCTCGCCCAAGTCCCAGGAGGGTAGACAAATATGATTTGCAGGCTCCCCTTCCCCAACTGATTATGAAGAATTATTTGTGTGTCATGCAGTTTAAAATCACTTCCAAAACTGATGCAGCAGTTTTAAAGCTTTTGCATAAATGGGTGTGTTTTCACTGTGTGCAAACTATCAGTCGTCTTATCAATGTTACACTTACACCAGGGACAGAGCATATGCAACTCAGACTCCTCCAATGAGTACTGTTTGAGACTTTTAACTCATGAATACATTTCTGACCAAGTCACGGTCTGTGTACAGTTTGTAAGTTCTCCACCTCAGCAAGGGCTTCCTCTACGTGTCCACAGTGGTGTCCCTTATACACATAATGGCCCTGATTCAGAGCCGCTCGTAAGCGGCCGCTCGTTCGTTCTGACCGATGTTCGCACATCTGCGCATGCGTACAGACTTTAATACGCATGCGCGAACCAGTCAGTGCGGCCGAAAATCGTTTGTTCGCTATATAGCGAATGCCTGCTATTTTGAGTGACAGAAGGAGGCGTATGTGGGTGGTAACAGGGGAAGGTGCTTGAAAACGGGGGTGTGGAATTCGAACGCAGACGTGCTTAAAGGTCAAAACGGGCGTTTTAAGGGAGTGCATAATTAATACAGCAGCGTCATTGACCACGTCACTTGGTTTTTTTTTACTCAGAACTGCTCGCAAAATAGCGGTTGAAAAAACCAGCCACAAGAATAGCGAGCAGTTCATACGCTGTTCGATGTACTCGATTAATCTAATAAATAGCGGACATGACGTATGGTGCAAGCGGCAAGGGGGCGTATTTTTCAAAATTACAACCGCAAGTTTTGCTCGCTCGTTCAGACTTAGAGGCGTGAACAGACCGCATTTAGCGAACAGTTCATTTGAATAGCCACCCCTTGTTTTAGAACGAAAGACCGCAAATAGCGAAAGTCCACAATAATGCTCCTTACACATAATGCCCACAGTAGTGCCCTTTACACATAATGCCCACAGTAGTGCCACTTACACATAATGCCCACATTAGTAGTCCCCCTTATACACATAATGCCCTCAGTAGTGCCCCTTATATACATAATGTCCACAGTAGTAGTGCCCCTTATACAGATGTCCACCTATAGTGCCCCTTATACACATAATTCCCACAGTAGTACCCTTATACTTATAATGTTCACAGTAGTTCCCCTTACACATAATGATCACAGTAGTAGTGCCCCTTATACATATAGGACCTCATTCAGAGCCGGTCGCACAGAGCGTGCGATCGGTCTGAATGAGGGGAGGACCTCTTGAATTTTCAAGACGTCCTCCTTTGCGGTGGTAAGGCTGTGGGTTAACACCCACAGTCTTACAACTGCCTAAGGTGATGGTCGCGATGGTCAAGACCATTGCGACCATCGGGGCTTACGACGAGACCCTAGGGTAGGGTCTCCCTTGTCGTAAGCCCCGGAGAGCTTTCGGCTCTGTCTGAGCTGGAAGGTCTCCACTGACATCACTAGTGATGTCAGTGGGGCCGCCCCCAAATGGTAGGTGTTCCCATGGGAATGCCCCCGTTTGGGCTGCCACCCCCCCCGGCCCGCCTTCCAAACGGGGCGAGCTGTCAATCAACATCGACAGCTCGCCCCCTTTGGATCGAGACCCGCTACAACCGGCGCTGTCGGTCGTAGCGGGTCTCACGCATGCGCACGACGGCGCCGGCGCCGACGTGCGCATGCTCTGTGGGGGGCCATCGACCCGGTCCGAGCGCATCGGAGCTAACGACCGGGTCTGAATGACCCCCATAATGCCCACAGTAGTGCTCCTTATACATAAAATGTCCACAGTAGTAGTGCCCCTTACACATAATGCCCACAGTAGTAGTGCCCCTTATACATAATGCCCACAGTAGTGCCCCTTATACATAAAATATCCACAGTAGTAGTGCCCCTTACACATAATGCCCACAGTAGTAGTGCCCCTTATACATATAATGCCCACAGTAGTGCCCCTTATACATAATATCCACAGTAGTAGTGCCCCTTACACATAATGTCCACAGTAGTAGTGCCCCTTACAAATAATGCCCACAGTAGTAGTTCCCCTTACACATAATGCCCACAGTAGTGCCCCTTATACATAAAATATCCACAGTAGTAGTGCCCCTTACACATAATGCCCACATTAGTAGTGCCCCTTATACATATAATGCCCACAGTAGTGCCCCTTATACATAAAATATCCACAGTAGTAGTGCCTCTTACACATAATGATCACAGTAGTAGTGCCTCTTATACATATAATGCCCACAGTAGTGCCCCTTATATATAAAATGCCCACAGTAGTGCCCCTTACACATAATGCCTACCGTAGTAGTTACATAATATATGAATGTTTCATATTTGTGCATAAGTAGTTCCTGAATCTCGAAGAGTTCCTGCTTAATAAAGTGAATATTATTTTTTTTTTGGTGTGTTAATTACTGTGTTGGGATTGGGGACCCCTGCCTCTCTGCTGTGGTGTAGGAATCCAAAGGACAATCCGATTGGTAAGAAATTCCTACTAAAGTTGAGCAAGCACATCAACAAACCCACACCACTAAGGTGTTAAAGAGATAGAAGGGTCTATTCATGAAAGCTTGGAGAGAGATAAAATGGATGGAGATAAAGTATCAACCAATCAACTCCTGTCAGTTTGCAGGCTGTGTTTGAAAAATGACAATTGGGAGCTGATTGGTTAATTCTTTATCTCCATCCACTTTATATCTTTCCAAGCTTTCATGTATAGACCCCAGAGTGGGAGAGAGAGAGGCAATAATAATAAAAGTTAATAATCTCTTTGTTGAAAAAGCACACAGCGAAACACTCGTCGGCACGCCCGCCAAGTGTCTTATATGTCTAAAATAATCAATGTGTTGTAAAGCAATCTTATATGTCCGCCATTCAATCACATGAAAGAGATCTGCTGTGAGATAGGACGCTGCAGTATAAGAGAGCTCACTTAAAGCACGCGAATGCTAGCATAAGCATGAGAGGAGATAAGCACCCTGTTTTTTATTGTAGCAGTACTGGTTAGAACTGGGTTTGTGGTCGCAGTCATGTTATTGGTATTTGTATTGAGTCAATCAGAGTTTGACAGCCTATCAGGGACCTGTTTAGGCGGGCTCTGTTTAGGGTTATCAGTGCACTGGGAGGAGTCAGCTTCCTCTTTTCCAGTTGTGATCCCACCCACCCACCCTGCAATTTGAATCGGCTTGGGCCGATGTTATTCGTTGGAGTGTTATTCTTTGTTTTCTTCCAACAGGTGAGGCGCAGCTGGCGGAAAGCAGTGCTCCTCGGCGGCTCAATTTAGTGCAGCTGAACTTTGCTAGCATCCCCCCTTTGTGGAGGCGAGTCGGTCGCTGCCTTAGGGGAGGACCAGGTCTCCATCTTATGGAGGGATCAGCACTTTGCTAGATTAAGGGGAGATGGTACTACTCGAGAGAGCTCGCACTTGGGGGTGGAATCTCCACCCCCATCTTAGTAATACATTCCGCTTATGGGCTGTAGCCGAGTTAGCACTGCTTTTTCGCCACCATGCTCGATGCTATTACAGGTCAATTACAATTCAATTAAATAAATTTGGCTGCGACCTCTTTATTGCAAATCTATTCAGTTGTCAGTGTCGTTATTTTAGATGTTAAGTTTAAGTTAAGTATGGTGAAAATAATAAAACTATGGGTGACTTATTGAAGTACAGCTGTAGCTGGCAACATTGTTGCAAAATAGGATTATGTAATAATTATGTAATTATTGTATCCAGAATGAGACTGGCTGCAGGAGAAAGGAATGTATGTGTTATCCCAAACCACATGAAAATAATCATCTTAACTACTGTATCTAAGTTCAGGGTATATTAATGATATTAGATGCCAAAGATTCAGTTATAATAATACACTGAAGTGTAAAGGACTGGGAAAGAGCAGCAGCGTCTCATTAGATTACATTAACTAAATAATATTAAACACTGCTTTCTCATCAAATCTATAGAAGAAATATACCATAGACCACTCCTGAATATATGTTATTCGATAAATATACCTTTGAATCAATGAAGCACTATATAATTTATATCCCGCTGATGATTCATATTTCAAGTTAATAACAAATAAATGATCATTATTATAAGGTGATAATTCTATTGTGGATTACAAACATCTTTTGATGGGAATTACAGACATAATGAATTAAAGCTATAAGGAGATAGCGTGCTACATTATTAGTATTTTCTGACACTCAGAGAGAAGGTTGAACTAAGGGCATGTTATAGTGAATTATAAGATTGCAAATCCTTAAGAAGATCACATACTGATAGTAATAAACATATTTGTGATATCATTGGTTAGGAGGGTGCCCCCTTCATCCAAAAAGAATATCATATCAATACGTTTATACATTTGCAATACATGCGAACGAGAGATTTATTACCACCTCCCGAGTTCCCTTTTTTTTTATTTAGAGCTCTAATTAGGAATATACCAAATACATTATTGCTTGACTGTATTGTGTTTACAACAACAGATAAGACAAATTAATAATGAAGACACACGGCGAGATTCCATTTTGATTTTATTATAAATTATTTTCCACAACAAAGTCACCATTTATTCACTCTTTATTTTTTACACAATTCTTTTAACCCTTATTTCGCTGAATTGGTACCATATAACCAACTTCTTTTAATGTATACCCAATAAAGATTATTCTTTTTATATGAATAAAATAACTCTTTGTGCGCCATATCTCAAGACAGAGGCTCTCATTCAGAGGCGAGCGGAGGATGCAAGCGGTCGCTCAGAAACTGGGCGGCCGCTTGCATCCTGACCGGCCGCCTCTGTTTCGGTCGTTAGGCTGTGGGTTAACACCCACAGCTCTAACGACCGCTAGGGTGATGACCATCGTCATTGACCATCGCGACCATCGGGGCTTATGACGAGACCCTAGGGTAGGGTCTCACTTGTCGTAAGCCCCAGAGAGCTTCTGGCTCTGTCAGAGCTGGAAGCTCTCCACTGACATCACTGATGTCAGTGGGGCCTCCCCCAAATGGCAGGCATTCCCACCACCCCCCCCGGCCCGCCTTCCAAACGGGGCGAGCTATCAATCAACATGGACAGCTCGCCCCCTTTGGAAAGAGACCAGCTACGACCGGCGCTGTCGGTCGTAGCGGGTCTCACGCATGCGCACGAAGGAGCCGGCTCCCTCGTGCGCATGCGCATTAGACAAACATCGAATAAAGCCCAGAGTCTCCTCTGTTCCTCTTAAGAAACTTAGGAATTAGGGCACTACTATGGTGTGTAATGTGACCTATGGCACTACAATGGGGATATATTGTGAATTAGGGTGCTACTATGGTGTGTAATGTGACCTATGGCACTACAATTTATTTATTTATTTTATTTATTACCAGTTATTTATATAGCGCACACATATTCCGCAGCGCTTTACAGAGAATAGTTGGCCTTTCACATCAGTCCCTGCCCCAGTGGAGCTTACAATCTATGTTCCCTATCACATGCTCACACACATACACACTAGGGTTAATTTTATGTTTTGGAGCCAATTAACATATCAGTATATTTTTTGTAGTGTGGGAGGAAACCGAAGTACCCGGAGGAAACCCACACAAGCACAGGGAGAATATACAATGGGGATATATTGTGAATTAGGGCACTATAACCGATAATTATAATTTTTCATTGCCGCTATTCATGCCAATAACAAATGATAGATCACACGAATGTATTATTAATCACCTACAGGGACAGCGGCTCCGAATGGTAGTCCCTACTTCAAACATTTGTTTTCAGGGATTTGATAAATAGGCCCCTAAAATTGCAATTTGTGAGAGTGACAATGTAATTATTTCTTACCAGGCTTGTACTGGATTAAAGTGCAGTTGGAATAGTCGTTTAGAATCCTTTCTTCCAAGGCCAACTCGTCTAACAAATCGATGGTTCTATTTAGGATTAATTCGATTGGCTTTTGTGTGGCACAAGGGATAATTGATTTCTGAAAGAAATATAGAAATTGTTTTATGAGAACATATTTTATTGTTGTTACTGAAAAATATATTCAGATATTTGCAAAGCGAATTGTGTTACAGTGCCTGGAGTTAGTAATAGTGTGTTCTCCAAGCTGCTCTAAGCTGTCTGTACATAGATGTAATCCCAACAGTGGTAAGCTCAATACTGACTTGTAGCTTTTCTGATATGGGCGGTTTCACACTTATGGTGCATACACACGGGACGATTTTAATGAACGATATGAACGATAATGATATCGATGAACGATAAATCGTTCACATCGTTCATTTTTATGCAGCGAATGACTAACGATGCGAGTTCCCGCATGGATGATAACGATATCTATGGTCGTTCGTACATGCAGGCCAACTTGGACGATGTCATCTCGATTTGCATGTTAAGACATGACTTCACTGAAATATCTCATAGATATTTATCATAGATATCGATCAGTGTGCACACTCAAAATCGTTTGCCCCGCACTACAGAAAGTTGAAGGGAAATCTATCAGAGATATCGATGGTTGTACAGGTTGTACCTAATATGGCCTGGACCTGCCACCAAGATAACAGAAAGTATATCTTCAAAACCGAAAACATTTTCACTTTGTGATACTTATGATGATAATTTAATAATCATTATTCCCATCAGCATTTCATACGTGTAACTCAAAGCTTTACTGTTTACAGGCTACTTAAATGCACAATAGCGGTTTTGTACAGAATGGCCAAAGAGGTGTGAAAGCCCTTCCAGCCGCATTTAAAGAGCTGCGCCTAGATGACCAGCAGCCTAGGCCATTGTTCGTGTATATCCAACATTTAAAAACCATCCTTATCGCAGTATGATTTATTTTAAAAAGAGGCCCTGATTCAGAGCCGGACGCTCTGACAGAGCGCTCGCTCTGAATCAGGGCCGTCCCTCCTCCTTTTTTGAGCGGCCTCCTGGCCACTCACATAGCTGTGGGTGACCACCCATAGCTATAGCGAGCGGCCAAAATGATGGTCGCGATGGTCAAGACCATCGCGACCATCGGGCTTGCGACGAGACCCTTGCGGTAAGGTCTTGCTGCCGCAAGCCCTGGAGTACTTTTGGCTCCATCAGAGCCAAAAGCACTCCCACTGACACCACTAGTGATGGGAACGCCTCCGTCTGGGCAGCCATGCCCCCGGCACGCCCACCAAAGGGGGCGTACTGTCAATCACCATCGACAGCACGCCCCCTTTGGTGCGAGACCCATAACAACAGCTTGGTCGTCGTTAATCGGGTCTCGCGCATGCGCACGACAGAGCCGCCTTCGTCGTGCGCATGCGCACTTGGGCAACATCAACCCGCTTGCGAGCGCTCAGTGCTCGCGAGCGGGTCTGAATCAGGCCCAGAGTCCAGATGAAAAGTAAGAGAAGTTGTAGATGGGGCGTGGTAGTGGGTTATTGGACAATCATGTACTTGCATGAGGATTCAAATATTGTTAATATAACAAGTATTTTCTTATACAGGGTCTTTGCCTCTGCAAGATGATGTTTAGAGGGTATTCAATGTGGGAGCGAAAAGTCCGTGCTGGACTTTTTGTTCCACAGCAGAGCTTTTCCTGGGATAAAGTATCGGACACGCTCCCGCTTTATCCCAGTATTCAATTAAAAATCAGCGAAAACGGAACCCGGCGAATTGGGAGGAACGAAAAAAAACGGGAATTTTCGGGAATTAATTGTAGGACCCCCCTAAAGCTGTCCAGACATGGGGGATTCTCTATAGGTACCCCCATTTTTGGCTGCAAAAGAAAGTCGGGGTTTTAAATAGCCGCAGCAGGTGTTTTTTCCTGACATTGACAGAAGTGATGCAGAAGAACACTTAGGTTTTTTTTTTCCATTTTTTAAGTGGTCCCATCAAATTTGGGGTACATGAAAATAGGGGTAAGCATTTTTTTAAGTCCCTAGAATGACTTTTCAAAATTCTGCAAAAATGCACATGCTGCATACATGGGCTATTCCGCTAATTTAATAATTTTTTCAAAACTTTTTTTTTTTTTAAAACCCCAAAATTAAAGTACATTTTTGGGGTGTCCCGATTTTTTTTTTTTTTTTGACACGGTTCCTTTTTAAATGACATTAGCAGGGGTGCAGGCTTTTTTTTAAGCCTGCACGCCTTAACCCCAATTCTGCACTTTTTTTCGCCATGCAAAATATGGTAAAAACTTATCCCCATTTTTTTTCAAAGACTTTTCGAACCTGCGAAAAGTCTTTGAAATTGAATACAGGGATAATTGAAACATGCGAAAATGATGTCATCTGCGATAATTTATCGCCGATTCCGACTTTTCGCAGCCTAATTGAATACCCCCTTAGCCTTTTAAGGGGGAAATGTCAACATGATGAATTCAACTATTTCACAACAGTCACTGGCACCAACTACTGTAAATAACCAAATTATGAAGGTTCTTGTTTCATATGGGCTCTATTCATTAACATTATTTTTACTAAAATAAAGTGAAAAAGGGTGTTTTTACACCCTTTTCACATTATTTTAGTATCACCTATAGTTATTACAGGGCAATTGGAGTAGAATTAGTAAAATTCTACTGCAACCCCTAAGTATCACTTATTTTTAGTAATGGTGCATACACACGATCAGATTTTTCCTTCAGATATGAACGATAACGATTTAAAAATCGTTCAGTCGTTCATATCTGAAGTAAAATCGTTCATATCTGACATGCCTGAACGATGGACGATCAACGATGCGCGTTCCCGTTTGTCAGATAACGATATCTGACATCTGATGTGTTTGCAGTCAGACTTGGACGATTCCATTCATTTTAATGCAGTCAAAAATCGTTCAAATCGTTCAAATCGTTCAAAACTTTGGTAAAATTGTTCAAATCGTTCAAATCGTTTAATCGTTCAGTCGTTCATCTCACAAATCTGACAAGTCTGACAAATCTGACCGTGTGTACGCTCCATAAAGCAGATCGCATTTCCCATAATTGTAATGGGAAATGTGATCCGACCGAAGTTACTAAAAATAAATTGTAAAAAAATACCGGGGGAAACCCTGTGATAATAACGCCACCTGGAGGTGGCGTTATCCAGGGTCTCCCCCGGTTACCGGGCTCCCACTCTGCTCTAACGGGGAGAGCAGAGGCGGGAGCCGGTACCAGTAATCAGCTATGTGGTCTAAACAGACCGCAAGCTGATGCACTGCAAAAAAAAGAAAACAAAAATGTAAACATTTTTTTTTACTTACCTGAATCCAGGGACCGGTGATCGGGCCTCCGGTGATGGCTCCTCTCCGGTCAGCTGGACTCCCACAGTGCACTGCGGCCCGGTCATCAGGTGATCGGGTCCCAGTGCAGTATGGGAGATCACCTGATCGGGAAGCCCGGAGAAGATCACCGGAGGCCAGGAGGATGCAGGTAAGTGTAATGAAGGGAGGGGGGGTCGCGGGGTGGGGAGGTGGGTTGTGGGGGGCGGGGCTTAGCGTCGGTGGGGGGTAGCAGCGACGGTGGGTCGGCACATGCGCGGGCTCTTAGTCGCGGTATTTTTTCCGAAAATACCGCGACTAGAGTGCGGATGGGATCTGCAGGGACAGAGCTTTATCACAAGCTCTGTCCCTGCAAGAGATTTATAGTAAATCCCTGTGATATTGCCTGAATTTGCAATGCGAATTCACTCGGTAATATCACACTACAATCCGCATTCAATATGCGGATTGTAGTAAATAGAGCCCATAGGCTCATCAGCTTATAATATGAGGCTGCTGCACCTGTTCTGTTTATGCTAATGGGTGCAAGGGTGGACAGAAGATCGGTGAAACAGGATTATCCAGCAGAAACCAATTTCTTTCTTGCTGGGCGGCTGTCCTTGCCCTTTGTGACATAGGGGTCTATTTACTAAGCAGTGTTAGGAGACAGAGTGAAAAGTGATTAGGTGCCAGCCAATCCGCTCCCAGCTGCCATCTCACAGGCTGTGTTTGAAAAATGACAGTTGGGAGCTGATTGGCTGGCACCTTATCACTTTTCACTCTGTCTCCTAACACTGCTTAGTAAATAGACTCCATACTGTCATGTCATCAGTGACATAGTAAGTGCTCGAGTTGAAACGTAGGAGATAATGTAATGTAATACAAGGTCTAACAAGTGCAGATGGCACAAGTACTTACATTAAATGAGCACTCCTCCACAAATTTAAACTCGATTGACGCAAACCTTATCTTCTTGGCAAGCTCACTTCCAGATTTTTTTTCTACCTCTCTCATTTCGGTGTAGAGGTAAAATAATTCCCAGAGCGGTGAGCACCAGTCGTCCTGTAAATAGAACGAAGACATTTGAAAGATTTCTGGACTTCATTTTTACAAACCTGTGGTGCCTTTTACTAGCATGAAACAATTTAATATCTACCAGTCTGGTGTTTGGATAATTCAGAGCTCCCACACAAGGGCTCCCTGTTATACTACTAGTGGAGAAGGAAGATGGAGTTTATGTTACAGACACATTGGGGCTGAGGAGGAGGACAGACATGCATCAGTTATAATATGTGTAAGACACATAACTCATTAAGGGCTCTATTTATTAACATTATTTTTACTAAAATAAAGTGAAAAAGGGTGTTTTCACACCCTTTTCACATTATTAGTATCACCTATAGTTATTACAGGGCAATTGGAGTAGAATTAGTAAAATTCTACTCCAACCCCCAGTATCACTTATTTTTAGTAAAGCAGATCGCATTTCCCATAATTGTAATGGGAAATGTGATCCGACCATAGTTACTAAAAATAAATTATAAAAAAATACCGGGGGAAGCCCTGTGATAATAACGCCACCTGGAGGTGGCGTTATCCAGGGTCTCCCCCGGTTACCGGGCTCCCACTCTGCTCTAACGGGGAGAGCAGAGGCGGGAGCCGGTACCAGTAATCAGCTATGTGGTCTAAGCAGACCGCAAGCTGATTGCTGTAAAAAAAAGAAAAAAAAAATGAAACATTTTTTTTTTACTTACCTGAATCCAGGGACCGGTGATCGGGCCTCCGGTGATGGCTCCTCTCCAGTCAGCTGGTCTCCCACAGTGCACTGGGGCTCGGTCATCAGGTGATCGGGCCCCAGTGCAGTATGGGAGATCACCTGATCGGGAAGCCCGGAGAAGATCACCGGAGGCCAGGAAGATTACAGGTAAGTGTAATGAAGGGAGGGGGGGTCGCGGGGGGGGGAGGGGGGGTCGCAGGGGTCCGCGATCGTGGGGGCGGGGCTTAGCGGTGGGGGGCGGGGCTTAGCGTCGTGGGGGGGTAGTAGCGGTGGTCGGTCGGCGCATGCGCGGGCTCTTAGTCGCTGTATTTTTTCCGAAAATACTGCGACTAGAGTGCGGATGGGATCCGCAGGGACAGAGCTTTATCGCAAGCTCTGTCCCTGCAAGGGATTTATAGTAAATCCCTGTGATATTGCCTGAATTCGCAATGCGAATTCACTCGGTAATATCACACTACAATCCGCATTCAATATGCGGATTGTAGTAAATAGAGCCCTAAGTCATTTTGCTGACAAACGCATTGCACACCTGTGTTATTCCAACTCAGCATCAGGTCTGCTGTGTAAAGTAGAGGTGTGCACCATGTTTTGGTTTTAAATCATCATCGTGTTTTGGTTTTGGCAAAACCACCCTCAAGTGTTTTGGTTCGGTTTTCGGTTTTGGATTTCTTAAAAAAATTGATTAAAACAGCTAAAATCATGTAGCTTGAACTTGTTTTTGTTCCTATGGCATGACTAACATCAATACCATTCATTTCCAGACACTTTTGACCAATTTTGGCACCTGAAGTCATGAGGGAGGGCCTTACTGTACATGGCATCAAAAACACGTGAGATGAGACTTGCGGGAAGAACCGACCCGGGACTCGGTTCTACTCAAAACCCTTAAAGTGGCCTAAGCTGGGACTCGGTTGGACTCAGAACCCCAAAGTTCTGATTTGTTCGGTTTTCAGGAAAACTGAATCACTCATCTCTAGCATTAACATCCTTTGTTTTTCCCTATAAGCGGGGTGTATGAGGAAGTGCGATTATTAATGTAACCCACTAACTTACCAATAGTAAATTGGAAAAGTCTTGGACTGGGTAATCCAAAGGTAGGTGTTTTTTCTGTAAAAATGCAAAATCATTAATGAAATATAAGTCACTTATTTAATCATTTCCACCCTTTTATACAACATTTAGGTATAACTTTTCTTAAAACAGTGGTTTCTCAAAGCACATGCAATGACATATTTGCTTAATACAGAAATAAACTGCTGTACTGAGTTTTACTTGCATCTGTTGTGTACAGTATTGTGTTGCTACCTTGCACCATGTCCTTCACGTTACGAAAGACATTCAAATGCAAGTAAAGCTGCCAATTAACATTAATACACACCAAGGGCTGTGCATTACTGAGCTCCATAATGTTCAAGATAAAACAAGATTGGCTACTAAGTAATTACTAAATATATCCATCATGTTCCCCTTTTCGTCTCTACAGCTGGCTGCCATATTGGGGGTGAGATGTATCATACTTGCCGACAATCAGCTCCAGCCTTCCGGGAGGGAGCTGATTGTCGGCTAATAGCGGGGGGCGGGGCTGGCCATTGGGGCGGAGCGGACATTTTGTGCCACACTGGGGGCGGAGCCGGGGGCGGGGCCGCACAATCGCGTCATCGTGACTCCACCCCCTCTTCACAATGCTGTGATTTTCGGCATTGTGAAGCAGGGGGCGGGGCCACAATGACGTGATTCTGCACGAATCGCGTCACCGGGCCTCCCGCTGCGGGTATGTCTGTTTTTTTCAGGGGGGAGGTGGGGAGGGTCGGAGACTTCCGTGAGGCTTGCCTGCCTTTCCGGGGTGCCGGGAGCGGCACTCGAAAATCGGGAGGCTCCCGGCCAAATCGGGAGGGTAGGCAAGCCTGAGATGTATCAACCCATGGGTGTAGATGTGCGAAGCCTTGGAGAGAGAAGTTGCCCGCCAAAAGTAACCAATCAGCTTCCGCTATTGGCACCTCCTCCATTTTATTTTATTTCTCTCACAAGTTTCCTACATCTCCCCTTAGGAGAGGGCTGTTTTTTAATAGATTAACAGACTTGCAGTACATAAATGTTATGTGTGAACTGGATAATAATTCACAGGTTGAGTCTCCCATATCCAAATATTCAGAAATACGGAATATTCTGAAATACAGAATTATTTAGCATGACTGAGATAGTGACACCTTTGCTTTCTGATGGTTCAATGTACACAAACTTTGTTTGAGGCACACAATTTTTAAAAAAATTGTATAAAATGACCTGCAGGCTGTGTGTATAAGGTGTATAGGAAACATAAATGCATTCTATTTTTAGATTTGTGTCCCATTCCCATGATATTTCATTATGGTATGCAAATATTCCAAAATACGGAATATTCCGATATCCAAAATACCCCTGGTCCCATATATAGGCCCAGACTGCAATGTAAAAGCTAAATGACTGCAATATAAAACTTATTGGCCTAGGTCAGAGCCTCTCATGCCCTTGTGCTAAATAAAAAAGGTAAGGACAGCAGCACCTGACTTTATGAAGTAGGATACAAGGTAGTGATCTTTAACAGAGTTGCAGTGGAATATCAAATTAATACTGAATAAATTATACACTGGTAGTTTCAGGGGCGTATTGATAATGGGTGCAGGTGTACAGGGCCCACACAGCACATCCTGCACCCATATTTTAAATATTTACCACTCCGCCTCCGGAGTCCCACGTCGGAGCCGGTATGAGCGCTGTAGAAAAAATCACCTGGAAAATGTCCGCCGTGGCCATTTTCCTGGTGTTTTGTGCATGCGCAGACTAGTACCCAGAGTCTGCCTACTGCGCTCAGTGCGCTGCTGGCCGCCGGAAAGAGAGGAGGGGGCCCCGAATGGAAACTGCACATGGGACCCCTCCTCCCTTGAAACGCCCCTGTGTAGTTTATATCTGATTTTTTTTAATTTTGGGGGTTTAGTTGTAATTTAGGGGAATATTTAAAAATAGAGGTAAATGCCCAAAACCTAATGTTCCTATTCACAGCATGATAGGAACTTTTTCAGGGCTACTTATCATGCCCCCCCTCCCTCCCCCCGTGCCAAGATAGCCACTTCAATAAGCAGCTGTCACGGCCAAGCCTAACACTGTCACTGATAGCAGCATACTTGCCCACTCTCCAGGAAAGGCCGGGAGGCTCCCGAAATAGGCTCCCAGATATTGGGTGGTGCTCCCAGCCCCTCGCAAGAGTAGGCAAGTCTCCTGAAGCCAGCCGCCACCTGCCCGCATCTCCCGCCCCCATAGCTGCACAACCCTCTCCCCACAGCCACCCACTTACTGAGTAACAGTGGGCGGTCCGGAGGGAGGCTGATGACGTGATTCGTGCTGAATCGCCTCATTGTAGCCCAGGGCCTCACTTTACCTATAATATCGGCACTATAGAGTGGGGGCAGGCCCACACTAACGCATTTGCGTCGCCACCCCTAGCACCGTCCACCTATGCCACGCCCCCTGCTGTGAACTGTCAGCGTAAGGGGCAACCAGAAAGTCAGCAAGTTCAGTATGGTTATTAACAGTAGTGACAAAAACTTACACTGCCAGGTCCCAATACAGTGAGAGCCAGAGGAGGCGGAGGGATACATCTTCACACTCCGGTCCCTCTTCCCATAGATAGGAGCGGGAAAACACCATCTGAGGATAGCATTAGTTATCACATAGCACAACTGTAATGCCCCCGTACACGGTATGGGGACTGCAATGTGCTCTAATACACAGGAGTTATCAGAGATATCTCCCACGTTAGAGGCTTCAATTAGTGGTACTCGTGGGGAAATGATTGTTTCCGTGTGATTAACGTGGCAAATAGGATAGATAGGCTTCTATGCACCCAGCTCCATCCCGTTCTGCACTGCCGCGCCCCTTACCTCCCCCTATTACCCAGTAACTGCAACGGGAGGGTGTAGGGCGGGGTTTTCCACCACAACTGGCCATGTGATGGTGGTGAGTTCAGGCAGGGCTGCGCTCCGGGCGACAGCCCTGCTAGCCCGTGCCTAGAAACGCCACTACACTAGTCACCAGAGAAAGGGACCTGTACTGGAGTGGGATTTACTTGTGTAAATCTTGTGTGTATATCCTGTAACATTTCATGCAAATAGCATATTTAACATACAGATGTGTCTTCATACATCTATCCTCAATACGCCATGTGGTGCGAGACGCCTGAAGAGAGTGGTCTTGTGCGACTCTGCTAGTGCTGTGCGTCTTTTACGCCCGAAAATGCATCTTAGTAGCAATACAATGTGATTATGACGCTCCAAGAGGCTGTAAATGTAAATGATGCACAACGGAACTTAATGTGGAAAAAAGATGCGGCCGGTGCATTGTAGCATTACGTATACGGATTGAGACTCAGTTTAGGGTGAGAATGGTGCAAACCATAGCAGTGTTGCACGGGATCTAGGGCACCGAAAGGGGCTGTTTGGCTCTACTTCTGCAACATTGTATGAGGACACATCTGTAGATGGCACAACTTCGGACTATACTATGCTCCTACTTAGCACTCAGCAAGCTCATTAAACACATTACCCAGTCTCATGTTAGAATACAATATACCAGGTTTCACAAACATATGAATAACACAGTCAATGGTGCAATTAAACAGGACTCACCAACTCATTTATCTTCTCCTTATAATGGGATGATAAGGGGTTGTGTTCAAATTTACAGCTGGAGCCAAGTTCTGCAAGAATTATGAGCAAGGAAAACACAACCTGGATCAAGACAGGGGGAATAGAGATAAAGACAATTATTCTTCTATTAGTATGACAAATTAAAAAGATCAGAAAAGGATATTTAGGAAGATGCAAAAAAACTTAATGTGGATAATAGCGTGTTTACAGTGTCAAGATAAGAGGTAACACAATGATACAAAAAATGTGGCTCCTCTGTAGGAGGATCTGTGTGGATCAGTTGATGCTTTTATCGCGCCCATACGCAGGGTGAGATATTTAAACATGTTTGACACAGAACACTCCACCTACATACTGTAATGTCCTCTGATGCTGTCACAAACCAAGTGTTTGCCTATTTCTATTGGATTTACTGATGCTTTTTTCTCACAGCCCAGAGCAGGTGCAAAGAAAAATGGTTATTTTAAGTTACAAATTTCAGAACCCCTGGGAACTTTTCAATTAGCTTAATTGGGTCAATAAGTACATGTCATTATTGGGGGATTATTCTGGAAAAGTGCAGAATATTGGCTTAAAACAGGGATGGGGAACCTCAGGCCCGGGGGCCGTATAAGGCCCCCAGAATCATTTGGTCTGGCCCTCAGAGCTTTTTTATGCTGGCCTCATCTGGCTAGCAGGGTGCGTAGAATTTCACCCTGTAGCCAGAATCTATGCAGCAGTGTCACCTGGAGCGTCCTAAGGACGCTTCAGACGGTCACACTGCTGTCCTAACAGCTCCCCGTAGCAGCCTCTCGATGCTCCGTGCTTTGCCGTAATCACCGGCGACTGTTGTATGGCCCAAGTGTGACTTCACATGGTGGGTGCGTGGCCTGCACCGGGCCCACGAATAATGTTATATATATCAGAATGGCCCTCGGCAGAAAAAAGGTTCCCCACCCCTGGCTTAAAAGATGTGGGGCAGGAATATGGGGGAGCAGTATGGATGGGACAGATGTTTTTAACATTGCAGGACTTTTAGATACCCACAAATTAACTGCAGCATTTATTTTAATGAAAAATAATTGCGTTCTATCATTTTATCACTGCTATTAAAAAATGCACAAATCCGCCATTTGAAGTATTTGAAAGGCCAAAATATTTTTCTTTGGGACAGTAATATGTTTGTTTATGGATTAAAGGAGAAGAGTGTTTATCGCAATAGGAGAATGTATTCATACATTAGACCAGTTTCCCAAACTCGGGGCCTAATTCAGACCCGCTCGCAGGTCGATATTGGCCCAGTGCGCATGCGCACAAGGGAGCTGGCTCCGTTGTGCGCATGCGTGACTCGGCCAAGCCGTCGCTATGGGTCTTGCTACAAAGGGGGCGTGCTGTCGATGGTGAGTGACAGCATGCCCCCTTTGGTGGGTGTGCCAAGGGCGTGGTTGCCCAGACGGAGGCATTCCCATGGGAACGCCTACCGTGTGGAGCCAGCCCCACTGACATCACAAGTGATGTCAGTGGGAGTGTTCTCAGCTCTGATAGAGCCGAAAGCACTCCAGGGCTTGCGGCAACGAGACCCTACCACAAGGGTCTCGTCGCAAGCCCGATGGTCGCGATGGTCTTGACCATCGCGACCATCTTTTTGGCCGCTCGCTATAGCTGTGGGTGGTCACCCACTGCTATGCAAGCGGCCAGGAGGCCGCTCTAAAAATTAAGAAGGACGGCCCTGATTCAGAGCGTGCACTCTGTCAGAGCATTCGGCTCTGATTCAGGGCCACGGTCCTCAAGGCACCCTAATGGCCCAGATTTTTAGGATATCCATGCTTAAGCATAGGTGATTTAATGAGTACCTCTGTCAGTAGGAATATACCATCTGTGCACCAGCATGGATAACCTTAAAACCTGGGGGTATATTTACTAAAGATCGATTTTGGATTCTGGATTTTGGATTTTTTCCTACTGGCTCCTTTCAGTCAGTATCAGGTAGAGTGCAAGGTATTTCCCAGCCTACCTTTAGCAGGCACTTGACCCAAGTCATACAGGCACTGATCCCCCTCTGCAACACCATCTGTTTTCCCAGCCAGGAGTCACACTGGCACAAATTTAAGGTAGCTTTCTATAGTCTCTCAGGCATGCCTAATGTTCTGGGAGCTATAGATTGCACACACATTGGGCTGAGACCACCCAGGAATATTGCACATGTCTATACCAACAGACATCATACATATTCCATGCAGATGGTCTGTTTGCAAAACTAAAAATCAAGAGTGCTGTGACTGGTTATTCTTAGTGTGCCATGATACCGACATCCTCAGCAATTCATCCCTCTCTGCAAAATTTGAGGCTGACCAAATACCAGAGAGATGGTTGTTGGGTAAGTTACCTCTATGTGTTAAGTAAGCAGTTAATACTACTTGTTACTATATTGTTCTAATTTTTTTTGTCCCTAAACAGGTGATTTAGGCTATGGCTGTTACTCCTGGCTTCTGACACCGTTGTCAGATCCGCAAACTCCTGCTGAGCATAAATATAACGAGGCACATATAGCCACACGTTCCGTGATAGAATGCACCTTTGGGCTGTAAAAAACAAGGTTCAGATGTACTGATAAATCGGAAGGCATATTATTATATCATCCAGCAAAAATTTCCGATATTGTGCTCAGCTGCTGTCTATTGCATAATCTCGCATTAAATCAACCACTCCCCCAGACTATGCAATAGACAGCGAGCAGGCAGAGGTTTTGTGTCCATATTTTGTTCTTTGGAACAGTAATATACATCTATACTGTTATCCAATGTTTTAAAGTTTTTTTAGAGTGCAGGCTGATTTCAGAAATTTTTCAAAAATTTTAACTACAAAAATTTGAGCTAAAAATTCTCACACCCAATTTTTTTATTCAATTGGATATGGTGAAAATTGGGAGTGCGCAGAGTCCTGGCAACTGGGAATTGGTCACTATAGCCGTGTTAAGTTTTGCATCAAAAATCTTGCAGCCAATTGAATATGCCCTTTAGAATCAGTTTATAAAAGCAGGTGCGCATGTACCAATATTGCAAACCTCCCAAGTGGCCATGTCCAGATGAAAACATCTTAAAATTTCTCATGTATAATATAGCATCATGTAAATACAGATCTTATTGTATGCATAGATCCAAGTGAGGGCCCCAACTGTGCACACGACGATCCCCAAAACAACCCGGATTGAAAGTAGTAAAGCTACTTTATTCATTCTGTTACGGTACTGCTCAACTATTTAAGGAGAATCTTCATTGAATCATATTGACAGTGTATAGGAAACTATGTGACTATATTGTACCATGCTTACGTAACCAGATCTAATCGTGAACTGCTAAGTGAATATTATTGTAAACTGCAAAGTAGATATAATTTTGAACTGATAACTAGATATCATTGCAAACTGCTAATTGATGTGGTTTTAGAAGTGTTTGCCATCTGTTACTTTAATTGCAGTGACCCATTTGAGCCTTTATTTGGGGGCCTTAGAAATAAATGTAAAAATCCTTTTATATGAATTCTGTCTGCCATTTTGTCTGTGTCTGGGAAAGGGTAGGTTATCCTTGCCTCTCTGCTTTGGTGTAAGTTAAGCTGGGCATCCACTATACAATTTTCTGTCAGATATCTGTCCAATCTGGCTGGTTGGAATGAAAACCTGGTAATGTATGGGAGCAAATGACAATCAATCATATGGTTTTAAACACTGAGAAAAGGACAAAAAAATTGCTAAAATTGGTTAAATTAGTGTGTTTTAACCAATTTGTCTGAACAACCATTTTTGGTTATTTTCCAGTGTTTGTGAGCAAATGATCGATTGTCCTTTGCTCCCATACATTACCAGGTTTTTAATCCAACCAGCCAGATTGGACAGATATCTGACAGATAATTGTATAGTGGATGCCAAGCTTAAGAGAAGAAGCCACGGTGCTTCCGAGGACAGCGTGTCGGAGCAAGAGTGGATTTCTACCAACACACCGGAACAGTAACATTGGGCCTGTGATAATCCAACTCTTTAGCATGCATTATAAATTTATTCGGGATACCACACTTACATTTCATACACAGCATAACTTATACAATTCTGTCAGTCTCTAGCCAATTATTTACATCATATTTCTTGAGTACTGTAAAGACTGCAGGGCTAATATAATTATACAGTGCAGACTTGTTTTATACACTTCAATTGTATAAGGGCTGGCTGTACAGAAGACATGTTTATCCAAAATACATAACTGCCCGCTGGTAGCATGCTGCACAAAGTACTATAGATTTCACCGGATGGTGCTGGACACACCCATGGGTGCCCCTATATATGCCCCAAAGGAGAAGCTACAGTCTAACTCAATACACCCCTTAGGTGGAGCAGGACACCACCCTCTATTGACCCATAGGGGTCTATTTACTAAGCCTTGGATGGAGATAAAGTCAAAGGAGATAAGGCACCAGCCAATCAGCTCCTAACTGTTATGTCACAGGCTGTGCTTGAAAAATAACAGTTAGGAGCTGGTTGGCTGGTGCCTTATCTCCGTCGACTTTATCTCCAACTAAGGCTTACTAAATAGACCCCATAGTTATCTCCCTGAAATTAATTTTCAAAAGTAGGCAAGTATGATTGGAACTAGAAGCTTTACTTTATATTTCAGTTCCGTTTGTATATTAAACAAAATAGAATAAAAAACGAATACAATTAAATTAAATAAATTAAACATTTTTTAAATTAATATTTTCGATGGTAGCCTTTAATAGATAGGGAAAAGCCCACTGTCCTGGAAAAAACACCCATTTTCACAGCTTAATGAATAGCTTCATTGAGTCACTCGATAAAGTTTATTGAGGCTCCGAAAATGTTGGCGCTATAGGTGTTTTCACGTAATGACAGTGCCAGTCCTGCTTATTGGGTATACGGTCTATAGGTCTACAGTAAAAAGGTAGACAATGTCTAGATAGACACCAGATGTTAGACAGGCAATAGGTTGACAGGGACAAAAGGTCGACAAGGACAATAGGTTGACACACTAAAGGTAGACATGTAAGAAGGTTGGGGTCAAAAGGTCGACATGAAAATGGCCGACATGAAAATGGTTGACACATGATTGTTTTTTCAGGGTTATGGTTAGGGTTAGGTTTAGGGTTAGGTACTTACCAGAGGGATAGAGTTAGGCACTAGAATGGACGGTTAGGGTCAGGCACTTACCCCGATGGTTAAGGTTAGGTACCAGGAGGGAGAGTTAGGATTAGGGGTGTGCACCGGACACTTTTCGTGTTTTGTGTTTTGGTTTTGGATCTGGATCTTTCTTCGTGTTTTGGATCTGGATTGGTTTTGCCAAAACCACCCTTCCGTGTTTTGGGTTCTGGGTTTTGTGTTTTGGATCTGGATTTTTTCTTAAAAAATAAAAAAAAAACGCTAAAATCACATAAATGGGCCTTTTTTTGTTCCTACGCTATTAATAACCCCAATAACATTAATTTCCACTCATTTCCACTCTATTCTGAACACCTCACACCTCACAATATTGTTTTTAGGCCAAAAGGTTGTACCGAGGAAGCTGGATGACTATGCTAAGCGACACAAGGGGGCGGCACAAACACGTGGCCCATCTAGGAGTGGCACTGCAGTGGCAGACAGGAAGCCAATCAGCGTTATGGTGCCCATTTGCATGTAGCACGAACCCGGGAGATCCGTGCTACATGCATCTGTGTGATTGGCACAGAGCAATGACAGGTCCGTGAGACCCGTCTGTGCTGCTGTGGTAAAAAAAAAAAAAAAAACCTGTGTAAAAAAAGAAAAAAATGGCGTGCACCCCCCCAAAAAAGAGCAACCAGCCCCGGGCATTAGTAACCCAGTGCTGGGTGTGCTTAAATACAGGGGACAAACGACGTAGGGGTCCCCTGTACTTAAGCACAACCAGCACCGGGCTAGTCAGAACCAGCGCTGGTTGCCAAAATTCGGGGGACAAACGACGTAGGGGTCCCCTGTATTCTGCGCAACCAGCTCTGGGCTCTGATCCGGTCCTGGTTCTGGAAATATAGGGGACAAAAAATGAGTAGGGTTCCCCTGTATGTTCCAGAACCAGCACTGGACTTTTTCTAGCGGGGGGCTGATGCCACAGCCAGGGGAGCCCTTTCACCGGGCCCCCCAGCCGCAGCATCAACCCTGACCGCTAGTCAGCCCAGGCCGGGGATCCCTGGAGAGCTGGGGACCCCCCCAATAAAGGGGTCACCCTCTCCAGGGCACCCCAGGCCCAGGCTGATAGCCCGGGGCTATCCCCGCCACCCCCGGTGGCGGTGGGTGGCGGGTTGATTGTGTGGTGTGGTGTAAATAAAGAATATCAAACATTGTCTTTACAAGTAGAACTGCAAGTCCCAGCTAGCCTGCCCCGCATGCTGGTACTTGGAGAACCACAAGTACCAGCATGCAGGGCATTAAGGGCCCACTAGTACCTGTAGTTCACCTGTAAAAAAAATGTTTAAAAAAACACAGGACACACACACCGTGACAGTATAAGTTTATTAAACATACATACACACACACACACACACATGTACACATACTCACCTATGTAACCTGTAGCATCGGTCCACTTGTCCGGTAAAGTATCCCTAGGGGACCTGTGAAAAAAAACATACTCACCATCTCCTATGCGAGGTTCTGTCCTCTTCGTTCCAAAGTAGGCATCCCCGGACTTGGCAAAAAAAAAAAAACGAAAACGCGATCCACGAACTTAGTACCGTTCTATAGAACGGTACTTCCCGAATGAGAGCTTAGCGGCGGGGTATCACCATGGAAACCCCGCTGCTAAGCGTTCATTGGCTGAGAGAGGTCATCTCCCGTCTCTCAGCCAATGAACGGCTCCCTCCATTGTAGTCAATGGTGGGAACCGCAGGGTAAACTTTAATAACCTTGCGGCTCCCAGCATTGACTACAATGGAGGGAGCCGTTCATTGGCTGAGAGAGACGGGAGATGGCCTCTCTCAGCCAATGAACGCTTAGCAGCGGGGTTTCCATGGTGATACCCCGCCGCTAAGCTCTCATTCGGGAAGTACCGTTCTATAGAACGGTACTAAGTTCGTGGATCGCGTTTTCGTTTTTTTTTTTTGCCAAGTCCGGGGATGCCTACTTTGGAACGAAGAGGACAGAACCTCGCATAGGAGATGGTGAGTATGTTTTTTTTCACAGGTCCCCTATGGATACTTTACCGGACAAGTGGACCGATGCTACAGGTTACATAGGTGAGTATGTGTACATGTGTGTGTGTGTGTGTGTGTGTATGTATGTTTAATAAACTTATACTGTCACGGTGTGTGTGTCCTGTGTTTTTTTAAACATTTTTTTTACAGGTGAACTACAGGTACTAGTGGGCCCTTAATGCCCTGCATGCTGGTACTTGTGGTTCTCCAAGTACCAGCATGCGGGGCAGGCTTGCTGGGACTTGCAGTTCTACTTGTAAAGACAATGTTTGATATTCTTTATTTACACCACACCACACAATCAACCCGCCACCCACCGCCACCAGGGGTGGCGGGGATAGCCCCGGGCTATCAGCATGGGCCTGGGGAGCCCTGGAGAGGGTGACCCCTTTATTGGGGGGGTCCCCAGCTCTCCAGGGATCCCCGGCCTGGGCTGACTAGCGGTCAGGGCTGATGCTGCGGCTGGGGGGCCCGGTGAAAGGGCTCCCCTGGCTGTGGCATCAGCCCCCCGCTAGAAAAAGTCCAGTGCTGGTTCTGGAACATACAGGGGAACCCTACTCATTTTTTTCCCCTGTATTTCCAGAACCAGGACCGGATCAGAGCCCAGAGCTGGTTGCGCAGAATACGGGGGACCCCTACGTCGTTTGTCCCCCGTATTTTGGCAACCAGCTCTGGTTCTGACTAGCCCGGTGCTGGTTGTGTTTAAGTACAGGGGACCCCTATGTCGTTTGTCCCCTGTATTTAAGCACACCCAGCACTGGGTCACTAATGCCCGGGGCTGGTTGCTCTTTTTGGGGGGGGGGGCACGCCATTTTTTTCTCTTTTTACACAGGTTTTTTTTTTTTTTTTTTACCACAGCAGCACAGACGGGTCTCACGGACCCGTTAGTGCTCTGTGTCAATGACACAGATGCAAGTAGCACGGATCTCCTGGTCCGTGCGTGCATCTGTGTCATTGAAATACACAGAAGCACAGACGGGTCTCACTGACCCATCTGTGCTCTGTGTCACTGTCAATCACACAGATGCATGTAGCACGGATCTCACGAGTCCGTGCTACATGCAAATGAGCACCATAATGCTGATTGGCTGAGAGCCGTGACAGACGGCTCTGTCAGCCAATCAGCACTTTGCCCATTAAAGGCAAAGGCATTTTTTTTAAAATGGCCGCTCGAGGCAAAACCTCGAGATCCGACAGCAGATCTCGAGGTTTTGCCTCGGGAGAGGGATCCGGGGCAGACAGGGAGATCCGAGCTTGGGCTCGGATCGCCCCGGATCCCCGAAGTTCGGGTGGGTTCGGTTCTCAGGGAACCGAACCCGCTCATCCCTAGTTAGGATTAGGCACCAAGGGGACGGTTAGGGTTAGGTTGAAGATAGGGTTAGAAAACAAACAAAAAAATGTGTCAAACATTTTCATGTCGACCCTTTGACCCTGTCGTCCATTTGTACCTGTCGACTTTCTTACATGTCTACCTTTAGTGTGTCGACCTATTGGCCCTGTCGAAATTTTGTCCCTGTCGACCTATTGCCTGTCTAACATCTGGTGTCTATCTAGACATTGTCTACTTTTTTACTGTAGCTCTATCAATCCATAACCGCTTATTGACCTGCCTAGGGACAGTGTTAGCCATAGCACGCCACAAATAGCACCTGAAAGTGGCCAGCGCTGGTTGAACCTTTATTTTTGACCCATTCCGTTCTGGCATGTGTGAGTTCTCTTAAACTTTGCATCGGTCCCTGCACACATTTGCTAGTTCAGGTAAAAAAATATATATCTAGGTGGCGTTAGCCTTTATTATTATTGTTTATGCATATCCTGTGTCTAGTAAACCAAAGAGATTTGGAGTGGGGCAATTAAAGCTCATAACAATGATTACAGTATGCAGTCAGCAAGTCAACAATGATTATACAGAGAGTCCTAATGTCGACACAAAAATGTAAAATTTTACCATGTGGACTCTGGTTCAATGTTGACCACGTAAATGCATCATTGTGGCCACGCCCCTTCTTCACAATGCTGAACTTAATGACATTGCGAAGCAGGGGGCAGGGCCGTGATTACGCCATTCAGCGCGAATTGTGTCACCGGCCAGTCCTGCTGCGGGGGGAGGGTTCAGGGTTATGCGGGGGGGTTGCAGAGGGGTGACGGCGGCCAGGAGATTGGCCTACTTTTCCGGGAGTCCAGGAGCGCAACCCGATATTCGGGAGACTCCCGGCCATCCCTGGGAGAGTAGGCATGTATGTAATGTAGACAATACAAATGTTAGGGTTAGCGTCGACATGGTATAATGAATATGTCGACATGTAGTCTGTCGAAATGTGTTACTAAATAATTTAGTCAACAGTGTGAATGTCGATATTTTGACTGTCAACAAATCATACTGAACCCATGATTACAGGATACAATTCAAGAATACAGTATTGTGCTGTACATGTTAATTAATACATCGTTCGTTCTGTATTATATATAGAGAACTATCATACATATGTGGCTATTGCAAGATATCTCAGTTTTAAGCAAACAATAATGATACAAATGATAGCAGATCAGATCCTTAGCATTTATATAATTACCCTCTGTATTGTCTACATTTCATCCCCAATTAAGTTCCAAACTCACATTTATGGTCCTTGGATTACAGCAATTAATCATCTCCTCATGTTGAAGTGAGGGGCAGGGGGAGAGAAAGGAGGCCGTGATCTCAGCTCCTGTAAGAGGGAAAACAAAATCAAAATGTTAATAACTACAAGAGTGATGATCAAGAAAAAAAAATCTATACCATATTTATATTATAGAACAAATTCTGAGCAAACTCCCCCCCAGCACTATGCTGCAGAATGAGCTTCCTGCACCAAACATGTAGAACGTCAGTCATTCTGGTGAGCAAGGGGGAAATGTATCAAGTTCTGTAGATACAGTAGATAAAGAGAAGTTGCCAAGAGCAGCCAATCAGCTTCTGTCATTCATCTAACACAGTCTTTTAAATAGCAGTTAGAAGGTGATTGGTTGGCTTGAAACATCTCCCCTCAATATTCAATACACAAAACATTTTAGTAAAAAATATACAATGGCTGATATACAATATATTGAGCCTTCTATTGAGTCATATTGAGACCCTATAGAGCCCTACATACTGGCTGTTTAGCCGCCGGTTCAAATCCCGACAGCGGATCCCAAGTGGGGCAGGTTTTATCAGACTAAGAGCCGTATTCAATTAGTTTTGCACCCACAATACTTTTTCGCATGCCGGAATTTTCGCCTACATCGCGTGTTTTGCATTCGGAAAAGTATCAGGCACGATCCCGCTATTTGCCGTACTCAATTAGAAAGGACGCGAAAACGGCATCCGGCGAAACAGAAACAGGCGAAAAGTCCTGACAAAAATGGGAAACTCAGCCTGACACCCCCCAAAAGAAGCACTAACATTGGGGATCACTATAGATGCCCCAGATTAGCCCTAATGAAGGTATTTGGGGTACTTAAGTTGTGACAATTGTTGCCAATTAGCACATTAACACAAGTGGTGAAGAATAGCATTAAGCAGTTTTTTTTTGGTGAAAATAACAACTCCCTAAAGTTGCTAAAGTGAAGTTTAAAATCATGTAAAAAATCCACCTGCCGCAAGCACCTGTAATCAAAAAAACACCTGCCTTATACTTGGGGTCCCCCCAGAAGTCTATTTCGCTAGTTTTTAAGTTTGTCCCCCAACTTTGATCTTTTCGCCCCCAAAATGAAAGTACTTTTTTGGGGTGTTCTAAAGTATTTTTTATTTTTTGGCAGAGTTTTTCTTTGATGGACTGGGTGCAGGGGGGTTTCCCGAAGTTTGCACCCCAAAACCACAATTCTGCACTTTTTTCCGCCTGCCATTCATAGGTGAAACGTTTCTGCCGATTACATTGCATTGACTTTTCGCGTACGCGAAAAGTCTTTGGAATTGAATACTTTCCGCCTGGCAAAATGACGTCATCCACGATATTTTTTTGCGGATTCAGACTTTTCGCTTCTAATTGAATACGGTCCTAAATAGGGGCTTTATAGAGCTTCCCTGCGCTTTGAAAAATAGAAAAAAGGGGATTTGTAGCAAGACCTGGCTCCAGGGGCGGATTGGGCCACCGGGGCACCGGGCTGGTTCCCGCTGGGCCGGTCCATACAGTGGGCGGATCTTGCCCACCCTCAACTGCTGCCGCGATCGGAGGTTAGCTCCAATCGGACAGCTGTACAGTTTCTGCGCATGCGCAGTAGCTTACTGAAAAAAAAGTCAAAATGGCTTACGGGGGAGCTGCTGCCAGCCGCAGCAGCTCCTCCCACAAACCTTTGCGGAGCCTGTCAGTCACTACTGACGGCTCCGCCTCCAGCACCTCTGCTGCCTGGCCCCTCTTCTCCGTGCATGCTGCAACAGTAGGCAGCCGCACAGTGATGCCGGCCACAGCCCACACAGTCCACAGACATTCAGCACCGCGGGTCGCCAAACCGAGGAGTAGCAGCAGCAGGTAAGTGGTGTTGGCGGCGGCAGGAGGGAGGGGGAGCGGGGAGGTTAGACCTGATGACACAGGGCTGGGGAGGGGGATGCCACACACTGGAACTGGGGAATGTGGCTGAGACTGCCACACTGGTGCTGGGGAATGTGGCTGAGACTGCCACACTGGGGCTGGGGAATGTGGCTGAGACTGCCACACTGGGGCTGGGGGAATGGGACTGAGACTGCCACACTGGTGCTGGGGGAATGTGGCTGAGACTGCCACACTGGTGCTGGGGAATGTGGCAGAGACTGCCACACTGGTGCTGGGGAATGTGGCTGAGACTGCCACACTGGTGCTGGGGAATGTGGCTGAGACTGCCACACTGGTGCTGGGGAATGTGGCTGAGACTGCCACACTGGGGCTGGGGAATGTGGCTGAGACTGCCACACTGGGGCTGGAGAATGTGGCAGAGACTTCCACACTGGGGCTGGGGGAATGTGGCTGAGCCTGCCACACTGGGGCTGGGGAATGTGGCAGAGACTTCCACACTGGTGCTGGAGAAGGTGGCTGAGACTGCCACACTGGTGCTGGGGAATGTGGCTGAAACTGCCACACTGGTGCTGGGGAATGTGGCTGAGACTGCCACACTGGTGCTGGGGAATGTGGCTGAGACTGCCACACTGGTGCTGGGGAATGTGGCAGAGACTGCCACACTGGGGCTGGGGGAATGTGGCTCAGACTGCCACACTGGTGCTGGAATGTGGCTCAGACTGCCACACTGGTGCTGGAATGTGGCTGAGACTGCCACACTGGTGCTGGGGAATGTGGCTGAGAATGCCACACTGGTGCTGGGGAATGTGGCAGAGACTTCCACACTGGGGCTGGGGGAATGTGGCTGAGACTGCCACACTGGGGCTGGGGGAATGTGGCTGAGACTGCCACACTGGGGCTGGGGAATGTGGCAGAGACTTCCACACTGGTGCTGGGGAATGTGGCTGAGACTGCCACACTGGTGCTGGGGAATGTGGCTGAGACTGCCACACTGGTGCAGGGGAAATGTGGCTCAGACTGCCACACTGGTGCTGGGGAATGTGGCTGAGACTGCCACACTGGTGCTGGGGAATGTTGCTGAGACTGCCACACTGGTGCTGGGGAATGTAGCTGAGACTGCCACACTGGTGCTGGGGAATGTGGCAGAGACTGCCACACTGGGGCTGGGGGAATGTGGCTCAGACTGCCACACTGGTGCTGGGGAATGTGGCTGAGACTGCCACACTGGTGCTGGGGAATGTGGCAGAGACTTCCACACTGGGGCTGGGGGAATGTGGCTGAGACTGCCACACTGGGGCTGGGGGAATGTGGCTGAGACTGCCACACTGGTGCTGGGAATGTGGCAGAGACTGCCACACTGGTGCTGGGGAATGTGGCAGAGACTTCCACACTGGGGCTGGGGGAATGTGGCAGAAACTTCCACATTGGGGCTGGGGGAATGGGACTGAGAGACACTGGGCCTGGGGATGGAGAGACACAGGGGACCCGGAGTATGGAGAGAATCATAACGGGGTCCTGGAGAGATACATAATGGGGTCTGGAGAGAGACATAAGGGAGCCTGCAGAGAGGCTCTGGAGATGAAGCGACAGGTAGTCTGGAGAGCCACGGTGGGCCTGGAGAAGCACAGGGGGGCCTGGGGATGGAGATGTAGGGGGGTCTGCAGTAACACAGGGAGGCCTGGGGATGGAGACATAGGGGGGTCTGCAGTAACACGGGGGGCCTGGAGAGAGTCAGAAATTGTTTAATCAGGGAAATTCACATTTTGCCCTGCACAAAAATGTCTATTACTAAACATTATCTGCTTATGATGGTGACATTGGTTATATTTCTACATAAACAGGCATCTTCCAGACAGTGTGATCTCCTACATGAATAGTGAATACCGGCTGAAGACGCTGTGCAGCGAGGCTCAAATTCTTTCAAACCTACTGACCTGTACCCAGCGCTGGTCTGACCATTAAGCATGTCACACGGGCATGTAGGGCACCAGGCACCCTGAGTGGTGCAGACTCGAGTATAAAATCCCACCCGTCCGTCTTAGCTCTGGCTCTGGAGAGGGAAGGGAAAGGGAAAGTGGAGGGAGGCGCCCGAAAAATGTGCAGCTTCCCATCGATAATCAGGTATGTCCATCCCTGCCTGTACCTAGTACAGAGGGATGGGGCCCCCCAAAAGAGTATACTGCCCTCTTCCACAGACCCCACCCCCTCAACAGCCGTCCCCATTAGGGCTGCATCCATAAATTTCCCGGGCTGGTTTTCCATCCCAATCCTCCCCTGCCTGGCTCAGATACTGTCCCTTTTGTTGGTGTACAAAATACTTGTGATTTACATTTTAGCAAATTAGGCAATAAAATAATTGTAATTTATTAAAATACACATGAGTGTCTGTTTGAGCACTGTGGCCGCTTGTGGGCGCCACATCATAGGGGGACCACTGACAGGCGCTGACCGCCAGCTTTAGGACCCGGCCAGGCTTAAGCTCTGCCACCCCAGTGATGTAGATGGAAGTCACTGGGAGTGCTTGATAGTGGCACAAGCCACTGGAGAGGCAGTGACGCAAGCTAGCCACACCTCCATGGGGGCGCCTGGCAGAGCAGCAGACTTAATTGCATTCTGGTCATGCGGCTTTGTGTATGATGTCAGGTCCTGAGTCTATAAAGACTCAGGTTCCCAGTGTTCAATAGGAGTCACCACGGCCATTATGCTGGGACTCAAAATGCTGACCCCCGGCTTCCCGACTGTCAAATCCCGGCAGGATACTAATGACAGACGTTGAAATCCAGACGTAGGTATAATGACAGCATACCAAACAAAGGTAAGCCGGGCAGCGGGCACGGACAGCCGGGGGGGCGGGGGGGAGGGTTAGGTTAGGGGCTCCCGGGGTGGACTTAGGGTTAGGCACCCCCCAGGAGTGTTACGCTAGGGGAAGGGGGGGTTAGGGTTAGGCACTTAGGGGGGTTAGGGTTAGGCACTAGGGGGGAGGTTAGGGTTAGGCACCCCTAAGGGAGGGTTAGGGAAAGGGGGGGAGTAGGGTTAGTTATACTTACCATATTCCCCTGTCAAGATATTCACTCCTAACGGTATTCCGGCGTCAGGATTTTAACCTCCGGCCATAGGGCCGGCGGTCATTCATACTGATTCCGTTAAAGAAGGGAACTGCCCTAATTAGGACAACTATCATAGATATGCTGAATAAGAAATGATAAAAATAAAGTTGTGTGGTGTCACTGTCCTTATGCATGCAATATCTGATTGCTCCCTCCTTAGTGCTACTTCCAGAATGCATTCTGGGAAGACAATGGTGAAAGTATGGGGCCACAGAGGGGGGGATTGGTGGTATGGGTGGTATACTGTGGACTGAAGGAGTAGGGGGGCTGTGCAGGCACTTTTGGTGTCACCCCCTCAGATGTGGCATCTAGGTGTTTGCATGTAGGATAAATGTGCAGTGGAGACTATTCAGAGCTGAGCGAGTGCAGAAATCCATCATATTTCAGACTGATCGCTGGCACCAAGGACAGGGCCGATGCAAGTCTACACAGATAGTAATGGCGGTTAGTTTCACATGCACATGGATGGCGCGGTGCAGCCGCAAAGGTGGGATATTCGCATTTATTTCTGGGCACGCAATGCCGACACAGACTGTGCACAACTCTGAATCCTCCTCTCTCCACATGTTATCACGTTCCTTCATCCCTTCCCCCACATGGATTCACACAATGAGAAATGGATTCCAATACAAAGAACAATGAAGATGAACTAATTCTGTAGGTCAGTTGGTTACAAATTGGTTGTCGCCAGACATGGGCACCAAGAGGGGGAGGGGGGGAGCGGGTACTATTTACCTGGGCCCCGGCCTGTTGGAGGGGCCCGGGTCCTGCAGCCTGCCCCCTTCCCTCGCCACCGCTACTTACTGTAGTTCGGACAGGGAAAGAGGGGACTGGCTGCTGCTGCCTTACTCCCCAGCCCAGTACACATGCAGCGCTGTCTGCTGGGTTAGGGAAAGAGGTGCAGCAGCAGTCAGTCCTCTCTCTCCCGGCATTTGCGCCCCCACCCCCAGACACAGGTGCCACCTGTGCGGTGCGCTTTTTTATCTATTATAAGGAGGGGGTCTGGACAAACAGAAGCACAACCCTGGCCACCACCACACAGCTGAGCCCAAGGGTGACAGGTAAGCACAATTTACTTCATTATTGCTGAATTTCTCAATAAGAAACTTTTGGCCTAGGGGCGCTGTGACAAAACTGATGATACTATACGGCGCCATGCTTGAAAAAAGTTTACGTTGGAACGCCTGCGTTTGTCCAGCCACCCCCCTACCCGCCCACAAAACGGGGCGAGCTGTCACTCAACATCGACAGCTGCCCCGTCTTGTTGCGAGCCCCGTAGCGACTGAACTTCACTCGCTCAGCGGGGTTCGCGCTCCATTATAAGGACATGTGATTTAGCATATAGGGAGATTTGTGATATCCTGCAGCCCCTAGCTAAAATACACTACTGGTAAATAGTGATACATTGTTTAACTTAAGTCAAAGCAGAAAGGGTATGGTAATCTTTGGGTTAAACTTGAAACTATCTTGGTGAACGCTGAACTAGAAAAATTAGTTAATAGCTTTTAAATTGTCAATAGAATATTTGCTTCGCTATTAGCTCACTAGTGCGATAAGCACATACTTTTACAATCATAATTACTACTACAACCTGTGCAATCAGTGACTATATTATTCCACACCTGCACTTTATTATACACTAATCTGTACTCTTTATAGAATATATAATTTTTTACTTACATCCTTTCCACACATTTCCTTTACTACTTAGACCACGCTCACATACAGCTGTCACATAGCATTACCACAACAGAGTATGTGTCTCTGGTGTGCAAACATAATGTCGACATCAGAACGTCAACTGCTATTATGTCAACATGGTCTGACATATCAACATCTAGAAAGTGTCAATATTGAAAAAATGCTGACATAGTCAAAATGCCGACAACACCATTAGGGTTAGGGTTAGTCGTACATTAAAAATAAAATGTTAACATTGTGAGCGTGTCGACATTTCATCGAGTCGACATGTTGTCTGATAATGTTATCTGCATGTTGGCAGGCATTCTCAAACCGATAATTTAACTGACGACATACCAAACCCTATCTACTCTGTACATACTATAGATAAATGGATCAGCAAGTATAGAAAGAAAGGGCTATGTGAAACCAGTGCACCGCTTTCAGATTATAACCTGTTCTTTTTCTCCTCGCTGTTTATAAGGTCTACAGTATTTCCCAGGCTACCTAGGTAGCAGCTCCCAATCTGATATGCATTTAGGAGTCAATCAAATTAGGTGCGAGTTACGAGTTGTGAGTCGCTGTTCTCTCAGCAAATTCGCATTGCAAATTTATTTTACAATCCAATTAGAAACTCGCATTGAACCAGTCAGAGTAAACACATATATGTCCTCGCACCTCCCTGGTTGTGAAAGACGGCAGGGTCAATCTTTATTTTAAGGTTAAAATGTCGGGACACCATGCAGAACCAATTGGAAACCTCTCCTAATGACTAATTAGGCAATTGGAAGTTTCCAATTAGCTTAATTAGTCCAATAATGGCATACCATTTTCTGGGAGTTTAAAAAACAATGGCCTCAAATTTCCCCAAAAATCTACTTTTTTGCTGCTTCACGCACCCCAAATTTAGAGTATTTATTTTATATATTTTTTTAAATAATTGTTTTTGTTTAATTTTCTTAACATTTTTATAAAATCACCTCATAGTACCCCCAAAGCATATTTTAAAAAAAAAAATCTCTTTTTTCATATGAAAGTAAACAAAAAAGTTTGCTTTTTATAATTTTTTTACTTTTTTTATTTAAACAAAATGCACAAATCAGCTATTTAACACTATTGAAAAGCTCTAGTACTTCCTTATGCCCACTAACATCCTCCTGTATGATTCTGCAAACTAATATGTCACTTTTTCAGGGTCCAGGATGGTCACCCCACCTTTTTAATGCACAACTCTCACATCACATTTAGCAGACAATTCGCAAACCCCCGCTGCGAGTACCGCAAATAGGCATTTTTAATTGAATTATAGAATTCCCGGGTGTGCGCATTCGTTCATTAAACAAACTCGCAACACGCACCTAATTGTATTCACCCCTTTGAGGGAGAAGACTGTCTATAATTAGGATAGCATCACACAAGTACGGATGGTCTATCCTTTGTAACATATTATAGGTAAACCATAATCACAGTCACAGCGGCAGTACGTTTATACATGTTCGGCATTATTAGACAATAGTATTTACCAGGCAATAATATTAGAAATTAAGTTTTGTAACAATATATTTCTTTGAGTCAAGTAAGTGTAGATGTAACTGGTGGAATCCAGGGGCAAGAGAAATAATGTAAGGCCTGTTTCTATGAAAGCTGTTTAATGAATAACTGCAGCAATAGCAAACAATGATTGGTGGTCAGAAGACAGGCTGGGTCAGCATTACCAACTCAGTGCAGCTATACAGACAGGTAGGAAAGATGCAGGAAGGAAAATCAGCTTGTTTGTTTCACAGATTATTTAGTGAGTAATAAGTGAGTGAACTCTGAATCCTGGTACCTACCGATATCAGCGTGAGTGAACTAGGGGTGTGCACCGGCCACTTTTCGTGTTTTGTGTTTTGGTTTTGGATCTGGATCTTTCTTCGTGTTTTGGATCTGGATTGGTTTTGCCAAAACCACCCTTCCGTGTTTTGGGTTCTGGGTTTTGTGTTTTGGATCTGTATTTTTTTTTAAAAAAGCATAAAACAGCTAAAATCACAGAATTTGTAGGTTTTTCTGCTCCTATGCTATTATTAACCTCAATAACCTTAATTTCCACTCATTTCCAGTCTATTCTGAACACCTCACACCTCACAATAGTGTTTTTATGTCCAAAACGTTGCACCGAGGTAGCTGGATGACTATGCTAAGCGACACGAGTGGGCGGCACAAACACGTGACCCATCTAGGCGTGAAACTGCAGTGGCAGACAGGATGGCAGTTTGAAAAACTAGGCCCCAAACTGTACATAATGCAAAGAAAAAAAAGAGGTGCAAGATGGAATTGTCCTTGGGCCCTCCCACCCACCCTTATGTTGTATAAACAGGACATGCACACTTTAACAAACCAATCATTTCAGCGCCAGGGTCTGCCACACAACTGTGGCTGAAATGATTGGTTCGTTTGGGCCCCCACAAAACAAGCTGGCAATTAATGTGTCCCTGCACAAACTGGCTCTATGGAGGCAAGATGTCATCCTCATCCTCCTCATCCACCGATTCCTCACCCTCTTCAGTGTGTACATCCTCATCCTCACAAAGTATTAACTCGTCCCCACTTGAATCCACCACCACAGGTCCCTCTGTACCTTCTGGAGGCTGGTCTCCCTGGAAGAGCTGATAATTCATTTTGATGAACATCATCTTCTCCACATTCTGTGGAAGCAACCTCCTACGCCTTTCGCTGACAAGGTTCCCGGCTGCACTAAACACTCTTTCGGAGTACACACTGGAGAGGGGGCAACTCAGGTAAAATAGAGCCAGTTTGTACAGGGGCCTCCAAATTGCCTCTTTTTCCTGCCAGTACAGGTATGGACTGTCTGCCATGCCTACTTGGATGCTGTCACCGATGTAATCCTCCACCATTCTGTCAATGGTGACAGTATCATATGCAGTGACAGTAGACATGTCAGAAATTGTTGCCAGGTCCTTCAGTCCGGACCAGATGTCCAAACTTGGTCCTGCCTGCCCTGCATCACCGCCAGCGGGTTGCTTAGGATACCTAAGTTTTTTCCTGGCAGCCCCAGTTGCAGGAGAAAATGAAGAAGGAGCCGTTGACGTGTCACGTTCCGCTTCAGCTGACAGTGTGTTCACCAGCAGGTCTTTGCACCTCTGCAGGCTTGTGTCGGCCGGAAAGAGAGACACCACATAGGCTTTAAACCTAGGATCGAGCACGGTGGCCAAAACGTAGTGGTCTGATTTCAACAGATTGACCACCCTGGAATCCTGGCAAAGCGAATGAAGGGCTTCATCCACAAGTCCCACATGCCGAGCGGAATCGCTCCGTCTTAGCTCCTCCTTCACTTTCTCCAGCTGCTTCTGCAAAAGCCTGATGAGGGGAATGACCTGACTCAAGCTGGCAGTGTCTGAACTGACTTCACGTGTGGCAAGTTCGAAGGGCTGGAGAACCTTGCACAACACGGAAATCATTCTCCACTGCGCTTGAGTCAGGTGCATACCCCCTCCTTTGCCTATGTCATAGGTGGATATATAGGCTTGTATGGCCTTTTGCTGCTCCTCCATCCTCTGAAGCATATAGAGGGTTGAGTTCCACCGCGTCACAACCTCTTGCTTCAGGTGATGGCGGGGCAGGTTCAAGAGTGTTTGCTGGTGCTCCAGTCTTCGGCACGCAGTTGCTGAATGGCGAAAGTGGCCAGAAATTTTTCGGGCCACCCAAAGCGTCTCCTGCACGCCCCTGTCGCTTTTCAGAAAATTCTGCACCACCAAGTTTATTGTGTGAGCAAAACATGGGACGTGCTGGAATTTGCCCAGATGTAATGCCCGCACAATATTGGTGGCGTTGTCAGATATCACAAATCCCCAGGAGAGTCTAAGTGGGGTAAGCCACTGGGCGATGATTTCCCTCAGTTTCTCTAAGAGGTTGTCGGCGGTGTGCCTCTTACTGAAACCGGTGATACACAGCGTAGCCTGCCTTGTAACGAGCTGGCATTTCTGAGATGCTGCTACTGGTGACGCTGCTGCTGCGTAAGGTGATACATCTACCCAGTGGGCTGTCACAGTCATATAGTCCTTAGTCTGCCCTGTTCCACTTGTCCACATGTCCGTGGTTAAGTGGACATTGTGTACAACGGCATTTTTCAGGACACTGAGGACACTTTTTCTGACGTTTCTGTACAGTCTCGGTATCGCCTGCCTAGTGAAGTGGAATCTAGACGGGATTTGGAACCGGGGACACACTACCTCCATCAATTGTCTAAATCCCACTGCACTAATGGCGGATACCGGACGCACGTCTAACACCAACATAGCAGTCAAGGCCTCAGTTATACGTTTTGCTTCAGGATGACTGCTGTCGTACTTCATCCTCCTCGCTAAGGACTGTTGGAGGGTCAATTGTTTAGTAAAAGTAGTGGTGTTCCTACTTCCTCTCTGGGATGATGAACGACTCCCAGCAGCAGCAACAGCAGCAGCGGCAGCAGTAGGCGTAGCAATGCAGGATCCTCCGGAGGAATCCCGGATAGGAGAGTCAGTCATGCCAGTGACATGGCCTGCAGGACTACTTCCGATCCTAACTAAGGAGGAAATTGACGAGGAGGGAGTTGACGGTGTGGTTTGCAGGCGCTTGGATACAACAGGACAACGGGATTTAGGTGTCCCTGGACTGCTTACGGTCTTAGCCAAAGTTTCTGAACTTGACAGTAACTTTTTATGAACGCGCTGCAGGTGCCGTATAAGGGAGGATGTTCCTAGGTGGTTGACGTCCCTACCCCTACTTATTTCACCTTTACATATGGTACATATGGCAAGACAGTTGTTGTCCGGATTTGGATAGAAATATTGCCAGACCAAAGAGGTGGAATGTTTGGTCTTCTGCCCAGGCATGACCGTGATGGGCTTTTTCATCCCACGGACAACAACTGTCTCCCCCGGAGCCTGATTTAAACAAACCACATCACCATCAGAATCCTCCTCGCCAACTTCCTCCTCAGCGCCAGCTACACCAGTATCCTCATCCTGTTGTACTTCAACAGTGACATCTTCAATTTGCATATCAGCAAGTGGACTGTGGGTGCTCCTTTCAGCACTTGCAGGGGGCGTGCAAATGGTGGAAAGAGCCACCTCTTCCCGTCCAGTGCTGGGAAGGTCAGGCATCGCAACCACCACCACACTTGGATTCTCCTTGGGGATTTGTGATATCTTCTTAGAAAGCACAGTTCTTCGCTGTGCTTTTGCCAGCTTAACTCTTTTGATTTTTTTAGTGGGAGGAGGGCTTCCATCGTCATGTGAAGCTGAACCACTAGTCATGAACATACTAGGGATCGACCTTAGCCGTTCCTTGCCACTCCGTGTCGTAAATGGCATATTGGCAAGTTTACGTTTCTCTTCAGCTGATTTAAATGTCTTTTTCAAGGTCATTTTCCTGAACTTTGCCATTTGGGATTGTATGTGCCCTCTACTATGACATTGGGCATCGGCCTTGGCAGACGACGTTGATGGCATGTTATTGTCTATGTCATGACTAGTGGCAGCAGCTTCAGCACTAGGAGGAAGTGGTTCTTGATCTTTCTCTATTTTATTTTTATCGGAGAAAGTTTGGTCCTCCATTTATGTTATATCGATTTGATATATACGTGCGGCTAAACACAGAAAATAATTTTTTTTTTGGTTTGGACTGGAGTGTACTTTGTGGGTTACAGCACCCTTTAACGGTCAAGCCAGCCGGCCCTTTACTTATGACACAGGCGCACGCTTGGCACTACTTTGTTGATGCACGTGCGGCTACTGCGCACACAATTCACAAACACAGAAAATAATTTTTTTTTTGGTTTGGACTGGAGTGTACTTTCGGGGGTTACAGCACCCTTAACGGTCAAGCCAGCCGGCCCTTTACTTATGACACAGGCGCACGCTTGGCACTACTTTGTTGATGCACGTGCGGCTACTGCGCACACAATTCACAAACACAGAAAATAATTTTTTTTTGGTTTGGACTGGAGTGTACTTTCGGGGGTTACAGCACCCTTTAACGGTCAAGCCAGCCGGCCCTTTACTTATGACACAGGCGCACGCTTGGCACTACTTTGTTGATGCACGTGCGGCTACTGCGCACACAATTCACAAACACAGAAAATATTTTTTTTTTTGGTTTGGACTGGAGTGTACTTTTGGGGGTTACAGCACCCTTAACGGTCAAGCCAGCCGGCCCTTTACTTATGACACAGGCGCACGCTTGGCACTACTTTGTTGATGCACGTGCGGCTACTGCGCACACAATTCACAAACACAGAAAATAATTTTTTTTTGGTTTGGACTGGAGTGTACTTTCGGGGGTTACAGCACCCTTTAACGGTCAAGCCAGCCGGCCCTTTACTTATGACACAGGCGCACGCTTGGCACTACTTTGTTGATGCACGTGCGGCTACTGCGCACACAATTCACAAACACAGAAAATATATTATTTTTTTAGCACTTGGGGGGAGCACCCCTGATGGACAGAGCACCCCCTGGACAACACTACAGCACTCCTTTAGGACTGGGACACTGCACAGGACTTTGGAGTGGACACAGCCCCTATGGAGAACTGACTGCACAACACAGTCCAGCCAGCCCCTATGGACTTTGAAGTAGTGGACACAGCCCCTATTAACAACAGCAGCACAGCACAACACAGCCAGCCCCTATGGACTTTGAAGTAGTGGACAACAGCAGCACTACACTACACTACACTACACAGCCCTAACTCCCACCCTCCCTCTTCACTGTCCACAGCCGAGTGAGAAAATGGCGCCGACGCGGGTACCTTATATAGGATCCAAAACCCGCGAGACTCGGAAGGCGGGATGATGACGTTTTGCCTCGATTTCAGATCCGAGTCAGGCGGGAAAAGTCGAGCCTGACTCGGATCGGACTCGGATCGGGGGGGCTCGGGGGGGTTCGGATTTCAGAAATCCGAACCCGCTCACCCCTAGAGTGAACCCAACGTGCGGCAATAGGACTGATTCTAGAGATAGGGCACACGCCCTTAAGCAGAATGGCATCTTGCCCAGCAGCGAGAGCAGTGCCAAGTATTGCAGTGTGTGATAATAATAAGTGGAGACCGCAACTTTCATTTGCTCAGGAGTTATACTGGCTTATCCCATATTAACCAATTTATGGGAGATTACATTGCCTCCGCCAAATAAAACATATCTTTGTCACGTTATTGCCCTTAGGCACTGCTCCCTGTGTATTTATGTACTATACAAGTACTGTATCTCTTGAATCAAAAGTGTTTTTTGCACATAAAGGGCCTGATTCAGCACGGATCGCTATTCTGCTTATACGCACGCAGCGCAGTTGCTAATATGAGCGGTGATATGTAAATTTTTGCAAAACAATCGGTAACATTGAGTAACATCGGACCCATACGCACAGATAAGGCAGGTCAGACCTCACTCAGGAATTGCTCACTTCAGCTCACGCTATGAGGCCTCAGGCTGCGTATGGCATCGCAGTGGCTAATTAATGCAAGCCCCTGCAACGCCGTCTCAACGCACTGGAACGCCTGTGTTTGCCCGACCACCACCCCGTCACCACCCACAAACGACACTCCTGTCAATCACTCTGCCATGTGTCTGTCTTTCTTCTGCGATCGCAGTCCCGATCACAATAGCTAGTTTGCGCACCAGCTAACCGGAGAAGAGAGCTCACAGCCATCGAGGTGGAGGGCCATCGCGCCAGGGGAGATCCATGGTGGGGAGGAGGGCGCAGGGTGGGGGGTAACGCTAGCCAGCTTCAACTCATGCCTGGAGGCACTCTCACTATTGGTACATTCTCGCGATAAATCCTAAATTCGCAGTGTGAATTTAAGCAAAATGATCACACTACAATCTGCATTTGAAATGTGGATTGTAGGAAATGATGTAAATAAGATTCTTATTTCAGGGAAAAGTATGAAAGTCCAGGAATCGCTCCCTGTGGCAGAGTGTCTATGTCGCTCCTGGTCATCCAGGTGTATGAGGACCTACAGTATCTGCATTTACAACGTCGACAATAATAATGTTAAGAGTTATGATGTCAACATTGGAGAGGTTAGGGTTAGGTGCTGGGGGAGGGTTAGGGTTACTCCAATGGGTCACAACAGCGACACCTCGTCCATCCCTGAATCATGTCCATTAAGTGAACTATGAAGGGATAATCACATGTCACATACGGATGAGGAATATGACACAGTTCCGTATAAATAAAAGAATATAACTGTACAGTAAATTAAAATCAGACATATTTCCACTTCCAGCTTTGGTAACAGCGTAAAAAACATCTGGTGGATGTGTAGATAATGGGGTCACTGCCAGAGTGGCGTGGAGGTTCCTCTATTGGTATCCGGTTAGAATGTCGACGTGTTCTGAATATAAAAAATCAGAATGTCAACGTGGACGTTATGTTGACACGGGCATAATGATGATATGTCCATTATGTCGGCATTCTGAAAGTCGACAGTGAAAATGTCTACATATCATTTTAGTGCTAAATTTAGGGTTAGGTTTTGGGATAGTATTAGGCTAACATAATGAACATGTCGACATTTCTGTATGTTGACATGCTACATGTCGACATAACTTGTCGTCTGTCATTCAGAACATGACAACGTTCCGGGGTTGACATTCTGACTGTCGGCATTCTGAACATTAACATATCATACCACAACACCTCTATAATCCCTCTCCTACCACTCCGTATGTTACCACTTGTGTAAGGTACAAAAATAAAATCTGCTCTGGGCAACCTACCACTTCTAGATTAGGTTTCGTAAATGCTAAATTATTATTGTTTTAATTTTGTTTTATTTTGTCCTACACCTATAATTCCACATATCTTTTGAATCTACTCCAAATGACTGAGAGGAAAGCCTTGCACTCTTATCTATGGATGCACACACATTGTACACAAATATAGCTCACTCTAATGGAATAAAATATAGATGAACTGATACGAGATGGGACCTCACAGAGAAACACTGGGAATTTGTTTTTTTATTTTATTCATTGAATTTCAACACATAATTATTTTCGTTTTGATGGCACATTTCTCAGCTAATGAGAACGCCCATGGGCACCTGCTTTGCCTCAAGTTTTCAAACCTCTATATGGATGAACTTGAATCCTGCTCTTATTGGAGCAATAGTTTTGGGGTGAATCTGGTGTTATATGGCTGTTAAATTGCTTATATCTTTATTATATGAGATGGGTCTATCTGTACGGCACGTGCTTTTGTTTCTCACTTGAATTCTAATCATTTCACACAGTATTCCAGAGAAATAGAGAAATATCACAATATTACAAGTGGGGGAAACTAATGCATATTTGCACTGTAAAAGCCTAAACTCTGGAAAGCAAATATCCCAAAGTTTACAGTTGTAAATACTTCCAGATTACAACACAAGGAAATGTTTGATTGTCTTCGAGAGAGAGAGAGAGAGAGAGAGAGAGAGAGAGAGAGAGAGAATATCCAAGGGATATTAAGCAACAAAACTTTCTCTTATATACTTATTGCAGATAGAAATTCCTTATTACAAAAAAAACATTTCAGTTTCAAATAAGAAGGAAAAAATTAGAATTGAGGAATCTAATTTAGTTTTTATATTCAAATCTCATAAACCCACATATGATATCCAAACAATCATAAAAAATGATTATTCCATCCTAATACAAGATAATATTTTGAAAAATGGCTCGCTCTTACCAACAGAATAGCGCAAATGCTGTCCAATTTTCTGGCTGTTCTGTATTGAGCCCAGTGTCTCACAGCTAAAGCCCTCTGTCAGCTATCCCATACAGACTGGTTCACGTGGAGGGACCAGTGGGAATTAGTAGACACTAGCCAGGAAGTGTTGCAGCAGCGTGTACACACCCAGAAGTAAGGGCTTCCAAGTGCCGGCATAGGAGCCTGGGAGAACTGATTCCAGGTGCTAGTGTAAGAGCCGGGGTCAGTGTAAACAGTTCCAGGTGTTGGTTATAGGAGCTTGGTGGTGGCAGCGGTAATCGGCCAATGCGCAGTTTGAGGAGTCAGTAACAGGAGGTTATGGGAAGTAAGAGGGGATCACTAAAATTCTAAAATCCAGTGGGATCAAAATATCTGATCACTTGGCGGGGAAAGATCATTCAGTCACAGTGGCACGCCTGCGTTTCGCCAACCCCCCCACCATCACCACCCCCAAAACGGTCACTTCCTGTCAATCACTCTGCGATGGGTCTGCGTAGTCACTGCGGCCGCAATCCGATAGCAGCAAGACCTTCGCGCACATGCACTGTGGTGCATACGCATGCGCAGAACACAACAATCGGCCGACTGCGTGTGTAATCGCAGTTGCAATCGGTAAAGAATCAGAACCTTTATCTCCGGTCACTTTATCTCCATCTAAGGCTTAGTAAATAGACCCAGGACTTTATCTCCATCTAAGGCTTAGTAAATAGACCCGGGACTTTATCTCCATCTAAGGCTTAGTAAATAGACCTGGGACTTTAGCTCCACCTAAGGCTTAGTAAATAGACCTGGGGCTTTATCTCCATCTAAGGCTTAGTAAATAGACCTGGAACTTTATCTCCATCTAAGGCTTAGTAAATAGACCTGGGACTTTATCTCAATCTAAGGCTTAGTAAATAGACCTGGGACTTTATCTCCATCTAAGGCTTAGTGAATAGACCTGGGACTTTATCTCCATCTAAGACTTAGTAAATACACCTGGCCCTTTATCTCCATATAAGGCTTAGTAAATAGACCTGGGACTTTATCTCCATCTAAGGCTTAGTAAATAGACCCGGGACTTTATCTCCATCTAAGGCTTAGTAAATAGACCTGGGACTTTATCTCCATCTAAGACTTAGTAAATACACCTGGCCCTTTATCTCCATCTAAGGCTTAGTAAATAGACCTGGGACTTTATCTCCATCTAAGGCTTAGTAAATAGACCTGGGACTTTATCTCCATTTAAGGCTTAGTGAATAGACCTGGGACTTTATCTCCATCTAAGGCTTAGTAAATAGACCTGGGGCTTTATCTCCATCTAAGGCTTAGTAAATAGACCTGAGACTTTATCTCCATCTAAGGCTTAGTAAATAGACCTGGGACTTTATCTCCATCTAAGGCTTAGTAAATAGACCTGGGACTTTATCTCCGTTTACTTTATCTCCATCTAAGGCTTAGTGAATAGACCTGGGACTTTATCTCCATCTAAGGCTTAGTAAATAGACCTGGGACTTTATCTCCATCTAAGGCTTAGTAAATAGACCTGGGACTTTAGCTCCATCTAAGGCTTAGTAAATAGACCTGGGACTTTATCTCCATCTAAGGCTTAGTAAATAGACCTGGGGCTTTATCTCCATCTAAGGCTTAGTAAATACACCTGGCCCTTTATCTCCATATAAGGCTTAGTAAATAGACCTGGGACTTTATCTCCATCTAAGGCTTAGTAAATAGACCTGGGACTTTATCTCCATCTAAGGCTTAGTAAATAGACCTGGGACTTTATCTCCATCTAAGGCTTAGTAAATAGACCTGGGACTTTATCTCCATCTAAGGCTTAGTAAATAGACCTGGGCTTTATCTCCATCTAAGGCTTAGTAAATAGACCTGGGACTTTATCTCCATCTAAGGCTTAGTAAATAGACCTGGGACTTTATCTCCGTTCACTTTATCTCCATCTAAGGCTTAGTGAATAGACCTGGAACTTTATCTCCATCTAAAGCTTAGTAAATAGACCTGGCACTTTATCTCCATCTAAGGCTTAGTAAATACACCTGGCCCTTTATCTCCATCTAAGGCTTAGTAAATAGACCTGGGACTTTATCTCCATCTAAGGCTTAGTAAATAGACCTGGGACTTTATCTCCATCTAAGGCTTAGTAAATAGACCTGGGACTTTATCTCCATCTAAGGCTTAGTAAATAGACCTGGGACTTTATCTCCGTTCACTTTATCTCCATCTAAGGCTTAGTGAATAGACCTGGGACTTTATCTCCATCTAAGGCTTAGTAAATAGACCTGGCCCTTTATCTCCATCTAAGGCTTAGTAAATACACCTGGCCCTTTATCTCCATCTAAGGCTTAGTAAATAGACCTGGGACTTTATCTCCATCTAAGGCTTAGTAAATAGACCTGGGACTTTATCTCCATCTAAGGCTTAGTAAATAGACCTGGGACTTTATCTCCGTTCACTTTATCTCCATCTAAGGCTTAGTAAATAGACCTGGGACTTTATCTCCATCTAAGGTTTAGTAAATAGACCCGGGACTTTATCTCCATCTAAGGCTTAGTAAATAGACCTGGGACTTTATCTCCATCTGAGGCTTAGTAAATAGACCCGGGACTTTATCTCCATCTAAGGCTTAGTAAATAGACCCGGGACTTTATCTCTATCTAAGGCTTAGTAAACAGACCTGGGACTTTATCTCCATCTAAGGCTTAGTAAATAGACTCCTGTATTTGCATCTAGCTAATAAAAACCTATAAAAAGTAACCAAATAGTCCAATGAGGAGCTTTTATTTGGCTACTAGTCATCAAGGATTCTTGATATGATCAATAAACACACAGAGAGATACAGATTAAACATTTTCTAAATTGTAATTTCAGTTTTGTTGTCTACATGCTTGAATGCTGCTGTAAGATACAATATACTGGTAGAACTATTACAGCTTTAAAGCATAGTTTTAGCCAACATGTGCAAAACATTATGAATTAATAAGAAACTCACAGTATTCCAAGTCATTCTGAGACATTTCACAATAGTGATCCCACCTGTTTGAGAGCAAGTGGGAAAAGGCGAGTAATAGATACAAGAAGCATTTTGGCCCATACTTGCCTACTGTTGAAAAAGCAATTCAGGGAGCGCGGCGGTAAAGTGGGCGTGTCCTGTTACATCTGAGAGGCGTGTCATATAACTGACTTACATCCACATGTCAACGAGACCCAAAGAATTAGATGTACTTGTTGATGAAAACACACTAATACTTTTCAGAAAATGCATGTAGTCATAGGGATCATTGTGCCTTATAACCACTGCAGGGAAATGATCCCATTTGAATGTATATATATCTGTTTTCTTTTAATATAACCGCTACATAATGGGGATAAAGGGCCTGATTCAGACCCACTCGCGAGCGGCTGTCCGCTCGCAAGTGGGTCGATGTTATGCACTGAGCATGCGCACGACGGAGGGAGCTCCGTCGTGCGAATGCGCCAGACGCGACGAGCGAAGGAAAGTCCTTCGCTCGTTGTGTCTGATCAAAGGGGGTGTGCTGTCGATGTTGATTGACAGCACGCCCCCTTTGGTGGGCGTGCCGGGGGCGTGCCTCCCTGACGGGGGCGTTCCCACGGGAACGCCTCCCGTCAGAAGCCGGCCCACTGACATCACTAGTGATGTCAGTGGGAGTGATTTTGGCTCTGATAGAGCCAAAATCACTCCGGAGCTTGCGGTTGAAAACTTCAACCGCAGGCTCCGGCTCGCAGTTTCGATGGTCGCGATGGTCACGACCATCGCGGCCATCAAAATGCACGCTCGTATAGGCTGTGGGTGGTGACCCACAGCTATACGAGCATCCAGGAGGACGCTCCATTTTCATGGAGGGCGGCCCTCATTCAGAGCGTGCGGCTCTGAATGAGGGCCAAAGTGCAATCAGGGAGATTGCTAGTCTCTTCAGGGAGTCAGGGAGATTGCTACTATTTCAGGGAGTCCCCCTGACAATCAGGGAGAGTTGGCAAGTATGTTTTGGACATTTCATATGGGTACAATATATCCTAATGGTCTGATCGTGGCTTTAGACCTTAATAATATATTATAAATATTTTGTATTGTTTTGTACTTGCTTAATAGTAAAGTTTTTCTTTCTTTCCTGTACCTTTACCCTATCTGAGGGCTAAAAACAGGTTACTATTTGCATTCTATTCATTCAATAACAATGAAGCATGACGGAAGTACAGTTTATGGAAAGATCCCGTCATATATAATTGGATTTTGATAGGACAGCCTTACTGTACCATAATATAGATTCCGCTTACTTCTTAGTGAAGTGGGCTAAATAGGAGAGGTTAATGGAAATCGTGGTCTGTGGGGAGAGGGCGGGGCTAAATGATGAAGAAAAATTTAATTTAGCCCCACCCCCTCTCAGTGGACGCGCAAATTGCGGCATAATCAGAGCCCGGCCCCACCCCCCAAAGTAGTCAGCTGTATCCTGGAGAGGGGAGGCAAAAAGTAAGCAAGCATGCTACAATGCAAGGGGTGCAAATATATCTAGCAGGTTATCTCTTTTCCTTACTTGCTACTATAAACCTTTCTATATTTCTTTTCCTTTAGTGCCTCCACCCAAGTCTTGTATTTCCTAATGCTATAACTGGAGTGGGCTTGGGAACACCCCTGACTGTTAAGTAGTGGTTATGTGTCTAGTTATACCTTAATGTCAGACCTTTAACCTACCAATGACACTTATGCAGCAGCAATAATTCACTTTGAGTTAACATCTATGTTTGTACTCAGGATTACACACGAATAGGTTACATAGTTTATTTTACTGCACCTCTCCATTCTGCAGAAGATGAGTTGGGTTAATGAGCAATGCATTAGACGTAACATTTTCAGAATAACATTCACACATTTATCAATTAAGCATGAAATCATCACAATATTACTTTATACAAATTACATACCAATAACCAGTAACCTGTTTTATTTAAAGCTTTAAAGAGATTACCCGCTCATATGCCGTTCTCATTAGTCAATGTGAATGGCCATGCTTGTTGGTGCACATATTAGTAGAGCAGTATGCAGTTAAGTAGTAAAATCCAGGTTTATAGGGAATTCCTAAAATTAGTCTCTTCTCATCCAATGGGCTTTAGCAGTGATATACACCAGCCTGTAGAGTTAGTCCTGATAATCCTTGGTGCAGGGTTAGCAATTGTGACTGAATATAAATACAATAGGCAGAAGTCCATGGTGTCTGAGAGCAAATATAATAATGCTGAATTGGTGCTGGATGTTACTATGACTAATCACTCATTATTGATATCTATAGTTCTCACTATAATATTCTGAGATATTGGTGGTTTGAAAGAATGTAATAGCGCTTTACTTCCCATGTAGTCCTTAATCTAATGCGCTCACTCTGAATCAGGGCCCTCCTACCTAAAAATGGAGCAGCCTCTTAGACGCATCCGTCTGGCAGCCACGCCCCCGGCACGCCCACCAAAGGGGGCGTGCTGTCAGTCACCATCGACAGCACGCCCCCTTTGGTGCGAGACCTGGAGCAACAGCTTGGCTGTCGCTATGCGGGTCTCGCGCAAGCGCATTAGGGCACCATCGACCCGCTTGCGAGCGTCCTACGCTCGCGAGTGGGTCTGAATTAGGTCCCCAGTACAACAAACCTATCTGCTTCAATGCAATGCTAGTCTATGGACTGCTGACTTGCTGTCCTGTACTCATGCAGTATGTAAAAAGAGTATTACTGTAATGAAGAGACCTGTCAGCAGGACTCATTTCAGACTTATCTCTGTCTCCTTCCGTCTCTCCCACAGGCACAGCAGTGCTGACTAGACTCCTCCTGGGGCTGGACCTCAGACCCTCTGGTTGGCTGACTCTCACGTTTCTTAAAGCCGAGTTATAGGCAGCACCAGATCCTCCCCTAATGTCAAGCAGCGTTCACCCCAGTGTCCTTTCTTCTATCGATCACTGGTTTCCAGCTCTCCAACACCAGGCACAGCCTCCTCTTCTCAGGTCAGCAGCCGTTGAAGAGCCCCTTGGCTAACTACTCCCCTCCTAGCTCCAACAGTCACCTCATAAATTGCCAATGGCACCCCTTCATTGCAAGGGGTACTGTCTGCAATAGTTCATAGTCCTCCCACTATATAATCCCACTGTCACCTGTCACCACTGCAATTATCAAACCCCTGTATATACATTACATTACATCACTGGGCACACTATACATATTCATAAACACACATAAAAAATCTAAATATATATATATATACATACTATTTACATGCTGCTTATTTTAATATTGCAATGGATTACATATATATATATATATATCTCAGATAAAATAGTAATGCAGATTATATTGTAAAGTGGAGAAGTTGCCCATAGCAACTTCAGCTTCTATTTGTCAATAATTTAGCACAATCTATACAATGATAAATAAAATGACAGAAGTTGATTGATTGCTATAGGCAACTTCTCCACTTTACAATACAAAATGTCGGTTTGATACTGTACATCTCCCCCACATTATATAAAATTCCCTTCTTACCCCCCAATCAGCAGGGCATAAGCTACAATGGCAGGAACATAACCTCTGCCCCAAACTTGAAATGGATTGTGGGAAAAGGCCCCCCCTTACTGGGCCAGACCAAAGGTTCCTCATGGATACGTGTACGCCCAGGTACACTCTCAAGAGCAGGACCCCTCGCTGTACTTTAGAGGAGATGCCTCAGAACCTAAAATTGAAACAACTGCCACTGAAGGGCAATGCTTTCCCACCAAAGAAAAACCTAAATAAAAATATAACAACCAAAATAACCAGACACACATCAGCAGGGAAGCGAAAATTTAAGGGAGGGCAGGTGGGGAACTAGGGATGTCCACTGGCCATCAATGGGCAACAACCGACGGTTGAAGATTTTGCAATAGACGGCAGAGATACAATGGTTCTCCGCAATCAATGGCACAGAGCCACGCAATGTTTCTTTTTTACTCTGGTACTGGGACACAGAGCTTATCTCCGCCCCTGACATGACCCGCAAAGCCCTGCCCAGTGAGTAATAGAGGAGGCATGGGTTTCATGGCCGTCAAGGGTTTCATATCATCGATGTTAACCACGGATGGCACTCCTCTTTCCAGACGATAGGAACCAACATATTTCATGACAGGCTGCCATACAAACCTATCAATCAAGGGAGTATTCTAACTTTAACACTTACTAGCCTAACATCTATATCTATGCCCAGAGGCTTGTGTACAAAAACATATGTGCCCTCAAGCTTATTTTAAGCACTCAGTTGCCTTAAGCAGGGTATATAACAATAGTAAACTTTAGTCAACTTCTTACACTGGATAAAATACCTACAGTAACACCACAAGAAAGGCACCTAAAATAGGCAGAGGGGGCATTGAAATATTAGAGGTAGCAGACACTGATTGTCATGTGCAGAGATACAGGCACTCACAGTACCAAATTTCCAGATACAGATTACAATAAATCGACAATGCATAAAAGCTAAAGGCTAATCCCAAACTTTATACAATACCACCATAGATTATTTGCAGTATTTTTTCCTAGCGTTCCACCCTATTTGGCAGGCCACCCAATGGGACGTCACGTACCGGTGATGAGCTCTTGGCTCGTGCACACCCTTGTGAATTGGCTGGAACAAGGTGAAATGCTGGATCCCTAGTGACTCATTTTCTGTCCCAGTATAAACTAATGTGAATCCAGCCAAAACAAATAACGAACCAAATGCTGCCCATTAGCGATACATAAATATGAAGTTGCACAATCAGTTCATAAGTAACAACAGGTGTTTGAAAAAAAACGCACACAAAAACACACTGCTGACAGCCAGTCAAAAAGGGCAAGGGGTGTATTATTACTAAAACCTCCAAAAATTGCAGTTTTCAGAGTTTCAACACAATACATATACCAGTAGATCGCCACATGTAATAACAAAAAGTCCACAGCAGATACCCGCGGCACAGCAATCACCATAGAATTCTATGGAACTGCGATGAGCATGTATGCAGAAAGCTCCGGTAAGCAGAACTTTCCAAAGCTTGAGCCTGATAGACAACGCCATTCATTGAAACCTATGGGCTTCTTCTTTTAGAACCGCTAATCCTCTTTAGAAGGTTTGATAAATCTCCTCCTAAATAAATCTGCCTTCTACTTATAAATAAAATGCAGATGTTTCAATCCATACATGATTTAGGCACCCCAGCGGGTTAGAAGCAACCTGTGTAGGTAAGAATTTGCTCAGGCTGCACTTAAAAATAAAAATAGTGTCTTTGAATCATTGATCTGCTGCTGTTCATACGAGCAACAAGAGAAACCACAGGCCACAGCAATAATTAATTGCAGCAAATTTTTACAGAGATTTTTTCTCCAGTCATGTTTGAAACGGTATTCGGATGGCAGATCAACAGTCAATAAGTCGACGGTCAATCGTCGATACTAGACGGTCGACATGCAGTTCAAACAGTCGACAGGGACAAAAGGTCAACTGACAAATGGTTGACCGTACAAGAAGGTTGACAGGGTAAAAAGATTGACAGGTTCAAATGGATGACGCAAAATAAATGGTCGACACAAACATGGATGACATATTTTTCCATGGTTTTTCAATATTTTTAAGGTTAGGTTTAGAGTGAGGGTTAGGCTGCCGGAGGGGTTGATTAGGGTTAGGCACTAAGGTTAGGCTAGGGATAGGTTTAAGCACTACGGGTAGGGTTAGGGTTAGACACAAGGGGGAAAGTTAGGGTAAGGTACTAGGGAAAGGGTTAAACACAATGGGGAGGGGAGGGTAATCCACTAGGGGAAGGGTTAGGGTTAAATTTTTAAAAAAATGTATTGACCATGTGTGTGTTGACCATGTGAACCTGTCAACCTTTTAAACCTCTCAACAGTGGAGAAGGTCAACAGGGTAAAAAAGTTGTCAGGTTCAAATGGATGTGTTTTTAAAAAAATTTTAAGGTTAGGGTTAGGCATTTGTGGGGGGGTTATGGTTAGGCTGCCAGAGGGGTTGATTAGGGTTAGGCACTAGGGTTAGGTTTAGGAACTAGGGGGAGGGGGAGGGTTAGACACAAGAGAGAGACTTAGGGTAAGGCACTAGAGGAAGGGGAAGGGTTACATTACAAAAAAACATGAGCCGACAATGTGAAACTGTCCACTTTTTAAACCTGTCAACAGTGCAGACGTTCAAGAGGGTAAACAGGCCGACAGGTTCAAATGGATGACACAAAAATTATCAACACAAAAATGTACATGCTTTTCCAACATTTTTGAGGTTAGAGTTATGGTAAGGGTTAGGTTTAGGGTTAGGTACTTGGGGGAGGCTTAGGCTGCCAGAGGGGATGATTAGAGTTAGGCAATAGTGGGAGGGTTAGGGTTACATTTCCCCAAAAAATGTCAACCATGCCAAACTGTCAACTTTTTAAACTTGTCGACCTTTTGACCATGTCCTGTAGACCAATTGCCTATCGGCCTATCGACTGTAGATCTAGGCATTGTTGATCTATTATACCACATCCCCTGTCTATAAATCCAAGATATTCACACCAAAATATGTGAAGACACTGTCCCAATTTTGAATGCACTGTCCAGATTCACAAGCCCTACAAGGGGCAGGGTTTTGCCCAAACTTTGTCATTTCTGGGTAGCTATAAAAAGTGAACGGGCTAGACCGGGGGCTGAGATTGGACGGTACCGGCAATGCTCATTTTGCAGGTAGTAACAGATTTGTGTAGCAGAAGATGGTTACTCTACCTTGAGTAATCTAAATGGGCTTACTTACTCCCACTCCAAGGGTATAGGGGTTCCCTCTCTCCATGAGTAACCACCTGTTACTGACTACTAACACTGCGCCATTGGCGGGTAACTCGCTGTGCCTACACCAGCACATGGAACCACTTGTTCCACCTGGCACCACTTACTTCGGGGTATGTGTGGTCATGCTATTTCACACAACTTCTAGTTGGTGCCTAACCAAATTTCAAAAAACAAATTGTCAAAGTTTGGACTGTGAGGGTGTTATTATAACATGTGTGATGAGAGGGGCTGTCTCTAACCTGAATTGATCACATTCTGGTGGGATAAGCTCCCTGCAAGGGAGAGCAAAACAAGACCAGAACATTCTGCAGTTACAATAGAAGTTTGGAATTCCGGGTTTTCTGGTCTGTACAGCTCAAAGTAGAGATATGGAACTCCTTGTTTTCCAGGTCGCCCAGAGCCAGTAGGAAGTCAGCAGCACAGGAGGGTTTAAAACTGGCAAACACCTGTTGCTCATTGCTCCTGATGCTGGATAAGTTAGCCAGGCGATAGGCTGGGGGTGGTAGTTAGCATTAGAGTGCCAGGACCTGGAGAGTCCACAGACATTAGCACAAGGAGTACTGAGACATTTATTTATTTTGTTGTTGTTTGCTCATTTTCTGTTATGTGCCTGTGTGTGCCCAGGACTGCTAAGGGTATGCTAAGGTGCAATGTCTGCTACCATTAAAAATACACTGCTTTACCAAGTACCTGCCTGTCTGGAGTCCTCATTTTAATACCCTGTGTTAAACATGTCAATCAAAATGTAACCAGACCAAACCTTGTCCAAGTCATAACTGTACACCCAGGGTCGGATTTACCATAATGCAACCAAGGCACTCGCTTATGGCCCGGTGGGTTCCAAGGGGCCTGTGGAAAGAAATCCGGGGCCTTTGCCCAAAGAAATCCGGGGCCTGTCAAAGGTGCCTTTGCCCAAAGAAATCCGGCCTGTCAAAACTCTGACAGAGGAGCAATGCGTGACGTCATGAGATATACGCGTACCCGCCCGTACTCCCAGTGTCCCACTGTAGCACCGCTGTCTGCACTGTCTGTCACAGACTGTGCATAGGGGGGAGGAGCGTTACCATCCGTGGACCGCCACCCAGCTCCAGCCTGCCCCAGCATAGCAGCCTCTGCCTCTATGGGGCTTGCCAGTGCCACCAGTATCAGGCAGCACCTAGCGAAGAGCAGAGGGAAAGACAGAGGCAGACTGGCACCGGATGAGTCTGAGTGAGACAGTGAGGATCCGGCTCACAGTGAAGCACAGCAGCCAGTTAGGTAGGATACTGTGTAAACGTTGCCCTATAATGTAATATTCTCAATGATTCTTTAATATAGAATGAATTATGTAGCATTATATTGTGCAATCTGTTTTAAATTGAAGAGTTAATAATTATGGGCTGCAAGTCAATGTTGGTCCTTAAGACCAGAGTGAGGTAATGTGAGCAGGCACTAAGTGCAAGCAAATGTAATTTAGGCATAAGCACCTTTTTGTTTTTTTGCAATCTGTGTTTATTGAAAATAATAAAAATAAGGTGTACATAGAAATAAATAAGTACGTACCAAACAGAGGCTGGCTGGCAACTTTCAAGTGAGTGGCCCCAGGTTTTCTACAAAAAAATATTCATTATGCGACATCGTAGTGCCCCAATACACATTATGCCACATCATAGTGCCCCCAATACACAATGGTGAGTTGTAGTGCCTTCTTGATACACATGCCACATAGTAGTGCCCACCGATACACATTATAGTGCTCCAACTACACATGCCACATTGCAGTGCCCCTGATACTCATCATGCCACATCATAGTGCCCCAATACACATTATGCCTCATTGTAGTGCCTCCAACACACATTATGCCACATTTTATTGCCCCCGATAAATACTATGCCACATTGAAAAGCAGAAGCCATTTATCAGGGGATTTTGTCCAGGTTAGACCCTCCCACATACACACACATATAGCTGTTGTGAAACTGCATGTTACAAAAGTTCTGCAGGGCCTCAACTGAAATGCCAGCATGCACCATATATTTCAGCCACTGACAGCGGTGTGTAGAGAGAGGGGGTGGTGGAGGATAAAAGTTTAAAGCTTCCTCAGTCCGAGATAGGATCGAGCTGTCCTTCTGGTCCTTGAAGCTGCCATTATACTGTGGTGAGCCAGCTGATGCTAATTCTCTGCACAGGCAAAGTGAAACAAGCAGAGTGCCCAAGCAGAGTGCCCAAGAAAGCTCACCACTGGGGAGGGAGTGAGAAGCAGATTGAAAAGGGACAAAGCAGCCTGGTCTTGGCTGATTCACAGAGTCCGGGACAAGAGACAGGGGATCCAGGAGTCTTCCATCCCCACTGAATATGGCAGCGGTAGCCAACTATTGGTCCAAAAAGCTCTGTGTCAGTGTGGCCTATCGGTTGTCACCCTGCCATCAGAGCATCATCCGCTCTGCTCACGTACCTGCCAGCGATTGTGCCTTACAATAACTGATTAGGGCAGAGGCAACTGGGAGACGTCAAAGCAGGGCTGAAGCTAAGAGGAAGTGACCGAGCCATGGTGCAGCCACTCTTCTGTGATTGGATGAGGATGGACACAGCCGTATCTTATTGGCTACAGCGCATCATTTAAATATGCACACAAACACATATATGAATATCTATAAAAATGAACATACTGCCCAACAAGCCCAATGGAAGAGATGGCCATGTATGGACATCGGAAGCCGATGGTTAGCAACCATCAATGTTTCCAATTCGATGGAAGTACTTTTTGACTAGCCCGGAAACCATTCGATGTCGAGCTTCCAATGTCCATTCCTAAGGCAGAGGTGTCACCAGGTCTGGTGACATCCTGTGCGCACTCTGGATACCCCCGTGTTCCGGAGGCGCGCCCGACCGAAAAGGGGTGTGTGGCCTAAATAAAGGGTGTGGCCTAAATAACGGTGGCGTGGTCTCATGGGGGATCCCGATAACATCACTCTGGGGGCAGCCCAGCATCACCAGAGATCTAAGCTGCCCCCGGAGACAGGACAGTCTGCACTGTCGGTTACTCTTCTATGACAGGAGCCGGGTGCTGCAGGAGAATGTCACACCCTCTGTATACTGCATCATTATGTGGGCAGTCCACATTAAGCACATGGCGTCAAAATTGTGCTTTGATGGCATCGCATCAGGAAAGTTTATGCAGTGGTGGATATCTTAGCTACGTGGCTTGGATCCATGACCACACTGCTATTATTGTCTCTGTAGATTCCAGGTTCCTGACACACAAGAGTTTAGCAGTTCCACGTGTGTGTTAGGCAGATCCACGGTATATAAGTGATAACGAAGGGGGAGATTAACATTAGCTGCAAAAATTAAAGCATTTGTGTATGACCTCATATCTGCTAGTAGCAGGGGCCACAAGCATCTATGTCGATATTTTGACCATGATGACATGTCATATGTTAACATTTCATGTGTTGACATTTTGCTAGTGTCGACATGCCGAGCGCCGTCATTTCAACCATGTCAACAGGACATTCGACGTAACGGTGTCAGCATTTTGACTGAAGACATTGTGACTGTCGACAACATGAATACATCCCCGAAAAACATTGACTATTTCTAAATCAGAACACAATAAAATGTAAATACAATTTGTTAATCAGTGAATATAATAACAAGCAAATGACGTAAGTGGAGATTATGGGGGGGGGCATTATCGTCGGCTGTGATTGCTGGATTTACAATGGCAATAAACGCAAAACAAGCCTGATTTAGCATTTATTATTTTTTATTTTAAATTTACTGATCTAAGTTGCCGTTTAGTTCTTCCCCTCCCCCACCTTAGCCAGCTTATAATTACCTTTAAGTAAGGCTAACTGCCTATTAGTGTAACTTATGTTTCCCTGACGATCTGACTGTTTATTGCTCACCCTTGTTCCCTCATTGTTGGGGGATTACCCTGTATCACTGTCTCCACAGAATTATTGTTGCTCAATTTTGTGCCTTTTTTATCTACATTGTCTTATCTCTTTCTTCCTTATTCTGTTCCGGCAACGTTTGTTCCTGTTGTTACACTTTGGAAGCCCAAATAAAACAAAAATGATTCCAAAATAATACTTGTGAGTAGACATTCTGCGTGCGCAGAAGCGACTTTACACATCTCTGCGTACGCCTGTCTGATTCTGAGCCATGAGCCCGCCAGGGAGGGGAAGCCTGTTTCTGGCGGATTTCCTGCACCTAGCACGGGGCTGGTGCACTTGCAGACAGTAATGATGACGTGTGTGCCGGCCGTGTTGATTCAGTGGGTGCCACGGGTTTCCGCTTGCACGCGCACAAACCCCCACATTAGTTGAACAAATACGCGCAATAGCATGAGGCAGTAAATTAGGCTTACGCTGCTGCCCGCAACTACACCCACTGTGCGCAACTCAGCATCAGCCTGTTCTGATGATCTGTATCAGGGTCCTCTGATACAAAGTTTCTGTAGTCCGAGTTTTGTCCACTTGTAACTTGTTAAATCGTTTGCCCTTTTGCAGAACTTGGCATAATATTTGTTGAGTCTTATGAAGGGTTTCATGTAGCTCACAGAGTCCTGGCATTTAGCTCTACATGCATTTACCAACTGCCTGGAGCCAGGAACTAGCACCGTGCCTGTCCATACCGACTAGCCACTGCCAGGATCTGTCCATGCTGTGCCTGCGACCACCAATGGCTGTAGCCAGGAACTGACCACCAACTGGCTGTAGCCAGGAACTAGCATAGCATCTGTGACCACCAACTGGCTGTAGCCAGGAGCTAGCACAGCATCTGTGACCACCAACTGGCTCTAGCCATAAACTAGTACAGTGCCTGTGACCACCAATTGGCTGTAGGCACGAACTGACCACCAACTGGCTGTAGCCAGGAGCTAGCACAGCATCTGTGACCACCAACTGACTCTAGCCATGAACTAGTACAGTGCCTGCGACCACCAATGGCTGTAGCCAGGAACTGACCACCAACTGGCTGTAGCCAGGAACTAGCATAGCATCTGTGACCACCAACTGGCTGTAGCCAGGAGCTAGCACAGCATCTGTGACCACCAACTGGCTCTAGCCATAAACTAGTACAGTGCCTGTGACCACCAATTGGCTGTTGGCACGAACTGACCACCAACTGGCTGTAGCCAGGAGCTAGCACAGCATCTGTGACCACCAACTGACTCTAGCCATGAACTAGTACAGTGCCTGTGACCACCAACTGGCTGTAGCCAGGAACTGACCACCAACTGGCTGTAGTCATGAACTAGTACAGTGCCTGTGACCACCAACTGGCTGTAGCCAGGATCTAGCACAGCATCTGTGACCACCATCTGGCTGTAGCCAAGAACTAGTACAGTGCCTGTGACCACCAACTGGCTGTAGCCAGGAGCTAGCACAGCATCTATGACCACCAACTGGCTGTAGCCAAGAACTAGTACAGTGCCTGTGACCACCAACTGGCTGTAGCCAGGAACTGACCACCAACTGGCTGTAGCCATGAACTGGTACAGTGCCTGTGACCACCAACTGGCTGTCCTTTTGCAGAACTTGGCATAACATTTGTTGAGTCTTATGAAGGGTTTCATGTAGCTCACGGAGTCCTGGCAGGTAGCTCTATATGCATTTACCAACTGCCTGGAGCCAGGAACTAGCACCGTGCCTGTCCATACCGACTAGCCACTGCCAGGAACTGTCCATGCTGTGCCTGCGACCACCATTGGCTGTAGCCAGGAACTAGCACAGCATCTGTGACCACCAACAGACTGAAGCCAGGAACTAGCACAGCATCTGTGACCACCAACTGGCTCTAGCCATAAACTAGTACAGTGCCTGTGACCACCAACTGGCTGTAGCTAGGAACTAGCACAGCATCTGTGACCACCAACTGGCTGTAGCCATGAACTAGTACAGTACCTGTGACCACCAACTTTCTGTAGCCAGGAACTAGTACAGGGCTGTTTCAGTAACATGTATCACCAACAGCTACAATTGTTATTTCTCTACTTAATGTATCAAGTGTTTTAAGCTTGTTTGGGTAGGAACATCTTTATATTCAATTTCATGTATATTATTTGTTTGCATCACAATGTTCTCAATGTACAATGCTGAGTATTATTTTTTGACATTTTATAAATAATAATAACATATGTTTTTCCCTAACATTTTTCTAACATCAGGCCTGATTCTGAGTGTTACGCTAGAAATAATGGTGTGTTTATTGTTAAGCTCCTAAGAAATGTCTCAATAAGGTTACACCTCTAACCAGTTCACATCATAGGAGCCTTGGAAAACGTTACATTTAACAGTTTCTGACACATTGTGGTTACATTATGATGATGCAGTAACTAATCATTGAAACAACTGAATAAGCTAGAATAATAGACTGAAGAGAAGGGAACCTAACTGTTACAATGCCGACTGTCAGAGTACCGACTGCGGCTTCCCGACGGTTAAAATCCAGGCGGATTGAGATAAGTATTCTAACCGTCCCTCACGTATCATTACGCTTAATTTACAACTTTAAACCAATTCCTTTGCAACAAAAATGCTATTCCTAAGTACCTAGGACTCTATAAAGTACCAACCAATCAGCTCCTGTTATTTTTCAAACACAGCCTGTAACATGGCAGTTAGGAGCTGATTGGTTGGTACTTTATCCATACTTACCTACTTCTCGAGAAGCCCGGGGAGGAGAAGCAGGTGGGTGATGATGGGGGTCTGGGCCAGACTTTTTGCATCATTAAGGCTTGCCCCCTCGTGTAAATTGCAGTAAATACTGCATATTTAAATAAGGGGCGGGCCAGATGACCCAATTCTAATAGAATCATGTCATTAAGCTCCACCCCTTACCCACGGACCGCCAATCCCCGGGAATATTCTCCCCATTCTGTCCACTTTACTAGAAAGTGGGCGGAATGCGGGAGAAGTGCCTACTCTTCCAGGGGTGTGGGGGGTTACCCAAAAAATCAAGAGCCCTCCGCAGGTTTCTGGAGAGTAGGCAAGAATGACTTTATCTCTTACCACTTTATCACTCTTCAAAGCTTAGTACATAGACCCTTATAGCTGCCATTTGAATTAAGATACCAAGTTGTCTTATCTGAGGTTAACCCAAGCAGAGATACATACTTGTCCCAATAATAACAAGTCAGGATTATTATTGAAGAAATGACTTACTGATCTGAATTTCGGGTGACAATGCTTTTAAAGGCCCAATACAGTTAGTAGGGCCAGTCCTTAAAAATCTTCTAATGCATTTGGTTGCTTTATAAATGCAACGTCATCAGAGTATTTCCCCAAGTGTAGTATATATGACGACCAACAGATGTTATCCCTACTCTGCACCCTGAGTACTGCCTTGGGTAGTCACTACGCCTTGAGCTGGGTATGGTGGCATTGTATTGGACTTAGTAGACAGGAGCTGAGCAGCCAACATCCACATCTGAACAATAGTGTTATATAAATATTATTACAGTATGACCTTCTGTCAAAGGAAGAAATGCTACATAGATAAAAATAACACACATTTCTATAATATAAGACAAAGCAAAACATCTCCTGACTCCATATCCAGCATTGCCAAACATACTGTAACTCATATGTTGGATGTCCCAGCTTCCTGCACAGTCCTCTGATGTTTCACATACTTGCCTAATGGGTCCTGAGGGAAAAGTGCAACTGGCTCAACTTTGTACACAAGGGACTTCCCTGACGCTGCATTTATGATGGGAAATTACCGACTACAGTGTATACAGATTCTCTAGCAATTCTGTTTGCAATCATATATATATATATATATATATATATATATATATATTTTAATGCTCTACAAATTTGGCCCCAAAATCAATATATTTCTTAAATGTTCATGTAACATGAAGAAGAATGTGTCATCCCCCCCCCCCCCACACACTTCTCTGGTGTAGGGGGTCGTAAGCTTACCCATCTGGACGTTGCTCTGCCCTGACCTCTCGGAGCTCTGCCACAAAAAGTTGGTAGCTCACGCTTATTCCGTCCTCTGTATAATTGGGGTCCTGTGCAGTGGCAAACGCAGGATTTCTAGAGGGGGGTTTCCAAATGCTTGATTTTAGAGTGAGTGTGGCCAGTCCATGAAGAGGGCATAATTAGCACTTATCCAGCTTTAATATGTTACATACAAAGCATATTGTGTTGCATAATTCCAGCATATACAGGACCAGTGATCACAGTATGCCATTAGATGTGGCAGTAGGTCCATGTGGGCTCCATTCCTGAGCATTGGAGCAAGTCCGGGAGTCTGAGGGAGCAGCAGAAGAACTTAGAACTGCCCTGGACATATATGTACATATCGGTCTCCTTATGTACTGGACAGTGTATTATACAGTACTAATTATTAACCCTATTGATGGTCTATAGCAGTGCACCCCTAACAGTGCATGTTTTCCACATCTCCTAGTTGGTGCACAGGCATATTTATTACTGGCTGACACATTTTAAAAGATCCACAGTTAGTGCTAATCATTTCATTTGTGATACTGAGAAGAACATCCAGCACTAGTAACATTCTATTATATTACTATTTCTATTGTGGTCATGGTGTGTGCTGGGCAGGGGGGTTTCCAGGCAGACGGAACCCCCCCCCCCCCCCCTGCGTTTGCCTATGCTGTGCATGCTCATAACACAAGACAGAGCAGAGCTTCTCAGAGGACAATTAGAAATTAGGAATAGCATAGCATTTGCAACGGCAATATATATTGTACAGCACCCCATACCATGTGACTATACCACCAGCAATTGCTTACCTTGTGAAGTGCTAGATTGCCCCATGCATGTAGAGGAGTGGGGCACAACTGTTATGCTCTAATACTCAGTTGGCCTTTGCTGAATTCCCCTGGCTGGGGTCAGTGACACTATCTGGATGGATGGATCACCTGTCAGACAAGATATAAGGAGTAGGTTTGAAACCATCTGAGCTGTGCACCAATTGGGCAGGATGCTGCCCCAGGTCTGTCACCATAGAGGCCACTGCAAATGTATGTACAGTAGTCTGATGCTGGTCTGTCTGCCACCTCCTTCCTGCCACCAATAAAGCTTGGAGAGAGATACAATTGTGAGAGATATAGCAGCAATCAATCAGCTCCTCTCTCCAAGCTTTATTAAATCTCCGCCCAAATAATTTAATTATCGAAATTTTAATGCTGATGACTCGTGCCTTGTGTTTATTTCAGGGTTAAAAGTGGGGGTGGATTTTATCGGAGTTAACAGGACGAGTTTACTAGGTTTTCTCTACTCTGCAGAAAACTACACCGGAGGGTCTGCTTGCGATGAGTACTGCTTCATGATGCTTTACTGCTACTATTTGATGCACAAGCCCCTCTCTTATCTTGACATTGCTTGAATATGCACCTTTTTTCTATGAACAATACAATTATGTTTTCTATTGAATATTATGGATGTGCGGACTCGTTCTTCTCCTGTCAGCAACATATTATGTGCTTGCACTCCTTGACGCTGCTCTTTCAGTGAGTGCTGCTGGTCTCATGTGTATTGCTATATATATATATATATATATATATATATATATATATAAAGTCAGAAATCCACTGCACTCGCCACTCCTAGATCTGGGGTGCAGACCTGCACTCGCCATTCCCAGGACTGGGGTGCAAGTGGCCTGTGACCACATTGCTTAAATAAATAAAAACAGAAAACCCAGCACTCACCATGTTTAAACACTCACAATGATGTATAAATAAGTAAATAAATAATGGGGATTTAGTTCATGGATTGATCAATGCATTTAAGCCCGCAGCCCACATCACGGGACCCCACTTTCTGCAGGTCCTACACTATCCGTCACACTGATGGAAACCTGTTAGCTGCTATCACATAGTTTAGACTGAGTGTGAGTGTTTAAACATGGTGAGTGCTGGGTTTTCTGTTTTTATTTATTTAAGCAATGTGGTCACAGGCCACTTGCACCCCAGTCCTGGGAATGGCGAGTGCAGGTCTGCACCCCAGATCTAGGAGTGGCGAGTGCAGTGGATTTCTGACTTTGTTTATGCGGTTAATTTTTATTAACCTTTTGTGATCATAGCTTTCTCATGCACCCCATGTGCATACTCGTTTATATTAACCTGTGTCAGCTGTCTTTTTGGTAGTGTGATAGAAGCTATGTCAGGTGACTGCCTTACCTTTAAAAGCCATTAGCTGGCAGGTGAGCTTTAAACCAGGTAACATTTTTTCAGTCTAAACTATGTGATAGCAGCTAACAGGTTTCCATCAGTGTGACGGATAGTGTAGGACCTGCAGAAAGTGGGGTCCCGTGATGTGGGCTGCGGGCTTAAATGCATTGATCAATCCATGAACTAAATCCCCATTATTTATTTACTTATTTATACATCATTGTGAGTGTTTAAACATGGTGAGTGCTGGGTTTTCTGTTTTTATATATATATATATATATATATATATATATATATATATATTATATATACACACAGTGGTGGCCAAAATTGCGGACACTTTTTTAAATTTTAATGTTTTTCAACTTTGAAAGCTTATAAAAACTGTTTCACTTCACGCAGTGCAATGATTCATATATCAAATGAAAGGAAATTTAATGCTGAATTCAACACAATTAACAGAGGTCAAATATTTGCATTACAAGGGAAGTTATGCAGTGAAATCAACACTTAGGGTGAAAATCCCTGTGTACTTATGATGTTACTGTCCTATCAGTATTTCGTTGGGTATCCTTTATTTTTCAAGACAGCAGCACAGCGATGTGTCATTGAGCCAACCAATGTTTGGAGCTCTTCCTTCTTTTTTATGTGGTGCCATGAGATAATTATAGCCTCAATTAATTGTCTTTTATTAGATGGACGCCTCAGATGTATCAGTTTTTTTAAACAGAACCACAAATGTTCTATGGGGTTCAGGTCCGGGCTGTTTCCTGGCCATCCCAGCACCTGTATGTCATTCTCCGTGAACCCCTTTTTGCATGTCCGTGCAGTGTGGCAGGGAGCTGAATCCTGCTGGGAAAAAAATGGGGCATTATCTGGAAAAAGATCCCTGATAGAAGGTAGAAGTGTTGGTTGTAGGATGGTGTCAATGTACTTTCTGCTGTCCAGTGTGCCATCTATGACATAAAGGCGGCCTACAGCATCTGCTGTCATACATGCCCAGATCATAACACTTATAGGATTCTTTGTTGTTGCTTGAATAAAATCTGGATGTACCTCTTCCCCGATGCGACGTCTCACACATTTTCTCCCATCACTACCACATATCGATATCTTAGTTTCGTCACTCCATATCACTTGTTTCCACTGACCTTCTGTCCATGCAATGTGTTCTTTTGCCCACTGTATTCGTTTCTGCCGCTGCTTTTTATTCAGCAATGGCTTTTTTCGGGGAATCCTACCTTTTAGGCCAACCTCCGTTAGTCTTCTCCGTTCCGTTCTTGCACTGACTAAAACACTAGTTGCACTCAGGTCACTGTTAATGGCCGCACATGACATCCATTTGTCCCTGACCCAAATTTGTTTTATTCTCCTATCATCAACAGCTGTTGTGCACTTTTTCCGGCCTTTTCCTTCCTTGTTTTGTATAGACTGTGTTTCCTGATAGCGTAAACAAAACTTTCGTACTCTTGATGTTGTCACATTCCCACCAATTTCTCTCGCAATTGCAGCATACGAAAGACCATTTTCACTTAAAACCACAATCCTGGATCACGTCGCTGTGCTGCGGTCTTGAAAAAGAAAGGATACCCAACGAAATACTGATAGGACAGTAACATCATAAGTACACCGGGATTTTCACCCTAAGTGTTGTTTTCACTGCATAACTTCCCTTGTAATGCAAATATTTGACCTCTGTTTAGTGTGTTGAATTCAGCATTAAATTTCCTTTCATTTGATATATGAATCATTGCTCTGCGTGAAGTGAAACAGTTTTTATAAGCATTCGAAGTTGATAAACATTCAAATTTCAGAATGCGTCTGCAATTTTGGCCACCAGTGTATATATATATTACATACATACTAACACACATATACAGTGTACACACATAAACACATACATACACCGTATACACACACACACTAACACATATATACAAATGAACACATATATATACTAACACATTCACAGTATGCACACAATAACACATTCAGTATATACATACAAACACATGCATACACATATATACACAATAAACCAGTACAAATACTTACATTTTTATGCTGCAGCTGCAGGTTGAGAATGGGGGCGGAAACCGCACATTAGGCCTCACCCCCTCACGTCATATTGCTGCGATTCGCGGGTAATATGGGGGGAGGCTTGCCGTTTTGGCTCCGCCCCCACTTTGCCGAGAATTGTCCATCAGGGGGGGTTTCTAAGTACTCACAACCCGCCTGCCTGCGCTAGTTGTGGGGGCCCCTCTTTGTGTGGTGGGGCCCCAGGGCGACTGCCCCTGTCGCCTCCCCCCCCTTAACCCGGCCCTGCAACTGATAATTTGTCATTTATGTATTTTGAAACAACTAAATCATCTACTGACTTAAAGTGAATATTTTGGGCTAAAGGCTAATTACAGGTGAAAGGAATGCTAGTTACTGGGAATAAGTGGGCACAACTGGATTGTCAGATTCTAGCTATTATCTTCTAGAAGGTGCTCGTTAAATGTAAAGTAGAATCTGATTGGTTGCTATGAGCAACATCTCCACTTCTAAAAACTCTCACTTTAGTAAATTTACCCCATAATGTCTTCCATCTGGGGCTATATTCATCCTCTAACAGCCAGTCATATTGTCTCTCAGTCTTTCTGCCATATAAGCCATCAGAGGTTAATGCAACGATACTGTAGTCTACCATACAGGAGAAAGATTCTACTTTATAGACAGATAAGAGAATCATTTGTATCCAATGTTGATCAACATCTTTTTCAGTGGAAATAGACTTTAAGTAACTAATGGCAGCTGGAGCCAGACACTAGCTGACTGTGAATCAATAGCTGGCTGCTACGGTCTCCTATATCCACAGGATAAAGTGCATAAACATGTATACTGTATATAGTGTTTGTGTAAAAAAAAAGAAAACATTATACACTTACAGACTGAGCTATTTATATGTATAACAAGTAATATAGGCTCTTAAGAAATATATGTAATGCTTTGCGGCTTACATGTGTAGTTAGGGTAATTTTAATTTAGAGCTACATTATAAAGAGCCATTTAATATCTTGAATAGTTAGAACCTGGGTATCAAAACTTGGGGAGTAGTCTGTTATACTTCATTAATGCATCACTGTCTCCGATACCTGCTGTGATCCCTTCATTACCGCTGGCAGCCGCCTCCTCTATGGGGGATGCAATGCTGCCAAATTTACCAATATCCGGAATGCGATGCATTCCAGATATTGGCTCCTGTTGAAGACGACGTTAGCTGCTGTATCATATGGGCTACACCGCGCACTATTAGCCGGCGGAGGGATCTGCCGAAACTCTCCCTGGCTATGGCGGATGTGCATGTGCAGTCCATGGTACTGCACATGAGCACCACCCCCTGCACTGGCTGGCAGCTCTCTTGAGACATGCAGAGCCCATGTCCCTGCATGCAGGCCCCGCCCGGGTAAAAGGGGCGTGGCCTATTCACCGGAGGCGTGGTCATGTCCCCTTACGCTAAAAAAAAAATGATTTGCAGCACCGCTAAACAGCACTGCATGCTGGCGAGGGGGGCATAGTTAGCCCCCTCAGCCCAGCGCATAACCAGTGGGGGGCGCGATCAGCTTGATCGCTCCCCCCACAGGCATAGGAGACTCCTGTGGCTGCTTCTTAGCAGCCGCGAGCAGTCTCCCAGTGTAGCCCAGCACACAGCAGCGTGGGGGGGAGGTGCCGGACCCGGGCCCACCCCCTCGGTGCCCCTTCCTGCATGTCTCGGATGATACATCTGGCCAATAGGATTGCTTTTTGCAATGTGATCAGGGGCTTTACTGACATGCCGTGATCGCATTGCAAAGGTCCCCTTAATGTCTACAAAGTAGAATCCTTCTCCTGTGTGGCAGACTTTCTTTGCATTCACAGTTACATTAACCTCTGATGGCTTATATGGCAGAGAGAGAGAGTAATGTGATTGGCTGTTAGAGGATGAATATAGCCCCAGATGGTATAAACTAGGACTATAATTCAGTGGTGCCCACTTAGTCCCAGTCAGTAGATGATTTAGTTGTTGCAAAATACCTACAGTAAATGATAAATTATCAGCTGTATATCTTAATTGCTTCTATAGAGCAATTCACATTTAAACTAAGGGGGCCCATTTATGAACAAGTGTTATCATACGCAACGAGTGGGGGAGCAGCAGCCTGACCGCTGCTGTCACAGCAGTATGTATACCCTCACTGACCTCTCCGCACGACCTCCTGACTTCCCGCCTAAACCTCTCCTCACTGCCTCATGTGCCCCTTTCAGAAACATCCTACAGGGCCCATAAAGTGTATGGGTGCAATTGATCACCCTGTAACAGATAATACAATATATGTACATATAATTACATGTTTTCTTACTTTAATTTATCTACCAAATATTCATTAAATACACATATATTAACCCTTTACATATATTCAATACCCCATTAACCCCATTCTAACAGGGACCCTCAACATATCCCAAACAAGTAATTGGTTATATATACATACTATATTACTTCAAGTTACTATAAAAAATATGTATAAGACAGCAAATCTCTCCCATAGTGGTATACATTTATGAAGTGTCCTATATATGTATTTATATTTATTTTTTGCAACACAAATGATATAACAATGATGAAGTACTTATTCCTCCATATCCCTATAGCCATTAGGGGTGTTACAAAAAGTGTAAACACATTTTTGATAACTAAAAATATAAAAAAAATACAAATTTACCGTTCACTTACTAAAGACCATTAAACAGAAGGGCTATGCTGATAATGAAAGTCAGCACCCACAGTAACCTTTTACAGAGCACCACATCATTTTATATATAGCTCAACATACTGCGGACTGATAGTGGCACCTCCGTAACAAATTTACCGGCACACTAGAGACAACCGCCAGCGTTTCATTGCAGTGAGAGGCAGCAGCGAATGTAGGAAGTGTGCAGCTGTTGGTCACATGCTCACACTTGTGTACTCTCCTGGATGCCTGTGAGGCTTCCAATTTTCATGGCGTTCTCACAGACTTCAGGGAGAGAAGACCATCTTCATGTTCTAGAGCAGGGGTGGGGAACCCTTTTACGGCCGATGGACATTTTGATATATATAACATTATTTGCGGGCCCAGTGCAAGCCATGCCCCCTCCATGTGATGTCACATGGGCGGGGGTCACAATTGACGGTGATTACAGCAATGCCCGAAGCATCCTGAGGATGCTCCGGGGAGCTGTAAGGGCAGCGGTGTCACTGTCTGAAGCATCCTAAAGACACTCCAGGTGGCACTGCTGCATAGATTCTGGCCGCAGGGTGCCATTCTAGGCACCCCAATAGCCAGATGAGGCTAGCAGAAAAAAGCTCTGAGGGTCAGACCTAATGATTCCGGGGGCCTTATACGGCTGAGGTTCCCCATCCTTGTTCTAGAGAGACCACTTGTACTGCCACATTACCACTCTGCTGGACGCATCAAAGCTAAAAATGTGGCCCCGTCCAAAATCCTTATCTATGGCACATACTAGTGTTTTGTTGTTGTTTTTTTGATAGAGAGGGGGTTTCTTTTCTCTCTAACTATGAAAGAGTCACTGCTGGCAATACCTCTGCATAGCACTGGGAAGAATGTACTGTTGCAGTCCCCATTTTGTTTTCTATATTTGTTTTAAATGTGCTTCCACTGTGCATGTATGAACTGGCATCAATGAATCCCTTAGCAAGGCCAGCCCGTATCCCTGAGCAGCCGAGCTGTGCTTAACTGCTCCATATAGCTTCTTATCCATACCATTCAGCATACTTACTGACCTTGTAATAACTCTTTCTGGGAGCAGCCCTTTTCTGGAAAAGTCTGCGATTCCCAGGTCCGCGGGGCTAAATTACGCAAATCGCGCCCTTTAGCCCCGCCCCCTCCTTGCGGACCTGCAATTTCTCCATTTAATCTCCTATCCTGCACACTTCACTAGGAAATAGGCAGGATGCGGGAGATCTACCAACACTTCCGGGCGTGCGGAGGGGCTACCCGAAAAATCGTGGGCCTCCCGCAACTTTCTGGGAGTGTAGGCAAGTATGGCCTACAGTTATAACTGGGGGCCCAGTTCAGCCGTGGAGGCAGTGTCGATGATTGTGCAGTTGAACGATTATCTACTGCGCAGGCTCAAAAAGTTTGGTAAATCCCCATGGTACCTACGTACCACTAAGTGTATGCAAGGATCACTGTGGCGTCCACGTTCGCTCCCTTTTGAGCTGGCGGGTGGAAGCCATGTGCGTTCCTGGGAAGTGACTGTGAGGCTGCTCGAAGTGATCCTAAAATATGGCCGTCTGTTGGGCGTGTTATGGCGTGTCAGTGACCGCAGCTGCATTCTCAAACACACAGACGCAGCCACAGAAGCCATGTTTAGAGAAAGTTCAGAAGGAGACACTGCGTCTGCCATAGGGTGTCACAAGTGCAGATGGTGATGGCAATGGCATGCCGATGGTGGAGTGTTTGATGAAAGTGGGCGTCTCAAGGCGTGCAATATCCGGTGCTCGCAGGTACACAAGGGGAAGGCTGTAACTAGTATCTAGCATATTATCGCAGAGGAAACAGAAAAGTAACCGCGCATAAACCTGTATCCAATATAATTGTGTTTATGTTCTACGTACCATATAAAATAAGTACAATCAACCTAAGTATGCAATATAAAATTATGATAATTTAATGTTCAGTAGCTAGTCATAAATAGCTCAAAGCTTACCGCAATGGATATAAGCATGAAATAACACACGTTGAATCAAACATATAAAGCAGTGATTCCCAACCTTGGTCCTCAAGGCACACCAACAGTCCTGGTTTTAGTGATATCCATGCTTAAGCACAGATGGTTACATCAAAATAACTGAGGTACTAATTAAGTCACCTGTGCTCAAGTATGGCTACCCTTAAAACCTGGACTGTTAGTGTGTAACAATCCTGAAAAAAAATCAGTTAATACTAAATAATATCTAAAAGTCCCGTAGTTGTATGCTCTAACAGAGCCAGGTGCTTCTTATTGGAAGATAGATACAATATATATATATATATATATATATATATATATATATATATAAAAGCAGGGCTTAAAGTGGTCCTGGAGAGGTGGTGGAACTCATCTCCACCGCCGTCTTGCTAGCGACCGCGAGATTTGCATACTTTGGCTGCTGACGGCTACGTGCGAATGCATCCTAGCGAACGGGTCTGAATAAGGCCCTCAGTTCCACCCTGTTCCTGCCCACTTTAACCCCTGTACATAAGTATCTCAGCCACGTCCAGCTGAAAATATGTATAGTATAAAATAAAACGATCCCGAATTCCTCTTAAATATAGATGGTTTGGATATGTAATCTGATAGAATACCCAAGCAGAAATGTCACCACACCAGTGATGTCTTAGGAGGCCTCCGTGAAAACCTATTTATTGAGTACACTGTGCGGGAAATGGTCCCATGAAACTTTTATTTTTATTGCACACTTAGGTTGATTGTACGTGTTTTATATGGTACATAGAACATAAACACAATTTTATATTGGATACAGGTTTAAGCACGGTTACTTTTCTGTTTCTTTTAGATATATATTGGTTAGCAACCATTTACCCATCCAACTCTCATATTTCTATAGAACATTATTGTTCAAATTTTTCTTTTTCTTTTTTCTTTTTGCTCTGTTTCAAGTGCCTGGGGCTATATATATTTTCATTAGCATATTTTCGCAGCAACAAACCTGGAAAAAAAAATCTAATTAGCAACCACCTCTGAAGCAGGCCCTGAACGTCTATCGCTGCAATAAAATCATTGTTAATCGATGCTTATTAGTATACAGTATATGCAGTTAGGTCTTGAGACAGAGGTAGACACAGACTCATATGCGCCTATTTGCAGTTGCCCAACTGTGAGTTTATGCGAATGTCACTACAGAGACCTTCCCTGGTGTACAGCTGTGCGTCCGATTGTGGAAGGACTGTCAGCGTCCATTGGTGATGAAATTCTGATCGGCGAGTCTTTAGACCATCATTCGCACCACTGAAACTTCCACCCACCCTACAGCAGGCGCAGTCTCTAAGTCCAAGTGTATAGCCTCCTGTGTGAGTGATTGAGCGCCTGGGCGCGCAGCCACTTTTCGACGCGTCCGTGACACTCCCATAAGACGCACATAAAACGGACAATCTCCATGCGCCTGTTTATTCACCTCCTAGGAACGCATGTGCTGTCAGAGTTATTAGGGATTTTTGCGCACACACGCAGTCGGAAATAATTGATTCACTCCGTGACCATCGGCATTTCATGCGCCTCTGAATCGTGCCATGAGAAGGTGGGCTTGTTTGAGGGGGGGGGGGGGGGGCTGGTTGACTCTCTCGGGACTCTGTTGAAATTCAGAAGTCTGTCAGTGTAGGTAAGTATGTATGGCACGGTTTTATCTTTAGAACAGTTTCTCTCTATGTAGTTCCTTTGTGTGCCAAAAACACTGAGCATTGGAGATTGAATATACACATAATTGTCTTGCCCTAATGTCCCTGACATGTCAGAAAGTCCCACGAAGCAAATAACACAAAACAATAATTAGACGCCTTGTTCCATGCATGAAATGTCTATAATATTTTGGGGATTTCCAAAACCATAAAAGTCCCATTTGCTTCTAAACAATGGATAATTATGAACACACACTTTGGGAACAAGTTAACCAATCTATAATTCTGTTCTGCTAAAGAACATAAGTAAACATGTGACACAACGTGTACACTGTACATCTGCCTGTGTTGATGTACTGTAGACACATAAAATGAGCAGTTTGTCAGCGCAGAACCTGGGGCCAGGGGGGGGGGGCAATCTACTTAAGAACAATTCTTTCACTAATTTAAAATAATCAAAATCATCCTAAATGGGCCCGTAAAAACAAAAATTGCCAAACAGTGATTTTCTTTCAAGTCAAGCAAATCGTGGTGATATTTTTTTATTTGGGGGGGGGGGTTTCAAGAAGGTATTTTTAAATAGTCCCTAATTACTAATGGTTTGCCCATTCATTTGCCTCTGTTTGTGTACGATCATGTCTGTGTTTATTTTTCAATTTTTCACAATTTTGGTATGATGGGAAAGGTTCCTGGTTTGACCTAATTTAATAACTGGTCTTTCATAAATGACCCCTTTACTATACTTTATATTACAGATGTTTTCCAGAGGTAAACTAGGGGGAGATATTATCAAATCTTGGGGGTATGGTTACTAAGGTGCGGGTTTTTAGAATTAGAGATGTTGCCCATAGCAACCAATCAGATTGTATTTAACATTTATTTAGCATCTTCTAGAGGGTAATAGCTAGAATCTGATTGGTTGCTATGGGCAACATCTCCTCTTCTAAAAACCTGCATTTTAGTAAATATACACCCTGGAGAGAGATAAAGTGGAGAGAGATTAAGGCCTATAGTTATCAACGAGTGATATTATTGTTATCATCTGATTGTAATCTTAAATGGTGCTCCAACCAATCAGCTCCTGTCATGTGTTTCAAAAATGACAGGAGCTGATTGGTTGGAGCACCATTTAAGAGTAATGAGTGATAACAAGAATATTATTCGTTGATAAATCTGTGCCTCATTTATCAATGAATTTTAGCATTCACAAGTGATAAAACTTGTTGCGTATGATTAATGGTGCTCCAGCCAATCAGCCCCCAACTGTCATCTTTCAAACAGGTGACAGTTGGGAGCTGATTGGCTGGAGCACCATTATCATACACAACTAGTTTTATCACTCGTTGTCAATTATAAAACTCATTGAAAAATGAGGCCCACAGCCTGCAAAATGACAGAATCTGATTTATTGGTACTTTGTCTCTCTCCACTTTATCTCTCTCCAAGATTTGATAAATTGACCCCTGTGATGAAATGAGATGTGTAGTAAAAATATATCTGGAGCGATTGTCTGCAGCGATTAATGAACTTTTTAGCCCTTTTGTTCCCCTATCCATCTGCTGGTGGAAATGTTCCCATTTGTGTGTTCATTTACAGAACTTGAACTTTGGCATTAGCAGGTATATTATATACTGTAATAATGTGCAGATATGTAATGTGTAATACTTTTTAGCCTTTATGTTTAGCTCTGGTCCATATGCCTGTTTTATCTATCTGTTATTCTGATCTAGCCACACAGGAAGTAACCAGTAGAAAACTGTTACATCTCCCAGAAAAATCACCTCATGGGTTAAATTCCACCTCCGCAGGGGGCACTCAGGACTTAAACCAATTACCCTGTCATTGTTCCTTCTATTTGCCTCCCTTTGTTCCTCTATGGACTTTGGCAGTCAGCACAGAGCTAAGCAAGCTTGTGTTTGTCAGGGAAATTATATCTGGGGGACGTAGGAGGAAGGGACAGGATAAGGGACCCACACCAATCAGAAAACTGTGCAACTCCCCTGGCTGGTCATGAGCACCATGGGAAATTGGAAGGTTTTAAAAGAGGTCACCGAGGGCAGCTCCTCATGATAGTCACTGACCTTGGCTAAGAAGTGAAACTCTGCTAAGGTGCTTAGTGGAACGCATCACCAGTCCTGTGTGTACTAATAAGCTATCACTGCTGTGTGGGATCTGTGATAGTTCTGTGTGGACCTATACAGCAGAAACTCCTGAGTGGACTAATCTGCTATTACCGCTGTGTGGATTTGGTAATAGTTTCTCTTGTGTGGATTTGGTAATAGTTTTTCCTGTGTGGATTTGGTAATAGTTTTTCCTGTGTGGATATAAACCTCAGAAACTCCTGTGTGGACTAATTCACTATCACAGCTGTGTGGGATCTGTGATAGTTCTGTGTGGACCTATACAACAGAAACTCCTGGGTGGACTAATCCGCTATTACCGCTGTGTGGATTTGGTAATAGTTTCTCCTGTGTGGATTGGGTGTATCTAGCTATTGTGGAATTGTTTCTGGAACTTTACCCTCTCCAGGGACTAGCTCTCTATCTGGACTGTTAGCTGGAAATTGCCCTTTTGCTTTATTTACCTCTTGTCCTTGTGTATTATCTATCTCTGTGTGCAGTGAAAAATAAACCACCACTTTTGGTTTCATATGCTCGGTGTCTGGGTGATTGAGAGGACCCTGTATCCTCACACACCCCTCTCACCCTCCCCAGTGTTAAAATCAGTAGCAACTTTTTATGTAATTTGGGTCTTAACCAGAAGATCCATGTTGCCTACTCTCACAGAATTTCCAGAAGACTCACAAATTTGGTGACATCACTCCCAGGAAGGCAGGCAACTCTCCCGCATCACTAAGGAAGTGGGCGGGCCAGGGGCTTGATAACATGCTTCATTATGAATCGATCGTGTTACGGCGGCCCCTCCTCCAGCGGCATAATGCCGTGATTCCAGGTATTTAACCGTGAAAGATGGGGCTGGATGTGTAGCACCGCCCCCTCCCCACCACAACTTCGATTCTGACAGTGCATTTGTTTTAAAGTTGTAAAACAGGAGAAGGACCCCCCGCCATGTTCCTTTGAAGTGCCTGTCAGGAATATTGCAGCAGGCACTCACAGCAATGTACAGTGTTATACTGTAAGCTAGCATGATATGGATGATTAGATGAAGGAAGAACTATCTTAGAATGTCCATATGTTACCTATTGGTCTTCCAGCTAATGTATAACTACTATTTACAGCCATAAAAATTTATGTGTGCGTGTGTATGAGATTGTGAATGAGTGAATATTTTCTATGAAGAGCTACATAAGGTGCTTGTGCTATAATAAGAAAGGTTAAACAAATATTCAAAGTCTAAAAGAAATAAAATATGACCCTCAATTGGCTTTCTTGGGGGAGGGGATCTGGTCAGTCAGGTAAATAAAGTTGGTTACACACTATTTAGTTTACAAAGAAAAATGGATCTCAGACTGCACACTCTCTCCCCCTAGCCTAACCCTAACCTCCCGGGGGGGTGCCTAACCCTAACCTTACCCCCCAGTGCCTAACCATAATCCCCCCTCTAAGTGCCTAACCCTAACCCTCCCTCCCCCTAGCCTAACCCTAACCTCCACCCCCGGGAACTCTAAACCTAACCCTCCCTCACCATGGCTATCCGTGCTCGGCGCCTGGCGTCCCTTCGATCGGGATGCCGGGCGCCAGTCTCCCGGCGCCGGTAAAATGACAGGCGTCTAGATTTAGACACCTGTCATTTAACCCTCGCCGGGATTAAGCAGTCGGGAATCCGGCTGTCGGGATTAGGTTCGCCGGCTTCCCGATTGCATACCGTCCCAATGATTACTTGAGTAGTGGGTGTGACCAAATATCACTTCTTAGGACATCAGTTTAAAAGGAAACACCTTTGCTTTTAATTTCTAAGTCTACCCAAGCAAGTATTGTATCGTAGATACCAGGATAAAATGGATTTGCATGCTGTAGCAAATTGGAAAATATTTATACTGTATATATATATATATTTTTTTTTTTTATTCAAGCTGTTATATAGGGAAATATGGAAAAAAAGGGATTTTCCCTCCAGCACACTGTAGCAAAAACAAAAATACTCGAATCCTACATGATAATAGAAATTCAGAGGTATTGGTTTACATACATTTGCAAATATATGAATAAGCGCTGGGTCAAACGTCAAGGCTCCTCTGTACCAGCGTCCCTAACATTATGGGGTTCACGTCCGAGATGCAGGGAACCCCAAAAGAATCCAGCCAAGGACCATCCCCAGGGCATCACACGAATAATGGAAAAAAGGGTGAAAGTGAAGTGTAAAGTATAGTTGTGTAAAGATAAATCAATAAGTGTTAATGGTAAGGGGTTAAAATGACATAAATAATAGACAAACAAATAGAAAGGTGATAAAAAAATATCTATGTGAATTAAGTGGTGATGCCCTGAAAAAAGGCCCAGCCAGAGCAACCTTGGGGGCCCACGCCCAAACGCTCACCCCAAAATAATTGTTGCTACCTAATAGTAGCACCCACTCTGGGTCATATAATTACAAATTAATGCACTGCATAATAACAGTACATGTATAAGCTGAGAGCAGACTCACCTAGAAGGTACCCCAGAAACCTCCTAATGGCACTATTCAGACCAACACATCCTCCCAATGCTGGCTCTTTTCATGCCACACAAAACTGCAAACAAAAAGTATGGTGGTCGCTCACATCAACTTAATGACATTGCACAGGTGCTCGTAAAGGGTGGGGTTTACACTGAGCTAATTTGTAATTATATGACCCAGAGTGGGTGCTACTATTAGGTAGCAACAATTATTTTGGGGTGAGCGTTTGGGCGTGGGGCCCCCACCCCACCATACTTTTTGCTTATAGGGAAATATGTGATGGTTCCCAAAGTTACTATCAGTTCATACATGCCTACTCTCCCGATTTGGTTGGGTGCTGCTCCCGGCCCCCCGGAAAAGTAGGCATGCCTCCCAGCCCTTCCAGTCCCCCCCCCCGCAATACCTACCCAAACACCCGCAGTGGGGGGGAGGGCTGATGGAGAATCGCGTCATCATGACCCCGCCCCCTGCTCCACAATGCCATAAATCTCTGCATTGTATAGCGGGGGCGGGCCAAAATGACGTGAGTAATGTCCTGGCCATGCCCCCTTTTGCTGGCCCTGCCCCCTGCTAAGCCGACCCGGCTGCTCCCTCCCGGAAGGGGCAGCCAGGATATCGCCAAGTATGTTTCAGTTACCGCAGTGAGTGCAGCCCCAGAAATCAATCACACAACTGAATATATGTGTAATTTATTCAAGGTCAAGTTATAGAGTCGGTAAAAACTTTTTTCTCCCTTAAAGTTGATAGTACACCACATCTGCGCACAGTGAGGGGAGATAGTGGCAAATGGCATAGTGGCTATACATGTATAAATAAATAATACGGAAACCTCTTCCCTCAAACAGGATCCAGGCAGGAGCGCTCATGGCCTGGGTTGATTGGCGCCAAAGTGTGTGGGTGGGTACGAAGTTCTGGCTCCTCCCACAAAAGTCACAAACCGGTAGCTGGTCTGTAAAACCACAGTGTGGTCTCCCCCTGTCATATTGAGACATAGATGCAGAGATACTTCAAATTTGCAGGTAGCTCCCGAAAACAGGTGTTTTGGGGGGGGATATTCCACAAGTATTACTCAATAAATAGGCCCCATAAACTGAATCTGTTCAGTGCAGGGTTGAATACCTTAGCTAACCCAAAGGGGTGTGGCAGGAGCCAGGGGCTTCAGGAAGATGTCACACTGCAGCACCCTGTTCCTGTCACTGAGGAGCCAGCATTTTGGTGTCACCCCTCTTTCACCAGGGCCTTAGGAGGAACAAGAAGCCAGCAGAAAAAACAACCCTAGGCCAAAAGCACTGAAGCTCCTACCAGAACCCCACCACAGTATGACACTTGTAGTTCTACAAGCACCAGCGCACCCCAAGCAGGTTATGGCTACCAGGACCTGTAGTGTTATATATAAAAATGCTGTTTTTAAAACCTTTATTACCCCACAGCCTAGATTGTTGGGAGGAGATCAAGTGCTTTCAGCACAAGGGTCTTTTTACCAATAATAGTTTTCTTGCAGTCCCAATCAATGGCAAACGCAGGATTTTGAAAGGGGGGTTTCCAAATAATTGGTTACAGAACCAATTACAAAAAATAAGTCTGCCAGATTCACTTTAGTTTGTACTTCAAGTGTTTTAATATAAATAACAATAAATAATATAAATAACAAGGCATCTGGGCATAAAACTTGCTTATGCACAATGTGTAACAGTATGTACAAACAAAATGTAAACTACCAGTGCAATTTATGCCACACAGTAGTCCCTTATTCATGTTATGACACACAGTAGTGACCCTTTAACACAATGCCCACATTAGTGCCCCTTATACACAATGCACACAGTTTTAGTGCCACTTATACAATGCCCACAATAGTAGTGCCCCTTTTACAATGCCCACAGCAGTGATGCCCCTTACACAATGCCCCTGGTAGTGGTGACCACTATGCAGTGCCCCCAGTAGTGGTGCCCATTATGCAGTGCCCATAGGGGCAGCGCCCCTTATGCAGTGCCCCTATGCAATGCCCCCATTAGTAGTGCCCCCAGTAGTAATGCACCCTGTAGTAATGCCCCCTGTAGTAGTACCCCTAATGGTAATGCCCCCAGTAGTTGTGCCCTCAGTAGTAATGCACCCATTAGTAGTGCCCCCATTAGTAATGAACCCAGTAGTAGTGCCCCCAGTAGTAATGTCCCCTGTAGTAGTGCCCCCAATAGTAATGCCCCCAGTAATAATGCCCCTATAGTAATTCCCCCATTAGTAGTGCTCCCAGTACTAATGCCCCCATTGGTAATGCCCCCATTAGTAGTGCCCCCATTATTAGTGCTCCTGTAGTAGTGCCCCCAATAGTAATTAACCCAGTAGTAGTGCCCCAGTAGTAATGCCGCCTGTAGAAGTGCCCCCAATATTAATGCCCCCAGGAGTTGTGCCCCCTATAGTAATTCCACCATTAGTAGTGCCCCAAGTGGTAATGGCTCCATTAGTAGTGCCCCTGTAGTAATGCCCCCAGTGGTAATGCTCCCTATAGTAGTGCCCCAGTAATAATGCACGCATTAGTAATGCCCCCATGAGTAGTGCCCCCTGTGCTAATGCCTCCTATAGTAGTGCCCCCTGTGCTACTGCCTCCTATAGTAGTGCCCCCAGTGGTAGTGCCTCTAAAAAAAAATACAATTAAAAATACAAATACAATACTTACCTTAAGCCCCACTCCTCGTCCAGTCTGACCGCTCCTCGGATCTATGGGAGAGACGTCATGATGTCATGACGTCTCTCCCATAGTGCTCAGTGCAAGAGCCGGAAGCCGGAGCTCAGGAGTGATCTCCAGCCTCCGGCTGCTGCGGGGAAGGAGCCGGGTGCCCGCTGGTAACAAAATCTCAGCGGGCGCCCGGCAAATGGAGCCTCCCTGCGGTGGCTGGAGGAGGGGTGTGGGTAGATGGAGCAACGGGCAGGGGGCGGTTCTTGGTATGCCAATTCGACAAGAAAAATCAACCGTGGGATGTACAGGCTGGGGCTATGTCCCACTATAAGAGAGTTCCCACAATGCGGTTTTTCTTGCTACAGTGTGAACAGTCCAGCCCATGATAGCCTGGTGCTGGCTGTGGCTTTTACGGGGGAACCCCACACTGTTCGTTGCCCCTCCCACACACACATTAGCCGGAACCAGACCAGGCCTGGAATTGGAATGGCTTTTTTTTAAAAAGAACAAATATATATATATAGCAAAAGTTCCTGCACTCACATCATAGAGTCCCAGCAGCAGCCTTCTATAAATGCAGAGTATTTCCCAATATAGGAAAAAACAGAGGGCACTCACCAGAGTAGTAACGCTTTTTCCTTTAATCATATACAACATATACAGTACATTTTGACTTGAAATATCGTGCAAGATCTAAAGATAGCTGACTGCATACAGGGATCAGTAAGATCCGTGGTGCAGGCATCTGTGTAACATAAATTATTCGGATCAGTGCGATCTGTGTGGCTTGCATCTGAAAAAAAATCAATAAGACACAGATGCATGCAGGGCCGCCATCAGGGGGGGACTGCCGGGACTGGAGTCCCGGGCCCGGCCTCTGGTTGAACGGGGGGGGACCGTCCGCTGCTACCACCTTTGTAGAGCCTGCAGCCTGAACTACCCCCGCCGACGCAGTCCTCGTTACTAAATTATGGAGCTGGAGGAGGCAGCCCGGCCAGCTCTGGCCGCTCCCCCACCAGCTTACAGTGGGAAAGTCAGACTCCAAAACAAACTTTCAATAAAGCTTGTTTTGGAGTCAGCGCGCGTGACGTCATGACGTCACACGCGCCACTGGAGGGCTAGGTCGACGTCGGAGGAGCCGCGGATCAAGAGAAGCTGCAGTGGATCGTGGAGAAAGTAGCCACTGCCGGATCCTTCTTATCGTAAACAAGGTAAGTGGGGAAATAAAAAAAAAAAGACAGGAGTCGGATGCACCGCGCACAGACCCCACTCAATAACGGGTGGGGAGGGTGTGAGGTGTATAAAAAAAAAAAAAAAGAGGACGGGGCACAGACTGCACTCAATAAGGGGGAGGGGAGTGAGGTGATAAAAAAAAAGGAAGGGCGCACAGACTGCATTCAATAACGGGAAGGGGGGGGGTTGCCTATTCTGTCAGTCCCGGGCCCCACAATTTCTGATGGCAGCCCTGGATGCATGGACAGATCAGTGAGATCCGTCCATGCATCTGTGTTAAAAATTTTTATAAAAGTATACTTAAAAAAAAAAAAAAAACTGCGTGCCCCCCCCAGGAACAACCAGCCCCGGGCTCTGCAGACCCAGTACTGGTGGTGCTATATACAGTATATATATATATATATAAATATATATATATATATATATAGTATATATATAGTATATACTATATATAGGGGACAAAAGATGTATGAGGCACAACCAGCACCAGGCTTTTCAGAACCAGTCCTGGTTGACAAACTACGGGGGACAAACAACGTAGTGGTCTCCCGTATTCAGCGCAACCAACACTGGGCTCTGAGCCGGTCCTGGTTCTCAAAATACAAAGGAAAAAATGTGTAGGGTCCCCTTGTATTCACCAGAACCAGCACTGGACTTTTTATAGTGGAGGAGTAATGCCACAGCCAGGGGAGGCCTATCACTGGGCCCCCCAGCCGAAGTATCACCCCTGACCGCTAGTCAGCCCAGGCCAGGGATCCTTTGGGAGTTAGGGACCCCCCATAAAGGGGTCCCCTTCTCTAGGGCCCCCCAATCACGGCTCGTGGCAGCCATCTTTACATTTCAAAAATAGCGCTGAGGCACCATTTTTTAAATGGGCATCGCGGTTCTCACCATTGAAGGCATTGGTAAGAACTGCTCATTGGCTGAGAGGCGGAAGGCTCTCCTCTATCAGCCAATGAGCGCTCCGCCCCGGGGCTTTCTATAGTGAAATCCCGCTGCAAACCTGCCATTCGGGTAGTACTATCCTTAGAGGACAGTACTAAGGTCCGTGGGTCCGTGTATTTTGTTGTTGTTTTTTTGCCAAGACCCCGGATTGCCTACTTTGGAACGAAGAGGTCCTGATCCAAGCATAGGAGGAGGCGAGTATAGATTTTTTATTACAGGTACACCATTGGATTATCTACTTGGACAAGTGGACGTGATTGGATTCAGGCATACATAGGTGAGTATGGGCTCTATTTATTAACATTATTTTTACTAAAATAAAGTGAAAAAGGGTGTTTTCACACCCTTTTCACATTATTTTAGTTTCACCTGTAGTTATTACAGGGCAATTGGAGTAGAATTAGTAAAATTCTAGTCCAAACCCCAGTATCACTTATTTTTAGTAAAGCAGATCGCATTTCCCATAATTGTAATGGGAAATGTGATCCGACCACAGTTACTAAAAATAAAATGTAAAAAAATACCGGGTGAAGCCCTGTGACAATAACGCCACCTGGAGGTGGCGTTATCCAGGGTCTCCCCCGGTTACCGGGCTCCCACTCTGCTCTAACGGGGAGAGCAGAGGCGGGAGCCGGTACCAGTAACCAGCTATGTGGTCTAAACAGACCGCAAGCTGATTGCTGTAAAAAAAAGAAAAAAAAATTAAACATTTTTTTTTTTTACTTACCTGAATCCAGGGACCGGTGATCGGGCCTCCAGTGATGGCTCCTCTCCGGTCAGTTGGTCTCCCATAGTACACTGGGGGCCGGTCATCAGGTGATCGGACCCCAGTGCAGTATGGGAGATCACCTGATCGGGAAGCCCGGAGAAGATCACCGGAGGCCAGGAGGATGCAGGTAAGTGTAATGAAGGGAGGGGGGGGTCGCGGGGGGCCGCGATCGTGGGGGGCGGGGCTTAGCGCCGGGGGGCGGGTAGCAGCGACTAGAGTGCGGATGGGATCCGCAGGGACAGAGCTTTATCGCAAGCTCTGTCCCTGCAAGGGATTTATAGTAAATCCCTGTGATATTGCCTGAATTCGCAATGCGAATTCACTCGGTAATATCACACTACAATCCGTATTCAATATGCGGATTGTAGTAAATAGAGCCCTATGTGAGATAGTGTGTACATGTGTGTGCATTTGTGTGTTAATAAACATTTACTTTCAACGATGTGTGTGTCTTGTGTTTATTTTAATATTTATTTTGCTGTGTAACTACAGGTACCAGCAGGCCCGTAATGCCCCGCATGCTGGGGTACTTGTGGTTCTCCAAGTACCAGCATGCGGGGGAGGCTTTCTGGGAACTGTAGTTCCACAGCAAAAGACAATATTTTTTAACACTTTACTTGCACCACACTATTCACAATCAACTCGGGTCCCACCAGTCAGGGGTGTCGAGGATAGCCCGAGCTATCAGCCTGGGCTTGGGGTACCCCGGAGAGGTGAACCCCTTTATTGGGGGGTCCCCAGCTCCCCAGGGATCCCTGGCCTGGGCTGACTAGTGGTCTGGGGTGATGCTTCAGCTGAGGGGCCCGGTGATAGGGCTCCCTGGCTGTGGCATAACCCCCCCACCCCCACTAGAAAGGGTCCGGTGCTGGTTTTGGTGAATACAGGGGGACCCTATACATTTTTTCCCTGCATTTCCAGAACCAGGACCGACTCAGGGCCTATTCAGAGACCCTGCGGTAGGGTCTCGTGGCCGCAAGCCCTGGAGTGATTTTGGCTCTATCAGAGCCAAAATCACTCCCACTGACATCACTAGTGATGTCAGTGGGGCCGGACCCAGACGGTAGGCGTTCCCATGGGAACGCCTCCGTCTGGCAGCCATGCCCCCGGCACGCCCACCAAAGGGGGCGTGCTGTCAGTCACCATCAACAGCACGCCCCCTTTGGTGCGAGACCCGGAGCGACAGCTTGATTGTCGCTATGCGGGTCTCGCGCATGCACACGACGGAGCTCCCTCCGTCGTGCGCATGCGCATTAGGGCACCATCGACCCGCTTGGGAGCATCCTGCACTCGCGAGCGGGTCTGAATTAGGCCCTCAGAGCCCAGTGCTGGTTGCACTGAATATGGGGGACCCCTATGTTGTTTGTCCCCCATATTTTGGCAACTAGGTTTGTTTCTGAATAGCCTAGTGCTGGCTGTTCTTAATACGGGGGACCCCTATGTCATTTGTCCTTTGTATTTAGCACCACCAGGACTGGGTCTGCAAAGTCCTGTGCTGGTTGTTCATATTGGGTGGGGGGAACGCAATTTTTTATATTTTTATTTTACACTTTAATTTTTTTTAAACACAGCAGCACAGACGGATCTCACTGAAACCGTCCATGCATCTGTGTTTAATTTATCACACACAGATGCAGGCATCACGTATCTCCCAGATCCATGCATGTTGCATCTGTCTGCCACTGGGCACCGCAGCCCTCACCGCCACCGCCGTAGCCTGCACCGATGCCACCGATCGCGTCATCGTGGCCCGCCCCCTCTTCACAATGATGAAATTAAAAGCATTGTGAAGCCGGGGAAGCCGACCCTGATGACGCGATTCGCGCTGAATCGCGTCATCAGGGTCGGCTTCCCCGGCTTCACAATGCTTTTAATTTCGTCATTGTAAAGAGGGGCCGGGCCGCTGCGGGGGTTTCTATTAGTAGTCTGGGGAGGGGGCAGGCAGCAGCCGGGAGGCTTGCCTGCCTTCCCGGGGGGTCGGGAGTGGCACCCCATATTTGGGAGGCTCCCAACCAATAGGTAGGGTAGATAAGTCTGACTAAGCTGTGTTAGAAGATAAAGTGAACAGTGATAAGGTACCAGCCAATCAGCTCCTAACTGCCATGTCACAGGCTGTGTTTAAAAAAGGGCAGTTAGGAGCTGATTGGCTGGTACCTTATCACCGTTCACTTTATCTCCTAACACAGCTTAGTAAATAGATCCCATAGAGAGAGAGAGAGAGAGTTGGGTGGACCTGGGGCATGTGCCAGTTCCACGAAGTATAGATGTGGAATGTGGTTGGTTTTGCAATAGTGGGAATTTCACAAACTATTTAAATGAGCTGTGAGTGGGGGAGAGTGGGGGAGAGTGGGGGAGATGGCGCATTTAGAGTGGTGTTCTCAGATTTTATCTCTCAGCAACACGCTGTGACTTTTCCGCTAGCTCAGAGCTCATCAATATGGAGAAATGCTTTTCGTGGGAATAGGACTATCTTGTATACAGAAGATCCTATATTAAGTCAATGCTGGGAAATTCAAACAGATTGTATATGTCAGTGAGCTGTTTTTATCTTTTGCCAAAGTTTCTGACTTTTCCAGAAGTTTAGTTAGGTTTACCCTCTTTGCTCCTAAGTTTCCTACTGTGATTGGGGCGTCTGGCTATGACCATCTAATGACAGATTTGGCCCGACTCCAGGCTTGCCTACCATCCCGATTTGGCCGGGAGCCTCCCGATTTTCGGGTACCGCTCCCGGCCCCCCGGAAAGGCAGGCAAGCCTCCCGGAAGCCTCCGACCCTCCCGTCCTCCCCCCTGAAAAGATTAGAAACCCCCGCAGCGCGGGAGCCGGTGACGCGATTCGCGCTGAATCGCGTCATCGCGGCCCCGCCCCCTGCTTCACACTGCCGAAAATAACGGCATTGTGAAGAGGGGCGGAGCCACGATGACTCTATCGTGCGGCTCCGCCCCCGGCTCCACCCCCAATGTACCACCAACTGGCTGGCCCGCCCCCGGCTCCGCCCCAATTACCCCCCCCCCCCCCCGCTGTTAGCCGACAATCAGCTCCGCCTCCCGGGGCTCTGCTCGCCCATTATGCTTAGACGGGGTGTAATGTGAGGCCACGCCCCCGGTGAATCATGACACTCCCTGTGACACATGGCCACACCCAATGACGCTTGGCTATGCCCACAGAGAGAATGGCCGGGCCGATTTTTAGCCAAAGTTTAAAATCCTTGCCTGGTATTATCTCTGCAATTGTTTCTATATTATTTTACAGTGAAATCTGCCACAAGTGCTCTTTAAAATTGTTTTGTAAAAGTGCAAGAGGTGGATGCAGTTTTAAGACTGTGGACCTCATTCAGAGGCGCTCCCAAAATGCGACCGCTCGGTCTGAATGAGGGTGGCCTCATCTATTTTTCGACCCGGCCTCCTGGCCGCTCACTAGGCTGTGGGTGACCACCCACAGTTTTATCGAGCGGCCAGGTTGATGGTCGCGATGGTCAAGACCATCGCGACCATCGGGGCTTGCGACGAGACCCTTGTGGTAGGGTCTAGTCTGCCGCAAGCCCCAGAGAGCTTCCGGCTCTAATAGAGCCGGAAGCTCTCCCACTGACATCACTGATGATGTCTGTGGGGCCGCCCACAAACGGCAGGCGTTCGTTTGGGAATGCCTCCGTTTGTGAAGCCACCCCCCCGCCACGCCTACAAAACGGGGCGAGTTGTCGACCACCATCAACAGCCGCTCATTTTCTAGTAAGCCCTGGAGCAAGAGAATTTCTCTCTCGCTCCAGGGCTTGCGCGAGCGCAGAGCCCAACATCAACCTGCTTGCGAGCGGGTCTGAATGAGACCCTGTGTTTTAAATGGGTCTGGCAGAGGCACATCTCTTTCAAGAGGAAAGCTTGGACAGTATCAAATGTTAAGCCCCAAACTGTAGCACTAAAAATAACTTTTTGGAATCCTGATTCCCATGTCATAATTAGTCTTCCTGCCAAATTCCTGCTGACTGAGTTGAGCTCCGATCTCTAAACATTGCAGTGCACTTGCTCGTCACACGACATCCAAGGTGTCCATCAGTGTTCAAGGCATACCCCCATTTTCAGAGTCATGCCTCTACTAGCTCTCTTTCTGTGCAGCTTAGTGCCCGTGGTGTGGCCCACCACCAGCTCTGGAAGCAGTGTCTGACTATACAGAAGAGAGGCTGAGCTGTTCCTGCCTCATCTCTCCTATTCCAGCACTCCCAGGGAGCTCCACATATCTGGTAAGTGTTAACTAGAGAAATGACTGCAGTAAACAAAGAAGAGGTTTATAACAGTGCCGTAGCTAACGCTGCCAGCGCCCGGTGCAGGCCACTCTCCTCCGTATGATGTCACGAGGGGGTGTGGCCTGCCCTCGGCACCGGGAGCGGGTGGTTACAGCAATGCCCGGAGCTGCAGTAAGGGCAGTGTTGTGACCATCTAGGAAGCTCCAGGCACCCTGCTAGCCAGTTGCAGGAGCTGTGGGTGAGAGGCAGTGTCACCCACAGAGCACGTCGTACCGCTCGCACACCCCTAGTTACAGCCCTGGTTTATAAGTTATAAATATCTTCCTTGTATTATTCTAATCATTTTTATATGCCTGCATGTCCCTCACATAAATGTCCACCATGATGAGCTGCTTTTAAACACCCGAGCCATATAACCACAATAACCATAAATCATAGTAATTTAAAAGTGGTGGAATGAGGATATAAACATTGATACTCCTCAAATAAAATGCAATCAGTGTCAGCTAAGGTCAGAAAGCACCTGACAGATAGCATTTGCAGACCACAAAGGGAAGCTCACTCCGGCCAGAAGGAGCAGATCTCTGATCTTTACATATAAGCACACTTGTCACTCTCCCTGATTGGGGATGCAGTTATGAAGCCGACGGTCGAAATGCCGACCGCCGGCTTCTCGACTGTCTAATCCCGGCAGGCATCAAAACCCAGACGCCTGTCATTTTACCTACGCAGGGAGCTCGGACGCCCGGCATACCGACCGAAGGTAAGCCGGACAGCGGGCACGGACAGCTGCGGGGGGGGGTTAGGTTAGGGGCTCCTGAGGGGGACTTAGGGTTAGGCACCCCCCTGGGAGGGTAAGGGTTAGGTTAGGGGAAGGAGGGGTTAGGGTTAGGCACCCCCGGGGGGAGGTTAGGGTTAGGCACCCCCCCGGGAGACTTAGGTTTATGCTGCGGGGAAGGGGAGGTTAGGTTTAGGCACTTACAGGGGGGGTTAGGGTTAGGCACTTTGGAGGGTTAGGCACCCCTAAGGGCGGATTAGGGTTAGGGGGGGTAAGGTTAGTGAATACTTACAATTAGATATGAGCGGGTTCGGATCTCAGAGATCCACCCAAATTTCAGGAATCTGAGATCTCCCTGCCTGCCCTGGATCTCTCACCCGGGGCAAAACCCTGCAACCCTGCTGTCTGTCACGGCTCTCAGCCAATCAGCGATAAGCCCATTGAAAATGCACACAGAAGAAAATCCCCCGTCGCATGACACTGCCGGCACCCCCCCTGCCGACACCGCCGGCACCCCCACTGGCAGCATACCCCGCTTCCGACACTGCCGGCACCCCTGCACTGCTGCCCCACGTACTGTGGACACCGTCAGCGACCCCCACACTGCCGACACTGCTGACACTCCCACACTGAGGACACAACCAGCACCCCTGCACTGCCGACACTGTCAGCACACATGCACTGAGGACACCGCTGGCACCCCCGCTCTGCCGACACCGCCGGCACTCTGCATTGAGAACACCTCTGCACTGCCGACACAGTCAGCAAACCTGCACTGAGGACACCGCTGGCTCTGCCGACGCCGCCGGTACCCTTCACTGAGAACACTGCCAGCACCGCAGCACTGCCATTCTATGTACTGAGGACACAGCCAGCAACCCCCGCATTGCCGACACAGCCAGCAAACCTGCACTAAAGGCACCGCTGGCACCCCCCCACTGCTGACACAGCCAGCAAACCTGCACTAAAGACACCACTGGCACCCCCGCACTGCCGACACAGCAAGCAAACCTGCACTAAAGATACCGCTGGCATCCCCTGCACTACCGACATCACTGGTACCCTTCACTGAGGACACTGCCAGCACCGCAGCACTGCCATTCCATGTACTGAGGACACCATCAGCAACCCCGCTCTGCCGACCCTGCTGTCACAGTAAGTGAACTATTGGTGTATCCAACCCACACTGTATAACACACTGTATCCATGTTGGAAATTAGAAGCTGAACTGACACGTTAGTGCCGCCCACTGTGTCACTTAGCTTAGTAAGCCAGCTAGCTGGATGCAACCTTTTGGCCTTAACTAGATGAAGCAAATAATATTGTGAGGTGGTCAAAATTGATTGAAAATTACTGGAAATAAATGTTATTGAGGTTAATTATACCGTACTAACTAAAACAGGCCCATTTTATGTGATTTTAGCTGTTTTTAAAACACAAAAACAAAACACGGAGGTGAGGTTTTGGCAAAACCAATCCAGATCCAAAACCAGGGGGATCCAGATCCAAAATCAAAACCAAAACACAAGGGTCGGCGCACATCTCTACTTAAAATACTTACCTGTCGGGATCTTCACTGCCGGTCTTCCAGCATCAGAATTTGAACTGTCCGGCGATATTTCATACCGATCCCCCTGATTGCACCTAACCCCCCATTATGAGGCTGTTAAATAAAAAAATACCCAGCGATATATACATTCAAATGGGATCATTAGTATAATTTCCCTGTATTGGTTATATAAGGCACAATAGTATCAGTGTGTTTTCATCAACAAGTAGATCCAACTGCTTTGGGGCTCATTTACATTTGGATGTAAATTAATTTTACAGGACCCCTCTCACCAGGGGCGTCTTTAGAGACGGGACGGGGGATGCACACGGGTCCCCTCCTCTCACCCCGGCGACCGACAGCCCACTGACGCAGCTGGCCGGCAACCGCAGAATCAGTAGGCTCTGGGCACTAGAGTGTGCCCAGAGTCTACTGCGCAAGCGCAGATCGCCGGGGAAATGGCGCGGCTGCCATTTTCCTGGCGATATACTCACAGCGCATGCGCAAAAAGCTGGAAAAATGGCCGCGGCGGTCGTTTTCCAGTGTTTTCAGCAGCGCTGAGAGACCCGACGGGGGAGGCCCACACCGCACACCCTGTACCCATCTAGTCTTTATACTTACCTGTCTGTTGTCTCGCCTAGCCGGTGCTGCAGAGCAGCAAAGATCACTGGGAAAATGATGGCGGCCATTTTCCCAGTCATTTGCGCATGTCCAGTATTTCTGTCCCCAGGAAAACGTCGTGGGCGCCATTTTCCTGGAGACCTGCGCACTAAGCTAAAATTTGCTCTATTGCACATGCTGCGGCACCAATAGAGAGAGGAGGGGGCCCACACTGAGGGCCTGATTCACTATGGATGGCTATTCTGCTTCTACGCACGCAAAACAGTTGCTAATATCAGCGGTGCCTTGTAAAGGTTTGCATTCGCATTGTGATCGCAACCTGATATAAAGACATCCACTTCCCCTTACTCACATCCGTATGCATGGCCAACATAGAGAAACAATCGACAACATCGAGTAACATCGGACCCATGCGCACAGTTAATGAAGCCCAGACCTCACTCAGGAATTGCTTACTTCTGCGCACGTTATGAAGTCCTCAGGTGGCGTCTGGTTTGCAGTGGCTAATTTATGCACGCCCCTGCAATATTCGCCTGACCACCCCCCCATCACCACCCACAAATGGCACTTCCTGTCAATCACTCTGCCATGAGTCTGCATATACTCTGCAATCGCAGTCCTGAGCGCAGTGGCTAGTTCGCGCACACGCACTGTGGTGCATACACATTCGCAGTACGCATCAATTGACCAATTGCGTGCGTATAAGCAACTGCGTTCCTTGCTGAATCAGGCCCCGAGTCTGCGCACGGGCCTTCTCCTCTCTTAAAATGCCCCTGGATCCGCGACTCATATGTAAGCAGCAGTGCAGTAGCCAGCAATATATTTCTATTTATTCCTGCCCTCAGTGGCGCTTCCAACAGCCTGGTGCCCTAGGCAGCTGCCTAAAGCTGGCTAATGGTAGCTCCAGCCCTGGTTGTCAAAACTGAGCTACAGTGAGAGTTTTTAGAAGTGGAGATGTTGCCCATAGCAACCAATCAGATTCTACTTAACATTTTACTAGCACCTTTTATACGATAATAGCTAGAATCCGATTGGTTGCTATGGGCAACATCTCCACTTCTAAAAACTCTCACTTTAGTAAATATACCCCTAATAATCTGTAAAACTACATATATGCAAATTAAATGAATGGCTTGATGATAGCAGCAGCAATAGTTAGATGAAGGCAGCCTAATAGATCAAGACACTGATGTATATAGTCACAGTGCCAGAAAAATAATAGGAATCAAGTCCCAACACAGCAAGCGTTTCGTGTCAGTAAGCAGCGAGCTCTTAATCCGTTTCTGAGTAACAGTAATTATAGAATGATTGCTGGTTGTTATCAGTCAGTGTAAAGCTGGGTACACACTGTACAATTATTTCCTTCAGCTCGCTGAACTCTCGATTTGTCCTTGCAAGGAATAGTTCCGATAGTGAAGCGCAGGGCCAGATTAACAATGGGGCAGATGGAGCTACAGCTCCAGGCCTCCAAATAAAAATAGGCCCATCAACATGACAGAATGATTACCAGTTGCCTAACTGGCCATAAATTTTAAGTATTTAAATAGTTTTTCTAGTCCCCCGTCCCCCCCCCAAAAAACAAAATTATGCAATTTTTCTATTTCTATGTAATTAGGGAGACATTGTGGTCATAGTTTAGGGGGTGTATACACCAAGGTGACTCTGACCACAGCCACACAGCACCGTTCACAGCTCTTCCCCTTCTCAGTATAGGCCCTTGAACATTTTCAGCTCCAGGCCCATGTAGGCCTTAATCCGGCCCTGGTGAAGCGTACACACTAGAGATGTGCATCAACCCCCGTATTTTGGTTTTAGATCCGGATTCATCTTTGTGTTTTGGTTTTGCAAAACAACCCTCACGTGTTTTGGTTTTGGTATTGATCTGTATTTAAAAAACAAACAAAAAAACCCAGCTAATTTGACGCCATTTTGACGTCTCAACATGCAATCCAAAACCCAAATTAGTTTTTTAAATCCGAATGCTGAACCGCAGGAAGATCCGTTCCGGGACTCGGTTCGACTCGGTACCCCCAAAATCAATTATTGTTGGTTCTCTGGGAACCGGACACGCTCGTCTCTAATCTCTAGTATACACTGTACAATTGTTTCTTCCGATCCTCCTATTTTTTTCTTCTATCAGTCGGAAGGAAATTCTGTATTGTGTCCCTGCACAGATTTACATATGCACGGCCAGAACTAAAATATCTGAAGACCTGTCATCGGGAGATCAGTCATCAGCACATAACCCGCTGCGGAATGTTTACAATACCATGACCAGATTTATTGCATTTTATGAGCAGCCCAGAAGGTGCGGTAATTTGATAAGACAGATTATCTGAGCTAAAAGGAGATTGTATGTGGACAGTGGCTAACTAGGGTCTTTGGAGCCCAGGGCAAGTTTAAGAATGGCACCTAACACACACACTCCCATTTAAAGTATGAATATTGCCATTTTAAACATAAGAGTATTTGTGTCTGCTACAAATCCTGCTGATAGCATGAAAACTGCCTGGTTAACACATGTTAATACTTTTATATTCTGAAATTCTGCTAACAACTTATTAGAAATCAGCCAGTGCCTGTTTGCATACACTACCTGGGGAAACTATGGCCTATTAAGCCTGCTTATGCTGGTTGTGTGATTGCTATATTACAATCTACGCTACAAGGTGCTTAAAATCAAGCAGAGGGCCTGATTCAGACCCGCTCGCGAGCGCTATGTGCTCGCAAACGGGTCGATGGTGGCTCAGTGCGCAAGCGCACGATGGGGCCGGCTCCGTTGTGCGCATGCGCGAGACCCGGATAGCGACGGGCAAACCGTTGCTCCGGGTCTCGCTACAAAGGGGGTGTGCTGTCGATGTTGAGTGACAGCACGCCCCCTTTGGTGGGCGGGCCAGGGGAGTGGCTGGCCAAACGGAGGCGTTCCCATGTGAACGCCTCCGTTTGGGGGCGGCCGCACTGACATCACAAGTGATGTCAGAGGGAGAGATATCGACTCTGTTAGAGCCGAAAACTCTCTGGGGCTTGCGGCCACGAGACCCTACCACAAGGGTCTCGTCGCAAGCCCGATTGACGTGATGGTCTTGACCATTGCGACCATCTTCCTGGCCCCTCGCTATAGCTGTGGGTCATCACCCACAGCTATGCGAGTGGCCAGGAGGCCGTTCTAAAAAAATAAAAGACCGGCCCTGATTCAGAGCGAGCGCTCTGTCAGAGCGTCCGGCTCTGAATCAGGCCCTCTGTTCACTCCTATGGGCTACTTGAGAAACAGAGGCTTGCTTTCACTGGTTAAGGTTGACTGTGAGACTGTCATTCTAAAAGCAACTCTGCCACTGGTGTTGACTTGCTCGGTGTGAATTAATAGGCTTGTGGCTCCAATTATCTGTTCTACATTGGAGTTGGACATGTGTGACTTTATAGAACAAGTGGTTGTGCTATCTGTACAAAGGCCCTCATTCAGAGCCGTACGCTCTGAGCAGAGCGCACGCTCTGCATGAGGGCCGGGCTCCATTTTCATGGAGCGTCCTCCTGGACGCTCGTATAGCTGTGGGTCACCACCCACAGGCTATACGAGCGTGCATTTTGATGGCCGCGATGGTCGTGACCATCGCGACCATCGAAATTGCGAGCCGGAGCCTGCGGTTGAGGTTTTCAACCGCAAGCTCCGGAGTGATTTTGGCTCTATCAGAGCCAAAATCACTCCCACTGACATCACTAGTGATGTCAGTGGGCCGGCTTCTGACGGGAGGCGTTCCCGTGGGAACGCCCCCGTCAGGGAGGCACGCCCCCGGCACGCCCACCAAAGGGGGCGTGCTGTCAATCAACATTGACAGCACGCCCCCTTTGATCGGACACAACGAGCGAAGGAAAGTCCTTCGCTCGTCGTGTCTGGCGCATGCGCACGACGGAGCTCCCTCTGTCGTGCGCATGCTCAGTGCAGACCATCGACCCACTTGCGAGCGGACAGCCGCTCGCGAGTGGGTCTGAATCAGGCCCAAAGTCCCTTTTGGACAGATACAGACCACATTATAGACTGATAAGAACAGAAAGCTTTTGTAACTCCAGTTTCCCACTGAAGTGCTGGACTTTGCTTACTTGCAGTTAACCCTGAAAAGAACTGTCTTCTATCACTATTTTTCATTTATGTTATTGACATGTTTAACGGTGTTTGCTCATAGTTAAAAACTGGAGAGAACTGCACACATACCTGATTTCTATTCTCAGGGGGACACTGTGCTTACTCATAACTAAAACTGCAAAACTTGTGTCACTTATTATTATTGCTTTCGAGATAAAACTGAACTGTTTATTACTAAGTTGAAAGAATTGTATTGCTGTCATTGTTATGATACACTGCCTTCTAGTAAGGGGTGTCAGCCGACGCCGGCTTCCCGACTGTGAAATCCCGGCATAGGAATAATGATAGGCGTCAAAATACCAACCCCTGTCATTATTCAGACGCCGACATAACGATGCCGAACGAAGGTAAGAAGCATGTCAGGACCTCTTAGCCTGCAGAAGGGGGGGTTAGGTTTAGGGACTCCTGGGGGGACTTAGGGCCTGATTCAGAGCCGCTCGCAATTAGCGCTCGCTCGTTCAGAAAAAAGGGGTGGCTATTCAAATGAACCGTACGCTCCTTGCGGTCTGTTGCCGCCTCCATGCCTGAACGAGCGAACAAAACATGCGCTCGTTTATTTGATAAAAACGCCCCCTGGCCGCTCGCATCATACGTCATGTCCGCTATTTATTAGATTAATCGAGTACATCGAACAGCGTATGAACTGCTCGCTATTCTTGTGGTTGGTTTTTGCTACCACAATTTTGCGAGCAGTTCTGGCTATAAAACAACCCAGTGACGTGGTCAATGACGCTGCTGTATTAATTATGCACACCCATAAAATGCCCGCTTTGACCTTTAGGCACGCCTGCGTTCTGAACTCCACTTCCCGTTTTCAAGCACCTTCCCCTGTTACCACCCACATACGCCTCCTCCTGTCACTCAAAATAGCAGGCACTCGCTATATAGCGAACAAACGATTTTCGGCCGCACTGACTGGTTCGCGCATGCGTATTAAAAACCGTACGCATGCGCAGATGTGTGAACATCGCTTGGAACGAGCGTACTGCCGCTTACGAGCGGCTCTGAATGAGGTCCTTAGGGTTAGGCAGCAGCCCAGGAAGGTTAGGGTTAGGCTAGGGGGAGGGGGGGTTAGGCACCCCCGGGGGGAGGTTAGGGTTAGGCACTAGGGGGGGGTTAGGGTTAGGCACCCCTAAGGAGGGTTAGGGTTATGGGGGGGAGAGCAGAGGGTTAGGGTTAGAAGAACTTACAGAGATTTTCAGATTTCTGCCTTCCAACGTCGGTATTACATCTGCCGGGATTAAGTCCGGCGGTATGTCATACCGATTCCACTGGAGGAACTGGTTTGTAAGATTTAGCAATGCATTGTTGCAGAAGTTGTATTAATCCACTTTGGTAGAATTAGTTACAACTTTGCTGAAATAGCTGTGTTCTTTCATAAAACCGATCGAAAATGTACTATTTGTTCGTATGAAGCAAATTTCTTATCTCATACAATAAAATAGGGTACAAATTGTAATGGGGCGTAAATTGCTCAAGCTGAAAATCTCCAGAAAACCGTCAATTGCAAACACTTCTGCAAGTTGTTAATAAATATATTCATGGGGCACCTTTTATTTGATAATAATAAAAAAATAACAATTTTATTACATAGAAAATACAATATATAATAAAAAATTAAGGATGGCGATATTATTAATAGATGAAATAAGCAAAGGAACATTTTAAAGTTAGCTAGTATGTTCTGTGTGTGCTTAAAATGACCAGCAATAATTATCAGCTATTCAGGATCTATAAGATATAAATTCAGCTTGTCATAAAATGGGGCATAGAGGTTAGGGGGCCTAGCGATGCCAGTTTATTTGCTAAGCAACAAAATCCAATTTGGGGTTCAGACAATTTTGCTCCGAATAGCAAAAATTTGGCTCTATGGAGATCTTAAAACACATTTGTAGTCTCCGTAGACCCAAATATTTCAAGACAGTGATGAAATGTTACACCCCTGAGAACTGAGATATCGTCTTTGTGTATTTCAGACCCACGTGTGTAAGTTTAGTCTCCATAAAGAGACACTGGAGTGGGTATTGCCACAATATATTGTGGGCATGAGCGTGGCTACTCCTCCTCGGCTGGCCAAAAAACCCTGGGCAGGAACGGAAGATTTTTACAATCCCTTTCCCTGAACTCCAGTCCTCCACCTGGGCAAATTTACTAAAGGTCGATCCATATCTATCAACATTGATGGACTTTCCAAATGCAAAATCTGCATCCGTAGGGTTTCAACTTCAATCGGAAATCCCATTGATGCTGAACGATTTACAATGGTTTGAAATCGATTAAAATCAACCTTTAGTGCATTTACCCCTAATTGTCTGAGGCTGCACAAAAGCTTTCACAGTTTAATTATTCAACATACAGAACAAACCGAACAGACAGGCAAAGAGCGCTGAGGTGGGCGTCCAGTGTCCCCTGTGGAATCAGAGAAAAGGATTTACCGGTAGGTACCAAAATCCCATTTTCTCTTTCATCCACTAGGGGACACTGGAGGTGCTTACGCTGGGGACGTCCCAAAGTTTTCCCCACGGGCGGGAGCGCTCTGCGGCGCCTGCAGGACAAGGCGTACAAAACGGGATGCTGACGTAGCAAACGTATCAAACTTGTAAAACTTGACAAACGTGTGAACTGAAGACCAAGTAGCCGCACGGCACAACTGTGACGTGGAGGCTCCTCTACCGGCCGCCCATGACGCACCCACAGAACGTGTGGAATGAGCCGAAATGGAGGAAGGAGGACGATGGTCAGCACTATTATAAGCCTGATGAATAGTCAGCCGGATCAAACGTGCCAAAGTCTGCTTAGATGCCGGCCAACCCCTCCGAACAGCATCATAGAGGACAAAAAGCGACTCAGATTTACGGAGAGACGCCGTCCTGGCAACATAGATGCGGAGAGCCCTAACCACATCCAAGGTAGAAGATCCACCAGAGTCCTCCCGCAACGACGGTACGACAATAGGCTGATTGATATGAAAAGCCGACACAACCTTGGGAAGAAAGGAGGCTACCGTCCGGAGTTCCGCCCTATCAGCATGAAACACAAGGTACGGTGGCCGACAGGACAGAGCACCCAATTCCGAAACTCGACGAGCCGAAGTGAGAGCCAGGAGGAGGACAGTCTTCCAAGACAAGTACTTAAGATCAACCTCCTCCAAAGGTTCAAACATGGGCGACTGAAGAAACTGAAGCACTAAGTCTAGGTCCCAGGGAGCTATCGGAGGTACAAAAGGAGGCAGCACCCGCAAGACTCCTTGAAGAAACGTCTGCACCTCAGGAATGAGGGCCAATTTTCGTTGAAAGAAAATGGAAAGGGCAGAAACCTGCACCTTTAGAGTTCCTAGCCGAAGACCAGAATCCAGACCAGTCTGAAGGAAAAGTAGAAACCGGGACAACCGAAAAATTCTAGACGGAAGACCCCGACTAGAACACCATGAGATATAAGCACACCAGATGCGATGATAATGCGCAGCCGAAACTGGTTTCCTGGCACCTAGCATGGTGGGAATAACCGCGCCCGGGATGCCCCTGCGTCTTAGGATATCGGTTTCAAGAGCCACCCCGTTAAACGCAGTTGCGCTAAATTGGGGTGTACGAATGGGCCCTGCTGTAGAAGATCCGGGTGTAGAGGAAGGGGCCACGGATCGTCTGACAATAGGGACCGAAGGTCCGAGAACCAACTTCTCCGAGGCCAGTTCGGAGCTACAAGAATTACAGAGGCTGTTTCTTGTTTTATCCTTTTTAGAAGACGAGGAAGAAGCGGAATCGGAGGGAAAATGTAAACGAAGTCGTAGATCCACGGACTTGTCAGGGCGTCTACCTCTGCTGCCTGCGGATCCCGAGTTCTTGAAACATATACTGGGAGCTGACGATTCAATCGCGACGCCATGAGGTCCACCTGAGGACATCCCCATCGACGTATCAGCGCGTTGAACACCTCTGGATGAAGCATCCATTCCCCGGGATGCATATCCTGTCGACTCAGGTAATCCGCTTCCCAGTTGTCCACACCCGGTATGAATACTGCCGACAGGATTACTGACTGTCTTTCGGCCCACCGAAGGATCTGAGTTACTTCCCGCATAGCCATGCGACTCCGAGTCCCTCCTTGGCGGTTGATGTAAGCGACGGCCGTCGCGTTGTCGGACTGAACTCTTACCGGACGAGCCTTTAGCAAGTCTGTTGCCTCTATCAGAGCATTGTAAATCGCTCTGAGTTCCAACACATTTATCGGCCACTTCTGTTCTCGATGGGACCATCGACCCTGAAAGTGATGATCGAGGACTACAGCTCCCCAACCTCGAAGGCTGGCATCTGTTGTTATAATGATCCAGTCCCACACTCCGAATCTTCTGCACGCTAACAGATTGGTGGATTGCGTCCACCAAAGAAGGGCCACTCTGGTACCGGGGTTCAGACGGATCTGTCGATGAAGAAGCAGATGAGACCCTGACCCCTGTGATAGCAGTTCCAGCTGAAACTCCCTGGAGTGGAATCGACTGAACTGTAGCGCCTCGAAAGCTGCTACCATCTTCCCCAAGAGGCGCAGACAAAGAAGCAGGGACACCTTCCTTGTTCTGAGGACCAGCTGAACTAACAACCGGATATCCCGGGCCTTGTCTAATGGAAGAAAAACCCGTTGTGAGGCCGTATCCAAGATCATGCCCAGAAAAAGAAGTTTCTGGGACGGAGTGAGATGTGATTTTTTGAAGTTGATTGTCCAACCGTGTTGGATTAGGGTCTGATATGTCAGTAAGGCCTGATTTGATAGAAGAGATACCGATGGAGCCTTGATTAACAGGTCGTCCAAATAAGGGATTATGTTCACTCCTGCTGACCGAAGGAGAGCGATCATTACTGACATGAGTTTGGTAAAGACGCGGGGAGCCGAGGATAACCTGAACGGCAATGCCCGAAACTGATAATGATCCTTCAATATGGCAAAACGCAGAAAGGCCTGGTGAGGTTCCCAAATGGGGACATGGAGATAGGCATCCTTGATATCCATGGATAATAGGAACTCCCCTGGTTCCAAGCTCTCTATGACTGACTGCAGAGACTCCATTTTGAAGCGATAAATCTTCAGATACAGGTTCAAAGACCTGAGGTTTAAGATAGGCCTGACCGAGCCATCTGGTTTTGGTACTACAAACAGGTTCGAGTAAAACCCCAAACCTCTCTGATGTTCCGGGACCGGAACTAGTACAGATGATACTACTAGAGACTGGATAGCCTCCTGTAAAACCTTTGCCTTGCTTGCAGACGTTGGCAGACTTGTGGTGAAGAACCGAGGTGGAGGGGGGACTTCGAAGTCTATTCGGTACCCCAGGGAAATTAGTCTGCGGATCCACGGTTCTGTAGAGGTCTGGTTCCAAACCTGTTGAAAATCTTTCAGGCGGGCTCCTACTGCAGGAGGTCCCAGGTGGGATGGAAGACCGTCATGCCACCTGCTTTTCCGCTGGTTTAGGCTCTGGTCTACGTGCAACAGGGTGTGGACGACCTCTACCTCTGCCACCTCTATGTTGCGTGGGAGCACCTCTGGCTCTACCACGAAAGGAATGTGGCGCACGAAAGGACTGAAAAGAAGGTCCATTATAAGATCTCCTGGGAGCTGGAGCAACCGACGGAAGGAAGGAAGACTTACCCCCCATGGCCTGGGATATCCATTTGTCCAGTTCCGGGCCAAACAGCATATCGCCTGTGAAAGGTAAACCCTCCACCGCACGCTTGGATTCTGCATCTGCTTGCCAAGCGCGCAACCACAGGGCTCTGCAGGCTGAAATAGCAGAAGCAGATATGCGAGAACTAATCTGACTAATATCTTTCGAAGCTTCTCCCAGGAAAACTGCAGACTCCCGGATGTGTTCTGCTAGTAAACGTAACTCTGCTCTTGATGTACCAGAGTCCAAACCGGTAATCAACTGGTCAGCCCAGCCGACCACTGCCTTGTTAACCCAAGCGGTAACAAGGGTGGGTCTAAGTTGAGCCCCCGCTGCAGTATAAATTGATTTTAGCGTTGTCTCCAACTTACGATCCGAAGGATCTTTTAGTACCGTGGCTCCCGGTACTGGGAGTGCTGTTTTCTTAGAGAGACGTGAGACTGACGCATCGACTGGAGGGGGTGTTTCCCACTTTTCCATCATGGCTGATGGAAAGGGATAACTAGACGTAAACCGGCGCGGAATTTGGAACCGTTTATCCGGTTGCTTCCAGGCCACTGAGAGCTGCTGTTGAAGCTGCTGTGAGAACGGAAAAACCGTAGAGCTCTTTGGTCGTTCATGAAATAATTCACACTCCTGGGATGCAGGTAGTACATCCTCAGGTAGATTCAGAACTTTTCTGACCGCCAAAATTAGAGATTCCACCCCTGGAGAGGTGGACTCTAATTCTTGAGGAGAAGCGTCCTGTAACGCTTCTTCCAATTCCCCTTCTTCTGTTTCCTCCGTAGTGAGGAATTCTTCGTCCAACTCTTCTGATTGGAGAACAGTCGCCAGAGTATGCTTTTTTATCGGTCTTTGGTAGGAGGTGGAGGGTGCAGGCACCACTGTACCCATCACCTGTACAAGGGTGTCTAGAGACTTGGTTAGCCCTTCCACCCAGGGAGGTTGAGACCTACGTGCCTCAGCTAACTCAGATGTTAAATCCGTCATAACTCCTACCATGTCAGAGGCCCATGGGGGAGCAGGTGCGGCCGTAATAGCCATAGGCGGATCTATTGCTATACAAGCCTCACATAAAGTGGAGCATGCGGCTTGGATAGTTTGTTGTTACACTTAGAACAGACAAACATCTTTTGAGCCGCTTTTGTTCTGTTTGACATGGATACACAACAGTCACCCAGACACAGAGTACAGCAATGAAAAGAGAAATAGAACAGAAGGCTGGTATGGGACACAGAGGAAGAGGCACTCTTTCCCACAATAGATTCCCTGCCAAACACCCCAGTTACTCACAACCTCTTTGCCAGGGATGTAGCCAGGAGAATCAGCCTTCTGTAATCACTGCATACAGTCTGTAGTGGAGAGATGCAGTTCTTTTATGAGTTAAACATGGCAGCCACGCTGTGCACACAGCCCCTGCCGCGTTCTCTAGACAGGGAGCCGCTCTATTAGGACAGTGAGCCCGCGCTGTTAGGCTCCGCCCCCTTTCTCTATGCCCTAAGGGCTAGAAAATGGCTGCCCCCACCTGCAGGATCCTCTCCCCTCTGTGCAAGCCCCGCTGAGTAGGAGCCGCTAGCCGCGCTCATCAGCGGGGAGAGGGGAGAGAGTTGTATATAGTAAACAGCACTATCGCGCTCTAACAAGCCAGCGCTGGCCGCAGGACAGGGGACTGGGGATGCGCAGATGATTTATACTCACTGCGCTCCCCTCCGGACGGCTCCTCGTGAACAGCACTCACAGTTCTTCCGTGTGTGTGTGTGCTGTGTGCGGCAGTAAGGAGCTGTCAGATGCTTTTAGTGAAGCACTGCACACTCCTTCCTGTAACCCATGGAGGTAACAGGGTGCCAGTAACCCAGACCCCACCTTTAGAGAGGTGGGGAAGGGTACTCAGAAAAAAAAATGTAAAAGATGTAGAAAATAATAAAACAAAAATAAATAAATATATGTTAAATAAAAGAAATAAACTCTTTGACTTGCTGGAGCACAGCAGGTTGTGACCAGCTCCAAGGGCACATTTTCTAAACTGAGGGCTGGTGGGGCATAGAGGGGGAGGAGCTTCACACTTCTAAATTATTTAAAGTGCCGGCTCCAGCTATCCACGCCTCTATACCCCAGCGTAAGCACCTCCAGTGTCCCCTAGTGGATGAAAGAGAAAAGTGGTTCAACGCATTTGTCTGTAATAGTCAGATATCTATAGACAGGAAACATTATCATATGAATACACTAAGCAAAATACACCAAGTTACTCGCTTGATAATGATAATTATTTAGAATTATTGGAACAGCTTTAGCTACTTATATACTATGTAGAGAAATCTCCTACTGAGAACATTTATATGGCGAACATGCTGTATATAGCATTATTATGGTATCTAGGAGGGCGCTGTAGATACATTACATCACATTTACATTCTTATGGCTAACTGTGGATTTTGTACAGTCCTTGATTCTTCCTTTATATATTATTATAAGTTTCTAATAATTATATTACTACAATAACCAGATTGTTTACAGTATGATGTATCACGTTTACAAGATGGAGAAATGCGTAATAATTATAATACTACAATAACCAGATTGTTTACAGTATGATGTATCACGTTTACAAGATGGAGAAATGCATAATAATTATATTACTAGAATAACCAAATTGTTTACAGTATGATGTATAACGTTTACAAGAGGGAGAAATGTGTAATAATTGTATTACTACAATAACCAGATTGTTTACAGTATGATGTATCACATTTACAAGATGGAGAAATGCGTAATAATTATCATACTATAATAACCAGATTGTTTACAGTATGATGTATCATGTTTACAAGATGGAGAAACGCGTAATAATTATATTACTACAATAACCAAATTGTTTACAGTATGATGTATCACGTTTACAAGATGGAGAAACGCGTAATAATTATATTACTACAATAACCAAATTGTTTACAGTATGATGTATCACGTTTACAAGATGGAGAAACACGTAATAATTATATTACTACAATAACCAAATTGTTTACAGTATGATGTATCACGTTTACAAGATGGAAAAATGCGTAATAATTATATTACTACAATAACCAAATTGTTTACAGTATGATGTATCATGTTTACAAGATGGAGAAACACATCAGTGATTATTTCAAATATTGACTTGTCACCTTGCCACCTCATTATTTGGTCACCATCATGCTAGGACAAGCCGCTGCTTGACTGAGATCTAAAACAGCGGCTATCTGCTTACCATCTGCCTAACAGCTGACCTGCTTTCAAACAAGAGCCAGAAGCAAGGGGGAGAGACCAGATTCAGCATTCCGTCTGCCTGGCAATTTAAGGTGACGGCTGAGACTACACTGGTACATCCCATTGCAGTGTTTAAATAAGCCAATTTCTGCAAAAGAACTACAGAGTGGAAGCCGCAAGTGGAGATTCTGAACCGGACCAGCACCCCGTCCATCTGACATTGGGAAAGGACGGCTGGGTAACTACACTGACATATTCCTGCTGCACTCTTCAACACAGCCAGCTGATTAATAATAAGGCAAAATGCTGTTCTATCTCAAATGGATTTAAGCAGTGTTCCTACGTGCTTTAACGGAAGATGGTTGTTTGAACTTTATCAGTGGATATTTATGTTCTATATGTTTTCATAGGCAGAAACAAATGGCAGATTATATGGAGGTGAGCAATTAAGGAAGCTAAATATTAAATTTCATAATTAACACTGGACAATCAGAAATGTATGTTTAAGTGTGGTTAGAGCTTTATGATAAGTGGCTGTGGTCTATCTATAATGTTTATTTTCAGTGGCAAAAATAATAATTGTTTAGTACAGATGTATTTTAAAATGTTTTAGAACCCTCTTTGAGTGGTATATGTGATAAATATTTACAATTTTACTTCCTTTTTTTATGATCGCACGACAGCCGCAGGACTGTGATCATAATAGCAGAACTTGTTCTGCACATGCATTGAATGGGTCCTATGCATGCACAGTTACCCACCATCAAATCAGTACGTAAACCATCAAGCCCAGTAAACCTTAACATTGCCAAAAAAACATGAAAAACATGAAAAAAAATCCAAAAGTGGAAACACTGATGCAACCCAGGACAAAAACATGAAAAACAAAACAAAAAATGGAAACACTGGATGCATGGGACATAAGAGCATGGGTACAGCTAGGGGGATGGGGTGGCAGATCGGGCACGTGCCTCAGATGCCTGAGAAGATGCCTGAGAAGGGTTGGTGCCAAGCAGGGGAGCCAGAGCTGTAGCAGATGGATGAGTTAGCGATGGCCATGGAAGGCTGTACCTTCGATGGTCGATGATTTTAAACCATCATTAGAAACCATAGATGGTTTAGCTATCGATGGTCGAGTGCTCTGCTATGCATGCTATCGGACTGTCTCCGCCGTTGTTTGCTATACATCAGTGCTGTACCATCAATAGCAAAAGCACTTGCCATCAGTCCATGTCCAATGGTTGCAAATCATCGATGGTCCCTAGGATGAGTAGTAGCTCACCTCATTCTGCAGCGTTGCCCAGCCAGGACCCAGCTCCTCCTTTCTTGTACTGATTGGGATTGATAGGTGAGGAAAAAAGCACTGCTTCCTCTTCTACTGTTCTCTATCTACTGCAGTGTCCACTGCCAATCAGGATGACTCCTCTAAGACCCGCCCACTTTTTCAACTATTTGATCCTCACTCACACAGTTCATCTATGTTAAAACTCCTGGCTCACGCTGTCTGCTGCTACCAGGCAGTGACGACCATGGAATGCAAACTGCATTCCACCACAGCTCCTGGTGGTAAGATAACACCAGACTAGACCTAAACTGTTCTTTTAAGAGCAAGTATATTTTATCCTCTGCTCCACCAATCCGAAACGACAACATTAACAGGACACTTACAGCTGACAGCAAGATCTCTGCAGTCACACTTGAGTCAGGACCCCTCCTCCCCAATTAAAAAAAAACAGCAAGTGTCGATGGTGTGCCAATGGTGGAGTGTTCAGAACCACCTGCGGAGGTGCAGCGTGCGGGGCAGTGACAGTGGGCATCTCAGGGCTTGCACATTACAGCGCACGCTAGTACACAAGGGGAAGGCTGGAACTAGCACTTGTTTATTATCGCTGCTGCGGCTCCACAAAAAAGACGCGGCGAAGGCTGCATTAGTGCGCACTTCTGTATCAGACCTATAAGTGGCTGTGGATCTTTACTGGGAACATCCTCCTATTCTGGGTGTCTTTGCCTTTATTGTGGTTTGATAATGCATATATATATATATATATATATATATACTGTCAGGTCCATAAATATTGGGACATTGACAGAATTTTCAGATTTTGGCCTCTATTCACCACCACAATGGCTTTGAAATGAAACAAACAAGATGTGCTTTGACTGCAGAATTTCAGATTTAATTTAAGGGTAATTACATCCAAATTGGGTGAACAGTGTAGGAATTACAACGGTTTCTATATGTGCCTCCCACTTTTTAAGGGGCCAAAAGTAATGGGACTATCAACTGAAAAGCTATTTCATGGACAGGTGTGGGCTATTCCCTCGTTATTTCATTATCAATTAAGCAGGTAAAGGGTCTGGAGTTGATTCTAGGTGTGACATTTGCATTTGGAATCAGTTGCTGTCAACTCTCAATATGAGATCCAAAGAGCTGTCACTATCAGTGAAGCAAGCCATCATTAGGCTGAAAAATCAAAACAAACCCATCAGAGAGATAGCAAAAACATTAGGTGTGGCCAAATCAACTGTTTGGAACATTCTTAAAAAGAAAGAACGCACCGGAGAGCTCAGCAACACCAAAAGACCCGGAAGACCACGGAAAACAACTGTGGTGGATGACAGAAGAATTATTTCCCTGGTGAAGAAAAACCCCTTCACAACAGCTGGCCAAATCAAGAACACTCTCCAGGAGGTAGGTGTATATGTGTCAAAGTCAACAATCAAGAGAAGACTTCACAAGAGTGAATATAGAGGGTTCACCACAAGATACAAACCATTGGTGAGCCACAAAAACAGGAAGACCAGATTAGAGTTTGACAAACAACATCTAAAAAAGCCATTATAGTTCTGGAACAACATCCTATGGACAGATGAGACAAAGATCAACTTGTACCAGAGTGATGGGAAGAGAAGGAAAGGAATTGCTCATGAGTGAAGCATGGTGGTGGTAGTGTCATGGCGTGGGCATGTATGGCTGCCAATGGAACTGGTTCCCTTGTATTATTAATGATGTGACTGCTGACAAAAGCAGCAGAATGAATTCTGAAGTGTTTCGGGCAATATTATATGCTCATATTCAGTCAAATGCTTCAGAACTCATAGGACGGCGCTTCGCAGTGCAGATGGACAATGACCCGAAGCATACTGCAAAATCAACCAAAGAGTTTTTTAAGGCTAAAAAGTGGTATGTTATGCAATGGCCAAGTCAATCCCCTGACCTGAAGCCGATTGAGCATGCATTTCACTTGATGAAGACAAAACTGAAGGGAAAATGCCCCAAGAACAAGCAGGAACTGAAGACATTTGCAGTAGAGGCCTGGCAGAGCATCACCAGGGATGAAACCCAGCATCTGGTGATGTCTATGCGTTCCAGACTTCAGGCTGTAATTGCCTGCAAAGGATTTGCAACAAAGTATTAAAAAGTGAAAGTTAGATTTAGGATTGTTTAGTTTGTCCCATTACTTTTGGCCCCTTAAAAAGTGGGAGGCACATATAGAAACCGTTGTAATTCCTACACCGTTCACCTGATTTGGATGTAATTACCCTCATATTAAATCTGAAAGTCTGCAGTTAAATCACATCTTGTTTGTTTCATTTCAAAGCCATTGTGGTGGTGAATAGAAGCCAAAATCTGAAAATTCTGTCAATGTCCCAATATTTATGGACCTGACTGTATATATATATATATATATATATATATATATATATATAGATATAGATATATATATATATATATATATATACAGAGCCGTAGCTAGACTTTTGGTGCCCTGTGCCAGAAAGAGCATTGGCGCCCCCCTCATTTTTCAAAGGGACATAATGCACCCAAAAAAGGGGAATGGCCTCATGGGGAAGGGCCATGGAAGAGATAGGAGAGGCCAGGAGATGCTGGGGATGAAATAAGAGGAAGCTACAAGCAAGAATGATAATAAACAGAAATTTGACAGGCCCAAACAGCGCCCCCTGCCCTGTGGTGCCCTGTGCAATGGCACCGGCCGCACTACCCTAGCTACGGCCCTATAGATATATAGATAGATAGATAGATAGATATTTAAGTATCCAGGTCCCAAAGTCTTAATAGAGCGCATAAGTGTAAGTGGGGGGGAGAGGAGGGTCACGAAGCTGAGGGGTCTATTTTTTAAGCCTTGGATGGAGATAAAGTGAACAGAGATAAAGTCCCAACCAACCAGCTCCTAACTGCCATGTCACAGGCTGTGTTTGAAAAATGACAGTTAGGAGCTGATTGGTTGGGACTTTGGGGGTCATTCAGACCTGCTCGCGAGCGAAGGACGCTCGCAAGCGGGTCGATGTTGCATGCGCACGATGGAGGGAGCTCTGTCGTGCGCATGCGCGAGACCTGGCGATCGACGAGGAATACGTCGCTCGGGGTCTCGCACCAAAGGGGGCGTGCTGTCGATGGTGAGTGACAGCACGCCCCCTTTGGTGGGCGTGCCGGGGGCGTGGCTGGCAGACGGAGGCGTTCCCATGGGAACGCCTACCGTCTGGATCCGGCCCCACTGACATCACTAGTGATGTCAGTGGGAGTGATTTTGGCTCTGATAGAGCCAAAATCACTCCAGGGCTTGTGGCCACCGAGACTCTACCGCAGGGTCTCGTCGCAAGCCCGATGGTCGCGATGGTCTTGACCATCGCGACCATCAGCATGGACGCTCGCTATAGCTGTGGGTGGTAACCCACAGCTATGCGAGCGTCCAAGAGGCCGCTCCATTTTTAGGGAGGAGGGCACTGATTCAGATCGAGCACTCTGGTCAGAGCGTCCGGCTCTGAATCAGGACCTTTGTCTCTGTTCACTTTATCTCCATCCAAGGCTTAGGGCCTGATTCAGAGCCGGACGCTATTTGCGGTCGTTCGTCCAGAAAATAGGGGTGGCTATTCAAATGAACCGTTCGCTCTTTGCGGTCTGTTCACGCCTATATGTCTGAACGAGCGAACAAAACTTGCGGTCGTTTTTTGAAAAAAATACGCCCCCTGGCCGCTCGCATCCTACGTCATTTCCGCTATTGATTAGATTAATCGAGTACATCGACCAGCGTATGAACTGCTCTCTATTCTTGTGGTTGGTTTTTGCTACCACAATCTTGCGAGCAGTTCTGGCTATAAAATAACCCAGTGACGTGGTCAATGACGCTGCTGTATTAATTATGCACACCCTTAGAACGCCCGTTTTGACCTTTAAGCACACCTGCGTTCTGATCTCCACTCCCCGTTTTCAAGCACTTTCCCCTGTTACCACCCACATACGCCTCATTCTGTCACTCAAAATAGCAGGCATTCGCTATTTAGCGAACAAACCATTTTTGGCCGCACTGACTGGTTCGCGCATGCGTATTATGATCCGTACGCATGCGCAGTTGGGAAAACATCGCTCGGAGCGAACGAGCGGCCGCTTACGAGCGGCTCTGAATCAGGCCCTTAGTACATAGACCCCTAAGCCTTTGCCCTGGGTTACTGAGGGCTTGATTCATAGATTTACGCTAAAGCTACTGCTGCGCCAAAATCTGTAAATCTAACAGGCGCCTGGAATAGCACTGAGACACCCACCGGCGCCTTCACAATTCCATGCGGCTGCGTTAAAAGACAACAACATCGGTGGTGGAGCCTTTGATAATCGGCCTGCCAAGTAACCCTATGACGTGCAGAATGTCCGCGTGTACTGAGACACAGACACATTGGGGTACACACCCGCCGACATGCTCGCAATATATCAGCTGATTGATTGAATGGCCAATATATCACCCAGTGTGTACCTAGGGGGTCATCCAGACCCACTCGCGAGCGGCAGTATGCTCGCAAGTGGGTCGATGTTCCCCACTGCGCATGCGCACGACGGATAGTAGATCTAGAGATTAACTGACCATATCTGTGAATTGATAAGACATTGATTTATTGTCTGCTAACTATTCCGGCACTAACTACAAATTGGTTAGCTGGAGGCATTTAGCTGTGAACACATTCGGTATCCAATTACTTAGGATATGCCTACAGTATGTCTGTATTGTTACTCTGACTCGCAGAATGCAAAGAATTTGTACTTGCACAATGCCCCTAGTGAGTTATCAAAACACATATTAGGTCAGGGACACACTGAGGAGAGACACGCAATTTCCAACCCAGGAGCAGGCTTACCCCCAACCATCTGGCACCATACTTTCCTACACTCCTGGGACTGTCGGGAGCCCCATGAAAATCGTGTGCCACTCCCGACACCCAGCAAGAGTAGGCAAGTCCCCCGGAATGGCGGCCGGGCCCCCGCGTACGCCGCAGAAGTGGGTGCGATGGTGCAATTCGCGCTGAATTGCATCATCGTAGCCCCGCCCCCTGCTGTATTATGCCGGTAATATCGGCATTATAAAGCGGGGGCCGGGTTGTGATCACATCGCCCCCCCCCTCGCTCCACCTGCATAAACCACCCCTCACCCGCCCTGTTGCACCGACCTGGTGGCCCGTTCCTGGAGGGCGCTGGCCACATGTCGGTAAGTGTGTCTTGCACACTGATTGTCACATGTTTCACAAATTTTATTTATTATCAGTTACTTATGTTACTTATATAGCGCCCAGTGGCGGAACTAGCGGCGGTGCAGCAGTAAGTGTGTTTTGGGGGGTTTTTTTGTGTTTGTTTGTCTTATATATGTAGGGAGGGGCACTGTATAAGGCGCACTACTGGGGGCACTGCATAGGAGGACCACTACTGGAGGCACTGCATAGGAGGACCACTACTGGGGGCACTGCATAGGAGGACCACTACTGGGGGCACTGCATAGGAGGACCACTACTGGGGGCACTGTATATGGGGCACTACTAGGGGCACTGTATAAGGGGCACTACTAGGGGCACTGTATAAGGGGCACCGGGGCTGTAACTAAGGTGGTGCCAGCTGTGCCATGGCACAGGGCACCGCAGGGCAGGGGGCGCTGTTTCGGCCATTCAATTTTCCTGTTTATTATCAGTCTCACTTGTAGCTTCCTCTTCTTTTATCCCCAGCATCTCCTGGCCTCCCCTATCTCCTCCCTGGCCCTTCCCCATGAGGCCATGGCCCTCTCTCAGGTGCACTATATTATGTCCCTATTTATCCCCAGCATCTCCTGGCCTCCCCTATCTCCTCCCTGGCCCTTCCCCATGAGGCCATGGCCCTCTCTCAGGTGCACTATATTATGTCCCTATTTATCCCCAGCATCTCCTGGCCTCTCCTATCTCCTCCCTTGCCCTTCCCCATGAGGCCATGGCCCTCTCTCAGGTGCACTATATTATGTCCCTATTTATCCCCAGCATCTCCTGGCCTCCCCTATCTCCTCCCTGGCCCTTCCCCATGAGGCCATGGCCCTCTCTCAGGTGCACTATATTATGTCCCTATTTATCCCCAGCATCTCCTGCCCTCCCCTATCTCCTCCCTGGCCCTTCCCCATGAGGCCATGGCCCTCTCTCAGGTGCACTATATTATGTCCCTATTTATCCCCAGCATCTCCTGGCCTCCCCTATCTCTTCCTTTGCATTTCCCCATGAGGCTATGTCTCCTTTTTGGGTGTACTATTTTATGTCCCTATTTGAAAAATGCAGGGGGTGCTAATGCTCTTTCTGGCACAGGGCACCAAATAGTCTAGTTACAGCTCTGAGGGGCACTACTGGGAGCACTGCATAGGAGGGACCACTACTACAGGCACTGTATAAGGGGCACTACTGGGGGTACTGCATAGGGATACCACTACTGGGGGTACTGTATAAGGGGCACTACTGAGGACACTGTACAAGGGGTACTACTGGGGGCACTGCATAGAGGGGCCACTACTGAGGGCACTGCATAGAAGGGCCCAAGGCATATTCCTGCACCTGGGCCCACCACTCTCTAGTTCTGCCACTGATAGCGGCAGCATATTCGCTTTACAATTTGTTTAGGAGTCGGCTTGCGTAATTTCATGACGTCACGCGCTACTGGAGGGCGAAGTCGGAGAAGCTGCGGATCGAGAGGAGCAGTATCTCTGCCAGGGAGGAAGCGGAGAAGAAGCCGGAGCCGGAGCGGGGAACTCGGAGCCTTCTTCAAGGAAATAAGGTAAGTGGGAAAAAGCTGTGCACAGCGGGGAGATGGCAGATGGATTTAATAACAATAAACAGGATGGGGGGGAGGGGAGTGGTTTGGAAAAAAGAGCTGGGCAGGGCACAGACTGGATTTAATAAACAGGGGGAGACTGGACTTAATAAACAGAGGAGGGGGGGATAAACGGGGCAGATCATGGCACATATTGGATTTAATAAACAGGGCGGGGGGCAGGGAAGTGGGGAAAGAGCTTTGACAATTTTTTGTTTCATTTTTAATGATAAGGTAGGGAGGGGGGAGGCCTGGGACTGACAAAATAGGCAGTCCCGGGCCCCACAATTTCTGATGGCAGCCCTGACAGGCGGTGCCTTTGGTATGTGACTACACTATTTAAATAAAAAGGCAACGCGGATGGTTGAGAGCCGTGGATACAAGCCAGCTGTTTATATACATTTTTTGTGGTAGCGCTTTCTATGGCACCCCCAATTTCCCCTATGCCAGCTTATTCCCTAGGTGCTCAGTAACTGATATGCTGGGGTTCTGTGTTCTGTCTCTTTAAGCCAGAACCTAAACCCATGGAAGAAGCATCATTTGTATTTATAACCTGTGTGATAGCTGGAGCCCAGTGTGGCAGCCTGGCAGAGCGATGCTCAGAGGGTCAGGATAAGATAAAAGGATATAACACATGTGAAATGGGCAGAGATGCAGAAGGGGATTATTAGCCTGTGTTAGTTATTGCTGTGTGCAGAGGGTGATTTCCCTGGACAGCAAAAAGACCATCTCTACACAGTAATAACTCTGAGGCCTGATTCAGTAGTGAACACAATTACGATTACGGACACACCTCGCGCAATTGTTTGCCATTTCGCATGCGTATAAGCCGCAGTGCACGTGCGCAGCCATTGCGGTATGACTATGGATGCACAGAGGAATCCATCGCAGAGTGAGTGACGGGCTGTCAGTGTTTGGGGGTGGTCAGAAAAACACAGTAGTGTCTGTCCGTGAGAGCGCCGTTTCATGGGCGTGCATAAATTAGCCACTGTGGTTGCATACGCAGCATGAGAGCTCTCTGCATGCGAGGAGAGTTGCACTGTCTGCAGGATCTTTATGTTTTTTATATATATATATATATATATATATATATATATACAGTATAACAGTATATATTGTGACACAGTCGTGATCGGGGTTCCCCTCCTGAGGTAGCCGGACTCCCTCTTTACACACACCGCAGCCGGAGAAACAGGACACAAATTCTGGGGTTCTCGTACAAGGTGGTCGGAGCCAGTCTTTATTGTGCCAGCTACATAAATAAAACAAAACATAAACCAAATCCTAACCCGTCTGGGTTCTAACTACACAGTACCTTCTGGTTTACAATTGTAAACTGTACATTGTAATCGTACAGTCGTTCCTGATCCCATGCAGTGCCTACACTGAACGATATGTCATACAGTGCCAGCACCCTCCCTCATCCCTGAACATGGCCAATCTGTCGTTATTGGCAGATTGACCAGCATGTTCAGGCGATGATTGATGTCGGAAACGACCAGCAGGAGCGCGCATCGCTGGTCGTTTTATGACATTTTCATGCCCAATTCATGCGTGATTAATGAGCGATTGTAATACCCCGACAGGTAGTGTAGGGTGGTTTAGTGATATTCAGGTATCTTACCAGAAGGAATAGATGGTCACACTTAGCATCAGAGGTAACGTCTCACTACAAGAAACGATGCCGGCTGTTGTCAAGTAAATTTCTATTTATTAACAATAGCAATCTCTCTAACTATTTAAAATTATGGCAAAAATATACCATTAATGTATTATAACTAGGGGTGAGCGGGTTCGGATTTCTGAAATCCGAACCCCCCCGAGCCCCCCCGATCCGAGTCCGATCCGAGTCAGGCTCGACTTTTCCCGCCTGACTCGGATCTGAAATCGAGGCAAAACGTCATCATCCCGCCTTCCGAGTCTCGCGGGTTTTGGATCCTATATAAGGTACCCGCGTCGGCGCCATTTTCTCACTCGGCTGTGGACAGTGAAGAGGGAGGGTGGGAGTTAGGGCTGTGTAGTGTAGTGTAGTGTAGTGCTGCTGTTGTCCACTACTTCAAAGTCCATAGGGGCTGGCTGTGTTGTGCTGCTGTTGTTAATAGGGGCTGTGTCCACTACTTCAAAGTCCATAGGGGCTGGCTGGACTGTGTTGTGCAGTCAGTTCTCCATAGGGGCTGTGTCCACTCCAAAGTCCTGTGCAGTGTCCCAGTCCTAAAGGAGTGCTGTAGTGTTGTCCAGGGGGTGCTCTGTCCATCAGGGGTGCTCCCCCCAAGTGCTAAAAAAATAATATATTTTCTGTGTTTGTGAATTGTGTGCGCAGTAGCCGCACGTGCATCAACAAAGTAGTGCCAAGCGTGCGCCTGTGTCATAAGTAAAGGGCCGGCTGGCTTGACCGTTAAAGGGTGCTGTAACCCCCGAAAGTACACTCCAGTCCAAACCAAAAAAAAATTATTTTCTGTGTTTGTGAATTGTGTGCGCAGTAGCCGCACGTGCATCAACAAAGTAGTGCCAAGCGTGCGCCTGTGTCATAAGTAAAGGGCCGGCTGGCTTGACCGTTAAGGGTGCTGTAACCCCCGAAAGTACACTCCAGTCCAAACCAAAAAAAAAATTATTTTCTGTGTTTGTGAATTGTGTGCGCAGTAGCCGCACGTGCATCAACAAAGTAGTGCCAAGCGTGCGCCTGTGTCATAAGTAAAGGGCCGGCTGGCTTGACCATTAAAGGGTGCTGTAACCCCCAAAGTACACTCCAGTCCAAACCAAAAAAAAAATTATTTTCTGTGTTTGTGAATTGTGTGCGCAGTAGCCGCACGTGCATCAACAAAGTAGTGCCAAGCGTGCGCCTGTGTCATAAGTAAAGGGCCGGCTGGCTTGACCGTTAAAGGGTGCTGTAACCCCCGAAAGTACACTCCAGTCCAAACCAAAAAAAAATTATTTTCTGTGTTTGTGAATTGTGTGCGCAGTAGCCGCACGTGCATCAACAAAGTAGTGCCAAGCGTGCGCCTGTGTCATAAGTAAAGGGCCGGCTGGCTTGACCGTTAAAGGGTGCTGTAACCCCCGAAAGTACACTCCAGTCCAAACCCAAAAAAAATTATTTTCTGTGTTTGTGAATTGTGTGCGCAGTAGCCGCACGTGCATCAACAAAGTAGTGCCAAGCGTGCGCCTGTGTCATAAGTAAAGGGCCGGCTGGCTTGACCGTTAAAGGGTGCTGTAACCCCCGAAAGTACACTCCAGTCCAAACCAAAAAAAAATTATTTTCTGTGTTTTTGAATTGTGTGCGCAGTAGCCGCACGTGCATCAACAAAGTAGTGCCAAGCGTGCGCCTGTGTCATAAGTAAAGGGCCGGCTGGCTTGACCGTTAAGGGTGCTGTAACCCCCGAAAGTACACTCCAGTCCAAACCAAAAAAAAATTATTTTCTGTGTTTGTGAATTGTGTGCGCAGTAGCCGCACGTGCATCAACAAAGTAGTGCCAAGAGTGCGCCTGTGTCATAAGTAAAGGGCCGGCTGGCTTGACCGTTAAAGGGTGCTGTAACCCCCGAAAGTACACTCCAGTCCAAACCCAAAAAAAATTATTTTCTGTGTTTGTGAATTGTGTGCGCAGTAGCCGCACGTGCATCAACAAAGTAGTGCCAAGCGTGCGCCTGTGTCATAAGTAAAGGGCCGGCTGGCTTGACCGTTAAAGGGTGCTGTAACCCCCGAAAGTACACTCCAGTCCAAACCAAAAAAAAATTATTTTCTGTGTTTGTGAATTGTGTGCGCAGTAGCCGCACGTGCATCAACAAAGTAGTGCCAAGCGTGCGCCTGTGTCATAAGTAAAGGGCCGGCTGGCTTGACCGTTAAGGGTGCTGTAACCCCCGAAAGTACACTCCAGTCCAAACCAAAAAAAAATTATTTTCTGTGTTTGTGAATTGTGTGCGCAGTAGCCGCACGTGCATCAACAAAGTAGTGCCAAGAGTGCGCCTGTGTCATAAGTAAAGGGCCGGCTGGCTTGACCGTTAAAGGGTGCTGTAACCCACAAAGTACACTCCAGTCCAAACCAAAAAAAAAATTATTTTCTGTGTTTAGCCGCACGTATATATCAAATCGATATAACATAAATGGAGGACCAAACTTTCTCCGATAAAAATAAAATAGAGAAAGATCAAGAACCACTTCCTCCTAGTGCTGAAGCTGCTGCCACTAGTCATGACATAGACGATAACATGCCATCAACGTCGTCTGCCAAGGCCGATGCCCAATGTCATAGTAGAGGGCACATACAATCCCAAATGGCAAAGTTCAGGAAAATGACCTTGAAAAAGACATTTAAATCAGCTGAAGAGAAACGTAAACTTGCCAATATGCCATTTACGACACGGAGTGGCAAGGAACGGCTAAGGTCGATCCCTAGTATGTTCATGACTAGTGGTTCAGCTTCACATGACGATGGAAGCCCTCCTCCCACTAAAAAAATCAAAAGAGTTAAGCTGGCAAAAGCACAGCGAAGAACTGTGCTTTCTAAGAAGATATCACAAATCCCCAAGGAGAGTCCAAGTGTGGTGGTGGTTGCGATGCCTGACCTTCCCAGCACTGGACGGGAAGAGGTGGCTCTTTCCACCATTTGCACGCCCCCTGCAAGTGCTGAAAGGAGCACCCACAGTCCACTTGCTGATATGCAAATTGAAGATGTCACTGTTGAAGTACAACAGGATGAGGATACTGGTGTAGCTGGCGCTGAGGAGGAAGTTGGCGAGGAGGATTCTGATGGTGATGTGGTTTGTTTAAATCAGGCTCCGGGGGAGACAGTTGTTGTCCGTGGGATGAAAAAGCCCATCACGGTCATGCCTGGGCAGAAGACCAAACATTCCACCTCTTTGGTCTGGCAATATTTCTATCCAAATCCGGACAACAACTGTCTTGCCATATGTACCATATGTAAAGGTGAAATAAGTAGGGGTAGGGACGTCAACCACCTAGGAACATCCTCCCTTATACGGCACCTGCAGCGCGTTCATAAAAAGTTACTGTCAAGTTCAGAAACTTTGGCTAAGACCGTAAGCAGTCCAGGGACACCTAAATCCCGTTGTCCTGTTGTATCCAAGCGCCTGCAAACCACACCATCAACTCCCTCCTCGTCAATTTCCTCCTTAGTCAGGATCGGAAGTAGTCCTGCAGGCCATGTCACTGGCATGACTGACTCTCCTATCCGGGATTCCTCTGGAGGATCCTGCATTGCTACGCCTACTGCTGCCGCTGCTGCTGTTGCTGCTGCTGGGAGTCGTTCATCATCCCAGAGAGGAAGTAGGAACACCACTACTTTTACTAAACAATTGACCCTCCAACAGTCCTTAGCGAGGAGGATGAAGTACGACAGCAGTCATCCTGAAGCAAAACGTATAACTGAGGCCTTGACTGCTATGTTGGTGTTAGACGTGCGTCCGGTATCCGCCATTAGTGCAGTGGGATTTAGACAATTGATGGAGGTAGTGTGTCCCCGGTTCCAAATCCCGTCTAGATTCCACTTCACTAGGCAGGCGATACCGAGACTGTACAGAAACGTCAGAAAAAGTGTCCTCAGTGTCCTGAAAAATGCCGTTGTACACAATGTCCACTTAACCACGGACATGTGGACAAGTGGAACAGGGCAGACTAAGGACTATATGACTGTGACAGCCCACTGGGTAGATGTATCACCTTACGCAGCAACAGCAGCAGCGTCACCAGTAGCAGCATCTCAGAAACGCCAGCTCGTTACAAGGCAGGCTACGCTGTGTATCACCGGTTTCAGTAAGAGGCACACCGCCGACAACCTCTTAGAGAAACTGAGGGAAATCATCGCCCAGTGGCTTACCCCACTTAGACTCTCCTGGGGATTTGTGATATCTGACAACGCCACCAATATTGTGCGGGCATTACATCTGGGCAAATTCCAGCACGTCCCATGTTTTGCTCACACAATAAACTTGGTGGTGCAGAATTTTCTGAAAAGCGACAGGGGCGTGCAGGAGACGCTTTGGGTGGCCCGAAAAATTTCTGGCCACTTTCGCCATTCAGCGACTGCGTGCCGAAGACTGGAGCGCCAGCAAACACTCTTGAACCTGCCCCGCCATCACCTGAAGCAAGAGGTTGTGACGCGGTGGAACTCAACCCTCTATATGCTTCAGAGGATGGAGGAGCAGCAAAAGGCCATACAAGCCTATACATCCACCTATGACATAGGCAAAGGAGGGGGTATGCACCTGACTCAAGCGCAGTGGAGAATGATTTCCGTGTTGTGCAAGGTTCTCCAGCCCTTCGAACTTGCCACACGTGAAGTCAGTTCAGACACAGCCAGCTTGAGTCAGGTCATTCCCCTCATCAGGCTTTTGCAGAAGCAGCTGGAGAAAGTGAAGGAGGAGCTAAGACGGAGCGATTCCGCTCGGCATGTGGGACTTGTGGATGAAGCCCTTCATTCGCTTTGCCAGGATTCCAGGGTGGTCAATCTGTTGAAATCAGACCACTACATTTTGGCCACCGTGCTTGATCCTAGGTTTAAAGCCTATGTGGTGTCTCTCTTTCCGGCCGACACAAGCCTGCAGAGGTGCAAAGACCTGCTGGTGAACACACTGTCAGCTGAAGCGGAACGTGACACGTCAACGGCTCCTTCTTCATTTTCTCCCGCAACTGGGGCTGCCAGGAAAAAACTTAGGTATCCTAAGCAACCCGCTGGCGGTGATGCAGGGCAGGCAGGACCAAGTTTGGACATCTGGTCTGGACTGAAGGACCTGGCAACAATTTCTGACATGTCTACTGTCACTGCATATGATACTGTCACCATTGACAGAATGGTGGAGGATTACATCGGTGACAGCATCCAAGTAGGCATGTCAGACAGTCCATACCTGTACTGGCAGGAAAAAGAGGCAATTTGGAGGCCCCTGTACAAGCTGGCTCTATTTTACCTGAGTTGCCCCCCCTCCAGTGTGTACTCCGAAAGAGTGTTTAGTGCAGCCGGGAACCTTGTCAGCGAAAGGCGTAGGAGGTTGCTTCCACAGAATGTGGAGAAGATGATGTTCATCAAAATGAATTATCAGCTCTTCCAGGGAGACCAGCCTCCAGAAGGTACAGAGGGACCTGTGGTGGTGGATTCAAGTGGGGACGAGTTAATACTTTGTGAGGATGAGGATGTACACACTGAAGAGGGTGAGGAATCGGTGGATGAGGAGGATGAGGATGACATCTTGCCTCCGTAGAGCCAGTTTGTGCAGGGACACATTAATTTCCAGCTTGTTTTGTGGGGGCCCAAACGAACCAATCATTTCAGCCACAGTTGTGTGGCAGACCCTGGCGCTGAAATGATTGATTTGTTAAAGTGTGCATGTCCTGTTTATACAACATAAGGGTGGGTGGGAGGGCCCAAGGACAATTCCATCTTGCACTTCTTTTTTTTCTTTGCATTATGTACAGTTTGGGGCCTAGTTTTTCTAACTGCCATCCTGTCTGCCACTGCAGTGTCACTCCTAGATGGGTCACGTGTTTGTGCCGCCCACTCGTGTCGCTTAGCATAGTCATCCAGCTACCTCGGTGCAACCTTTTGGACATGAAAACACTATTGTGAGGTGTGAGGTGTTCAGAATAGACTGGAAATGAGTGGAAATTAAGGTTATTGAGGTTAATAATAGCATAGGAGCAGAGAAACCAACAAATTCTGTGATTTTAGCTGTTTTTATGCTTTTTAAAAAAAAAATACAGATCCAAAACACAAAACCCAGAACCCAAAACACGGAAGGGTGGTTTTGGCAAAACCAATCCAGATCCAAAACACGAAGAAAGATCCAGATCCAAAACCAAAACACAAAACACGAAAAGTGGCCGGTGCACACCCCTAATTATAACAGAAAATACATGCAGAAACAATTTTGTACAGATGACATACACATGACAATTTTAGATTTATTTTACTGGAACTGCGCGGGAACTGCGGCTGTTCATATGCATATTAAGTGGGTTAAATAAGACAATAGTTAATCACTTTAACACTTTAAATAACTGTACTACCAATTTGCAAAAGATAACAAGCAATTATATAACCTCACACTACGGTTATTTCTTTAACCTAAACTATAACCATAAGTGTTTCAGTCAGTTCAGTACAAGCTAGCTCTGTAAAGGTGGTGCACAGTTGATGAATCTGTAATCCAATGCTCCTTGGATATGATCAGATACAAATAAATAGTTTTGGACAGGCTTGAAGGATCCATATATTTGGAGCAACCAATGACGTAGGTTATCCTTAGCAATAGTTGTGACTGCCTGATTTTACTATGTGACTCTGTCTGCTGGGTCTGGCAGTTATCAGCTGATTATGGCAACAAGCAGGCTGAAGACAATCAATTATTAATGAATAATTACTGTAGCTGCTCCCAGTCTTTTAGTTTCTCTAAAGAGGGGTACATCTACACTGGCAATAAGGGGCACTGTAAGGCGAGGAAATGCAGGATCACTTCAATAGGCAGCTATGTGTCACATTAAGATCTGACAGCTGGGTAGTGAGGCTGTAATGCAGGGTAGTGCTTGGTGTATTTACAGACCTCTCCTGAAGCTGGTTATCCAGAGATGGAAATCTCTTCCCAGGGGAATCACCACCCTTTCCAATTAGCTCCTCCATATATTGTACCAGCTCCTTCCCAGCAGGTTATCTCAGGAAGGCTGGTTCCTCTGGTCCATCTCCGCCTCCTCCTGACTCTTGTCCAGAAGGCAGCAGGTCTCACTGGGCACCTTCTCCCTGCTCTGTTAAAGGCAATTCAGAGCCGAAAACCGCCGTTCCACTAAGTGACCCAGCGCAGCTCTCACCAGGCCAAACGCTGCCTCAGCACTGTTCAATGGCCGGTGAGTCTCTATCCGTGTCCTGGACGCTTTCTGCCAGGACCGTGAGCTGGAGCAGCCAACTGTCATTTTCAGTTAACTGTCCATTCTGCCCACACGCCCGCCTCTGCAGTTGTCCTCAATGTCCACTGTCACCAATGCCAAACAGTGCAGAGCCGCATGCACATACATTACATTATATTTAGACACAAGGGCATACTAGCATAAGTGGTACTCCCAAGTCCTAGGGTACCACACGATTGCACAATTACTATGTCGTAATCGTGCAATTGCTTATTAATATCTGCTAGTGGATACGCGGCTTAATAATGATAAGGGATCAGATATCTATACGCACTTTATAGGTTCTGGTCGAACATATATACATCCTGCAATTAGCCAGAACAAGGGCACAATTCAGTTTATCGGGAAATAAATATAAATATGTGTAAAGTGCATAGATCTGTTCTTCTAGGCGTGTTATTCATCGATAAGTCAGAGTTGAAGGTATACTAGCAAGACTGAAGAATCATCACATACATTTATTATGAGCGTCACATTCACACTGTAGTCTAAAATTAGAACATAAGTATGTTTGTATTGACTGAAAAGATTAGTAACAACAGCTCTTCCCTCCCGTGTTGTTATATCTTTCTAGGTCATCAATTATATGTATCTCATTGTCCTTTGTACATAACCTTCTGGGGTTAACTGTAAAATCCGGCTGTCCAAACAGTATACAGATTTTATGTCACGCTCACATAATAATTAATAGGGATGAAACATTTATATGCACTTTATAAGTGTAACGTGTAAATCCTGTAATTATCCGAGCACAGACTCATGTCTGTATGTCAGGAAGTTCATATATAGGTTAACCCAGGGCCAGAAAAAGTTCTGTGGAGGTCCCTGGGCAGCAAACTTCAAACTAGTGCCGAAACCTAACCTCCCCAGGGGGTGCCTAACCATAACCCCCCCTTATTGCACCCTAAATCTAACCCTCCCAGGGGTGTGCCTAACCCCAACCTCCCCCTGAGGCTGCCTTACCCTAACCTCCCCCCCAAAGCCTAACCCTAACCCCTGCTATGCTCCCTAAAATTAATTCTAACGCTAAGGGCACCCGGACTTAACTCGTTTGGTCCAGTGTCTTTTGGTGTTCCGGCATCGGGATTAAGATGAGCAGCAGTACTTTGACGCCTATTTTATATCCCTTGTTGGGATTCCGATGACGTATTGAGACCAGCGCCCCTCATAACTACTTCCCTACTTCAGCATACATGAGCATAGGCCTAGACACACACAGGCATACAACAGAAAATAAGCAACTGAACATAAAAGATCCCAGCATTCCTTGTGCTTAGCAGTCAGCAGTGGCTTGCAGCCACAATTGGCCATTCTCTTCCAGTATAGCCCTTGGTTCCTGGCACTACATCACTCTCTCCTACTAAGTGGCCGCTAGTCAGCATCAGTGAAAGAGCAACAGGCAGATGAGAATTTTAAATCCTTCCTATGCTGCTGACTTCCTTCTGGCTCTGGGTGACCTGGAAACCTCGGAGTTCCATATTTCAACTTTGAGCTGTGCAGCCCAGAAAATCCGGAGTTCATGGTCAAATGTCGACATGAAAATGGTTGGCACAAATATGGTCGACACACGATATTTGTTGTTGTTTTGGGTTACGCGCTTACCCCAATGGTTAGGGTTAGGTACTTACCCCGATGGTTAGGGTTAGGCACTAGATGGGACAGTTAGGGTCAGGCACCTACCACGATGGTTAGAGTTCGGCACCAGGAAGGAGGATTAGGGTTAGGCACCAAGAGGAGGGTTAGGCACTTACTGGAGGGTTAGGCTTAGGCACTAGACGGGACAGTTAACCAGGAAAGAGGAATAGGGTTAGGCATGAAGCGGAGGGTTAGGGTAGAGATTAGGGCTAAAAAACAAACAAAATTATGTGTTGACCATTTTGCGTCTACCATTTTTATGTCGACCATTTGTACGTGTGGACCTTCTTAAATGTCAACCTTTAGTGTGCCTACCTTTTGTCCCTGTCGACCTTTTGTCCCCGTTGAAATATGAACTGTCTGACATCTTGTGTCTATCTAGACACTGTCTACCTTGTTACCGTCTATCTGTTAATCCACGCCCCTTTCCGGTGAGGAACACAAGTACTAGATGACAGCTACACAGGATGAATAACTGTGGGTAGTATAGGTGGAGAGGGAACTAGAGGCGGTGTAGGGAAGGCACAGAAGTGGAGATGAGGAAGGCAGCAGAGAGCGGAGTTCCATCCAATGGTAAATCCGGCCCTGGGTTTACCATACTATCCCTTTAAACCGGGCACTCATGAACAACAGGTTCTGTGGGTGACTAAAATCATGTGAAATCCAGGCTTGAAGTCAGCCAGCCACAGACCCTGTGTAACTCCTGAGTGTCCCGGATAGTATGGTTAGCCTATTCATATATATGTTGTGCACAGATCCTATAGGGGGATGCAGTCAGGAAGCCAATGCCCTAAATTCCAGCCGCCGCCTTCCCGACTGTCTAATCCCGGCATGAGTCCAATAATAGGAATCAAAATACCGACACCTATCCTTATCCCTACGCCGGGAGCCCGAAGCCCGGCATACCAAACAAACGTAAGCCGGGCAGCGGGCTCGGACAGCCGCGGTTTAGGTTAGGGGCTCCCGTGGGGGACTTTGGGTTAGGCAACCCCCGGGAGGGTTAGACTCAGGGAAGGGGGGGTTAGGCTTAGGCACCCCTGGATGGGAAGTTAGGGTTATGCACCCCCCCCGGAGACTTAGGTTTAGGCTGCAAGAATGGGGGGGGTTAGGTTTAGGCACTTAGGGGGGGTTAGGGTTAGGCACTAGGGGGGAGGTTAGGGTTAGGCACCCCTAAGGGAGGGTCAGGGCGGGATTGGGTTAGTTTTACTTACCTAAATCCTCTGTCGGGATCCCCACCGCTGCCGGTCCTTCATGTGGCGGCCGGTGGTTATACATACTGATTCCCCTCAGTGTTTACTGACTAATTACAAGTCAGAGTTGAAGGTATATTCGCGAGACTAAAGAATCAAATATATTTATTTACAGTGTCACATTCGCACTCCAGTCACGATTAGGCCATAAGTGTGCTGATTTGGACAGCAACAATATAGTGTTAACAGTTCTTCCCTCCAGTAGTGTTATTAAATGGTTAATATCCTCAGTTGTATGTGTTCCATTCTCCTTTGTGCACCTTACATTAGCTGGACGTCTGTTTGAGATGGAATGGGTATGAAATCCCAGCAGTCAGGATGCCCGCTGTCAATATACAGACAGCGGCATCCCGATGCTCAGGATCCCAACAAGAGTCGGGTAAGTATAATAACCCTCCCCCCTTCTCCCCCTAACCCTCCCCCTCACCCCATCCTAACCCTCACACCTTCTCCCCCTAACCATGACCCTCTGTTCCTACTTCCTAACACTAACCCTCCGCCCCTACCCATCCTAAACCTAACCCTCCCCGTTAGTGCCTAAACCTAACCCTCCTCGTTAGTGCCTAAACCTAACCCTCCTCGTTAGTGCCTAAACCTAACCCTCCTCATTAGTGCCTAAACCTAACCCTCCTCATTAGTGCCTAAACCTAACCCTCCTCGTTAGTGCCTAAACCTAACCCTCCCCGTTAGTGCCTAAACCTAACCCTCCCCGTTAGTGCCTAAACCTAACCCTCCTCGTTAGTGCCTAAACCTAACCCTCCTCGTTAGAGCCTAAACCTAACCCTCCTCGTTAGTGCCTAAACCTAACCCTCCCCGTTAGTGCCTAAACCTAACCCTCCTCGTTAGTGCCTAAACCTAACCCTCCTCGTTAGAGCCTAAACCTAACCCTCCTCATTAGTGCCTAAACCTAACCCTCCTCGTTAAAGCCTAAACCTAACCCTCCTCGTTAGTGCCTAAACCTAACCCTCCACATTAGTGCCTAAACCTAACCCTCCTCGTTAGAGCCTAAACCTAACCCTCCTCGTTAGTGCCTAAACCTAACCCTCCCCGTTAGTGCCTAAACCTAACCCTCCTCGTTAGTGCCTAAACCTAACCCTCCTCATTAGTGCCTAAACCTAACCCTCCTCGTTAGTGCCTAAACCCAACCCTCCCTCCTTGGTGCCTAAACCTAACTCACCCCCAGGGGTACCTAATCCTGACCTCACCTACCCCTAGCCTAACCCTAACCCCCACCGTGACGGCTAAAACTACCGCCCCCCCCCCTTCCCCCGCTGCTAAGACCTAACAAGCCTTACTTACGTTTGGCATCCCGGCTGTCGGAATTCCGGCATCGGCAGGGGTGCCGAGAGGGGGGGAGAGCCGGTACAAATTACCCGGGCTCGGGCTTGCTGGAGGGGTCCGGCGAGGGCCTGGGTCTGGTACCGCTCCCCCCCCCTTTCATCACAGCAGCCCAGCACACGCTCGTGGCTGCTAAGAAGCAGCCACAGCAATCTCCTATGCCTGTGGGGGGAGCGATCAAGCTGATTGCGCCCCCCACTGGTTATGCGCCGGGCAGAGGAGGCTCAGGGTGCCCCCTTCGCCGCGGCGCTGCTATACTTTTTTATTTTATTTTTTTCTCCAAGGGGGCGTGGCCACGCCTCCCGCGATTAGGCCCTTTACCCGGACCCATCACGGCTCTCAGCGGGCCTGGGCATCGGCATGTCATCCACTGTCGGTATTTCAGCACTGGTCTTCTGGCCGGGTAGTGGCATTCCGGCGCCGGGATTTCATAAGTCGGGATGCCGCATGTAGGTATATTAACTACATCCTGTTTGAGTTGTAGCCTGTGTTAATCAGCCACAGTATATCTTCATAGTCACGTTAAGGAGAACTGTGCATTCAAATACACAAAGGGGGTCATTCAGACCCACTCGTGAGCGGCAGTACGCTCGCAAGTGGGTCGATGTTCCCCACTGCGCATGCGCACGACAGAGGGAGCTCCGTCGTGCGCATGCGCGAGACACGACGAACGAAGGACTTTCCTTCGCTCGGGGTGTCTCATCAAAGGGGGCGTGCTGTCGATGGTGACTGACAGCACGCCCCCTTTGGTGGGCGTGCCGGGGGCGTGCCTGCCAGAGGGAGGCGTTCCCAAGGGAACGCCTACCGTCTGAAGCCGGCCCCACTGACATCACTAGTGATGTCAGTGGGAGTGATTTTGGCTCTGATAGAGCCAAAATCACTCCTGGCCTTGCGGTTGAAAAACCCAACCGCAGGCTTTTACTCGCAGTTCCGATGGTCGCGATGGTCAAGACCATCGCGACCATCATTTTGCACGCTCGTATATGCTGTGGGTGGTGACCCACAGCTATACGAGCGTCCAGGAGGACGCTCCATATTAATGGAGGTGGGCCCTGATTCAGAGCGAGCGCTCTGGTCAGAGCGTCCGGCTCTGAATCAGGGCCAAAGTATTCAATCTGAACAGTTAAAAAAAAAGTTCAACAAACATAGAACAACAAACAGGTAATTTCAAAAAAAATAGTAATTTTTTTTGTTGAACTGTCTGACCATGCCTATGAGTAAGAGATGCACAAACACAACTCTTACAGTGCAAATGCTAGGAACTAAAATTGCCATAGTGATAAGGGATGATCGCGATTTTGTGGCAATTACATGAAAATGAAAAACATGACTGGGACATAGCTATACCGGGATACACTTTATTCAGAAAGGACAAAATTGGAAAAATTGAAGGAGGGGTAGCAATGTATGTGAAAAAAATAGTGCATGTGTGCGGCCTCTAATCAGCTTCACCTGCACCTCTGTTCTCTGTTTAGTAAAGACCAATCCCCCATCTGTGGAAAAGGAGGACAGTGCCAGATAAACGGGACTGTCCTGCTGAAATCGGGACAGTTGGGAGCACTGCGCCTTCTATGAGGTGTCGCCCCTGTTCGACCGCACTGGTTGAACACCCCTGGAGCAGGACCTGCATCCATGGATACTAAAAGAGATTAAAGAGGTGTTGCTAACACCATTAACAGAATTATTCAACCAGCCTCTAACTACAGGAGTAATTCCAGAGGACTGGAAAAGAGCGAATGTAGTCCCACTGCACAAAAGTGGAAGCAAGGTAAAGGCAAGTAACTACCTACCAGTGAGCCTTACATCAGTAGTAGGGAAAATAATTGAAACACTATTAAAATAATTTCTGAAATCCAGCAATTTACACGATCCCAATCATCATAGATTTAGATTTAAACAAATCTTAATGACTTTTTTGACTGAATGACTAAAGTAATAAATCAAGGGGGGCCATGGAAGTAGCTTCTCTAGACTTTAGAAAGGCTTTTGACACAGTCCCACATCGCAGACTGCTAAATAAACTCAAAAGTGTTGGATTTGATTCTAAGGCCCGAATTCAATTATAGGCGAAAAACCACAATCGGCGAAGAGCGCGATGATTTTGCCTCATTCGCCTGTTTGGACGCAATGTTTTCGCCATGCGCGTCCCAGCTTTTCTCCCTATTGAATTCCAAAACAGGCGACAACGCGGATAGGCGAATGTAGTGAAAAGTGAAACTAGCAAAAAGGACAGCATATTTTGTAGAAAATCCGTCTGTACCCCAAAAAAAGCCTCACTGACCCTGGGAATCAATATAAAAGAGTATTAATAGCCCTAATAAAAGTATTTAGCAAATCTTATATTGCGTCAAAAGGCTGTTATATGCATATTTGCATAAGTGTGGAAAAAAGATATAATGCAATGTTTTTTTAGAAAAATAGGCACCGCGGTTGAATTTGGGCTACATGTAAATGGGTACTAGTATATTTTGTTGTCTCTAAAGTGAAATTTAAGAAATCTCAAAAATACACCTGCTGCAGCCTCCTGTAATCCTAAAAACACCTGTCTCATCCTTATAGCCCCCCAACCCAAATACCTAGCTCCCTACTTTTTACCCATTTTCCCACACTTTTTGGGGTGAATTAAGATATATATTTTGTTTGCCTAATTAGTCATTAGGGGGGTGTCCAAAGGGTTCTGAACCAAATCCCCACATTTGTACCCCAAAATATGGATTTTGCACTTCTTTTCTCCAGTCCCTTTTGCTGGAGAAACTTTTTTGCCTGTTTTAGCCTATGGAGGTAACGCCTGAAAACAGGCAAAAAGCGCAAATCGCCTGAAAACTTTTTGCCAATCGTGGCTTTTCGCCTTTAATTGAATTCGGCCCTAAGATGGTTGAATGGATAAGAACTTAGGGCCTGATTCAGACCCACTCGTGAGCGGCTGTCCGCTCGCAAGTGGGTCGATGTTCTGGACTGAGCATGCGCACGACGGAGGGAGCTCCGTCGTGCGCATGCGCCAGACGCGACGAGCGAAGGAAAGTCCTTCGCTCGTTGTGTCCGATCAAAGGGGGCGTGCTGTCAATGTTGATTGACAGCACGCCCCCTTTGGTAGGCGTGCCGGGGGCGTGCCTCCCTGACGGGGGCGTTCCCACGGGAACGCCTCCCGTCAGAAGCCGGCCCACTGACATCACTAGTGATGTCAGTGGGAGTGATTTTGGCTCTGATAGAGCCAAAATCACTCCGGAGCTTGCGGTTGAAAACCTCAACCGCAGGCTCCGGCTCGCAAATTCGATGGTCGCGATGGTCTCGACCATCGCGGCCATCAAAATGCACGCTCGTATAGCCTGTGGGTGGACGCTCCATTTTCATTGAGGCCGCTCCATTTTCATGGAGGCCGGCCCTCATTCAGAGCGTGCGCTCTGCTCAGAGCGTACGGCTCTGAATGAGGGCCTTAGTTGCAGGGTAGGAAACAGAGTTGTAGTAAATGGAGTGTATTCACAGGAGGGAAAGGTTACCCGCCGAGTACCCCAGGGGTCTGTACATGGACCAGTGCTTTGTAACATCTTTGTTGGTGACATTGCAAATGGTAATAAAGGGATAGTATGCCTTTTTGAAGAAGATACAAAGGTAGGCAACAGTGTAGACACACCGGGAGGGGTAAAACAAATTATAGAGAAGCTACAGACGTGTCCTCATACATTTAGCCTCCTTGCACGTTAAACAGCCCTTCTAGTCGCACAATGCCGTGGCGTGGATTGGTAGCACCAAGCGTCTTTCCGTGAGACATTACCTTTAAATGCATCTTATTCGCACAGTGATACGATTAGGAGGCACAAGCAGCTTCTGCTGATTAAAATGATATGCCTATATTCTGTGTGCGACTGCGGGGGTATCCTGTGTCTATGGATGCAGTCCTTGGTTTGCCACTCCTGGGGAAAAATGGAGCCGTCAACCAGGCAGAGGCATAGAAGGGTCTGCGTGCGCTCATTCAGGACCCGTTCTGCACATTCGTAGATTGTGGGCAATCTACGTCCAGCATTGCAATGCTGAATCAGGCCCTAAGCCTTGGAGAGAGATAAAGGGCCACATTCAGTAAGGATCGCTTATGCGATCGCGGCTGCAATCGGGCAAGCAGTTCTGCTGCGAAAGTATGCTAATAATTTCAATCGCAAAACGCTCGCACGGACAACATGCAGACGCCCACTTCCCCTCTCGCACATCCGTAATACCGTGCAATCCAGCCAAATCATCATTAACATCGAAGTACATCGGCGCCGCTCGCACATTTAAGGCAGGTCTGACCCTACCACTAAATTGCTGACTTTCCTGCATGCAGTGAGAGCTCAGGCTGGGTATGTCATCACAGTGGCTAATTTATGCACGCCCCTACAACGGCGTTCACATGCACTGACACATCTGCGTTTCATCCCGTCACCACCCCCAAATGGCGCAGTCAACCGTCTGCGTACGCTTTAGCAGCTGCGATGCTTGCTGAACGAGGCCTAAAGTACCAACCAATCAGCTCCTAACTGTCATTTTTCAAACACAGCCTGTAAAGTGACAGTAAGGAGCTTATTTGTTGGTACTTTATGTCTCTCTCCAAGGCTTAGTACATCTCACCCTGAGTCTGTTAATCAACTCCAGGAATGGTTTATAATGTCCTTGTTTATACATACATTAAAGTATGGAATATTATGGACTCACAATTATGCAGACAATTATAAAACTGTGCATAGTTAAATGGAATCGGTATGTAATTCCGGAGGCTGTTTAGCTGTAGTGTTCAACTCTCACAGTACAGATGAAGTAACACAACGTAACATAGTGTCCTTTTGTAACAATAATTAGCTACTTAAGGGTTTACGTCTGTATTTCATTAAGGGAGTTGACTGATAAAGGCTGTACTATCTATGGTAATCAGTAATTCCCCCAGTATTCCTATAATTAATGACAAAAACCCCCAAACATTTAATGAAATATTCATCTCATGTGTTGCACAACAGTCTGTGGGTCTGATTCAGCAAGGACCGCAGTAGCAAAGACGCACGCAATCGGTCGATTATATCGCATTGCGCATGCATCGTAGTGCTCGTGCGCGAACTAGCATTTGCAATGGGAAATGCGTTTACAGAGGCTACGCAGACCCCGAGCACAGTGATTGACAGGAAGTGCCGTTTGTGGGTGGCGACAGGGGGTGGTCGGGCGAACGCAGGTGTGCCAGTGCGTTGGGACGCCGTTGCAGGGGTGTGCATAAATTATCCACTGCGATACCATACACAGCCTGAGGCCTCATAGCGTGCGCTGAAGTTAGCAATTCCTGTGTGAGGTCTGACCTACCTTATCTGTGCGTATGGGTCCAATGTTACCAATTATTTCGCTATGTTGCCCAAGTATTTACAGATGTGTGTAAGGGGAAGTGGGTGTACTTATGGTAAGCTGTGATTGCAATGCGATTGCAAGCATATAAATATCACCGCTAATATTAGCAACTGCGGTGCGTGCGTTCTAGCAGTATAGCGTTCCTTGCTGAATCAGGCTCTGTGTCTGGATTCATCCTAGGCTAGTAAATAGTGTAAGAGCATCTGTCTATATACTGTATATTTAATGTGAACCGTAGCAGGAATATATCCCTCTACTATATATGTTATGTTATATGAATTGTGGATTTCAGGAGGTCCTGCTTACTAGCTGCACTACCTATTTTACACGCACATGCATTTCTTTAAATTAGGCATTAATAGTACATTTCCATTTTAAGTACACATTTTGCACACGGTAGCCAGCTGCCGCCAACACGTGTTTTGGTTTGTGAAAAGCTTTCTCAAGGCTAAAAAGCATTTGCAGTACATTGAGGAACTATTCTATGGGCAACAAAACCTCCTATAGATCCACTAATCCTTCTCCTGAAATAATGTATTCTTAAATATCTTTGCTGCGGTCACACTAAAAAATCCCCTCTCGTCGCGCCAGTTCCCGTGAGACTCTGCTAGCCTGGAGCCTTTTTTTGCATTTTGTTTTTGCAAAAAAAATGCACAGCAGATTGTGCTGATTAATTTGATATGTGAAAATTGTACAGTATATCTGTGTGCAACCTGTGGATCAGGACCCTCCTCACTGCCCTAAGAAAGACCTATTATAGGTTGAAACGCGTTGGTAAAAGGAGGGGAAGGAGTTTGGCATCCATAAAAGGAGAAGGAGGGGAGGGGACCATGCACTAATGCTGAGGTTGTCCCGGGGACCTTTTACATCTTCTCAGATTCTACAGGCTTACTCTTTTCCTGTTTCTGTTAGGGAACCATCTTTATCGATGGATGCTGTATATTCACCTGTTTATGGAAATTGAACCGTTTGCATACATGGGTTTCCCATTTTTTTATGGATTTCATGAATTGCATTGGCAGCTGCAATCGCGCTTGCAATTTATGAGCGGAAATATGATAAAGCCTGAAATAGTGTGCAGCGGACTGAGCAAATGCTGCTACACCCACTACCTTTGTCTGAGTTGTGTGTATATTCTCCGGGGGTTGAGAAAACACCACCATCGAAGCAACATTGGATGCACATCGACTGTTCGAGTAAGTCCTCAGCCGCGCAGATTCATGGTCAACTTTTGTCTCTAAAAATGTCCACTGAACGCAGCCTTAGCGAAGACACACCCTTGGAACTCCCAAAACACACACACAGAACGGCCTCCTTTGCAAACTCTTTCTACCACCTCCCCGACTCCACCCAGGAACGCCCATGGGTTGCAGTGTTCTGATCAGGACCTTGCGATTATGGAGATCTCGCGAATGCCATTTAAAACTACACCTTACGTGTGCGCAGTACTACTTTCAGTGGCAAACAAAGGATTTCTAAAGGGGGGTTTCCAAATGCCTGATTTGAGAGCAAGTGTGGCCAGTCCATGCAGAGATCATAAATCTGACTTTAATATGCATCCTACAAAGTGTTTTGAACTTCTGAGTGTCATAATTCCAGCATATACAGGATCAGTGATCACAGTAAGCCATTAAATGAGGAAGTAGGACCATCCTGCCTGAGCTGAATGTTTTTGTTTCAGATTTGGGCTCCATTCCAGAGTATGGGAGCAAGTCCGGGAGTCTGGGGGAGCAGCAGAAGAACCTAGCACTGCCCTGGACATATATGAACATATTGGTCTCGTTATGCACTGGATAGTGTATTATTTTATGTTATTAATAATTAACCCTATTGATGATCTATAGCAGTGCACCCCTAACAGTGCATGTTTTCCAGATCTCCTAGTTGGTGCATAGGTGTATTTATTATTGACTGACACATGTTAAACTTAATAGATCCACAGGTGGTGTTAATTACTTCATTTGTGATACTTAGAAGAACATGCAGCATTAGTAATATTCTATTATATTACTATTTCTATTGTGGTCATGGTGTGGGCTGGGGAGGGGGGTTTCCAGGCAACCGGAACCCCCCCCCGCATTTGGCTATGACTTTCCTCTTTTTTTTGCGCATGCACAGTAGCAAAAAAAATCGCTTAACTGCGTGAACATCAACACAGCGTGAATCAGGCCCAATATCAGTGAGCTCTTTAGCACCCTGATTCTCATTCATGCCCGTGATCCCTAATTAGAGTTATTATTAAAAGTATATATTGTTTAGTAGCTTTAGAATGTTCTCACCAATGCCATACATACCGCCCATTATCGGGTACATACCAGCAATAATATCGCCGGTATGTACCTAGAAAACCACAAAGGAACAGCTATCCTTTGCGATAGAGGGACTTTCAAGGTTTATGACCCAGAAGTCCCTCTGGCTTCATTCATGCAGTTTATAAAGGTATCATTATTAGTGCAGTAATGGTGTACCTCCTTAATTGTCCATAGGGGATATTATATATCCATGGTTTAAAATGAAGGCTATTGAAATTAAGAATATTGTACATATCTACCTCCTTTCTGTATGTCTTTGTATGAATTATAGCATCCTCAATATAGAGTGTGATATAATGGAAAGGGGCACTTGACTTGTGATACAAATAAGTGAAGTTCAAATTAAAAGTGTTAGAATTCATTTGTGTAATAAAATGTGATAAAGAGAGTTCATCTCTATCCCAAATGAAAAATAAATCAATATACTGCAGCGGCCATAAAGCACGAGACTGTCGCCGACCTCCCGCCCCCAAACATGGACCTCTTCAAATGCGCCCATGTAGATGTTTGTTAGCAAATCTTGTGCCCATGGCCGTACCTAAAATCTCTAAATAAAAAACTTGATTGAAAATGAAATAATGTTGAAGTATAAGTTGAATAGAGTCCAAAATAACCTTCCTCTGGTGCTCGGAGGTCCCTGCATCATGTAATAAGGTGATTTCAACAGCTTTAATGTCCTGTGCATGTGTTATATTAGAATAAAGGGCTTGTACAACACATATGACAAAAAAAAGTGTCTTTCCATCTGATATATTTAACTAAATGTAAAAAATTATTTGTATCCTCGATGTGAGATCTCTTGGCACACACCATATGGTTGTAAAGGAAAATCAAGAAATTGTGTAAGATAGGAAGTGATAATTCCCTAATTTGAATGTGATTATGTGACTCATTATGTATTATACAATTTATCCGGGAGTCAAATTCACATCTGTATATAATTTATCTTTTTAATCCGCTTGATGCACGCTATATAGCTGATTTATACAGGAGAGTGAGAGTATATCAGATCACTTTCTATATACTCGGAGTCCCCCAGGTGCGAACTATTAATTAATACCTATATATGCAATTTATGGTCAGTAGATAGGGAGAATTAATGTGCTAATGTTTCCCTTTGTTACTTTTAATCTCAATGTTGGATACATTGTTTCTGTTGTTATTTATGTGTGTCTTTTTATTATCTTTGTGTATCTTTTTATTATCTTAATTGGAAAATAATAAATCCATCTTGGTATTGTTACTTTCGTCACATTTGACCCAATCACTGATTCTTTAGTCAGATTCTATATCACCTTCGGGAGATATTCTGGGGCAGCTCCAACTCTTTTACTATTGAACATTTTTCTTTTATTTGCAAACTGTCACAGAGTTTGCTGTACTTTATGCTGCAAGCCCTACTGGTGATTGACACTGTGTATGTGTGTACAGCGCCAGAGTTGGTTTCAACATCGAGGGTCCTGGCAGCACTATTAATTGGGAGCTCTGGCACTGTGGATATATTTGGCTTTTTTTTTGTTTAGTCCATATTTTACAATTTTTAAAAAAAATATCACTCCGAACTGGAATATTCAAGCAAGTCTCCTGGAATTACTTATTGTATGCTCAAAGAAGAAAGAGAGAAAAAGGTAAAATAAAAAGGAAGGAAAGATTTCTTAAACAGGGCCGGATTAATATTTGTGGGGGCCCCGGGGCAACTAACTTGTGCGGGGCCCCCAAGCCACACCCCCCCCCCAATTTGTCCCACAGTGCCCCCCCAATATGCAGGTGTCATGACGGAATTGCAAAGTTGTTTGTGCAATTCCGTCCTCTGCTGAGTCAGGGCCTCAGTTATGATGGCGATGGTAGTATGGCCAAAGCATTCCGGAATTCCAGAATTTTTCCACATAGTTTTGGCAATAAAAACTGTTTTGGTCTTCTACACAGAAACTATGCACACAAATATTTTTTAAATGATACTGCCATAGTAATGTAGTGTTTGATTCTTAGTTGCATTCAAACTGACTGTATTTGCAGGCAGCCACGGATGTCTAGTTAGCTACCTTATACTAATGCAAGGTTCCGTTCAGTTAATGAAAGGGTCCTTGTATTTGCAAGTGTGAAGCCACGCCCCCTTTGGTTTTACACCAGCTACTGAAACCACCATCATTATTATTGGCACTAAGAGTTCAAGAGGACCATCTTAAACAGCCTTTCCTTCCACATACTCAGGATCGCACGGAGCTTTACAGATGCACCCACGACCAGGGCCATCGAGACACCGAATAGATCCCGATGCTAGATAGGGTGTGTGGCCAATTATGGGGCCGTGACCATGCCCCGCTCTGCATATTGTGCAGTGATGAGAATGTGCATGCAGAAATGGGGGTGCCTCTCCCTGGGCCCCACAGACAAGCCTGGGTAAAATCTAGCTGCCCCACATCCCACTTGGCACCCCCGCCCGTGGCACTCCCACAAGACAGGGCAGTTATGTGCAATTGAATTGTTGCCACCCAGTTCCTGCCCTGTAAAGCCCAATTTCATGGAAAAACAGACCCAGAAAAGGGCAGACATACAGTAAGCAAACACGCGTGTATTCACACCTGCTGCATGTGCTGCATGCAAACACTCGCTCTACGTGTCCGTGAACACAGAACTGTCCAACTGAGAATCAGCCCCTTAGTGACAATGCCAAACTGCAATTATATACTCTATCACTGTATTAAGACATCACATTAGAGTTCAGTGCAATTATATATATATCAGTGTAAACAATGAAAATAAAATACTTTCTAATATTGCCCATGGTTCAGATAGAAATGAAACTAAAAACAAAAATGGTCGAAATTTTTTATCAGCCAGACACAGGGGCGTTTCTAGAGAGGAGGGGACCCCCCCGTGTGCAGTCTCCGACACGGGCCCCCTCCTCTCTGTCCGGCGGCCGGCAGCACACTGAGCTGTGGGCGGCCAGCGCCGGAGTTATAGACTCTGGGCACTAGAGTGTGCCCAGAGTCTATAGAGTATGCACAGGTCACCAGGAAAATGGCCACGGTGGGCATTTTCCCTGTACTGCCCATGCACAAACGACAGGAAAATAGCCGCGGCGGCCATTTTTCCAGTTGTTTTTACAGTGCCAGACTCCCACGACGACGAGGGACTCCGGAGAGGTAAGTAATACTATGGGTGCAGGGTGTGCGGTGCGGGGCCCCCCATGTGCCCCGCACACCCTGCACCCATTATAGATACGCCCCTGGCCAGACATGTTAGCAACAAATAACAAACTACAGTACAGTATGTATTTAGCCACAACTGACTGACAATTGTATGAATTGAAAACAGCGGCAAAACTCTATACCACAGTATCCCCAATGGTCTCCGGGCCTGTTACAGAGATGTACGCCAATGCGGCAGCTGTCGCAGATTTGCACACAGCTGTTGTGCGTAAATAAACAAATGTCACAGCTGCCGGGATTTGTACTGAGGCACCTACCTGCACCTACCTGCACCTACCTGCACCTACCTGCGTACAAAGAGGCAGCGGATCCTGCAATAATCGCCCTTCTTGGTAACCCTAAGGTCGAGCAGAATGGGGCGTGTGTACTGAGATGCCAGGTCCATTTTTAGTGTGTACTGGATCGCAGATGCAGGCTGTGACAGGCCCCAAAAACAGTCACAACACGCCTAAGATCCTTGCTGCCACTCCCCCTTACCTCCCTCAGATGCTCCCTGACTGTCAATCATACCGAGTATAAATAGTCGCTGTGAGAGACAACGGTGAGATACATTGAGGCATGAGCAGCGCGCCTTTGATGCATGCACAGATTACCAAAAATCACTCAACTGCGTAAATATGGTCACTGCGTCCATCGTTGGATCAGGCCCTCCACAGTTACAGAGCTGAAATTCGGGCACTGTCATAAAACGGAAAAGGTGACAAAATACAGTAATGGCCGGTAGGCTCCCAAAAATCGGATGGCACTCCTGGCCCCCACATGAGAGGGCAAGTCTTCCAGATTGGGAGCCCCCAGTGGAAAGTCCCTCCCACCCAACTTGGCACCTGCCCATAGAAGAGTGATAGTGGACAGTTCTGGGGGATGACGCAATGGCGCCACCACTGCCCGCCATTGTTGCCAGCACACACCCTGCAATGCCGACTTGGCCAGAATGTCAGCATGTATAGTATTGGGGTCTGACAAACCAGGAGATAGGAAAAAATAAGTCAACTACCAGGACGAGAGATAAAAAAAAGAATAATATGAGCTCAAACAGTCACACCTGCGGAGACAGCACCTATCTGAAAATGGACAATAGAAATAATACACAGTAGCTCCAGTCCCGACAAGGTACCCAATAAGCAAGTAAATATATAAAAAAAAATATTTGAGTTTAATGAAATGGGTTGGGTATGAAATCCCGGCTGTCGAGATGCCGCTGGTCAGAAAACCATCAGTGGCATCCCGACACCCATAGGAAATAACGGTGACTGTTTTTCTAACCCCTCCCTAACCCCTACCCTAACCCACCCTCCTCTGTGCCTAACTATAACCTCCCCCTCCCCACACCCTAATCCTAACACTCCCTACCTGGTGCCTAACCCTAACCCTCCCCCTAATGCCTAACCCTAACCTCCCCCTAACATTTAACACCTAACACCCAGATACTTACCTTCGGGATGCCTGCGGTCGGGATACTAGTGCCGGGATCCAGACCTTTCAGGATTTCGGTGCCGGTATTCAGACCTCCGCCGGGAAGCTGACTACATCCCACTAATGTATACAAGATTAAAAACAACAGTATTAAACCAAAAGACTCTGGAAGAAACAGCAATTGTGTCCATATCTTCATATTGTCAAAAGGGTTACTAGATACACTGCAATCCCAGTTTTATAATCGGTAGTGGTAAGTAGCTGTTGGCTGTTAAATGAGAAACTCCTTATATTAGGCATAACTGTAAATGGAATCGGTATGAAATACCGCCGGACCTATGTCCTATGTCAAATCCCGACGCCGGAAGACCGGCAGCAGTGAAGATCCCGACAGCTAAAAAGGTTAGTATTTACTAACCCTACTCCCCCCCCCTAACCCTAACCCTCCTTTAGGGGTTCCTAACTCTAAACCTAACCCCTAATTCCCCTAGCCTAACCCGAACCCTCCCCGGGGGGGTGCCTAAACCTAAGTCCCCCCGGGGGTCCCTAAACCTAACCCCCCCATCCCCGGCCACATCGCTGCCCCGCAGCCTAAAACTAAGTCTCCCGGGGGGTGCCTAACTCTAACCTCCCCCTGGGGGTTCCTAACCCTAACCACCCCTATCCCTAGCCTAACCCTAACCCTCACGGGGGGTTGCCTAATCCTAAATCCCCCCCGGGAGCCCCTAACCTAACCCTCCCTCCCCACGGCTGTTCGTGCCTGGCGCCCGGCTTACCTTCATACGGTATACCGGGCATCAGGCTCCCAGCATAGGGATAATGATAGGCGTTGGGATTTTGATGCCTATCATTAGACCCCTGCCAGGATTTGACAGTCGGGAAGCCGGCGGTCGGCATTTTGACCGTCGGCTTCCTGAATGCATCCCTGTAAACAGTCCAATAAGATTTAATGAATGTACCAGGAAATATTCCAGGACTTCTAGTCTATTGTACTTATTACCTATATCCTAAGTGCTGTTAATACGTAGAAAAATCCATAAATTGAATTGTGTAAACAGTCAATTGCAAGGAAACTTACTAACAAATGTAGGGAATTGGGAGTTGTTCTGGGCAGAGGGTAATTGATTATTTAGTAATACTGTAGATTGCTACATTTTCTATTTTCATTTTGCTCCTCTCCTTCAAAAATTATAATATTTTATCTAAATAGCAATAAATTGAGCTGAATACTTCCTGGAGGTTATAGTGCGTCCAACTCATAAATATATACAGTTATACAGGAGGAGGGAAAGTATGAGTATATACTGTATGGTGCACTCAAGGAGTTTGATCAGAAAATATTTGGTTATATTTTAATTTGCAGTTTTGTAATAAAAAGGTCCATGTACTGTATAACGTTGGATTTGTATCCATGTAAATGTTGTGCATTAAAACATAACCTTTATTACAGTGTGTATATATATATATATATATACCATATGTTTCCACTTGTTGGTAATTCCTTTAGCTTGGGTTAGTAGGTTGAACTAATTAATTTTACAAAAAGTGAAATATGTACCAGCTCTTGTCAGCGCATGTGATAAATAATGATGTAACTATCTCAGGCTTGTATCTCTCAGGGCCATGCTGGGTAGCTTCATACTGTGTAAACAATATGCTCTGTTTATATATATAAGTAATCTGTTGTTCCGAGCTAAAGCTGAACTGACAGCTGTTCATCGAGGATATCCAGCAAAAAACGGAATGGCAAGGAATAGCCTTAACTAAGGGGTCTATTTACTAAGCAGTGTTAGGAGACAGAGGCCCTGATTCAGAGCCGGACGCTATTTGCGGACGCTCGTTCAGAAAAAAGGGGTTGGATATTTAAATTGAGCGCTCGCTCTTTGCGGTCTGTTGACGCCTCTATGCCTGAACGAGCGTCCGAAACATGGGCTCGCTATTTTGTAAAGACGCCCCTTGGCCGCTCGCATCATACGTCGTCTCCGCTATTTATTAGATTAATCGAGTACATCGATAGGCGTATGAACTGTTCGCTATTCTTGTGGTAGCATTTTCCTACCGCAATCATGCGAGCAGTTCAGGCTAAAAGACAACCAAGTGACATGGTCGATGACGCTGCTTTGTTAATTATGCACACCCTTAAAACGCCCGTTTTGACCGTTTGGCATGCCTGCGTTCGGATCTCCACTCCCCGTTTTCAAGCACCTTCCCCTGTTACCACCCACAAACGTCTCATCCTGTCAATCAAATTAGCAGGCATTCGCTATTTTGCGAGCACGCAATTTCCGACCGCACTGACTGGTTGGCACATGCGCATTACGACCCATACACATGTGCAGATGTGCGAACATCGCTCGGAGCGAACGAGCGGCCGCTTACGAGCGGCTCTGAATCAGGCCCAGAGTGAAAAGTGATAAGATAGTGATAAGGTGCCAGCCAATCAGCTCCCAACTGTCACCTCACAGGCTGTGTTTGACAAATGACAGTTGGGCGCTGATTGGCTGGCACCTTATCACTTTCTTATCACTTTTCACTCTGTCTCCTAACACTGCTTAGTAAATAGACCCCTAAATGCATTTGCTGGATTGCAGTAAAAACAGGATTCCATTTTAGCGGGAGTGCAGCGCCAGCTGGCAATACTAAAGCGAATGGCTGTCAGCTCAGCTTTAGCTGAACCTATTGATTTCCAAAAGTATATACTAATGCCCACCTCTTACAAGGGTACAAACCCAATGTCATAAGGATCATAGATACTCCATACCCAAAAATCCCAGTTTTCTACTATTTACCAAAAATCCATAAGAGTACCACAAATCCACCTGGTAGACCGATCATATCTGGCATAGACTCACTCACATCCAATTTGTCCCAATACCTTGACCAACATCTACAACCATATGTGAAATTACAGAAATCTTATCTAAGGGACACCACTGACATCTTGAACAGACTTCAGAACATAACCTGGAATGAGGGACTCTGGCTAGCCACTAGCGATGTTACCTCACTTTACAGCATCATAGAACATTCACAAGGGGTGGCCAGCATTGAACATTACTTAACGCAAGACTCTGAAATGACCATCAAACAAAAAAACATCATCACCAAAAGTATACAGTTCATACTACAGCACAATTATGTTTGGTTTAACAATGATTACTACCTTCAAACCACAGGAACAGCCATGGGGACGAGGTTTGCACCAAGCTATGCCAATCTCTTCATGAGCCACTGGGAGGATAATTACATCTGGTCCAATAGCGAGTTTGGCGCAAACCTCGTCCTATGGACTAGGTTCATAGACGATGTTTTCTTTATCTGGCAGGGGGATTTAGATTCCCTTACATCATTCCAGAACTACTTACATCATAACAATCTACACCTGCAATTCACGACCAAATTCAGTAAAACATCAATAGAATTTTTAGACCTATATATATTTATCAACAACAATCAAATACACACCAAAACATTCCACAAAGAGGTTGATGTCAACAGCTTTATCCTCACCACCAGCAGTCATCACCCAAACTGGCTCAAAAGCATTCCTATAGGACAGTATAAAAGGTTAAGAAGAAATTGCTCCAACATTACCGATTTCGATACCCAGGGACAACACCTCAGAACAAGATTATTAGAGAAGAAATATGATGACGCATCCATATGCAAAGTCTTCCAGGAAACAAAAATTGCAGACAGAGAACCACTACTACATTATAAAACCAAAGTAGATACTAACAAAGAGTCGACAGACATTTATTTCATTACCCAATACACAAGTCAGGCGAACAGAGTTAAAAAGATCATTAAGAAACATTGGCCAATCCTTTTACAAGATGAAACACTCTCCAGCATTCTACCATCTCAACCTAAAATAGTTTTTCGGAAAGCAGCGGACTGTAAAACCAAATTAGTCAAGAACCACTTCAAACCCCAAGAGCCGACACAGAGCACTTTAACTGGTGCTCCGCTAGGAGGAGGTTTCTACTACTGTGGAACCTGCCAAGCCTGTAGATTGACCAATAAGAGTAGCACCAAGTCCACCAAAACAATAACATCCACCCACAACCATCTAACTTTCATGATTAAAGACCACATAACATGCCACAACAAAGGAATCATTTACTTACTAACATGCCCCAGCAGGAAACAGTATGTGGGGAGAACAATCAGACAACTAAAAGTTAGAATGAATGAACATATTCGTAACATCAAAAAAGGTACTGAAGATCATCCCCTGTCTGCACACTTCAAAGAATTCCATCAAAGCAACGCCACACATCTAGAATTCATAGGAATCAAACATGTGAAACCCAACTGGAGGGGAGGGGACTTTATTAGACTGATAAACAAAGAAGAATTGAGATACATGGTTATACTGGATACTTTGGTACCGAAAGGACTAAATATAGACAACGAAGTCAAGTCCATCATTTGTCCATAAATATATATCGTATGAAACAGTTTAATAAGCCAGTATAATCCTCATTCAAGACTGTACCAGTCTGCTTAAATTTATAGGGCCAACTCTCGGTATGGAACTTATGATAGAACCACAATTGATTCATCAAGCAATCACATTAATATGTTAATCCTCATAGTTATGTATGTATATGATCACCTAAATATACTTAGATATACGTAACACCCTCATATGATAACGTCAATTCTGTCACTCATTATTTTGTGATACCTTAAGAGACATATCAACATCTTCCCAGATGTGCTGGGCACCCACTTCCAGCAATTAGACGGTCGCTAACATTGCAGCTGCACATTAACATCAAGGTCACATAAACTAACATTCACTAGCACCATAATACTGTATAACCAGCACAATGTAATGCTTAATGATCAATTATTAACCAGTATCTATGCATATTAATATTGGATACCACAACCTGACAGAGTCATGGTACCAAAATTTAACCATCATTATACATTTGGGAACCTGTGCCACGGTATCGCCCAGTAGAAGGACAAGAAAGATTAATTACATCAGACACTCTGCATCATTTATTTTCGAGAATCCAGCTGAACGATTGTCACTGTTTACCTCATTAACATTTTTTCTAACTGACACTCGAATTTACCACTGCATGACCTGCATGCACTAGAAGACCTATCAGCATTGAGATATGACCCATCAATCATTTGGGGGTTGGACTGCCATGAAGATTTAAACTCCCTCCCCACTAAGAACATAATACACTACTCCTAGAGGAAGGCCATCATTGGCCGAAACGCGTTGGAGCATTCGTTACCACATCTCCCATCCACCTATCGAAGCAATCACTACCCAGTATTCAAGTTACACCACTCCGGCCTCAGCGGTCACATGACCCGGAAGGAACGACGAGCGCGCAACATCCAGGAACCGTACTGACGCCAAGACCGTGCAGACCATCGCAGAAGACAGAAGAGAGAGACCGGCAGCGACACGGCAAGAGTCAGGTGAGTCCCGTTTGGGAGAGGAGATACCCGACGAAGATCAACAGGTCAACGCTGGGCCACTCCATCTCTAGGTGACACAGGCAGACGTGCAGTCGGGACCCGGTGTCGCAGCTATCACATGCGGTACTGACCCTATACTCTGTCAGCCTAGCCTGCCAGGGATCCCTGCCACACTGCCGCACAGCTGCTGTGTCCCATCCTGAAGGGAACCCAGGCACCGCAAGTGGCCACCATGAACTCTTTTGCTCTATCTCCCAGGGACTAGTAACGGGACGCCGTTACTAAGTCCACCATATCTGGGCCATAATATCAGCACCATATACCACTCTACTGCATGTAGAGTATAACAGATTGTTTTTAGCTATTATACAAGCACTCCAGGGGCCATTCATCAATAGGAGAACCACATATTTTTCAGCTGGACACTTGCTGATGTGGTTTTGGTTTTGATTTCAATTTTTGATTTTGATTTTGTTTTTTGTTTGCATTTACCATATTTTTAATCTTGTTTTCATTTTGTTTTGATCTGAATAACATATTCTATGTGGACAATCATTATATCCAATAAATCCACGATTGTTCGTATATTTGACAACCATATTTTCATTTCATCCAGTACACCATTTAAGCACTATACATCTGCTAAGGGTGAGCGCTGTACAATATATGTATTTTAGCACAACTAGAGAACTGGACAATCTCTTTTACTAAGCTGCACGCCCACCGCAGAAACAATCACTCCAGTGCGCTACCCGTTTACAGTTTTGTATAAGTCATAAGGATCATATTATTACAAAACTATAAATTTAAAAACACGATTTTTACTCACCGTAAAATCTCTTCCTTGGAGTCCATCTGGGGGATAAAATTACTTCTGCATTATGAGTAGTGAGGTGTGTAGTCGGACACGGACTTAATTGAAAACTGGCTCCCACCCCCTATATAACCCCTCCCCTTCCACCCTAAGCTCAGCCTTGTTTTTAGTGCCTTGTAGTAAGGCACTGGCTAGGATAGGTCCTAGCTATTTAGTTAGGTTTTATTCCTTTATGTTTAAAAAGCCGGAGAAAGACCCACGGAAAGAACCGAGAAACTAGATACCAAGAGATACTAGTATGAAACCAAACAAGGGAGGGATAGTTGTATCCCCCAGATGGACTCCAAAGAAGAGATTGTACGGTGAGTAAAAATCGTGTCCATCCGGGGAATGACATTACCTCTGGGACACACCCAAGCAAGGCAATTAAGGGGGAGGGGGAGCGCCGGAAGCGACCACTCTAGGAATTTTCCGCCCAACACTGGCATCCCTTGCACCAAATGTATGGAAGCAGTAAAATTTAGTAAAAGTGTGTACGGATGACCAGGTAGCTGCTTTGCACAACTGCTCAACCGAGGCACCATGCCGTACAGCGCAAATGGAGATAAGCATTTAACCCCCTGAGGTTGAGAATGGGACGAAATTACCCGTCTGGTTTGTCTACCAACAAAATACTGGAGTAGAACCCAAGGCCTTGCTGTAGCATCGGAAATGGAATAATTACTCTGAAGTCAGAAAGCGCGGAAATTGCTTGCATAACAGTCGCCTTTCTGCAACCACAGGGAGAGGGATGGAAAAGAATCTTCTTGGAACAGGACCCTCTAGCGTGTAACCCCTGGGGCCTATTCGACTTACCCAAAAATCTGAATTGGATTGAGGGCCTGATTCAGAGCCGATCAAAAAAAGCAAGCGCTCGCTCTGAATCAGGGTGGCCGCTTGTTTTTTTAGTTGCGGCCTCCTGGCTGCTCGCATAGTTGTGGGTGGGTTTCCACCCACAGCTTATGCGAGCGGCCAGGTGATGGTCATGATGGTCAAGACCATCGCGACCATCGGGCTTGCGACGAGACCCTTGTGGTAGAGTCTCGTTGCCGCAAGCCCCAGTGGACTTCCTGCTCTAATAGAGCAGGAAGTCCACCTACTGACATCACGAGTGATGTCAGTAGGGCGCTCACAAACAGCAGGCATTCCTGCAGGAACGTCTCCGTTTGCCCAGCCACCCCCCCTCCCCGCCTACAAAATGGGGCGAGCTGTCAATCAACATCGACAGCTGCCCCATTTGTTGCGAGCACCGGAGCGAGTGCTTTTTGCGCTCGCTCCGGGGCTCGCGCACACGCAGTGCGCACTGGCCCACAATTGACCCACTTGTGAGTGCAATGCGATTGCGAGCGGGTCTGAATCAGGCACTGAGTCCAATTTTCCCGGAATCTGAATAAGCGACCTCCCACCAGAGGACGGGTCCCAGACCTGTGACAGTCATGTGAATTAACCTACTGGCTTAGCAGCAAGTCAAGTGGTGCCGGTGACCGTATGTCCCCTAAAGATCCCCTTTGGGAACCCCTAGTTTCCCTGGAAGCCTGAAAGTTTCCTCTACCTTGAGTCTGAAAGGAACAAAACCTGGGAGTTTTTACTTTTGGAGTAGTGGAGTAGTTACAGTAAGATACAGACTTTTTCCTTCTGTGACCTAAGAAATAATTTAAGTAAATTTTTGAACAAACAAAGCACCTCCTTCAAAAGGCAATGCCTCTAATACATGTTTGCATTCTACATCTGCCTTCCATGATTTAAGCCACAGCGAACGCCTAGCTGAAATGTCCAAATCAGAAATATGAGACTGTACCTGAATAGTATCTATTAAAGCATCATCTACATAGGTTAGAGCTTCCAAAATCTGATCAACTATGGAACTAGCTTCAGACAAATCCCCTGATTGAAAACCTGTAATCATCTGATTCATCCAGGGACTGATAGCCTTTATCACCCAGGCGCTAGCCAACACTGGACAGAATGACACTCCTGACAAAGTGAAAAGATTTAAAAGTACAGCCTCACTCATTCTATCCATAGGATCTTTAGGAGTTACAGACTGTGTAGTGGGAATAACAGTATTCCTAACCAACCTAGCAATAGGAGCATTCACCATGGGTTGAATTTCCCAAAGCTTGGTATCCTCTTCTGAAGAAGGATAAAGATTATTATTTTTTTCGGAATATGAAATTTGGAATCAGACTTTAACCAGGCTTCTTTTAATATTTCCTCAAAATGTGAGAATTCGGGGAAAACAGATACATGTTTCTTCTTGCGTTTAAAGAAAGAAACTGAACTAGTCTCTGGAATAGCAGTTTCCTGTAGATGCAAAGTCTCCATGACCGCATCTATCAACATAGCAACTCCTGAATAAGAATGGGAGTCATCCTCCCAGTTTGAGGTGTCTTCTTTGAGCACAGGGTAACATACAGTATAATTTGCCTGAGAGTGACGTAATTCACCTATGGCATCAACCATAGACCTGGCCCAATCAGGCATCACCGGCTGTTCCGCCAAACCTCCCAAAAATTAATTCTCTTGTGAGCATCCAGCACAAAGCAACCCTGGGTCCATACTGTATCTTTTGGCGACTTTTTATCACACTGTTTCTTGACCCCTTTGTCTGGCTTATCCATACTGAGAAAGAAAGACAAGACAAACTAACCAATACAGATAGCTACCTAATCCTTATGAAAAGCGTAGCACTGATTGAATAGTAAAGACCAAAAAGAGGTTAATTAAGACTTATCTAACAATCTGCTGTTGCAGAAAAACAATCTCATATACCCCTGTATGTTACTGCCTAAATTCCTGAGAACAGTGCAGTAGACACAAAAAATGCTTATATATATATATATATATATATATATATATATATATATATATATATATATATGAAAGAGAGGGGGATTGACAATTCCGCTTGCTATATAGGGTATATTCCAAAAAAAGGGGTTCCTATACAAAGAACGTTATGTCAAAATGCTATTGTGTAAAGTGCATAGTTGTGTAAAGAGGATCTATTTGTGAATAATTTAACAGAGTAAAAGCAGTGCACAAGAACAGTGTTAATACCAATAAATAAAGTTAAAAAGTACAATTTATTTCAAAGATTAAGACAAATAAGAAAAAAACACATGTATATATGTGATGGAACTCCTATATTTAGGAGAGTTCCTTCAATAAAACATAGCCAAAACAATGAGATAGATACACGAGTAAATATACATTTCAAAAGGAGAATAAAATAATGACTTATCTGAGTCAAGATATAAAGGAATATGCGTTTTCCTAGGACAAGAGGTACAGGACCCAATGCATTTCGTCTGCTGACTTCTTCATGGGATGAGGTTTAAGGTGTTATGTCCACCTATTTATACCCTTTCAAATTTCATTAGGACTAATTACTTCTGGGTCAAAGTTGAGCTATGCGCCAAGTAAACTCAAGCCACAAAGCGCATTCTCCTATAAAATACTAGATCGATGAATAGTACAAAGAACATAGACATTGGACCTAAATTTCTATATTAGAAAATTAAAGTTAATTCCATCCTCGAGTGTAAGTGCTTCCGCCCAGAGATACGGAGCGATACATCACTTCCGCCCTCTTGTTCAGCCCTGGATGCTGTATGTGTACTTCCGCCAGGTCATTGCATCATTTCCATTCACGTGCCCCGCTCTGGGTACTTTTGGTCTGTATCTTCTGCCCTGGCTTGATGTCTGAGTACGAGCTCCTGTGATGCTTGCTCAGGTGATTTCCGCCCTCAGTATCCTGTAGGAAGCGGACTTCCGCCCTTCGTATTTGGCTCATGATCTATGTCAAATATATTGGGATGCCCTCTATGTAGATTTTGCGGATCCCTATAATTAAGCAGAATCAATCATAAATTTGTGAAATAAGGGTTCTAATAAAACGGAGTTGGTCATTGCTTTGTCCTGTTTGTCAATATTGTATTCATATAATACAGTAGTTTATGAATTTTTAAGCAAGTAATGGAGATGATACTTATGTGAAACTATAAATAAAATTAATCAGGAATACATGTTTTTGTATAAAAAGGGATAATAATTTCTTAGAAAAATAGTAAAATTCAATGTTCCCAAATTTGTGGTTCTTATTGCCACTGTCAATTAATAGGTCCTCTTGGTTAGTTAGTCCTTGGTAATAACTCTTACATTGCCATACATTAGTTTGAGGTAGGTGATAATATTTGTATAAAAAAGGATACTTGCCAGGCCCAGAACATGATTAGCCCCACAAAACACCAACCGAGAATGGTCATTCTCATGGTGGTATTGTAGTAGTGATTTGACTCATTCTATCGGTCTTCTGCTGTCCTCTCACAGGAACGGTGCTATCTCGTAGCTTACGTTGAAGCCCTTGGGGGCCATGGTGTTAAGTTAAAAAATCCAGTACATTTCACGTCTGGACAAAAGATTCCCTAAATCACCTCCTCTTTCACTCAAGGTCACATGTTCGATAGCCTTGAATGTTAGATCCTCAGGATTGGAGTTGTGTTTGGTGATAAAATGTTTAGACACTGCGTGACCTTCTATTTTGTTCTTGTTGTTTCTAATGTTTCATACGTAAAACATTTACAAACTAGGAAGGGTCAAAGGAATTTGCAATTAAAAATTTTATGAACTGTAATTCTACCTCAGTTATTTATTTGTTGGAGTGCACATGTGGAACCAAATACACTGGAAAAACCAAGAGAATATTGAAGCTACGTATCCAAGAACAAATTAGAAACATCAAGAACAAAATAGAAGGGAATCATGTTCTGGGCCTGGCAAGTATCTGGGAGGGAGGCCCCCCGAGAATACCAGGTGTAGTAGATAAACCCATTCTATAAGAAGCTACCATCCTAATACTACTGTGGAAGAAAGTGGTGATGAGGATGATGACATGAGGGGACTCAGAAGTATCTACATCCATACCAGTGTACGTGTGCCCAATCTCGTCTGATCTTGGAAGCTATACATGACTGGGCTCGGTCAGTACCGGGATGGGAGACCTCCCAGGAAGAACTGGTGTTGTAGTTACCATCGAGTCCAAAACGGCGATTCCATCATTCCAGAATTACATCACCTAAAGAATCTACAAAGTGTATTCCAAAAGAAGCTGCTTGAAAATTCTCTGGATTATCATTCTTCATCCCTATTCTCTTTTATACAAATATTATCACCTACCTCAAACTAATGTATGGCAATGTAAGAGTTGTTACCAAGGACTAACTAACCAAGAGGACCTATTAATGGACAGTGGCATTAAGAACCGCAAATTTGGGAACATTGAATTTTACTATTTTTTTAAGAAATTATTAGCCCTTTTTATACAAAAACATGTATTCCTGATTCATTTTATTTATAGTTTCACATAAGTATCATCTCCATTAGTTGTTTAAACATTCATAAACTACTGTATTATTTTAATACAATATTGACAAACAGGACAAATCAATGACCAACTCCGTTTTATTAGAACTTATTTCACACATTTATGATTGATTCTGCTTAATTATAGGGATCCGCAAAATCTACATAGAGGGCGTCCCAGTATATTTAACATAGATCATGAGCCGAATATGAAGTGCGGAAGTCCGCTTCATACAGGATACTGAGGGCGGAAGTCACCTGACTACGCGTCACAGGAGCTCGTACTCAGACGTCAAGCAAACGGACGATACAGACCGAAAGTACCCAGAGCGGGGCACGTGAACGGAAATGATGCAATGACTTGGCGGAAGTACACATACAGCATCCAGGGCTGAACAAGATGGCGGAAGTGAGGTATCGCTCCGGATCTCTGGGTGGAGGCACTTACACTCGAGGATGGAATTAACTTTGATTTATGAACTTTCTAATATAGAAATTTAGGTCCAATGTCTATGTTCTTTGTACTATTCATCGATCTAGTATTTTATAGGAGAATGCGCTTTGTGGCTTGAGTTTACTTGGCGCATAACTCAACTTTGACCCAGAAGTAATTAGTCCCTAATGAAATTTGAAGGGGTATAAATAGGTGGACATTACTCCTTAAAACTCATCCCCATGAAGAGGTCAGCAGACGAAACACGTTGGGTCCTGTAACTCTTGTCCTAGGAAAACGCATACAGTATTCCTTTATATCTTGACTCAGATAAGCCATTATTTTATTCTCCTTTTGAAATGTATATTTACTCATGTGTATCTATCTCATTGTTTTGTCTATGTTTTATTGAAGGAACTTTCCTAAATATCAGAGTTCCATCACATATATACATGTGTTTTTTTCTTAGTATTTGCTTTAATCCTTAAAATAAATTGAACACTTTTTAACTTTATTTATTGGTATTAACACTGTTCTTTGCACTGATTTTACTCTGTTAAATTATTCACAAATAGATCCTCTTTACACAACTATGAACTTTACACAATAGCACTTTGCACATTGTTTGACATAACGTTCTTTGTATAGGAACCCCTTTTTTTTAGAATATACCCTATTTAACAACATTTTGTATACAACAAGCGGAATTGTCGACCAAGGTCAATCCTCCTCTTTTTCATTTGCAAGGTAGTATATCACGAATACTACATACTATTGACATGGAGCTGACGCCCACCAAGAATACGATTTCTGGGCTTATCTGCATTTTTGTAATTTACCAAAGTTTGGGAACACTTACCTTTTATTAATTGTGAACTTTTACTGGCGTCGAATCCACATAAATCTTTATATATATATATATATATATATATACCAGGGGCAGAACTATGGGTGAAAATGGAGGTGCCTGCCGCCGGACGCCAGCACTGAAGGGGCACCTCCTCCATTGTCCACAACATATTCACCCCATCAAACAATGAAATTGGTGGATGTACCCACACACAGGATACGATGATTGTTGCCATCCATCGCAGATTGCAAGATCGTCCGATAAATCGTATAGTGTGTATCCAGCTTAAGACAAAGGGTCCTGTTTATCATTAAATATTTGCAACATATTCCCAGAAAACACCCGTTTCCAGAGGATACCCGCAAAAACTGGCTGCTGGGGCCGAGCTCGCATTCCGGAGCTTGGTCCCCGCAGCCAACGCCCCTGTCATCGCATGTGCAATTTCATACATGCCAGCGCTAATGTCGCATACTGCAATTCAATCGTGGCTGCAAATATTGCGCCCAGATTGCATTACAAATGCGATTATTGATAGACGGGCTCCTGAAATGGATCTCTTGTAATGCGTTGGTCTTATAGGTAATGGTGTGACAGCAATATCAGCACCCTGGTACCTTATCATAAGATGCTAAAACCTTGTTATGTCTGATCTAACAACCATGCTACGCTGCTACAGGAGAGTGAGTATCACATGCGATAAGTCTCCTATTACCAGGTACAATGCACTCTGTTGCCTCTTAATTGCATACCAGTATACAGACGTCATGGCACACAATTCTGTGTGCAATAAGCAACGATTACTATCAGGGGCATAGCGAGGGCGGAGTGGCCACGCCTCCTGTAATTAGGCCACGCACCCTGTTGCCCGGGCGCGCAGCGGCTCTTGGCGGGCCTGCTCACAGGCACAGCTGAGCTAATCAGTAAGCCCAGCACGTCGGAGAATAGGCTTCTCCCTGTTCACAGCCTTTGTGATCCTGGGGGGCGAGGAGGGGGGTTGAGCTCCAAGATTCGGACTGTCCCAGAAAGCTAAGCGGAATGTCCTGCATTAGGAAGTATCCCTCTCAGGTAGGAGCTGGTTGGTCCCCGTCCCCTGTGTGGCATAATGGGAACTGGAGGCACTGTGTGGCATAATGGGAACTGGAGGCACTGTGTGGCATAATGGGAACTGGAGGTATTGTGTGGCATAATGTGTACTGGCAACACTATGCGGTACAGCGCTGATCACACACCTATTAGCATACTACCTCAGGGATAGTGCTCTTAAGTTGATTCTGAAAGCAAACCATCTTTAAATTACATTCTGGAGGCAAAGATATGTTTGAGAAGCCCCGGTGGTTTTACATGTGACATAGTGATCGCAGCGACTCAATGCTAGCCAAGTAATTATTGAGGGATAAAGCCACAAATTATGGTAAATATAATACAAATAACCTTTGGGTAACACCAACATTATATGACAGTGGTGCCAAACTCGCGGCTCTCCAGCTGTTGTGGGACTACATATACCAGCATGCCCTGCTACAGTTTTAGCATGCCCTAAAAGCAAAACGGTGGCAGTGAATGCTGGTATGTGTAGTTCCACTGCAGCTGGAGGGCCGCGAGTTTGACACCCCTGCTGTATGATATCTGCTTGGCACTGCACAGATAAGATCACACGACACAGTAAATGCCGTGTTCGGGTGATGCAGAGCTGCTAATTGAATCCAGCTACAAAGATCTCAATTAATTATATTCATGTATGTGATTTAGGGGGAGATGTACTGAGCCTTGGAGAGAGTTAAAGTGGAGAGAGACAAAGTACCAATCAGTCAGTTCCTAAGTGTCACTTTACAGGTTGTGTATGCAAAATGATAGTTAGGAGCTGAGTGGTTGGAGCGCCATTTAAGATTAGTAACGTGTGACAACAAGAATATCACTCCTTTTTAAATATGCCCCTTAAAAACTGGAAATTACCCTATTTTTGGACTCTATTGATTTTAGAGATGTGTAGGACCGGTTCTCAAAGAACCAACAACAACCGAATTTAGGGGTTCCGTGTTGAACCGAGGGCCTGATTCTGACCCACTCGCGAGCGCTGAGCACTCGTAAACGGGTCGATGGTGCCCTAGTGTGCATGCGCACGACGGAGGGAGCTCCGTCGTGCGCATGCGCGAGACCCGAATAGCGACGGCCAAGCCGTCGTTATGGGTCTCGCACCAAAGGGGGCGTGCTGTCGATGTTGATTGACAGCACGCCGTCTTTGGTGGGCGTGCCGCGGGCGTTGCTGCCCAGACGGAGGCGTTCCCATGAGAACGCCTACCGTCTGGGGCCGGCCCCACTGACATCACAAGTGATGTCAGTGGGAGTGCTTTTGGCTCTGATAGAGCCAAAAGCACTCCTGGGCTTGCGGCAGCGAGACCCTACCGCAGGGTCTCGTCGCAAGCCCGATGGTCGCGATGGTCAAGACCATCGCGACCATCTTTTTGGCCGCTCTTATAAGCTGTGGATGGTCACCCACAGCTATACGAGCGGCCAGGAGGCCGCTCCAATAAGAGGTAGGAGGGCCCTGATTCAGAGCCGGACGCTCTGGTCAGAGCGTCCGGCTCTGAATCAGGCCCCGAGTCCTGCGGTTCAGAACTCGGATTTAGCACAGGACATAATATGATCTACACTACAATGCACTGAGTGATGAGCTATTCTCATACCGTATATGGTGATTATAACTGATGAAAATGAAACAAAAAGGAATATGAGCTCAGTAAAGAAATATAATTGTTAATAAAAAAATATATATATATTTCAACTAGGGGTGTGCACCGGCCACTTTTCGTGTTTTGTGTTTTGGTTTTGGATCTGGATCTTTCTTCGTGTTTTGGATCTGGATTGGTTTTGCCAAAACCACCCTTCCGTGTTTTGGGTTCTGGGTTTTGTGTTTTGGATCTGTATTTTTTTTTTAAAAAGAATAAAAACAGCTAAAATCACAGAATTTGTTGGTTTCTCTGCTCCTATGCTATTATTAACCTCAATAACCTTAATTTCCACTCATTTCCAGTCTATTCTGAACACCTCACACCTCACAATAGTGTTTTTATGTCCAAAAGGTTGCACCGAGGTAGCTGGATGACTATGCTAAGCGACACGAGTGGGCGGCACAAACACGTGACCCATCTAGGAGTGACACTGCAGTGGCAGACAGGATGGCAGTTAGAAAAACTAGGCCCCAAACTGTACATAATGCAAAGAAAAAAAAGAAATGCAAGATAGAATTGTCCTTGGGCCCTCCCACCCACCCTTATGTTGTATAAACAGGACATGCACACTTTAACAAATCAATCATTTCAGCGCCAGGGTCTGCCACACAACTGTGGCTGAAATGATTGGTTCGTTTGGGCCCCCACAAAACAAGCTGGCAATTAATGTGTCCCTGCACAAACTGGCTCTACGGAGGCAAGATGTCATCCTCATCCTCCTCATCCACCGATTCCTCACCCTCTTCAGTGTGTACATCCTCATCCTCACAAAGTATTAACTCGTCCCCACTTGAATCCACCACCACAGGTCCCTCTGTACCTTCTGGAGGCTGGTCTCACACTGGAGGGGGGGCAACTCAGGTAAAATAGAGCCAGCTTGTACAGGGGCCTCCAAATTGCCTCTTTTTCCTGCCAGTACAGGTATGGACTATCTGACATGCCTACTTGGATGCTGTCACCGATGTAATCCTCCACCATTCTGTCAATGGTGACAGTATCATATGCAGTGACAGTAGACATGTCAGAAATTGTTGCCAGGTCCTTCAGTCCGGACCAGATGTCCAAACTTGGTCCTGCCTGCCCTGCATCACCGCCAGCGGGTTGCTTAGGATACCTAAGTTTTTTCCTGGCAGCCCCAGTTGCGGGAGAAAATGAAGAAGGAGCCGTTGACGTGTCACGTTCCGCTTCAGCTGACAGTGTGTTCACCAGCAGGTCTTTGCACCTCTGCAGGCTTGTGTCGGCCGGAAAGAGAGACACCACATAGGCTTTAAACCTAGGATCAAGCACGGTGGCCAAAATGTAGTGGTCTGATTTCAACAGATTGACCACCCTGGAATCCTGGCAAAGCGAATGAAGGGCTTCATCCACAAGTCCCACATGCCGAGCGGAATCGCTCCGTCTTAGCTCCTCCTTCACTTTCTCCAGCTGCTTCTGCAAAAGCCTGATGAGGGGAATGACCTGACTCAAGCTGGCTGTGTCTGAACTGACTTCACGTGTGGCAAGTTCGAAGGGCTGGAGAACCTTGCACAACACGGAAATCATTCTCCACTGCGCTTGAGTCAGGTGCATACCCCCTCCTTTGCCTATGTCATAGGTGGATGTATAGGCTTGTATGGCCTTTTGCTGCTCCTCCATCCTCTGAAGCATATAGAGGGTTGAGTTCCACCGCGTCACAACCTCTTGCTTCAGGTGATGGCGGGGCAGGTTCAAGAGTGTTTGCTGGCTCTCCAGTCTTCGGCACGCAGTCGCTGAATGGCGAAAGTGGCCAGAAATTTTTCGGGCCACCCAAAGCGTCTCCTGCACGCCCCTGTCGCTTTTCAGAAAAGTCTGCACCACCAAGTTTATTGTGTGAGCAAAACATGGGACGTGCTGGAATTTGCCCAGATGTAATGCCCGCACAATATTGGTGGCGTTGTCAGATATCACAAATCCCCAGGAGAGTCTAAGTGGGGTAAGCCACTGGGCGATGATTTCCCTCAGTTTCTCTAAGAGGTTGTCGGCGGTGTGCCTCTTACTGAAACCGGTGATACACAGCGTAGCCTGCCTTGTAACGAGCTGGCGTTTCTGAGATGCTGCTACTGGTGACGCTGCTGCTGTTGCTGCGTAAGGTGATACATCTACCCAGTGGGCTGTCACAGTCATATAGTCCTTAGTCTGCCCTGTTCCACTTGTCCACATGTCCGTGGTTATTTGGACATTGTGTACAACGGCATTTTTCAGGACACTGAGGACACTTTTTCTGACGTTTCTGTACAGTCTCGGTATCGCCTGCCTAGTGAAGTGGAATCTAGATGGGATTTGGAACCGGGGACACACTACCTCCATCAATTGTCTAAATCCCACTGCACTAATGGCGGATACCGGACGCACGTCTAACACCAACATAGCAGTCAAGGCCTCAGTTATACGTTTTGCTTCAGGATGACTGCTGTCGTACTTCATCCTCCTCGCTAAGGACTGTTGGAGGGTCAATTGTTTAGTAAAAGTAGTGGTGTTCCTACTTCCTCTCTGGGATGATGAACGACTCCCAGCAGCAGCAACAGCAGCAGCGGCAGCAGTAGGCGTAGCAATGCAGGATCCTCCAGAGGAATCCCGGATAGGAGAGTCAGTCATGCCAGTGACATGGCCTGCAGGACTACTTCCGATCCTGACTAAGGAGGAAATTGACGAGGAGGGAGTTGACGGTGTGGTTTGCAGGCGCTTGGATACAACAGGACAACGGGATTTAGGTGTCCCTGGACTGCTTACGGTCTTAGCCAAAGTTTCTGAACTTGACAGTAACTTTTTATGAACGCGCCGCAGGTGCCGTATAAGGGAGGATGTTCCTAGGTGGTTGATGTCCCTACCCCTACTTATTTCACCTTTACATATGGTACATATGGCAAGACAGTTGTTGTCCGGATTTGGATAGAAATATTGCCAGACCAAAGAGGTGGAATGTTTGGTCTTCTGCCCAGGCATGACCGTGATGGGCTTTTTCATCCCACGGACAACAACTGTCTCCCCCGGAGCCTGATTTAAACAAACCACATCACCATCAGAATCCTCCTCGCCAACTTCCTCCTCAGCGCCAGCTACACCAGTATCCTCATCCTGTTGTACTTCAACAGTGACATCTTCAATTTGCATATCAGCAAGTGGACTGTGGGTGCTCCTTTCAGCACTTGCAGGGGGCGTGCAAATGGTGGAAAGAGCCACCTCTTCCCGTCCAGTGCTGGGAAGGTCAGGCATCGCAACCACCACCACACTTGGACTCTCCTTGGGGATTTGTGATATCTTCTTAGAAAGCACAGTTCTTCGCTGTGCTTTTGCCAGCTTAACTCTTTTGATTTTTTTAGTGGGAGGAGGGCTTCCATCGTCATGTGAAGCTGAACCACTAGTCATGAACATACTAGGGATCGACCTTAGCCGTTCCTTGCCACTCCGTGTCGTAAATGGCATATTGGCAAGTTTACGTTTCTCTTCAGCTGATTTAAATGTCTTTTTCAAGGTCATTTTCCTGAACTTTGCCATTTGGGATTGTATGTGCCCTCTACTATGACATTGGGCATCGGCCTTGGCAGACGACGTTGATGGCATGTTATCGTCTATGTCATGACTAGTGGCAGCAGCTTCAGCACTAGGAGGAAGAGGTTCTTGATCTTTCTCTATTTTATTTTTATCGGAGAAAGTTTGGTCCTCCATTTATGTTATATCGATTTGATATATACGTGCGGCTAAACACAGAAAATAATTTTTTTTTTGGTTTGGACTGGAGTGTACTTTCGGGGGTTACAGCACCCTTAACGGTCAAGCCAGCCGGCCCTTTACTTATGACACAGGCGCACGCTTGGCACTACTTTGTTGATGCACGTGCGGCTACTGCGCACACAATTCACAAACACAGAAAATAATTTTTTTTTTGGTTTGGACTGGAGTGTACTTTCGGGGGTTACAGCACCCTTAACGGTCAAGCCAGCCGGCCCTTTACTTATGACACAGGCGCACGCTTGGCACTACTTTGTTGATGCACGTGCGGCTACTGCACACACAATTCACAAACACAGAAAATAATTTTTTTTTTGGTTTGGACTGGAGTGTACTTTCGGGGGTTACAGCACCCTTAACGGTCAAGCCAGCCGGCCCTTTACTTATGACACAGGCGCACGCTTGGCACTACTTTGTTGATGCACGTGCGGCTACTGCGCACACAATTCACAAACACAGAAAATAATTTTTTTTGGGGTTTGGACTGGAGTGTACTTTCGGGGGTTACAGCACCCTTTAACGGTCAAGCCAGCCGGCCCTTTACTTATGACACAGGCGCACGCTTGGCACTACTTTGTTGATGCACGTGCGGCTACTGCGCACACAATTCACAAACACAGAAAATAATTTTTTTTTTGGTTTGGACTGGAGTGTACTTTGGGGGTTACAGCACCCTTTAACGGTCAAGCCAGCCGGCCCTTTACTTATGACACAGGCGCACGCTTGGCACTACTTTGTTGATGCACGTGCGGCTACTGCGCACACAATTCACAAACACAGAAAATAATTTTTTTTTTGGTTTGGACTGGAGTGTACTTTCGGGGGTTACAGCACCCTTAACGGTCAAGCCAGCCGGCCCTTTACTTTTGACACAGGCGCACGCTTGGCACTACTTTGTTGATGCACGTGCGGCTACTGCGCACACAATTCACAAACACAGAAAATAATTTTTTTTTTGGTTTGGACTGGAGTGTACTTTCGGGGGTTACAGCACCCTTTAACGGTCAAGCCAGCCGGCCCTTTACTTATGACACAGGCGCACGCTTGGCGCTACTTTGTTGATGCACGTGCGGCTACTGCGCACACAATTCACAAACACAGAAAATAATTTTTTTTTTGGTTTGGACTGGAGTGTACTTTCGGGGGTTACAGCACCCTTTAACGGTCAAGCCAGCCGGCCCTTTACTTATGACACAGGCGCACGCTTGGCACTACTTTGTTGATGCACGTGCGGCTACTGCGCACACAATTCACAAACACAGAAAATAATTTTTTTTTGGTTTGGACTGGAGTGTACTTTCGGGGGTTACAGCACCCTTTAACGGTCAAGCCAGCCGGCCCTTTACTTATGACACAGGCGCACGCTTGGCACTACTTTGTTGATGCACGTGCGGCTACTGCGCACACAATTCACAAACACAGAAAATAATTTTTTTTTGGTTTGGACTGGAGTGTACTTTCGGGGGTTACAGCACCCTTAACGGTCAAGCCATCCGGCCCTTTACTTATGACACAGGCGCACGCTTGGCACTACTTTGTTGATGCACGTGCGGCTACTGCGCACACAATTCACAAACACAGAAAATAATTTTTTTTTTGGTTTGGACTGGAGTGTACTTTGGGGGTTACAGCACCCTTTAACGGTCAAGCCAGCCGGCCCTTTACTTATGACACAGGCGCACGCTTGGCACTACTTTGTTGATGCACGTGCGGCTACTGCGCACACAATTCACAAACACAGAAAATAATTTTTTTTTTGGTTTGGACTGGAGTGTACTTTCGGGGGTTACAGCACCCTTAACGGACAAGCCAGCCGGCCCTTTACTTATGACACAGGCGCACGCTTGGCACTACTTTGTTGATGCACGTGCGGCTACTGCGCACACAATTCACAAACACAGAAAATAATTTTTTTTTTGGTTTGGACTGGAGTGTACTTTCGGGGGTTACAGCACCCTTAACGGTCAAGCCAGCCGGCCCTTTACTTATGACACAGGCGCACGCTTGGCACTACTTTGTTGATGCACGTGCGGCTACTGCGCACACAATTCACAAACACAGAAAATAAATTTTTTTTGGTTTGGATTGGAGTGTACTTTCGGGGGTTACAGCACCCTTTAACGGTCAAGCCAGCCGGCCCTTTACTTATGACACAGGCGCACGCTTGGCACTACTTTGTTGATGCACGTGCGGCTACTGCGCACACAATTCACAAACACAGAAAATATATTATTTTTTTAGCACTTGGGGGGAGCACCCCTGATGGACAGAGCACCCCCTGGACAACACTACAGCACCCCTTTAGGACTGGGACACTGCACAGGACTTTGGAGTGGACACAGCCCCTATGGAGAACTGACTGCACAACACAGTCCAGCCAGCCCCTATGGACTTTGAAGTAGTGGACACAGCCCCTATTAACAACAGCAGCACAGCACAACACAGCCAGCCCCTATGGACTTTGAAGTAGTGGACAACAGCAGCACTACACTACACTACACTACACAGCCCTAACTCCCACCCTCCCTCTTCACTGTCCACAGCCGAGTGAGAAAATGGCGCCGACGCGGGTACCTTATATAGGATCCAAAACCCGCGAGACTCGGAAGGCGGGATGATGACGTTTTGCCTCGATTTCAGATCTGAGTCAGGCGGGAAAAGTCGAGCCTGATTCGGATCGGACTCGGATCGGGGGGGCTCGGGGGGGTTCGGATTTCAGAAATCCGAACCCGCTCACCCCTAATTTCAACACAAGTTTATACATCCTCCAAGATTAGAGGTGGTATAAGTATTAATTGCGATACTGATTACAGTTATTCACATATAGCAGAGACATAGGGCCTGATTCAGAGCCGGACGCTATTAGCGCTCGCTCGTTCAGAAAAAGGGGGTGGCTATTCAAATGAACCATTCGCTCCTTGCGGTCTGTTGCCGCCTCCATGTCTGAACGTGCGAACAAAACATGCGGTCGTTTATTTGAAAAATACGCCCCCTGGCCGCTCGCATCATACGTCATGTCCGCTATTTATTAGATTAATCGAGTACATCGAACAGCGTATGAACTGCTCGCTATTCTTGCGGTTGGTTTTTCGTACCACTATATTCCAAGCAGTTCTGACTATAAAACAACCAAGTGACGTGGTCAATGACGCTGCTGTATTAATTATGCACACCCATAAAACGCCCGCTTTGACCTTTAAGCACGTCTGCCTTCTGATCTCCACTCCCCGTTTTCAAGCACCTTCCCCTGTTACCACCCACATACGCCTCATTCTGTCACTCAAAATAGCAGGCATTCGCTATATAGGGAAGAAACGATTTTCGGCCGCACTGACTGGTTCGCGCATGCATATTAAAAACCGTACGCATGCGCAGATGGGCGAACATCGCTCGGAACGAGCGTACTGCCACTTACGAGCGGCTCTGAATCAGGCCCATAGACCCCTATTTACTAACATCTGCACTTCAAATGCAGTTGTAGTGTGATAATATCACCTAAATTCGCATTTAGGAGCTATCACAAGGAGAATGTATGAACATTCTCAAGCAGGGTCAGAGCTTGCGAGAAAGTTCTGTCCCTGTGAATCATCACCGCTCACTTTTTGCAAACCTCACCCAGTACCCCACCCCCTTGCCCAGCTGGTCTCCGGGCTCCTGGTCTGTGACCCCAAGTCAGCTGATGTGTGTTGTAAACAGAGGTGCCGGTTTACAGCACAGCTGCCCGGGGTCACAGTGCAGCAGCTGAGCAGAGGACAGAGGGCCTGATTCAGAGCTGGACGCTCTGACAGAGTGCTCGCTCTGAATCATTGCCGGTCTTCTGTTTTTTTAGAGCGGCCTCCTGGCCGATCGCATAGCTGTGGGTGGCCACCCACAGCTATAGCGAGCGGCCAGGAAGATGGTCGCGATGGTCAAGACCATCGCGACAATCGGGCTTGTGACTAAACCCTTGTGGTAGGGTCTCGTTGCCGCAAGCCCTAGAGTGCTTTCGGCTCTAACAGAGCCGGAAGTTCTCCACTGACATCACTTGTGATGTCAGTGGGGCCGGCCCCAGACGGTAGGCGTTCCCATGGGAACGCCTCCGTTTGGGCAGCCACGCCCTCAGCCCGCCCACCAAAGGGGCGTGCTGTCACTCAACATCGACAGCATGCCCCCTTTGGTACGAGACCCGGAGCGACGGTTTGCCCGTCGCTATCCGGGTCTCGCACTGGGCCACCATCGACCCGCTTGCGAGCGCATAGCGCTCGCGAGTGGGTTTGAATCAGGCCCTGAGCTCACTGATCACCGGACCCCTAGGTAAGTGTGTGATATTTTATTTTTTTTTAACTATTTTTATTTTTACAGTGAGATCAGCTTGTGGTCTATTTAGACCACATAGATGATCATTGCTCTGACTTTCAGAACGGAGCAGGAGTCAGGTAACTGGGGAAAACCCTGCTTTGCGCCATCTCCAAATGGCGTTGTTATAGCAGGGCTCCCATCTGGTATATTTTCACAATTCCCCTTAGTACATTTCAAGCAGATCGTATTTTCCATTACAAGTATGGGATATGCAATCTGCTTACTAAACAAATGTGAGTTAAAGGGCATAGAGTAGTGATAAGACAAACTTATCAGATTCCAGAACCGACTACATAACCTTCAAAGCTCCCCTATCTAATTACATCCCTTCTTATGCTGGGTACACACTTGCAGATATATTGGCCGATCAATTGATCAACCAATATATTGTGTACCAGCGATATTGCATCGGCTGTGCTGCATAGCCGATATCAGATATATCTATCCATCGTGCTGTGTGTACACACTTGCAGCGAAGGCCGTGGTGCGACCCACGGCCAGCGAGACCCACGGCCAGCGAGACCCACGGCCAGCGGGACCCACGGCCAGATGACAGATGATGGTTGTTCAGTGTATATATCAGTCGATCTGCAGATATATCTGTTAGGTCATACTTGCCTACCTTTTAAATCTCCTCCTCAAAATGTTGCTATGGGGCCCATAAAGTTTTGGCTTTGCCCTTGAGTTGGTGTCATTGCTGTATTCAAGCACATGATATGTAGTCATTGACTACTGGTGAAAAGAGAAAGTAAAATAAAGTTTAATGAAAGAACCACAAAACATAAAATACAAGTTGTTGTCCTCAAAAGTGTTACGTATAGCATTCACAATCTACGTGCACAATTTTAATGCATTTCGTCAGCTTGACGTAACAAAGAATAACAGATTGCTCTCAGTTACATAAATAACACCGGGCCTGATTCAGGTTGGATCGCAGTTGCTAATACGCACGCAGTCAGCCAATTATGGTGTTCTCCGCTTGCGTATACATCACAGTGCGTGTGTGCGAAGCAGCCACTGCGACCAGGACGGCGATCGCAGTGACTACGCAGACCCATCGCAGAGTGATTGACAGGAAGTGCCGTTTGTGGGTGGTGACGGGGGGGTGGTAGGGGAGACGCAGGCTTGCCAGTGCGTTTGAACGCCATTGCAGGGGCGTGCATAAATTATCGACTGTGATGCCGTACGCAGCCTGAGGCCTCATAGTGTACGATGAGGTTAGTAAGGTCAGAGCTTGTGCAAGTGTGCGTGAGGCTGTGATGGTACTCGATATCACCGAAGTTTTTGCAGTCTTGCTAAACATTACGGATGTGTGTAAGGTAAAGTGCAGCGGCCATATCGATCGCAATGGATTAGCATACTATCGCAGTGGAATTGCGTGCGTAATCACTATTGCATTCACCCCCATTTTCATTGTCTTTTTTTTGGGTATTCCTCTAATTTTTTTTAGGGATTTTTTTTGACGCAGTTATCCTTTTGGGGGACTGTCCCAAGGGTGCAGAGTGGTTTCCGCACCTTTGCACCCCAAAACCGCAATTCTGCACCTTTTTCCGTCTGCTAATCATAGGCGAATCTTTTTCGCCTATTACATTGCATTGACTTTCCGCATACGCGAAAAGTCTTTGCAATTGAAAACGGCGATACTTTTCCGCCTGGCGAAATGACATCGGCCCTCATTCAAACCCACTCGCGAGCGGCTGTCAGCTCGCAAATAGGTCGATGGTCCGCACTGCGCATGCGCACGACGGAGGGAGCTCCGTCGTGCGCATGCGCGAGACGCACCGAGCGAAGGACTTTCCTTCGCTCGGAGTGTCTCATTAAAGGGGGCGTGCTGTCGATGTTGACTGACAGCACGCCCCCTTTGGTGGGCGTGCCGGGGCGTGCCTGCCAGATGGAGGCATTCCCAAGGGAATGCCTACCGTCTGATGCCGGCCCCACTGACATCACTAGTGATGTCAGTGGGAGTGATTTTGGCTCTGATAGAGCCAAAATCACTCCTGGCCTTGCGGTTGAAAAACTCAACCACAGGCTTTTGCTCGCAGTTTCGATGGTCGCGATGGTCAAGAGACCATCGCGACCATCATCCTGCACGCTCGTATATGCTGTGGGTGGTGACCCACAGCTATACGAGCGTCCAGGAGGACGCTCCATATTAATGGAGGTGGGCCCTGATTCAGAGCGAGCGTGAAGCTACTGGCAGTTCAGTATTGCAGGTGACATGTGCATACTTGTCCAGTGAGACATGATCCGGAGGGGGACCTGCAAAGCCATTCCAGTTTCACAGGTTCACCCCCAGCGAAGGGAGATAAAGACTGCTCGTCTATAATGTATTTCTATTGGCAAATTTGTAACTATTGTAATATTACAATAATAATTGTGTTTCAAATTGAGGGCTTTCTTTTGTTAGCACTTTATACACTAGTTTAAAATTCTGCTGTCCTGGGTTTCAAAACCACTAGAGTGAATCACTAGAATGACATCCGATCCATTTCACTTACAGACATGAATGGTTTCAGTCTGGAGAATCAGACAGACATGTGCAAAAATTTGCTATGGGACATTTGCTATATGCTAGTACTCGCTATCTCCGTCTGTACAAAGAGATCTCTCCAACTCACAATCAGCCCCTAGGGGGTATGTTTACTAAAGTGAGGGATTTTTAGAAGTGGAGATGTTGCCCATAACAACCAATCAGCTTCTAGCTATTATCTTTTAGAAGGTGCTAGATAAATGATAAGTAGAATCTGATTGGTTGCTATGGGCAACATCTCCACTTCCAGAAACCAGCATTTTAGTAAATATAACCTATAGGCCCGTATTCAGTTAGCCGTGATAATTTTGCCACTGTTGACGGAATCTACTTTCCGCCTACATCGCGTGTTTTGGACGCGGAAACTTATCGGGTGCGCTCCCACTGTTCGCCTTATTCAATTCCAAAGAACGCAAAAACGGGACCTGGCGAAACTCAAACAGGCGAAAAGTGCTGTCCGATTTGGGGAAATCAGCCTGACACCCCCCAAAAGATGCACTAACATTGGGGATCAATGTAGTTGCCCCCCCAATAGCCCTACTGAAGCTATTTGGGGTACTTAAATGCTCTCAATAGCTTGTAATTAGCGTCTTTGCACCAGTGGTGAAGAATAGCTTTTAGCATTTTTTGGGGGGAGAAAATAACTAGTCCCAGCTAATTTGGGGTACATGAAAATGGGTGCAAGCATGGTTAAAAATCACAAAAGTGAGGTTTTAAAAAACTTGAAAAACGCACCTTCAGCAAATCACCTGTAATCAAAAAAACACCTCCCCCATACTTGCAGACCCCCCAAAAGCTTATTTCACTAGTTTTTAAGTTTGTACCCCAACTTTGTACTTTTTTGCCCCCTTTTTCAAAGTAATTTTTTGGGGTGTTCTTCAAATTTTTTTTTGTTTTTTTTTGTCGCTGTTATATTTTGGGGAGCTGTCCCAAGAGTGCAGGGTGGTTTCCCCACCTTTGCACCCAAAAATTGCAATTCTGCACTTTTTTCCGCCTCCTTTCTTATGCGAATCTTTTCCGCCTATACTAATGCATTGACTTTCCACGCAGGCAAAAAGTCTTTGGCATTGAATACGGGGATAAGTTTTCGCCTGGCGAAATTATGTCATCTGCTAAACTTTTTCGACGAAAACGTCTTATCGCGGCTAATTGAATACGGCCCTAAGAGTGAAAAGCACTTGCTGCACACCACCCGTATTTATATACAGTATCTGTGAATGACATTATTTATCTAAAGTTAACTTGTGTTTTCAGTTTTAATAATCCTAAGGCAAGATAATCATAGGCATCTGACTTGCATTTAAAAACACAAGTTCAAACCCCGTGCCAAAAGCAAACTTGAGATGTGTGGTTTGGTTTTCCTGAAAATTAACACTCTCAAACTTTGGGATTCCGAGTAGAATCGAGTACCAGCTCTGATCACTTTTGGGGTTCCAAGTAGAATCAAGTCCCAGCTCTGATCCCTTTTGGGGTTCCGAGTAGAATGGAGTCCCGGCTCTGATCACTTTTGGGGTTCCAAGTAGAATCAAGTCCCAGCTCTGATTCCTTTTGGGGTTCCGAGTAGAATGGAGTCCCAGCTCTGATCACTTTTGGGGTTCCGAGTAGAATGGAGTCCCGGCTCTGATCACTTTTGGGGTTCTGAGTAGAATCGAGTCCCGGCTCTGATCACTTTTGGGGTTCCGAGTAGAATGGAGTCCCGGCTCTGATCACTTTTGGGGTTCCGAGTAGAATCGAGTCCCGGCTCTGATCACTTTTGGGGTTCCGAGTAGAATGGAGTCCCGGCTCTGATCACTTTTGGGGTTCCGAGTAGAGTCGAATCCCGGCTCTGATCACTTTTGGTGTTCCGAGTAGCATCGAGTCCCGGCTCTGATCACTTTTGGTGTTCCGAGTAGCATCGAGTCCCGGCTCGGGTGTGCTGTAAATTCGGAATTAAGAAAACGAATCTCGGCTTTTGGATTGCAGGTTCAAATGTCATGATTTTAGCACCTTCTCCCTATGCAGTTTCAGTCTACCACTATGAGTATCCCTTCCCCATGTAATAACATAGTAGGTTAGTGATTTACCTGGACACTGGGTGTATTGTAGTTGGTAAGTAATAAAAATATAATAATAATAATTTAATCATTCATAAATAAATAATTAAATGGTATGCAATAGGTACTCTCAGGAGCAACGTGAATATTGTGCAATATAGACAGAAATAAATAGATAAATAAGTACGGAATACATGCAATGAGCTCTCTCTAAAGCAGACGTGAACACTGTGCTGAGGGTATGACTGTAAACAAGCAATATGATAAAAATCAGGCATTTAATGATACAAATATAAAATTAGCTCTCTAAGGAGCAACATGAGAATATAAACAATTAAAACAAGTACAGTAATTAGCTCAGTGAGAGCAACAGGTAATAGCTCAATTATGAGCAAGTTCTTACCAGTCTGAAGACGTGAGTGTATGATTTTAGTTGATTTTAGCTGTTCTTATCAATTTTAAAGAAATCCAAGACCAAAACCAAACCACTTGAGGGTGGTTTTGCCAAAACCAAAACCAAAACATGGGGTTTCGCACACATCTCTAGTTAAAAGCCCTGAATAGATGGACGACATGGCGTTTGGAAAGGCGCAATGCTGCCACAGCCCCCCAAAAGTGAATGCCATCAATAGTGTATATTGGATGGCTGGCAACAATGGCTCCCATATGTCGTTCCATTTTCACAAGTGGTAATAGTGCTAAAAATGGTCGCACAATGCACAAAATCGACACTGGAGGGTATGAGGTCTTAAGGTCAAAATACAAGAAAAAGGTACATTACATAGGCCATATTTCTTGTAATTATTTAGTGGTGAAAAAAAGTCATTTCAGACATGAATGAATAGTCCAGTAAGGAGTGCTGCAGCGAAAACAAAAAGACAAAAATATAAAGACCATAAAACTACTACAGATTCCAAAGCTCTAGAGAACTGGAGGCGCAGTAAATGGCTGAGCTGTGGGGCCAGCTAAATGCCTGGAACGTGCATTGTCATAGCTAGTATACACTTCACTAAAATACACATCTGCATTCTATCAAGGCTTCAAGTAACATTCTAGCAATAAAAACATTTATATGATAACATTACAGCCCATGAGCCCAGGCCCCTACTGATTGTTTAAAACGCCGCCATACATTGCAGATGTACCTTTTCCTCTCTTTATTTTATGACACAAAGTTTAAATATACAGATGGAGTAGAGTTTATTGTAATTACAGCTGTTGATTATTGCTGCCAATTATACTGATGTGTGGGATACCAAAAACGATTGTGCCCCATGCAGTACTGTTTACTCTAGAGGTGGAGAATGGAGTAATATCATAGAACTTCTTAAAACACCAGTAATACAGCTGAGAGGTGTAGAGCACATATATACATATGCTATGTAATTATCTGTATTATACACAAGCTGCACAGCTACTGCAGCTCTCAGCCTGAGCATCATGTCTGCAAATATGACATTTCATCATTTGCACATTAAATAAAAGACACATTAACAGCCGACAAGGTTACAGCTCAGATGTCAATTCCAATGTCACAGCCAACGTTTCGGCAGCAGCTGACGGTGACACTTACCCGGTATGAGTGCCGCAATGTATCACTCCTGTCTCTCCAGCGTGAGTGCCGCAATGTATCACTCCCGTCTCTCTAGCGTGAGTGCCGCAATGTATCACTCCTGTCTCTCCAGCGTGAGTGCCACAATGTATCACTCCTGTCTCTCCAGCGTGAGTGCCGCAATGTATCACTCCCGTCTCTCCAGCGTGAGTGCCGCAATGTATCACTCCTGTCTCTCCAGCGTGAGTGCAACAATGTATCACTCCTGTCTCTCCAGTGTGGCTGCAGACGATCTAGAATAAGATCTCGGCTCCTTGTCGGCTAATCACAGTCTGAGCTTCTTTATACAACTCCCATATATAATGTCATCGAGGCAGCTCACCACCAGCCAGCGATGGTGGAAATCCCCAGCCTGAGGCAAGCGTGCTGGGACGTCCCCATAGACATTTGCAGTCACTGGGGTCAGGGCAGCTCCAGTTCATGGACCTCGCTCAGCCCCAGATCCTTTGATCGATATAACAGCAGACTTCAGTCTTATCGTTGGTGGAAGTGAAAGTGAAAGTATCTGAGGGCTCCTGTGACAAAAACACGTTGCTTTTTTTCTTTCTTTTTTTAAAGGAATCCACATTATTATATGTGGCTGCTTCTGAGTGGGGCTCAGGGGCAGCTGCGAACGTTGCCGCAGTCGCATCCTCGCCTAATGTCGATTCTGCCGGCGATTCCCGCAAGACTGAGATGCCCATCAGCACCGCCATCGGAACCTCCAACCGAGTATGGCCTCCTGTGCGAGCAGTCCAGCGTCTTTGGACGCACCTGCTTTCAGCGCCGCGCCCGCGTCGGCCTGGCCACCCACCTGCGACTTCCCACTAAAATACACAGACCCTGCATCTGATTCTGTGCTGCGCCTCTAAGCGCTAACAATTGGTACACGTGCTCTGTGCGACTGAGACGCATGCGCATACTTACAGACATCGGCCAACTGCGTGCAGCATCAACACTGCGGCCGACTCAGAATCAGGCCCTAAGGGGGTGTGATAAAAAAAGGTCGGCAATAAAAAGGTTGACGGTAAATTGGTTGACACCAAAAGGTAAACATGGAAAAAGGTCGACATGACAAAAAAGTTAGACAGTACAGAAGGTCGACAGGTACAAAAGGTCAATAGGTTCAAAAGGTCAGCATGGAATGGTCGACACAGAAATGGTTGACACATTTTTCATTGTTGTTTTCTAACCCTTCCCTTGGTGCCTCATTCTAACCATCCCTCCTGGTGCCTAACCATCATGGTGTCTATCCCAAACCATCCCTCATAGTGTCTAACCCTCCTTATGTCATGTCGACCTGAGAGGGTTCTATGGTGGGAGTGGTCGGTTCTGAGAGGGAGGGGGAGTCTGTGCTATGAGGGGAGGAGGTCTATGCTAAGAGGGAAATGGGGTCTATGCTGTGAGGGGAGCGCAGTCTATGTGGTTTGGGGAGATGGGTCTGGGCTGAGAGGGTTCTATAATGGGAGTGGTCTGTGCTGAATGAGCAGAGGGAGGGGGGTCTATGCCAAGAGGGAAATGGGGTCTATGCTGTGAGAGGATGGAGTGCCTGTGCTAAGAGGGCAGGGCTGTTACCAAGAGGGCAGAGTGATTTGTGCTGTGAGGGGGGGTCTATGCTATGAGGGTAGTGTGTCTATGGGGAGCAGAGTCTGTGCTGTGAGGGGTGGGGGTTCTGTGCTGTGAGGGGTGGGGGTTCTGTGCTGTGAGGGTTGGGGGTCTGTGCTGTGAGTGTAGAGGGGTGATGTGAGGGGTGGGGGTCTGTGCTGTGGGGAGGGGGTTCTGTGCTGTGAGGGTTATGTGCTGTGGGGAGGGGGTTCTGTGCTGTGAGTGGTGGGGGTTCTGTGCTGTGACGGGTGGGGGTTCTGTGCTGTGAGGGTTGGGAGTCTGTGCTGTGAGTGTAGAGGGATGATGTGAGGGGAAGGGGTCTGTGCTGTGGGAGGAGACTATGCTGAGAGAGTTATGTGCTGTGAGGGAAAAGGGGCGCTGAGAGGTGTTTTTGTTGTGAGGAAAGAGGTGATGTGCTGAAAGGGGAGACGGGTACTTTGAGGGGAGAGGGGTGGGGAGAGGGGTGTTGTGCTGTGAGACAGGCAGTCAAGGAGGCAGTATGTGGTGCTGTGAGGTGGGCAGTAACTGGCTTAGGGCCGTATTAGGCTGCGAAAACGGGTTATCGGCAATCATTTATCGCCAATGACATAATTTTCGCCTGTTTCACGTATCCCCATATTCAATTACCTGCGAAAAGTCTTTGTAATTGAATATGGGGATAAGTTTTCACCATGTAATACATGGCGAGAAAAAGTGCAGAATTGGGGTTTAGGGGTGCAGGCTTAAAAATAATAGTCTGCAGCCATGGGAGTGTCTTCTAAAAGTAATCTGTGTCCAAAAAATTTTTTAAAAATCCTCAGGACACCCAAAAAAATTTACTTTCTTTCAAAGAATGCGGGTGGTAGCGGCAGGTGCATTTTTGAAGAATTTTCAAAAATCACTTTAGGGACTTAAAAATATGCTTGTACCCATTTTCATGTACCACAAATTTGATAGCTTTTTTTTCCCCAAAAAAAACTACTTCCAAGTGCTATTCTTCATCACTTCTTCACAGGCGCATTTATGCACCTGCCGCAGCTATTAAAAAATGCTGACTACCTTCAGCAGGCCAAATCGGGGGTACCCATAGTGATCCCCCATGTCAGACCATCTTTAGGGGGGTGCCAGGATGATTTCCCGAAAATTCCCAGGACTTTTTGATACTTATCTTTTCGCCGGATCCTAATTGAATACGGGGATAAAGCAGGCACGCGCCCGATACTTTATCCCGGAAAAAACGGCAATGATGGCGAAAGGTCCGACCTCGGACTTTTCGCCTCAAATTGAATATGACCCTTAATGTTTGTGCTATGGAGGACATGAGTGAGTTGGGATGGAGGACAGTGGGCCTGATTCAGACCCGGACGCTATTTGCGTCCTCTCGCTGGCTAAAAGGGGCCGGCTATTTAAATCATGTGCTCGCACTGCGTCGCGTAAAGCCGCCCACTTAGTAATAGCAAGTGGCAGCACTATGCGCTCGCACCTGTATAAAGATGTCCCTTTGCCACTCGCTACACACGTCATCTCCAGCAGTTGTAGGATTAATCGGGAACATCGAGAGCCATCGGAGCTGCTCGCAGCGCTTGTGGTAGCCTTTTCCCACCACAACATTGCGAGCAGTTCTGGCAGAAATACAACCCAGTCACGTGTGTAATGACGCTACTTTGCTAATTATGCACACCCATTAAACGCCATTCTGACGGTCGGGCACGCCTGCGTTCGCACCTCCACACCCCCGTTTTCAAGCACCTTCCCCTATTACTACCCACAAACGGCATTAACTGTCACTCCAAATAGCGGCCCGACTGCCGGCTACGGGCGAGCACTTTCCCACCGTAATGAATAATTCGTGCACGCGCATTGCAACTCATACGCATGCGCAGATTGCAAAAAATTGCTGAATGCGAGCGAGCGCAGTATAGCGTCCGGGTCTGAATCAGGCCCAGTGTGCTGAGTGATTGCTGTCAGAGGACAGTGTGATATTTAATGGACAGGCAATAAAAGCTGTAGAGGGGGCAATCAGTGGGGCCTATCTCGGAAAAGCTTTGCAAAAGCTAGGAAAAAGCAAATGTATTGTACATACATAGCCGACGTTTCAAGGCCGCAGTGGACCTTTGCGGTGCTGTAAAAGAGGCATGAATCTGGAATAAAAATGTAGTTCTATGGATTGAGGGAGGGGGCCCCAAAACTGGTATCTTGCCTAGGGCCCCATGATCTCTAAATCCGGCTCTGTGCAAAGGATAGATCCTATCAGAAGAGTTGTCCTTTGTGGTGTTGATTGCAAATTTTCATGCATAAAGCGTTAAAAACGCAGCTGTGCGTGTGGTCAGTGGCGAGATTCATCGCATTCCAATAACACAGAAATCTAGCAAAGGCTAGTTAATGCTGCAGGCCACAGTCCAGGGCCAGCTCCAGGGCTCGGAGTTCCCTGTGCCGGCTCTTTATAGTGCGCCCCAACATCGCGCGCGGCGAAGCCATGCGCGATCGAAAATGGGGACATGGCTTAATTACCATAGGCCACGCCCCCTATGCCGTGTTATTTGGAGGCGTGCCGCATGGCACGCCTCCAAATAATGTCAGGCTGGGGGGAGCCTCACTAGCTGGGCTTCGCCCAGCCCCTCTCCCGTCACTGAATGGATGCCGCACGCATGCACGCAGCATCCATTCAGACCCCGGGGTCCGGCACCGCTGCACACCTGTGGTGGTGGGGGTCCCCAACCTCCCGATTTGACCACCCGCGGGCCACTTCGGCCCACGGGTGGAACAGCGGGACAATACTGTCTTGCTGAAATCGGGATGTTGGGGAGGGGTATACCCCCTATGGGTGTCACCCCTGTTCAACCGCGCTGGTCGAACATCCCTAGAGCCGGGTGTCACAGGGAGAGCAGTGCGGCCAGTGCAGAACATTTCAGGTTCAATACTTTTAAAATACTCTGCTCAACTTTATGTATTGCTCAGCCCTTTCCTCCTCCCTTCCTCTCTGTCTTAGGCCACCCAGGCTGCGTTAGACCCTAAACCTCTATTGACATTGTATTGCACACGGAGCCTGGTGTAAAGTTCAATGCTTAACATCACATACACACAGTGTTATTGTCACAATTGCCTACAATAACTATAAAAACTCTGCAAAACACAACTGACTCCTATAGATACCTTATATATTATTAAATCATCAATGCATAAATTGCATTTCTTAAAGTCAGTTTACCACAAATAGCACCTGTCTCACCAGTGCTGATAGTATTGGTGTGCCTAGATATTATTCGGATAAAAGTTTTCTTTTAACATATATTTACAGTGTATATGAAATAGTGGTTCACCAGTCACACCGCTTCCTTGTTAGATCGACTGATACATGTATTAACACATAAATTAATTATTTATTGTTTCAATGTCCCTTGTGAATCAAAATATATATAGAGAGTCATCCTAAAGCATATAGATGACAATATGATGTTGTAGCACTGTTAAGGTGCATACACACTTAACGATTTTGTAACCAACGATTATCGGTCAGATTTTCGGTCAGATTTTCCCTTGAAAAGTGAACGATTTTTTGAAGTGTAATGAACGATTTTTACAACGATGAACGAAAAATGTTCCTTCCCTTAATGAAAATCGTTATGTTGGACAGTCTGAAATGAACTACAAATGGGAGCGCGCTTGAACGATTTTCGTTCATTGTTATAACTCAGAAACTGAACGATTTTTTGAACGATTGAACGATAACAACGTCGTTATAGTTAAATCGTTCAAAAAATCGTTACATGTGTATGCACCTTTACAGATAATTTCTTTGTTAATACATTAAAGACACCAGCAAAACTTCCAGTGTCTTTAATCCATGTGTTAGTCAATTACTAGACAATGGAGTTATTGTAGGCAATTGTGACAATAACACTGTGTCAGGATTTAACAGTTATAAGATAGTAACCTCAGTAAGGGATCTAAAGTGTATTACTTTGCAAACCATTTCTATCCATTTTATATTGTTGTGGTTAACTAAAAAGTCACTTATGTAGCTAATACATGACATACAATCAACTGGACACATACAGTCAGGTGCATAAATATTGGGACATTGACAGAATTTTCATATTTTGGCCTCTATTCACTACCACAATGGCTTTGTAATGAAACAAACAAGATGTGCTTTAACTGCAGACTTTCAGATTTAATTTAAGGGTAATTACATCCAAATCAGGTGAATGGTGTAGGAATTACAATGGTTTCTATATGTGCCTCCTTCTTTTTAAGGGGCCAAAAGTAATGGGACAAACTAAACAATCCTAAATCTAACTTTCACTTTATAATACTTTGTTGCAAATCCTTTGCAGGCAATTACAGCCTGAAGTCTGGAATGCATAGACATCACCAGACGCTGGGTTTCATCGCTGGTGATGCTCTGCCAGGCCTCTGCTGCAAATGTCTTCAGTTCCTGCTTGTTCTTGGGGCATTTTCCCTTCAGTTTTGTCTTCATCAAGTGAAATGCATGCTCAATCGGATTCAGGTCAGGGGATTGACTTGGCTATTGCATAACATTCCACTTTTTAGCCTTAAAAAACTCTTTGGTTGCTTTTGCAGTATGCTTCGGGTCATTGTCCATCTGCACTGTGAAGCGCCGTCCAATGAGTTCTGAAGCATTTGACTGAATATGAGCATATAATATTGCCTGAAACACTTCAGAATTCATTCTGCTGCTTTTGTCAGCAGTCACATCATCAATAAATACAAGGGAACCAGTTCCATTGGCAGCCATACATGCCCACGCCATGACACTACCACCACCATGCTTCACTGATGAGGTGGTATGTTTTGAATCATGAGCAGTTCCTTTCCTTCTCCATACTCTTCTCTTCCCATCACTCTGGTACAAATTGATCCTTGTCTCATCTGTCCATAGGATGTTGTTCCAGAACTGTAATGGCTTTTTTAGATGTTGTTTGGCGAACTCTAACCTGGTCTTCCTGTTTTTGAGGTTCACCAATGGTTTACATATTGTGGTGAACCCTCTATATTCACTCTTGTGAAGTCTTCTCTTGATTCTTGACTTTGACACATATACACCTACCTCCTGGAGAGTGTTCTTGATTTGGCCAACTGTTGTGAAGGGGTTTTTCTTCACCAGGGAAATAATTCTTCTGTCATCCACCACAGTTGTTTTCCGTGGTCTTCCGGGTCTTTTGGTGTTGCTGAGCTCTCCGGTGCGTTCTTTCTTTTTAAGAATGTTCCAAACAGTTGATTTGGTTACACCTAATGTTTTTGCTATCTCTCTGATGGGTTTGTTTAGATTTTTCAGCCTAATGATGGCTTGCTTCACTGATAGTGACAGCTCTTTGGATCTCATATTGAGAGTCGACAGCAACTGATTCCAAATGCAAATGTCACACCTAGAATCAACTCCAGACCTTTTACCTGCTTAATTGTTAATGAAATAACAAGGGTATAGCCCACACCTGTCCATGAAATAGCTTTTGAGTTGATAGTCCCATTACTTTTGGCCCCTTAAAAAGTGGGAGGCACATATAGAAACCGTTGTAATTCCTACACCGTTCACCTGATTTGGATGTAATTACCCTCACAGTAAATCTGAAAGTCTGCAGGTAAAGCACATCTTGTTTGTTTCATTTCAAAGCCATTGTGGTGGTGAATAGAGGCCAAAATATGAAAATTCTGTCAATGTCCCAATATTTATGCACCTGACTGTATGAATCATAAAAATATTCTGTTGCTTCTTATTCTCAAAGTGGATTGATATCCCCTTAACAAAATAATGGAGCATTATTAATGATGTATGTGGCACTTAATAATCTATTATCATAAATAGACACCGCCTAACAGTTTTTAAATCACATCTTTATTTTCTTGCACACTTTTTATTTTATGATGATTTTCCTGCTTCTCATATGCCTTATACTGGATAGAATTACAATTTTTATATTTTCAATTAATTATTAAAAGTAAAATTTTAAAACATATATTTTCTACATTGCCTGAGTGCACCCACAAGAGACTTATTTTTCCTCTTCCCCATTCACATTTGTTAGATCAAATTAGATCCAGTCAGCACTGCAGCGGGAGCGAGAGCCCGGATGATGGCCGCATGGAATCAGGTAAGTACTGGGATCAGGTAAATATTGGGGGGGGCGCACTACTTTAAGAGGCACAACTACAGGGGCAAACTTTAAGGGGCACAACTACAGGGCACTGGCATATGGGCACAACTACAGGAGGCACTGCATATAGCTAATTCCACTTTTATTTATAGTTTTTAGTGTTTGTGAGTTGTTAGTAATTCAGTTGTCAGATATGAGGAGGGAAGCCATTCCTCTATTTATTCCTGTTAGTACGGGCAGCAAGTTCTATAAATCACACACATGGGCACAACTACAGAGGACACTGCATATGGGCACAACTATAGGGGGCACTGCATATGGGCACAGCTACAGGGGGCATTGCATATGGGCACAACTATAGGGGGCACTGCATATGGGCACAGTTACAGGAGGCACTGCATATGGGCTCAACTACAGGGGGCACTGTATATGGGCACAACTACAGGGGCACTACTAGAGAAGGCACTACTACAGGGGGATTTGCATAAGAGGCACTACAACAGTGGGCATTGCAAAAGGAGCACTACAACAGGGGGCATTGCATAAGGGGCACTGCTACATGGGGCATTGCATACGGGGCACTGCTACAGGGGGCATTGCATCAGGGGAACTACTACAGGGGGCATTGCTTAAGGGACACTAGTACAGGGGGCATTGCATAAGGGGCACAACTACAGGGGTACTACTACAGGGGGCACTGTATAAGGGGCACTAACTTGATACATGCAGTTTACAGGTTCCCATTATTCTGGTTCTGCACGGACATAGAAACTGTGCAACCTGTCTTGAGCTGAGGTGACAGACTGGCAGGAGTGGAGAGGAGGATTGGTGAAGTAGATCTTTCAGGGTGGGATGTAATGGGCAATACTGTGTGGCATAATGTGTAAGGGGTATTACTATGTGGCACAATGTACTATTAGGGATGTTACTTAGTGTGGCATAATCTGTTATAAAGGGCATTACTGTGTGGCATTTTGTGTTATAAAGGGACATAATGTTATAGGGGCATTACTGTGTGGCATAATGTATTGTAAGGGGCATTACGGTGTGGCATAATGTTATAGGGGCATTACGGCATGGCATAATTTGTTATAAGGGTGTTACTGTGTGTCATTATGTGTTATACATGGCATTATTGTGTGGCATAATGTGTAAGGGACATTACTGTGTTGCATAAGGTGTTGTAAGGGGCATTACAGCAGTGGCGGATCCAGGGGGGGTGATTGGAGCGATCGCCATCGTCCTAGCACAGTCTGTCCATCTCTCTCCTGATCTGACTTTTGCCCTCCCCTCCTCTTATCTGTACACCACCTCCCAGTCCTTATTCAGCCTGCTGTGTGCATGATGAGGCTGTGCAGGGTCAGAGGTGGGGGGTTAAGTGCAAAAGCTGCAGTTACTGAGTATCCAATGAGTTATTCCTGTGTGCAGCCAGGTAGCTCCCAGCATAGAGCAAAAGAGCACATGGCTCTGGCACAATCCAGATACAAAGAGTGCGATGTGCTTTTCCTTGGAGTGGGTTGTGTGACAGGCTGCTGAAAGTTTTGCTCACCGGAGTGGCTCAGCTGCAGACAGTTAGCAGAGATGAACTGGGCATCTAGTAGCAGCCAGCAGCAGCATCTTGTCCTCTCTCTTCCTCCACACTACACCTTATCTCTACACACAGTGCACACCCGGCAGCATGTACTCCCCGGTCTGCCTCACCCAGGTAAGTGGCTGCAGATCTGGGCATCCAGCCAGGATCGGCACATGGCTAATGGCGCCTTCCTGTACCCGCTTTTAGCAGGGTCTGGTGCTGTGTATTCAGGGCAATGTGTAGAGGTAATTGCTTGCACATGTGCTGGAGAGGAGATGCCAAGGCATGAGTGCCCTGCAGTGTGCCAGTGACAGGCAGCTCTGCTCTTATCATTTCTCCCTACTGCAGACTGTGACTTTGTATACATGCAGTTGGCACACTATGCAATATACATGTACACACCCAGTAAATACATAAGCATATACAAATTTTAATAATCAACGTGGCCACACAAAAAAAGACCTGTAAAGGGGAGGATTTGGGACCAGAATGGGGAGGAGCCAGTACAGGAAAACATTAATCGTTAAATTGCCCCCCCCTAAAAGATCAGTCTAGATCCGCCCCTGCATTACAGTGTGGCATAATGTGTTATAGGGGCATTACAGCATGGCATATTTGTTATAAGAGCATTACTGTGTGTCATTATGTGTTATACGTTGCATTATTGTGTGGCATAATGTGTAAGGGGCATTACTGTGTGGCATAATGTGTTGTAAAGGGCATTGCGGTGTAGCATAATGTGTTATAGGGGCATTAAGGTGTGGCATAATGGCATTATGGTGTGGCATAATGTGTTATAAGGGGCATTACTTAGTGTGTAATAATGTGTAAGGGACATTACTGTATCATGAAACCACACACCTTACACGTCATCTTTGGGTGTGCTTGTTTTATGGGAGGGGGCGCCTGAAACTTTTTTGGCAGAGGGGAGCAAAATTTATAGTTAATCCACTGTGCCACGCCACTATTGTGTCCCTTTGCACTAAATAATAAATGACAGTGTATCTGTGTATTTATTTGTAAATAGTGCACATTATGTAATATAATATTTAATAGTGCTCTCTGACTTTGTATAATACCATGTAATATTGTATAATATTAAATAGAACCTTATTTATATAATATAATACTGTATTGTCTGTAAAGCGCTGCGGAATATGTGTGCGCTATATAAATAACTGGTAATAAATAATAAATAATAATATTGCCCCTTTTATATTGTATAAGTTTGTATAGTATTTAATATTGCTTCTTTATATTGCATAATACAGTACTGTGTAATATTGTGTAATATTTAAAATTGCCACACTTATATTTTATAACACTTAAAAGTGCCTGCATTGTATTCAATAATACTGATGTTTGTCGGTAGTTAAGTACAATCATGCGTTCCTTAAGACAGAAGTTGGAGACTGCAGCGTAAATCTAGGGTATCCTTCTTCTTGTGTTCTCCAATGTATATGTACTAACATGGAAAGAAACAAAAAAATACATGTGTAGAAGTTTTTTCTGTATCACTGTTATAGATACACACTCCTTGTGAGCAGAGTAGTTAGGATGCAGGTGTAAGATTTCTTGATAAAGGCTCAATTTGAGCCGAAACGCATCAACAAACAACGAGTGTGAACAGCCTTTTCTTTCACTTCAACTGACTAGGTACGATGTATGGACATTCTTAGGTACGATGTATGGACATTCTTAGGTACGATGTATGGGCATTCTTAGGTACGATGTATGGGCATTCTTAGGTACGATGTATGGGCATTCTTAGGTACGATGTATGGACATTCTTAGGTACGATGTATGGACATTCTTAGGTAGGATGTATGGACATTCTTAGGTAGGATGTATGGACATTCTTAGGTAGGATGTATGGACATTCTTAGGTAGGATGTATGGACATTCTTAGGTAGGATGTATGGACATTCTTAGGTACGGTGTATGGACATTCTTAGGTACGATGTATGGACATTCTTAGGTACGATGTATGGACATTCTTAGGTACGATGTATGGACATTCTTAGGTATGGTGTATGGACATTCTTAGGTACGGTGTATGGACATTCTTAGGTACGGTGTATGGACATTCTTAGGTACGGTGTATGGACATTCTTAGGTACGATGTATGGACATTCTTAGGTACGATGTATGGGCATTCTTAGGTACGATGTATGGACATTCTTAGGTACGATGTATTGACATTCTTAGGTACGATGTATGGGCATTCTTAGGTAGGATGTATGGACATTCTTAGGTAGGATGTATGGACATTCTTAGGTACGATGTATGGGCATTCTTAGGTACGATGTATGGGCATTCTTAGGTACGATGTATGGGCATTCTTAGGTACGATGTATGGACATTCTTAGGTACGATGTATGGACATTCTTAGGTACGATGTATGGACATTCTTAGGTACGATGTATGGACATTCTTAGGTACGATGTATGGGCATTCTTAGGTACGATGTATGGACATTCTTAGGTACGATGTATGGACATTCTTAGGTACAGTGTATGGACATTCTTAGGTACGGTGTATGGACATTCTTAGGTACGCTGTATGGACATTCTTAGGTACGATGTATGGACATTCTTAGGTACGATGTATGGACATTCTTAGGTACGATGTATGGACATTCTTAGGTACGGTGTATGGACATTCTTAGGTACGGTGTATGGACATTCTTAGGTACGGTGTATGGACATTCTTAGGTACGGTGTATGGACATTCTTAGGTACGATGTATGGACATTCTTAGGTACGATGTATGGGCATTCTTAGGTACGATGTATGGGCATTCTTAGGTACGATGTATGGACATTCTTAGGTACGGTGTATGGACATTCTTAGGTACGGTGTATGGACATTCTTAGGTACGGTGTATGGACATTCTTAGGTACGGTGTATGGACATTCTTAGGTACGGTGTATGGACATTCTTAGGTACGATGTATGGACATTCTTAGGTACGATGTATGGACATTCTTAGGTACGATGTATGGGCATTCTTAGGTACGATGTATGGACATTCTTAGGTACGATGTATGGACATTCTTAGGTACGATGTATGGACATTCTTAGGTACGATGAATGGACATTCTTAGGTACGATGTATGGACATTCTTAGGTACGATGTATGGACATTCTTAGGTACGATGTATGGACATTCTTAGGTACGATGAATGGACATTCTTAGGTACGATGTATGGACATTCTTAGATATACGATGTATGGACATTCTTAGGTACGATGTATGGACATTCTTAGGTACGATGTATGGACATTCTTAGGTATGGTCGGTTCCCGGCAGCAGAACAGTGCTAAGATGATCACCATTGCATAGTTGCATGCTTTCCATTGCCAGAGGTGGGATGCAGTTATGGTATCCCCAGAGGGGGCACAGTTCTTCGTCTTCACATGCTGCGCTCACTGGCCTCTGCTCCACCCCTTCAATCTGGATACAGTTAACTGACTGTGCCCAGCAGGGCTCACTCCAGCTTTTTCTTGGGCAGGGTACTGATCACTGAGCAGGGCACCTTTACATTTTGTAGCGGAAAAATTGTGGATGCAATACAGGGATGGGTACAAGTCCAGTGTCCAGTCTCTCACAGGTTTAAAAATGGAGTTAACACTATTTTGTGTTTTACCCTGCAGCACAAGGAATGTTCAATGCTGTAATAGTAAAGCACTGGGCATAGGGATTAATGTAAGGCATCAAAATATATTGAGCTGCAGCAGTGGGAACAATATCTGGTGCTGTGTTGAGCCCCAGCAGTCCCAAATTGTTGGTTAGACAGCTATTTGCGGGCTGACAATATAAGGTTTGTTGGGCAGTTACCAGTGGCGTCACAAAGGAGGAGCAGGGGGTGCGGGCTGAGGGGTGACACCAAGGTGCAGACTCCCCCTCAGTGACAGTGACAGGAGCCTGGTGCTGCACAGTAGTATTAAGTGCAGCACTCAGCTCCTGACACTGTGAGGGAGGCGGCACTGCACACAAGGCAGTCCGCACCTCCTGCAACCCCCCCCCCCCCCAGTAAGAACAGATAAGACTCATCCAATCGGTTTTACCCTTCAGGGGCTGACAAAGGAATGAACCGGAAGTAGCCTCTGTGCGTTCCATAGTGCGGTCCAGCAACCAAGGAGGTAGACAAAAGAGTTTGGTCGCCACTGTTGACACCATCTAGTTGTGTAAGCTGATGCATGAGCAAGTATAGATAAAAAATTGTGCTGCAGAGCTGCGTTTTTGCATCCCAGTATAGTTGCCATCTTTATGGGCCTAATTGTAAATCAGATGGATCTCTCCTCATGGATGCAGATATCAATTTTTACCATATTCAGACTCATAATAAGCCTGGCTTAATCAATAGTGGTTCCTCAGTGCAGGTTTGCTGACTGTGTCGGCAGTGCAGGGGTGTTCTCAATGCAGGGTGCCGGCGATGTCGGCAGTGCGGGGGTGCCAGCGGTGTCCTCAGTGCAGGTTTGCTGACTGTCTTGGCAGTGCAAGGGTGTTCTCAATGCAGGGTGCCGGAGGGTGTCGGCAGAGAGGGAGTGCCAGCGGTGTCCTCAGTGCATGTGTGCTGACAGTGTCGGCAGTGCAGGGGTGCTGATGGTGTCCTCAGTGTGGGAGTGCCGGCAGTGTGGGGGTCGCTAAGGGTGTCCTGAGTATGTGGGGCAGCATTGCAGGGGTGCCGACAGTGTCGGCAGCGGTGGTGTCGGCAGCGGGAGATGCTGCCAGTGGAGGTGCCGGTGGTGTCGGCAGTGGAGGGGTGCTGGCGGTGTCAGGCAGCGAGGGATGGCGGGTGCCATCTTCTTTTGCTTCCTGTGTACATATTAAATTGGCTTAAAGCTGATTGGCTGAGAGCCGTGACAGATGACTCTCTCAGCCAATCAGCGTTAAGCCCGCTCAATACAAAACCTCGTGACCCTACAGCGGCATCGCAAGGTTTTGCCTCGGGTGAGGGATCCGGGGCAGGCAGCGAGATCTGAGTTTGGCTCAGATCGCCCCGGATCCCCGAAATTCGGGTGGATTCGGTTCTCTGAGAACTGAACCCGCTCATCCCTAATAAATTCATACAGCATTTAAAAGGTACTGTAAACTCCACGTGAGAGCCATAGTAAATGATGTTCAGAGACTTCGATTATATGCTACAGAATAAAATTCCATAATTCCTTAGTATGTAGCAAAATGCATGTTATAAAATCAAATTATGAAATGAAACAAATATAACATTTTAATATCTTTATTATTGAACTTGCAGATGGCCCAAGAAGAATGGTGTCCAAATCTGCATCTAACAATAAACTAAACAGGACAGTGCTTTTATTCTTCTTTGGTGTTTTAGGTGTAGAACCATGAGAGCTCTTGGCTTGTAAACTGTGGGCTAAGGCCCTGATTCAGAGCCGCTCGTAAGTGGCCGCTCGTTCGTTCTGACCGATGTTCGCACATCTGCGCATGCGTACGGATTTTAATACGCATGCGCGAACCAGTCAGTGCGGCCGAAAATCGTTTGTTCGCTATATAGCGAATGCCTGCTATTTTGAGTGACAGAAGGAGGCGTATGTGGGTGGTAACAGGGGAAGGTGCTTGAAAACGGGGAGTGGAATTAGAACGCAGGCGTGCTTAAAGGTCAAAACGGGCGTTTTAAGGGAGTGCATAATTAATACAGCAGCGTCATTGACCACGTCACTTGTTTTTTTTTTACTCAGAACTGCTCGCAAAATAGCGGTTGAAAAAAACAGCCACAAGAATAGCAAGCAGTTCATACGCTGGTCGATGTACTCGATTAATCTAATAAATAGCGGACATGACGTATGGTGCGAGCGGCAAGGGGGCATATTTTTCAAAATTACAACCGCAAGTTTTGCTCGCTCGTTCAGACTTAGAGGCATGAACAGACCGCAATTAGCGAACGGTTCATTTGAATAGCCACCCCTTGTTTTAGAACGAACGACCGCAAATAGCGAGCGGCTCTGAATGAGGGCCTAAATCCTTTTCTAATTCCGTGCCTGACCTGTAGAGGGCGAATGCTATGCAAAAATTGTGTTTTTTAATTATTTCAAAATTAGCTAATTAATTTCGTTTTCATATTTTTTTAGTTGCCTCTGCCGTGTTTTAACACGCTCGTATGTAAAATTTCACGATCTTGGCTTGTAAACTATGGATTTGTATAGAAAGACAGAATGACAGAAGCACAAATTTTCATTTTTATATAGTAGATATATATATATATTTCCTATTAGTTATGTGTGTGTACATGCGTTTAATGTTCGCATGCTGGAAGGAATGACACCCTGGTAACAGTATGAATGCATAAACCTCTTGAGCTTATTTGGTACAATGAACAGCAATATTCCATTACTGTTTGTTGCATCAGATAAACTCAAGTAGTTTATCATTCAAACTGTTTCCAGAGTTCTGTTTCTTCCTGCACATATCTCCTCCTTTTGTTCTGGCGTCAGAGCAGTGCTGGTGTGATGAAACACTGACACTGTCAGGCTGGGAATGCACACACTGGCCAATGGTATTTTCCGGAGTCCTTGCCAGTGAAAGATTACACAACGATACCGGGGAGCAGCAGTGCTAAGAAGGTCTATGGAGATCGGAAACTGCACCATACTTGTTTCAAATTGATTGTTGTAAAACTTTTTATGTTCCTAAAATACACAAGCATGGGCAGGATGAAGTCCTTAAGGGAAGCAGCACTATTTAGAAGTGGAAATCATAGACTACACTGTATACTGTAAAACTCGTTGATAAATGGGCCCCATAGTATAGCCATGCTCAGACTAGAACAATAGACCAGACTCCATCCTCCATAAGAATGGGTGACAGGTCCAAACAATTGTTACAACTTGAATCTAAGTGGATCTTCAACCTTGATACAGTTAGTCCAATGGGTCTTAATGAATCACTGAGGCTAAGTTGCTTTTTGTGATGCTTTTCCTGTGTTGGTTTTGTCTGAAAACAGGGTTGCACGTGTATAATCTAGGGCCTACCGATGTATATTAAGGTTATGGTTGGATGTCTTCAATGTTGTACATTTAAATTCTTCATAAAGTTTATATTTATCTTTGCCGCATAGTAGCATTTACCCTGTAACAGCAGATAATTTATTTATTATTTATTTATTTATTTATTTATTACCAGTTATTTATATAGCGCACACATATTCCGCAGCGCTTTTACAGAGAATATTCGGCCATTCACATCAGTCCCTGCCCCAGTGGAGCTTACAATCTATATTCCCTACCACATGCACACGCACATACACACAATAGGGGTAATTTTGTTAGGAGCCAATTAACCTACCAGTATATTTTTGGAGTGTGGGAGGAAACCGGAGAACCCGGAGGAAACCCACGCAAGCACAGGGAGAATATACAAACTCCACACAGTTAGGGCCGTAGTGGGTATCGAACCAACGACCTCAGTGCTGTGAGGCAGTAATGCTACCATTACACCATCTGTGCTGCCCTATGATATGATATAATGATATAATGATATGAGATTTACTTTATTCAAAGTAGTACAGAGTATCGTTCACTTTACCCGAACTGAGATGTTGGCATATATCTGTATTGTTGCTTGATGATTCATGGAAGTAAATTTACTAAAGTGCGGATTTACAGAAGTGGAGATGTTGCCCATAGCAACCAATCAGATTCTAGCTACTATCTTCTAGAAGGTGCTAGTTAAATGTTAAGTATGTTAAGTAGAATCTAATTGGTTGCTATGGGCAACATATCCACTTCGGAAAACTCTCACTTTAGTAAATATACCCCATAGGCTGTTGCATATATTATCTTTTTCTAAGTATGTTTTTTAACATGTCTTCACAGCACTCATGTTCATGTTTAAATAATATGATGATGTAATCGCCCAATATTTAGGGGCATCTGATTATTCAGAGCACATTTTATATTCACTAGGTTTTATATTTTTTTTTCATAAGCTTCCACATGTCCATCAGGGTAGGAAGTACTGTATGTTATAATACAGCATCGGTGTCCCATGAGGGCACACTTACTGTTCTCACAGTGTTGTGTATCACCATGGAGATTGCATTGGTTGCCCAGACAACACCAGATAATGTTGCTTCTGGATGTGCGTCATTTGCTGCATCTGGAAGTAGGACGCCGGTTGCTGCAAAAGCATGCCGGACGAGACCTGCTTTGTTTTGTAAGTATAAATTTGTTGCACTGCACAGTTGTTCTTTTGTGTTAAACACAGATTGATTCATTGCTGAGTGCCTCCTTTTTCCTCCATTATATATATATTTATATTATATATATATATATATATATATATATATACATATTGTGGTGAGAGGGGTGGTCTCTCACCTGAATTGCCCACAGGCTAGAGTGAAGCCTGTGCATTCTGCAGTAGCAGTGGAGGTGTGGAACTCCAGGTTTTCACAGTTGCACAGGCCCAGCTGCAGCTCATCACTGAGGCAATAAGAGTTTAAAACTCTCGTACACATAGTGCTCTGGGCACTGATGCCGACAAGCAGCCAGTTAGTAGGCCAAAGTGACTGTAGTGCCAGGGACCAGGAGCTATGCTGGGAGAGCATGGCCGATTGTGACTGCAAGCCACTGTAGTGAACTGACTGCTAAACACGAGGAGTGCTGGGACCTTTTATGTTAAGTTACTTATTTTTCTGTATGTACCTGTGTTTCCAGGCCTAAGCCTGAATATGCTGTTCTTAAGTGTCTGCTGCCAGTAGTGCGGGGGCAGGAACTGGCCACAGCCGCAATCTCTATTTGCCCGGCTCCCACTGCAATACCATTACTAGCAGAGGAACAAGGTTCCTTCTATGCACTACAGAGCGTACTAGAATTGGTCAGCGGGTATGTATGTTTTTGTGGTGTGCTACCTGGAGTCAAGGCCCGGGCAGTGAATGTGCTGAAATACATGCACATGGTACACGGCATGAACTCGTCAGCTAAGGGTACCACTTGGTGGCAATATGACAAGATGTTTCAGAAAAAGCAGGACGGGCAGGTGGTATTTCAGTTCAGGTTTAAGGATGTAGAGGTTTGGCTTGAAGTCAGTCAACAGCCTCGCGCACCTTCAGACTGCTCAGCTGGGTGCAAGCAGCCCTCTCTGGTGGTCTTGGGCATCGGTCGCGGAAAATGCTACACGTTTAATAACCCACAGTGTAATAAAGGGGCAGGCTGTTGGTACAGACACATCTGCATTTCTGTGGGTGCAGTCACCCAGCCAAAGAATGTGGGTGAGTCGGCAGTGCAGGGACAGGTCAAGGAGAGCAGCGCAGAGGTGGTAAACCGCCTTTGCGGTTTGACTTAGGGGTGTGGAAGAGCTGGTTGAGTCGTTATCCTCTCAGGGAGGAAGCAACCTTTTTGTTACGTGGTTTTATTGAGAGTTTTTGTTCACCTTTGATGCGAGAGATCTCATTGATCTCTAAGAGGAATCTTAAAACGGCGCACAATCATCCAGAAGTCATTAGATGTAAGATTGAAGCGGAGGTTAGGTTGGGACGCATGAGCAGCCCTTTTTCTTGCCTTTGAGGGTAGTGCCGAAGAAGGAACCGGGTAAATTTAGGTTTATACAGCATCTCTCTTACCCAGGTGGAGGGTCAACGACGCATTACATCCGTTAGATTGCCGCGTTGTTTACCAATCTTTTGAATAGGCCCTGGAAATAGTACAAGATTTCGGGAGGAGGGCTCTATTAGCTAAGGTGGATATCGAATCCTCCTTCCGGCTGTTGCCCCCGCACCCCAAGTCCTTTAAATATATGGGTTTAATGTAGCAGGGCTCTATGATGTTGACAGATGTCTGCCGATGGGCTGTTCCATATCTTGTTCTTTCTTCGAGTGTTTAGTTCCTTTTTGCAGTGGTGCATCCAGGCGGGTATGCGACATACTGGTGTGTCCCATTACCTGGATGATTTTCTGTTAGTGGGGCCAGCAGATAATTGGATTTGCGAGGATTTACTTGCAGGCCTTGTTCGCCGTTATGGGAGTCCCAGTTGATCGCGACAAGATGGAAATCGATACCTTGCTAGGATTATGCCATGTGCCTATGGCGAAGGTGCAGCGTTTGGGGGAGTTGCTAGAAGCATTAGTTTTGGTGAAAAAGGTTCACCTGACACTGTTGCAGTCGCTGTTGGTTCTCCTCAATTTCACCTGTAGAGTCATACCTATGGGTCATGTTTTCTGTAGGGCATTGAGCTAATAGATGCTATTAGGGATGACTTGCAGGTGCTCGTCAATCGTTGGCCCGACGTCGGGGTTGTGTGGTCGGACATTGTCCCGCGGCGGTTTTGGAGGGGATCCCAGGGTGGCGCGCCGTTAGATCGAGTTCGTTGGAAGGTCAATACGGCAATTGCACATTTTGTCAGTAGCATTGGGGACGCGTTATACGGCACCCACGAGGAGAGCTTTTATAGGTCTGATGCGGTACACCTCACAGGCGTGGGGCTAGAGCTGTTCATCCACGACCTCTATGGGTTCCTTTAATGTTCAAGAGGGTCACAGTTTGGTGGTGGGCCTGGCTCTACAAAGTGGGCTTTGGCGGGAAGCAGTGCTCCTGGGAGGAATATTATTGGCGCAGGAGTGCCTGGGTAGCATCTTTCCTTTGAGAGTGGCAAGTTAGTCACCACCTAAAGGGGGGACCTGGTCTCCGTCCAAGGGAGGGGCCAAGGCTGTGCCAATCAAGGGAGGATGGTACTGCCTCAGGTCGGTCTGTGCAGGGCGGGGATTTGCCCCTATTATTTAGTATTAGTATCCATTGGGCTGTGGCCTCAGAGCACTGCTTTCCTCCTGCCACCTATTCTCAAATTTCCATTCGATCAATAAATTCTGGCTGTGATCTCTTTTAATTCCATATGTGTCGGAGTGTTGATTTCTAGGTTTAGGATTAAGTTAACAAATGGGAATAATAAAACAAATGGGTGACTTATTCTTTCCTCCTATATACCAATCTGGACAAGTTTCTCACCTTCTTATTTCTATAGTCGATTAGGTCCCTTTAAATGTAGACACTTTTGTCTCAATAATATCTTTTTCTAATCTATCTACTATCCATATCCTTTTTCATCTCTATCACTATAGATCTCTTCAGTTTGATGCGATCTTTAGTTTTGATAAGTAGCAATTCATGTACACTCACCTGATGTGCTATGCGATGCGGTAGATGCAGGTTTGGTAATCTGGTCTTCTCTGTCTTTTCAGGGTATTCTTTATTATCATTATTATTATTACAAGCTTGGCGCATACGCTGCTGTCATGTGGCGGTCCCTGTGCTTGAGTGCAACGGCAACGGGGGGCGGGGGTAAGGGCAGAGCAGAGGGGTGCTGGACAGTAAGGAGGAGGTGACCTGGCATATGCTGGGTCACCTTAGCAGTGGCAGGGGTAAGAACAGGGAGGGGGGGCAGGTGCAGCGGGCAGTCATATAACTTTTGCTGCGGGAGCCGGCGGGTGTAGGGGCAGAGCGTGGGTACACTGGGGCAGTCAGTAAGAGGTGACCTGACATATGCATATGCCCTGGGCTTCTCTGATTGGCGGCTGGCACAGGAGGGGGTGGAGAAACTTGGGAGAAGGCAGAGAGATAGCCATCTTCACTGCTCTTCTTCCCTAACAAGATTCCATTTGCCATCCTGAGATATCGAATGGATTATGCAAAGCGAAATGGAAAGCCAAACTTTTGTGCTTCTATGAATTGCACTTATCATACAAAAATTATGGTGATGTGATTCATCCATGGAAAGGTGGTACCTCCGGAGAAGTAATGAACTTCTCCACCGTAACCCGCTCTGTGAATAGCACCAAGCAGAGAAAAGCCCTGTTTACTGCAGAACAGGGCTTTTCACTGCTCGATGAATAGAACCCTAAGTCTTTAATCGGTAACATTTTCAATGTTGATGCTGCCATTTCATTTTTAAACTCAGAACCCTCCCTCTTTCATTCAAAGACAATTAACTTCATTAATTCCATTGAACAATTATTATAGATATTGTACAATTTGCCCCTGAATTCACCGCTCTGGTTTCCAAATGTTGGATTCTTATGAACTCTAAGGGGTAAATTTACTAACAATCGAGATAGGTCGAGATGACCATCTCGGGTGATTTAAGGGATGATTTTCATCTCGCAAAGTCGGGTGAGATAGAGGACTTCATTCAGAGTCGGTCGTTGCGCCCGCACGGTCGTATAGTAAAAGGGGCCGAATATGCAAATGATGCACACGCATGTTGCGTCCCTAAGGTCGGATCGTTAGCTGGCCGACCAAGGGGTGGATGCGGTCGGATCGCTAAAAATCCGCCCACATCTCGTACGCATAACAAGTCATCTCCAGCTACATAAGGATTAATCGCGAGCATCGTTTACCATTGGAACTGGTCGTAGAGCTAAAGGTTGACCTTACCCTCTCTTAAGCTCTACGATCATGTCAGTGTAGAACCTCCCTTGTCACGTGTGCCATGACACTACTTTGTTAATTATGCACTCCCTTAAAACGCCGTTCGCATAATGAGGCACGCCTGCGTTCGGATCTCCACACCCCCGTTTTCAAGCACCTTCCCATGTTACCACCCACAAACGCCGCAATCTGTCACTCAAACTACCGACCTGGCGGTGTCATTGTGAACTGTACGCATGCGCAGATCAGCGAACATCGGCTGCGTACGACCGTGCGGCCGCTTCGACCGACTCTGAATGAGGTCCAGAGAGAGAGAGAAAAAAACTAGGGGGAGATAGCAATCTCGAATCAACTCACCATCAGGCAAATCGGAAGTACTTTTCATCCAAAATATACATCTCTCAAATTTACCAAGAATCGGGATGACAAGCTCGGGTGAGATGACAGCAAACTCTCTTGCAAAATAATTTTCAATCTCTCAACCTCCTAAGTTTTTGAGATGGTCAGAAACATACACAAATCATTGTGATTTCTGTATGTTTCTGCCTGTAAATAGTTAAAATCATTTTTTGTTTTTTTTAAATGACGTAGGGTCCGCCCCCCCCCCAAAAAAAAGACTAACCAGCCCTGGATTTGACAGCCTGTCCTGGTACCTAAAATTATGGGGAACAAAATGAGTAGGGTTCCACCGTAATATAGGTACCAGCACCAGGCTGCAGGGCCAGTCCTGGTTTTAAATATAGGGGGAAAAATTGCATAGGGGTCCCCCTATATTTAAAACCAGCACCGGACCCAAAACAACTGGGGTGTAATGCCACAGCCAGGAGACCCTATTACCGGGTCTCCAGGGCCAAAGCATTTTCACCCCAAGCTGCTCAGGCCAAGCCGGGGATCTCAGGGGAGGTGGGGACCCCCTACAAAAAGGAGTCCCCACTCTCCCGAAACCCCAGGCTTGATCTGAAGCCCGGGGCTCTTCCCCGCACCCCTGGGCTGTGGGTACGGGGGTAATAAAGTGTTAAATTGAAAGAAACTATTGTATTTTACAGTGAAACTACAGATGCCAGCATGCCTGCCCTTTGGCACTTGTGCCAGCAGGTGGCCCGCACCCAAAACCCCACTGTAAAATAAATAGTTAAATAAAGACATGACACACACACCATATTTAGTACAAGTTTAATACACACATACCTCAATCACACATACTTACCTTCTGCCAGATGTTTCTGTCCTCTACTCCAAGTAGTTATCCGTGTGTATGGCCCTCCAACAAAGATCCTATACTCACCTGATCCTCGCCCTGGTCTCCATAGGATCCTGGGGGGTCTTGCCAAAACAATAACATGCTTACCCAAAACCAAACGGACTAGTATTGGTATGTGTCTTGTCACACATACCAATACTATGCGAATGCCAGCTGCCAGGACGTCACAGGGTTTCCCATGTCCCGCCAGCCAATCAGAGGCTGCTTCACATATAGCGGCCTCTCATCAGGTGGGGTACACGTGGGTTCCAGCCAATGAGAGGCCGCTATATATGAAGCTGCCTCTGATTGGTTGGAGGATCGTGGGAAACCCCATGATGTCCCGGCAGCTGGCATTCGCTTAGTATTGGTATGTGTGACAAGACACATACCAATATTAGAACAACAAACAATGATTTAGGAAAAATGCAAAAATACACATATCCTAAAAAAGACATTCACATGTACATATTAAATATCCAAACAATACAAAAGGTCTCAAGAGGGACCTAGAAAATAGTTATATCCTGATTCCACACAGTACTAAACAAACGACACTAATGTGTCAAATTGGTGCCTGTGTTGTATCAAATAATTAGTTAGTTGATGTTTTATATAGCCACAATGATCTATGATGTAGCAAACAGTGTTGCAATATCCCTATTGCAACACTGTTTGCTGCATCATAGATCATTGTGGCTATATAAAACATCAACTTCTAATTATTTGATACAACACAGGCACCAATTTGACACACTAGTGTCGTTTGTTTAGTACTAGGTCCCTCTTGAGACCTGTTTATTGTTTGGATATTTGATATGTACATGTGAATATCTTTTTAGGATATGTGTATTTTTGCATTTTTATTGTGACATTGTAATTATGATTTAAATAAGATAATATTCCTTACACTGGTTTGTGTCTGTTAAGCGCCACCTCATACCAATTTTTGTTACATACCAATACTAGTTTGTTTGGTTTTGGGTAAGTGTGTTATTGTTTTGCCAAGACCGCCCGGGATCCTACGGAGACCAGCACGAGGATCAGGTGTGTATAGGATCTTTGCTGCAGGTACTCCCATTTGAATCTACAGGGACAAGGGGAAAGAAACATCTGGCAGAAGGTAAGTATGTGTGATTGAGGTATTAAATACGGTATGTGTCATGTCTTTATTTAGCTATTTATTTTACAGTGGAGGTTCGGGTACTGGCCGCCTGCTGGCACTTGTAGTTCCACAAGTGCCAAAGGGCAGGCATGCTGGCACCTGTAGTTCCACTGTAAAATACAATAGAGTCTTTCAATTTAACACTTTATTACCCCCGTACCCACAGCCCAGGGGTGCGGGGAAGATCCCTGGGCTTCAGACCAAGCCTGGGGTTTCGGGAGAGGGGTGACCCCTTTTTTGTAGAGGGTTTCCACCTCCCCTGAGATCCCTGGCTTTGCCTGAGCGTCTTGGGGTGATAATGCTTTAGACCTGGAGACCCAGTAATAGGGTCTCTTGGCTGTGGCATTACACCCCGGTCATTTTGGGTCCAGTGCTGGTTTTAAATATAGGGGGACCCTATGCAATTTTTTCCCCTATATTTAAAGCCAAGACTGGCCCTGCAGCCTGGTGCTGGTACCTAAATTACGGTGGAACCCTACTTGTTTTGTTCCCCATGATTTTAGGTACCAGGACAGGCTGACAAGTTCAGGTTGGTTATGCTATTGGGGCCGTCAGAATTTAACCTTATTTTTACAGGACTAACACACAAGCAGCTAACACATATCTCACTGATATGTGCAGGCTGCTAGCTCGGGAGAGTTAGGCAGGGAGAACACTCTGCAATCTTGGGTGAGTAAACTCCTGCAAAACAAGATACTTGTGAGAGATATCTTGTTCTGCTTCATCATCTGCCAACTTGATTTGCCTCAAATCACCTGTTGGTAAATTTGAGAGATTAAAAGTGATTAAATCAACCGAGTTTTGGCGAGTTCCAGCGAGATTAATCTCCTTGAAAATCGGGACCATCTCCAGGGGTACCTAACCCTAAATCCCCCCCCAAAAAAAACCTAACCCTAACACCGCTACGCTCCCTAAACCTAACCCTCCCCCATGCGGCTAACGCTAAGGGCCCCCCGGACTTGCCTCTAAGATAGGCGTCTGTATTTTGATGCCTATCTTAAGTCCCTTGTCGGGATTCGGATGCCGGTACTGAGACCAACTACATCCCGTTTCGATCTATTTATATAATACATTTATTAGAAAATTAACTCTCAAAAGTGGTATAATTAATTGCAAGGATCAAATAAGAAAAAAGACCTCAGTGAATTTTACAGGATTAAAACAAGAAATCCTCTTTTCTTCCAATTGAGCCAAGGGGAAGTCATTTGGAAACCTTATTTGAAATGGTTAAGATAGATTTTGGAGGGCTGGTGGAAAAAAACTGGAATCAGGAATAATCTTAGTAAAAAGGAACGGGGTGCACTTAAAAAATTGTAACAAAATAATGATACTGTTATTAAGAGTGCAGACAAGGAGGGGGGTGTTGTTATATTATCCTGGGGAGATTATTTGAAACAAGGTTGGAAGATTTTGGAAGATAAGAAAACGTATACTAAGGTAGATATAGCTCAGAGTGAAAGACTTAAAAATGAGATTAATATCATATTGAAAAAAGACTTTGATGATAAGTGTATTTAAAAGATAAATATTAATTTCTAAAAAGTAGACTAACTCAGAATCCCTGCTTTTAATATTTTGCCCAAAATCCATAAGAGGCTCATTAACCCCCTGGTCGCCCAGGTACGGATTCTGCATCATCAAGGATCTCAGAATTTGTTAAACTTTATATTAAAGATTATGTTCTCCAGTTGGAGTCCTATATTAAAGACTCCACTTAGGAAATCAATGAGGATTTTAAATGGTCAGGCAATTACAAATGTGGTACCATTGATTTAGAGGCGCTTTACAGAAGTATATGGCATAAAATGGGATTAGAGGCTGTAAAAAACTTTTTACTTAAGGAACCAAAACTTAATGAGGTTAAAATACTTTTTTTTATTTAGTTGTATTGATTATATATTTAAACATATTTTTTTTTAAATTTCAGGATTAGTATTTGATCCAATGAAGTGGCACTGCAATGAGAACATCCTTCACATCGAGCTTTGCGTGCCTGTGTCTTGGAGTATGGGAAAGTATGTTTATATATGATAGAACAGTTAATCCCTTTTTTGATCATTTAAAATGATTTAAGAGGTATTACTTGTGTGGGAGAGCAGCAGAGAAGAATTTATGGAATTCATTTTGTATTTGAAGACTAGGGGGTAAATTTACTAAGATGGGAGCTCTATTAAGAAGTGATGTTGCCCATAGCAACCAATCAGATCCCAAGTATTATCTTCTAGAAGGTGCTAGATAAATGAGAAGTAGAATCTGATTGGTTGCTATGGGCAACATCACTTCTTAATAGAACTCCCATCTTAGTAAATGTACCCCTAGTAATTTACATTTTGTACTTTACGTCTAATTTCCATAATACAAAAATCACTCCAAAAATATACTGGTAGGTTAATTGGTTCCCAACAAATAGTAACCCTCATGTGTATGTGTGTGAGCATATGATAGGGAATATAGAGTGTTATTTCCACTGGGGCAGGGATCAGTGGCATAACTAGGGGGGGTCATGCAGGGTGTGTGCCCTGGGCGCCGTGGGAGCGGGGGGGCGCCGCCGGCCACAGTCCGGCCCGCCCTAGTTAGCCAGTGTAGCGCCGACCACAGTGAGTGTGGTCAGCGCTAAACATTTACACAGGACCGGCGCTAGGCTTCCAACGCCGGTCCTGTGCTGCACAGCTGAGCCAGTTCCCTCCCCCTGAGTGCTTGCTCAATAGCGCCAGGAGGCGGCTCAGGCTGTGCATAACACATGCATCGCTGCCAGCGCTGGCGGCGATGCGTGTGTTAAACAGCAGCCAATGAGAGTCAGATAGACTCTCATTGACTGCTGCAGCACCCACTGCAAGAGCCAGGCTTCCGTCTGGCTCCTGCAGTGGGTAATGGGACAGACGTCATGACATCATGACATCTCTCCCATAATGCTGAGCGCGCCAGCCTGGGAGGACTGGCAGGCGGTGGCGGCGGCGGGAGTGGTGTCGCGGTCAGGAGCAGCAGCGTGGATTCAGGTAAGTATATTTGTTTATATATATTTTTTAAACCTGTCTGCACTACTCGGGGTCGGGGCTACCATTGGGGGGACCTCTACTGGGGGTGGGGGCTACTACTGGGGGTACCTCTACTGGGGGTGGGGGCTACTATTGGGCGGACCTATACTGGGGGTGGGGGCTACTACTGGGGGTACCATTACTGGGAGGACCTCTGCTGGGGGGGGGGCTGTATAAGGGGGACCACTACTGGGATACTGTATAAGGGGCACTACTATGGGCCTGCATAAGAGGGACCACAACTGCATACTGGGGGTACTGTATAAGGGGCACTACTGGGGTTAAGGTGCATATGGATAGGAATCTTCAGCGTGTAAATAAAGGGGTGTGTCATGTTGACACGCCCCATTTTTAAGTGACCACGCCCATTTTTTTGGGGGGGGGGCTCCCTTTTCAAATTTGCCCTGGGCTCCAAATACCTTAGTTACGCCACTGGCAGGGACTGATGTAAATGGTCAAATATACTCTGTAAAGCGCTGCGGAATATGTGTGCTCTATATAAATAACTGGTAGTAATAATAATAATAATACAAAAATCTAATTCCTGGACTTGTACTGGATACAAGTGAATATGAGAATGGTTTGGAACATACATATCCATACTTATACCCATATTAAGTCAGTTGAAAGCAACAGCTATGTACATTTCCAGAGTTGCCAAAGGAATATTCCCTTTTCTTAGTTTTCTCAGTTTACACATATTAGACGTAATTGTTGAAATGACAGTAAATTTTATAAACAAGTGGACATTTATAGGTCCAGGTTTTTGGAAAAGAAATATCCCATACAAAGTGTAGATAAAGCCAGGAGAATTCCCAGGCAAGATTTATTGACTTATAAAGAAATAAAGAATAATTTCAATGGAAATTAATTATTTGTGCCCTTCATCACAAAGTATAATAATAAAGATAAACAAATGAAAAATATTCTTAAAAAGCATTGGGATCTTACTTCTTGATCCTATTTTGGGAAAAAATTTATCGAAGGAACCACAAGTAATTTTTAGAAGAGCAAATTCTTTAAAAAGCATTTTAGCCCCGAGTCTTCTACCTGTGATGAAGAATTGGATAGAAGCCTCTAAAGGTTCTTTTCCATGACAACCATTTACAGTTTGTAATTTTGTCATTAAAGATAAGGTTACTTTCTGTAATTATAACAATACCAAAACTTTTAAAGTGGGAAGTTTGATGAATTGTAAAACATATTATGTAATATACATGACTGAATGCCCGGGCAGGATTTAATATATTGGGAAGCCCAAATGGCAACTGAAATTGAGACTTGTGGAACACGTGAGAAACATACAGTCAGGTGCATAAATATTGGGACATTGGGCCTGATTCAGACCCACTCGCGAGCGGCTGTCCGCTCGCAAGTGGGTCGATGGTCTGCACTGAGCATGCGCACGACGGAGGGAGCTCCGTCGTGCGCATGCGCCAGACACGACGAGCGAAGGACTTTCCTTCGCTCGTTGTGTCCGATCAAAGAGGGCGTGCTGTCAATGTTGATTGACAGCACGCCCCCTTTGGTGGGCGTGCCGGGGGCGTGCCTCCCTGACGGGGGCGTTCCCACGGGAACGCCTCCCGTCAGAAGCCGGCCCACTGACATCACTAGTGATGTCAGTGGGAGTGATTTTGGCTCTGATAGAGCCAAAATCACACCGGAGCTTGCGGTTGAAAACCTCAACCGCAGGCTCCGGCTTGCAATTTCGATGGTCGCGATGGTCACGACCATCGCGGCCATCAAAATGCACGCTCGTATAGCCTGTGGGTGGTGACCCACAGCTATACGAGCGTCCAGGAGGACGCTCCATGAAAATGGAGCCCGGCCCTCATTCAGAGCGTGCGCTCTGCTCAGAGCGTACGGCTCTGAATGAGGGCCATTGTCAGAATTTTCATATTTTGGCCTCTATTCACCACCACAATGGCTTTGAAATGAAACAAACAAGATGTGCTTTAACTGCAGACTTTCAGATTTAATTTGAGGGTAATTATATCCATATCAGGGGAACGGTGTAGGAATTACAACGGTTTCTATATGTGCCTCCCACTTTTTAAGAGGCCAAAAGTAATGGGACAAACTAAACAATCCTAAATCTAACTTTCACTTTTTAATACTTTGTTGCAAATCCTTTGCAGGCAATTACAGCCTGAAGTCTGGAACGCATAGGCATCACCAGACGCTGGGTTTCATCCCTGGTGATGCTCTGTCAGGCCTCTACTGCAAATGTCTTCAGTTCCTGCTTGTTCTTGGGGCATTTTCCCTTCAGTTTTGTCTTCATCAAGTGAAATGCATGCTCAATCGGATTCAGGTCAGGGGATTGACTTGGCCATTGCATAACATTCCACTTTTTAGCCTTAAAAAACTCTTTGGTTGCTTTTGCAGTATGCTTCGGGTCATTGTCCATCTGCACTGTGAAGTGCCGTCCAATGAGTTCTGAAGCATTTGACTAAATATGAGCATATAATATTGCCCGAAACACTTCAAAATTCACGCCATGACACTACCACCACCATGCTTCACTGATGAGGTGGTATGTTTTGGATCATGAGCAGTTCCTTTCCTTCTCCATACTCTTCTCTTCCCATCACTCTGGTACAAGTTGATCTTTGTCTCATCTGTCCATAGGATGTTGTTCCAGAACTGTAATGGCTTTTTTAGATGTTGTTTGGCAAACTCTAATCTGGTCTTCCTGTTTTTGTGGCTCACCAATGGTTTACATCTTGTGGTGAACCCTCTATATTCACTCTTGTGAAGTCTTCTCTTGATTGTTTACTTTGACACATATACACCTACCTCCTGGAGAGTGTTCTTGATTTGGCCAACTGTTGTGAAGGGGATTTTCTTCACCAGGGAAATAATTCTTCTGTCATCCACCACAGTTGTTTTCCGTGGTCTTCTGGGTCTTTGGTGTTGCTGAGCTCTCCGGTGCGTTCTTTCTTTTTAAGAATGTTCCAAACAGTTGATTTGGTCACACCTAATGTTTTTGATATCGCTCTGATGGGTTTGTTTTGATTTTTCAGCCTAATGATGGCTTGCTTCACTGATAGTGACAGCTCTTTGGATCTCATATTGAGAGTCGCAAGGTTAGCGAGGTAAAAAACCTTGCTCCCCTCACGCCCAATTTTAGAATACCGCGGGTATGCGCGCTCCCGATACCCATGGTATCCAATTAAAAGAAAGTGCTGAAAACCCCGCACCGCGTGAAAATAAAAAATAAAAAATTCAGCACTTACCTGCCCGGGGGTCTCCGGTGGTCTCCCCTCTATCTTCTCATTGGGGAGGGGGATGCTGGGAGTCCAGGGGGCTGCTGGAAGGCCCCAGGGGCTGGTGGTAGGGGCAAGGGCTGCTGTGAGATGTAGTTCTCAAAGTGCCCAATCTGAGGGGGCCACATAGACACTGGGGGGGGGCCACACAAACCGGGGGTTACACACACACTCATACACACACTCACTCATACACACTTACAAACACTAGCAAACACTCACATACACTGACATACTCACTCTGCTGCAGAAGACCCGGCTTCCAACGCTGGATGCAGAAGACACCGCTTGGAAAGGTAAGTAATTAAGGACTAATTAAGCTAATTGGTTACTTCAATTGTTTCATTAGTCCTCAGGGGGGTACCACCGGGGTGCCAGAGCAAGTCTCAGTGATTTTTCCTTAAATTGCCAATTTTAGGAATGCCAAGAGTGTGCAAAGCTGTCATCAAAGCAAAAGGGGGCTACTTTGAGGAATCTACAATATAAAACATATTTTGATTTAACACTTTTTTGTTTACAACATAATTCCATATGTGTTCAATCATAGTTTTGATGTCTTCAGTATTAATCTACTATGTTGAAAATAATTGAAATAAACAAAAACCATTGAATGAGAAGGTGTGTCCAAACTTTTGACTGGTACTGTATATATTATTAAGGACAGCATGGTTGCACAGTGGTTAGCTGTGCCAAATTCACAAAAGGATATGTATGTTAGGAAATTTAGGTTGTAAGCTCCAATTGTATGCACAATATAAGGGAGACAAAGGCGCTGAGCATGTATTAGAATAATTTGAGTTTAATTACAGTAACTGATAAAATAATTCAAATATATGCAATAATCGGTATTAATTATACCCTACGGCAGTGGTATTTAAACATGACATAAGATTATAAGTGTAATTACAATTTCATAACTAAGACGGAGTTACACTGGAAATATTATTAGCCAAATGCACAACGACTTCTCTCTCCCTGAATTGCAGGTAAATTGTCACTACTGCTCCCATCAGATGCTGTTATATTGATTGCAAAGCACAGCCTTGGACATTAATTTTAGGTAAATTGTCACTACTTTTATATTAGGAGCAATTTCTATAAAGAAAGTTAAGAATTGTTTGTGAATCTGTGATGCTCTCCCCCGTCTTACAAATTGTTTATCTTAGCCTTTATTGTATCCCAATTTAGTGTGTGTTGAGCACAGGGGGTGGGGTCCCAATCTGTGAGCACACAGACACATGTTTGTAACTTTAGTTAATAGTGATCAGTAAGGCTGCATAGCCTGTGGCTGCCATAGTCCGTGTTAGATGCAAAGTGTTAGATTATAAGTGTAATTACAATTTCATAACTAAGACAGAGTTACGCTGGAGTTATACTGGAGGAAAGTTGAGGGAAAACATCCTCAAAACCAAAACACTTTCTGAACAACATCAAGCAACATACTTTTGTGAGTTACCTAATTCACCATCCCCTATCTGCTGCTGCTCTTGTTGATTGATCTTTGTTGCTCAAAACACCTCTGACTGGATCGGCTCTGTACATGTAATTTTTGCCTTCATACTACAGAAAATCTTGTTTGTACTGTATTGCCTTTTTCCATTGCATCACATCAATCCACTTTAATCATTCTTTTAATAACTAATTCCTTCTCCCACTACTCACATACCTCTGTTTATATTGCACTTTCGGAGCTGCACTCATAGACCACCTGCACTGTTCTTTTACCTGTATTTTTGAACAATTAACAACTTTATAAACACTGTCTCTATATCACACAGCCTCTACATCACACAGCCTCCACATCACACAGCCTCCACATCACACAGCCTCCACTCCAGTTTTCATCTTACTTATTACCTCATCCACAGCATGAACACCCTTACTTCAAACACCCCCATATTCAATGTCCACATAATCCTCTACTTTATCAACCCCCATCCTCCCCCTCTTGTCTCCTCCACTTGCTGTTCCCCCCATTTTCTCTCATCAGTCTCCCTTCCAAACCTCTGCTTCTTTCCCCCGCCTTTCCTGCTCCTCCACTCTCAGCCACCTCCCTCCCTCCATGGCCTTGTTAACCCACCACTAAGCCCCACTCCCTCCTGGTTCTGCCTGTCACTTCCAGGGATGCCAAGAGAAATTATGGGCCCGGATACAGCAACATCCTGTGGGACCACAGCATGTTGGCAATGGCTGCACCCATTTGTGGGTGGGTCTAGCATGTGAGATGCACCCACTCACAGGAGCATGGCATGGCACCCAGCAGCTGGGATTAAAGTAGTAACTACTGTATGAGGATGCCGGGACAGTCCCATAATAGCTGCATTTTTAGAAGGATGTATTTAGATGCTAAAATGCAACACACAAAAATGAAAGTGCTACAACTTTATTTTGTACATCTCTCAAATAAATAACACAAACAAAATCTATTTTCTGTCATAGAGATAGAATAATGAAGGACTTAATTTTGATATAACATCAGGGAAATCAGCCTGAGACCCCCCAAACGATTCTCTGTCATGGGGGTTAGCTATGGTACCCCCCGATTTGGCTTGCTGAAGGTATTTGGTGTTTTTAAATGGGCTCAATAGCTGCTAAATTGTGTTTTTGTATAAGTGGTGAAGAATACTATTCAGGAGGGTTTTTTTTCCAGAAAATAACTTATCCCAGTAAATTTGGGGTACTTGAAAATGGGGGCCAGCATATTTTAAAGTTGCTAAAGTAAAGTTTGAAAAATTGTGAAAAATCCACCTGCCGCAAGCACCTGCAATGAAAAAAACACCTGGGGCATACTTGGGGACCCCACTGGAGTCTAGTTCGCTAGTTTTTAACTTTGTCCCCCAACATTTTTTTTTATCGCCCCCAAAATTAAAGTTATTTTTTTGGGTGTTATTAACTATTTTTTTGCATTTTTTTGACACAGTATACCTTTGGGGGACTGTCTGAAGGCTGCACGGGGGTTCCCACAACGTTGCACCCCAAAGCCTCAATTCTGCACTTTTTTCCTTCTGCTATTCATAGGCTAAACTTTTTTGCCTATTACATTGCATTGACTTTCCACCTAGGCAGAAAGTCTTTCAAATTGAATACGGTGATACTTTTTCGCCTGGCAAAGTGACATAATCGGCGATACTTTTTCGCCGATTCCGGCTTTTCGCTCCAAATTTAATACGGGCCAATGACTCCCCATAAGACTGCTTTCCCCGCTTGCCAAAATAGAGACGGATCAGATTCTGCACTAGAACTGTTGGTATACCTGTACTCCATCCAGGCTGACTCCAATTTATTTCTAAATGTGATGGAGTGTGCAAGATATGTAGGAAATCGCCAGTGTCTGTATGTACCTTATCTAAATCAGTTTGTAAAGTCATCCATACCAAGGCCTGGTCAGATAGTACAATAGGTTCAATTTGTGCTTCAGTTACTTTTGGGAAACAAGATCAGGATAATAAAATATAGTCTATTTGTGATAATGTGTTGTGAGCTGACGATAAGCTAGTATAATCTATCTCATTAGGGTGGTTGACTCTCCAGTCCACACATCTATTAATTGCAGTCTTTCAGCTATAGTGGGTACACGTAACTTAGGAAGGGTAGTGGAGTGGGCAGAATGGTTAGAACGATCTAAAGTAGACTAAGAATCCATATTAAAGTCACCACATACAATACAGTGAGTTTAGATCATATCCTAATAAATTAGTTAGTAATTGACTGAAGAAAGATTTTTTTTATAAACATTTGGTGCATAAACATTGCATATCACATATTTTGATTTATTTAGTTGTATTTCAGCTATAATATAGCGACCTTCAGGATCTGCGTCAGTTGACAGCACAGTGATAGGAAGTGTACGTTTTGCCAAGATGACAACCCCTCAGGACTTAGAGTTGAAGGGAGCTGCAGCTATTACTGACCAGTTAAGAATTTGCATTTTCTGCGTCTCCAATGTTGTTGTGTGTTTCCTGTAAACAAACAATATCAACATGTTATTTGCAAAGATATAATAATATTTATGTCTTTTTACTGGTGAATTAATTCCACCCACATTCCAAGTACCTAGTCGTAACGTCATTGATCTACAGGGAGATCAAGTAGAATAAAGCAACCTGCCAAAATAAAGCCATAGATCACATTCGTTGAAGTTGTGGTGTTAGAAGGGAGGGAAAATGACATAAGGGTAGGAAGACAAGAAAACAAAAACAAAAGCAATGGGGAAAAAGGACATTTGAAATGGTGAGCATTGAAGGTAACTAAACCTTGCATCAAAATATAGAACATTACAAATAAATAGTAAGGCATTTTGAACCAATTTCAAATCACGCCTCTTAAGGTGTAATTATATTTAAGTTAGCAATAGGTAATAGGGAAGCCCCATGTTTTAACCCTTAAGAATAATTGTTTAACAAAACCGGTATTTCTAGAATAAAGATATATAATAGTAACCATACATTTATGCAATTATACTTGAGTTGAGAGCATTCGTCTATTAGATAACAGTAACTAGGAAATGACGGTTAAAGCCAAATATAATCAAAGGTATCTACTATCTTAAGAAAACAGACAAGTAGTTATAATGTCAAGTATAGTCATCCGATGTCACCATGTGAAGCAAGGCTGGAGATTGCTTTTCCATTAAAACTACAAGGTGGATGAGAGTTGGGATCCATTGTGGATAGACCATAGTAGATTCAGACCAAGTATTACGAGTAGATTAGAGTCTTGATGACAATGCGTGAGAATCAGAAATATCTTGTGCTGATGCATCTTTTTCTGCACAGAGGTATGGTTCAGCATCTGCAGGATTTGTGAAGTCCTTAAAGGAAGCTCCATCAAATAGGCAAAGCCTAGCTGGGTAGATGAGAGCGAATTTCCAGTTATCAGCAATCAACTGGGTACAGATCGGAGAGAAGGCCTTTCTGGCTCTAGAAGTTCCATAGACTAGTCCTGAAAGAGGTATAGTTTTGAATTTTCCCATTGAATCGATTTCTTACACCTAGAGGCAGTCCAGAAAACTTGTTTGTGTAGATAGTTAGGGCAGCGGAAGAGAATGACTCTGGGACGTGCGTCAGATGATGAAGGGGATTGGCCAAGTCTATGGACCCTTTCCACAACTAGGTCTTGACATTCGGCTTAAATTCCGAGTATGGTTGGTAGTGTATTTTGGACAAAATGAGCTAAGGCAGGGCCTTTAACCGCTTTGGGTAAGCCTACTAGTCTAATATTGTTTCTTTGGGAATGATTTTCGAGATCGTCTATTTTATTCCACAACTGGTAGTTCTCTTTTTCCAATTTGTGTACAGTGCGTTTTAGTTGTGTAGCGTCTTGAAATAATTCTCCTACTCTTTGTTCACTTTCGGCGACTCTCTGAGGGGTATTCAATAGGTGTGAATGGCTGTCGAATGTGATTTTGGCAAAATTTTCGCCAGCGAATAACGATTCGCCAAATTCAATTTAACTTGCGAATGCTGTTAAAATCTACAATTCGCCTAAAATAGTAATCTATCCACTTTTGAATTATGAAAGTCGAACGTTGCTATTCAATTACAAATATGCGTATATCATTCGCCAATTTTGCCGTGAATTCGCAAAAAACATATTTTTCAGGTAAATTAAAGTGTGTTACAGCAAATATGCTTTCCCAAGCATTATTTGTTTTAAAAGGTGTTGATTATATATTTTTTAAATGATCTATTGGCTTGTTACAATAATGGTTCAGTCCATTACAGTTGGTTCATTCCAAAGTTAGAAATAGACCAGTTTGTAATTTTTAATCACTTTTTCCAGCAGCAGCATCAGCAGCAGCAGCAGGTGGAGGAGCAGGAGAGAGAATTCTTACCTGTCAAGGAACTACGCACCTGAATCTGGAGAAGAAGGAAGAAGACACCTGACACAGATAATAGTATCCTTATAATTTGATTGATTTTTATCTGTTCCAAATTTCCTTTTTTTTTTTTTTAAATGGAGCGCTTTCAGGCTCAAGTGTGGGAATTCATGTTTACAGCATGTGTTCAAGCGAGTAGGCTGCAGTTTAGGGCGCAGATGAGTATTGCAGCCACTCCTGATGAATCAGCTGTGAATGTGGGTGTTTCTGCAGGTGCACCTGAAAGTATTCCATCCACCTCGGGTGATGCTAGTATCCCAAGGCCAAGTCTATAAAGACAAAGACGGTTGTTGGATGGGATTCGTGAGGATGAGGTGATAAAATGTTATCGCCTCTTCTCTGCTGCCATTTACCAGCTGTATGATCTGCTGGAGAAGGATCTTGGGATCTTGAGACGCGTTTTCCTACGAACAGAGCAGTTCCAGGCTTGGCAAAACTGCTAGCCCCCCCGCTAAATGGAAGAGATTTTTCAGAATCGAAAATCTTTCCATTCTCTAAATGTACAAATGATTTGTGATTCAAACATGTGTTTCATGCAGGTGTTTGCTGGCTTGCCAGTGGCTTCTCATGATTCCTTTATTTTGCATCCGCAGAAAACAACCCGAGAAAACACAGCATTGCCGGGATTAGACGGTCGGGAAGGCGGCATTTGGGATTCCCTCTGTCGGCTACCCTACTGCATCCCCATATGTTCTATGTCCCATATTTCCAATAATTAAGATAATCAGTTATTTAAATAAATATACATGCAAACAGTAATTTCATTTTTAAACATGGATTTTTAGCCATTTAATTAACGCTAATAAACTGATTTTTAAATATATACCTTAAATCCAAATTAGGCAAAAGGCATCGTAGCGGGGACTACTTCGGATTCAACAATCGATTCATTTTCCGGGAGAAGACGTCTCCGTGTTATGGAAGTTGAGTCATCCAGCCCAGGAGTTTTCAACAATGAACCTGACTGAATTTGATTTGGAAGATTGGTTAGGCTTTGAACTGGGTTTAGAATATTCAGTGGACCAACAACATAGTCTAATCTGTTGGATGGAAATAATTCAGAATGAGTTTGCGAAAAATAATCCGGCCTCATGACTGGTGTTCTCAATAATGAGCTTGAAAAATCAGGAACATAACTACTTATTGGTGTGTTTCGGCGGACAATCTGCTCCTCCATTAAGAATTTTATTCCAGATGACATAACTAATAAAGCAGAGGCCAAGGGCCTGATTCAGAGCCGCTCGTAAGCGGCCGCTCGTTGGCTCTGAATGATGTTCGCACAACTGCGCATGCGTATGGGTCGTAATGCGCATGCGCAAACCAGTCATTGCGGTCGGAAATCGTGCGCTCGTAAAACAGCGAGGGGCTGCTAATTTGAGTGACAGAATGAGGCGTTTGTGGGTGGTAACGGGGGAAGGTGCTTGAAAACGGGGGAGTGGAGATCAGAACGCAGGCGTGCCAAACGGTCAAAACAGCATTTAATGGGTGTGCATAATTAACAAAGCAGCGTCATCGACCACGTCACTTGGTTGTCTTTTAGCCTGAACTGCTCGCAGTGATAGCGGGAAGTAAATCCTACCACAAGCACTGCGAGCAGTTGAGATGCCTTTCGATGTTCCCGATTAATCTAATAGCGGAGATGACGTATGATGCGAACGGTAAAGGGGCGTCTTTACAAAATAGCGAGCGCATTTTTCGGACGCTCACTCAGACATAGAGGTGTCCACAGACCGCAAAGAGCGAGCGCTCAATTTAAATATCCGGCCCCTTTTTCAGAACGAGCGAGCACAAATAGCGTCCGGCTCTGAATCAGGCCCAGAACCTCTTGTTGTTCTGAAATTTTCTTAAAGGTCTTTGACATTTTTGAAAGTTCACTATTTATTGCACTTGCTACTTGTAGGGATTCTCTATGATGCTGATCTATTTGTATATGTGAAGCATGGATTTCTTCATGATGTACTCGACTAATGCTTTTCAAAGCATATTTAACCTGGATTAATGCTTCAGTTATAACTTGTAAATCACCCTCAACTCGGAGACGACGATCTTCTTGTTGATCATTCATAGACTTCACAAAATCTGTGATTGCATCAAATGGAGTATTAACCTGTGTTTGTTCACCCGTTGCTTGTGGTCTATCTGCAGGGGTAGACCTTACCATTAGATTTCTAAAAGCTTTTGCCAGAATTTTAAAAGCAAGAATAGATCCTAGAAAAAGTAAACTATATTAAATGAAAATTTCTCTAAATTTTCAAAAATTACCTAACATACATAAATAACTAAATACCTGGAGTAACAGAAGCTGGTGAAAAACTCAAGGATCCCACTTCAATCTCCGAATCTTTATAGAAATCTAAATTAAATTTTTTATTGTAAAACGCATTTATTAGCATAGTGCATTTTTCAACATTCAACCTTCACATACCAGGTGAAATATCTCCAACATCAGGAATAAGTGGAGTTATAGGTCTTTGTTCATCCGTTTGCATAATAATATTTTTTGAAACTGTTGAAATAAAAAAGGTTTAACATTAGCAACATTTAAATTAAATTAAATAAAAAAAAAAAATTAATAAACATACTTTCTGGTGCTCTAGGATTGGCCTCGAATATTTCCGAATCACTATTTCCCAGATCTATAATGTTTTAAATTATTTAGAAAAATGTTTAAAATTGTAGCAAATATATATATAAAAATATAAAATAATTACTACACTTACATGGTGACGATATTGGAAAATGCTCAAAATGATTTTCCGGGGAGTCAACTTCAATTTGCAATTCCTGACCTATGAAGATCAATTGAATTTGTTCAAAATAAAGTATACCTTACCTAAGCATACCCATTACAATTTTATACATACGTTGTCTTTTTGAATTATTTGGTTCAGGGGAGGAATTTATATTTTCTCCAGTTTGTATGACTTCAGGCGTTGAAATGGGTAAAGATGAAATAGCCGTTTAGGGCAAAGATTCATTTGTTAGTGTCACTACAGGATTATCGTTTAAAACCCTTTTCAATCCTTTGTCAGATGAAGTTTTTCCAGCTGGAGTTGTGTATTTTCGGGAGGATTGAGAAGTTGTTTTTTCACCTTTTTAAAAATTAAAAAAATTATTATAATCTGTTCATGGCCAATACACATTTTATTTATACTGTCCAATAAACATACCTGCTGTTACTCTTTTTGGACCTCCAGAAGATATGGTGACACGTTGTGAATCATCTTGCATCTGAATCTGTGTTTGATTACGCAATGTTTGGACAACTGCCCCACAAAATAAAAGTACATTTACATATATATCTTCAAAAAATAAACTGATATAAATATATATACACAAGCTTCAATACCTTCCAATGGAATGGTTGATTGGTTTGTCATATCAATACTTCCAAGTACTCCCTCAACCAGGACTGGAGAAAGATGCAGGGCCGTAGCTAGGGTAGTGCGGTCGGTGCCATCACACAGGGCACCACAGGTCAGGGGGCGCTGTTTGGGCCTGTCAAATTTCTGTTTATTATCATTATTGCTTGTAGCTTCCTCTGATTTCATCCCCAGCATCTCCTGGCCTCTCCTATATCGTCCCTGGCCCTTCCCCATGAGGCCATGGCTCTTTTTTAGGTGCATTATGTCCCTTTGAAAAATGAGGGGGGCGCCAATGCTCTTTCTGGCACAGGGCACCAAAATGTCTAGTTACGGCTCTGGAAAGATGTTTCCTTAATTTCTCTTCCCAAACATTAAAGATTATATTTAATGGTGGCCACCACCAGTTCCACGTTGGTGATTTGAAATTTTGGCAATTTTTTTCTTTGCACTACGTTTGCAGTCATGAAATCGCTTTTTACAATGCTTTATCGTTCGTGGTTGCACAGCGATAGAACTAATTTGGTCTGCTATATTTTGCCATATTGCATTTTTACGTCTTCCTGGGGTACTTTGTGCTCTTTTACCAAAGAGACTGTGGTATGATTCTAGTACCATCGTAACCAGTAAATCACTCTCTTTAAAACTGAACTGGATATTCATCATCTTTGTCTTCTTGTTTTTTGATTTTCTTATGTCTGGAACCTTTCAAATAAAATTAAAAAATAAATTGAAATGAATACATTTGTATTTATTTATTAATATATATCTATATATATATATATCTATATACTGTATCTATATATAAATATATATTATATATATATATATATATCTAGATATATATATATATAAATAGTCCCAAAAAATAACTGGACGGCACTCACAGAATCTCAGAAAGTGGTATATTCAAATATGCCACAGGGCGACGTTTCGAGGTGTAACCCTCTTTTTCAAGCTTCCAACATAGCCACAAAGACAGATCTGTCTTTGTGGCAATGCTGGAGGCTTGAAAAAGAGGGTTATACTGTACATAGCATAGCAGTGTGTCTGAATTTAACAAAAATGGCTGATGGGGAAAACTCCCCCAATCCTTTGGGGAGACCGGAGCCATCAGCCACCACTGACGGCTCCACCACCAGCCCCTTTGCAGGCCGCTTGATGTCACACCAGCCTGGCAGCTGCATATGTGCATGGCCGGCGGTTCGATACCCGGCAGCGGCAGCCCAACAGATGGACAGATCCCGGCAGCGGCAGCCCGACAGCGCTGGAAATCCCGATCGTCCTAAGGTAAGTATATACTAACCTAACCCCCCTAACCCTAATCCTCCTTAGGGGTGCCTAACTCTAACCTCCCCCCTAAGTGCCTAACTCTAACCCCTCCTCTAAGTGCCTAACCCTAACCACCCCCCTTCCCTGCTGCCTAAACCTAAGTCCCCCGGGGGGGGTACCTAACCCTAAGTCCCCCCTGGGGGTGCCTAACCCTAACCCTCCCTCCCCCTAGCCTAACCTTAACCCTCCCAGGGGGGTGCCTAACCCTAAGTCACCCCCGGGTGGCCTAAACCTAACCCTCCCCCCCGCGGTTGTCCGCTCACAGCGCCCGGCATCCCTTCGATCGTGATGCCGGGCACCTGTCTCCCGACGTCGGTGAAATGAGCGGCGTCTACATATAGACGCCGGGCATTTCACCCTCGCCGGGAAATGACAGTTGGGAAGCCGGCTGTCGGTATAATGTCAGCCGGCTTCCCGATTGCATCCCGTATATATATATATATATCCTACATATATTATATATATGATATATATATATTAAGTATAACACACACATATATATATATATATATATATATATATATATATTAGGGGTGAGCGGGTTCGGATTTCTGAAATCCGAACCCCCCGAGCTCCCCCGATCAGAGTCTGATCCGAGTCAGGCTCGACTTTTCCCGCCTGACTTGGATCTGAAATCGAGGCAAAACGTCATCATCCCGCCTTCCGGGTCTCGCGGGTTTTGGATCCTATATAAAGTACCCGCGTCGGCGCCATTTCCTCACTCGGCTGTGGACAGTGAAGAGGGAGGGTGGGAGTTAGGGCTGGCTGGGCTGTGTAGTGTAGTGTAGTGCAGAGTAGTGTTGTGCTGTGCTGCGCTGTGCTGCTGTTGTCCACTACTTCAAAGTAGGGGTGTGCACCGGCCACTTTTCGTGTTTTGTGTTTTGGTTTTGGATCTGGATCTTTCTTCGTGTTTTGGATCTGGATTGGTTTTGCCAAAACCACCCTTCCGTGTTTTGGGTTCTGGGTTTTGTGTTTTGGATCTGTATTTTTTTGAAAAAAAGCATAAAAACAGCTAAAATCACAGAATTTGTAGGTTTTTCTGCTCCTATGCTATTATTAACCTCAATAACCTTAATTTCCACTCATTTCCAGTCTATTCTGAACACCTCACACCTCACAATAGTGTTTTTATGTCCAAAAGGTTGCACCGAGGTAGCTGGATGACTATGCTAAGCGACACGAGTGGGCGGCACAAACACGTGACCCATCTAGGAGTGACACTGCAGTGGCAGACAGGATGGCAGTTAGAAAAACTAGGCCCCAAACTGTACATAGTGCAAAGAAAAAAAGAGGTGCAAGATGGAATTGTCCTTGGGCCCTCCCACCCACCCTTATGTTGTATAAACAGGACATGCACACTTTAACAAATCAATCATTTCAGCGCCAGGGTCTGCCACACAACTGTGGCTGAAATGATTGGTTCGTTTGGGCCCCCACAAAACAAGCTGGCAATTAATGTGTCCCTGCACAAACTGGCTCTACGGAGGCAAGATGTCATCCTCATCCTCCTCATCCACCGATTCCTCACCCTCTTCAGTGTGTACATCCTCATCCTCACAAAGTATTAACTCGTCCCCACTTGAATCCACCACCACAGGTCCCTCTGTACCTTCTGGAGGCTGGTCTCCCTGGAAGAGCTGATAATTCATTTTGATGAACATCATCTTCTCCACATTCTGTGGAAGCAACCTCCTACGCCTTTCGCTGACAAGGTTCCCGGCTGCACTAAACACTCTTTCGGAGTACACACTGGAGGGGGGGCAACTCAGGTAAAATAGAGCCAGTTTGTACAGGGGCCTCCAAATTGCCTCTTTTTCCTGCCAGTACAGGTATGGACTGTCTGACATGCCTACTTGGATGCTGTCACCGATGTAATCCTCCACCATTCTGTCAATGGTGACAGTATCATATGCAGTGACAGTAGACATGTCAGAAATTGTTGCCAGGTCCTTCAGTCCGGACCAGATGTCCAAACTTGGTCCTGCCTGCCCTGCATCACCGCCAGCGGGTTGCTTAGGATACCTAAGTTTTTTCCTGGCAGCCCCAGTTGCAGGAGAAAATGAAGAAGGAGCCGTTGACGTGTCACGTTCCGCTTCAGCTGACAGTGTGTTCACCAGCAGGTCTTTGCACCTCTGCAGGCTTGTGTCGGCCGGAAAGAGAGACACCACATAGGCTTTAAACCTAGGATCGAGCACGGTGGCCAAAATGTAGTGGTCTGATTTCAACAGATTGACCACTCTGGAATCCTGGCAAAGCGAATGAAGGGCTTCATCCACAAGTCCCACATGCCGAGCGGAATCGCTCCGTCTTAGCTCCTCCTTCACTTTCTCCAGCTGCTTCTGCAAAAGCCTGATGAGGGGAATGACCTGACTCAAGCTGGCAGTGTCTGAACTGACTTCACGTGTGGCAAGTTCGAAGGGCTGAAGAACCTTGCACAACACGGAAATCATTCTCCACTGCGCTTGAGTCAGGTGCATACCCCCTCCTTTGCCTATGTCATAGGTGGATGTATAGGCTTGTATGGCCTTTTGCTGCTCCTCCATCCTCTGAAGCATATAGAGGGTTGAGTTCCACCGCGTCACAACCTCTTGCTTCAGGTGATGGCGGGGCAGGTTCAAGAGTGTTTGCTGGCGCTCCAGTCTTCGGCACGCAGTCGCTGAATGGCGAAAGTGGCCAGAAATTTTTCGGGCCACCCAAAGCGTCTCCTGCACGCCCCTGTCGCTTTTCAGAAAATTCTGCACCACCAAGTTTATTGTGTGAGCAAAACATGGGACGTGCTGGAATTTGCCCAGATGTAATGCCCGCACAATATTGGTGGCGTTGTCAGATATCACAAATCCCCAGGAGAGTCTAAGTGGGGTAAGCCACTGGGCGATGATTTCCCTCAGTTTCTCTAAGAGGTTGTCGGCGGTGTGCCTCTTACTGAAACCGGTGATACACAGCGTAGCCTGCCTTGTAACGAGCTGGCGTTTCTGAGATGCTGCTACTGGTGACGCTGCTGCTGTTGCTGCGTAAGGTGATACATCTACCCAGTGGGCTGTCACAGTCATATAGTCCTTAGTCTGCCCTGTTCCACTTGTCCACATGTCCGTGGTTAAGTGGACATTGTGTACAACGGCATTTTTCAGGACACTGAGGACACTTTTTCTGACGTTTCTGTACAGTCTCGGTATCGCCTGCCTAGTGAAGTGGAATCTAGACGGGATTTGGAACCGGGGACACACTACCTCCATCAATTGTCTAAATCCCACTGCACTAATGGCGGATACCGGACGCACGTCTAACACCAACATAGCAGTCAAGGCCTCAGTTATACGTTTTGCTTCAGGATGACTGCTGTCGTACTTCATCCTCCTCGCTAAGGACTGTTGGAGGGTCAATTGTTTAGTAAAAGTAGTGGTGTTCCTACTTCCTCTCTGGGATGATGAACGACTCCCAGCAGCAGCAACAGCAGCAGCGGCAGCAGTAGGCGTAGCAATGCAGGATCCTCCGGAGGAATCCCGGATAGGAGAGTCAGTCATGCCAGTGATATGGCCTGCAGGACTACTTCCGATCCTGACTAAGGAGGAAATTGACGAGGAGGGAGTTGACGGTGTGGTTTGCAGGCGCTTGGATACAACAGGACAACGGGATTTAGGTGTCCCTGGACTGCTTACGGTCTGAGCCAAAGTTTCTGAACTTGACAGTAACTTTTTATGAACGCGCTGCAGGTGCCGTATAAGGGAGGATGTTCCTAGGTGGTTGACGTCCCTACCCCTACTTATTTCACCTTTACATATGGTACATATGGCAAGACAGTTGTTGTCCGGATTTGGATAGAAATATTGCCAGACCAAAGAGGTGGAATGTTTGGTCTTCTGCCCAGGCATGACCGTGATGGGCTTTTTCATCCCACGGACAACAACTGTCTCCCCCGGAGCCTGATTTAAACAAACCACTTCACCATCAGAATCCTCCTCGCCAACTTCCTCCTCAGCGCCAGCTACACCAGTATCCTCATCCTGTTGTACTTCAACAGTGACATCTTCAATTTGCATATCAGCAAGTGGACTGTGGGTGCTCCTTTCAGCACTTGCAGGGGGCGTGCAAATGGTGGAAAGAGCCACCTCTTCCCGTCCAGTGCTGGGAAGGTCAGGCATCGCAACCACCACCACACTTGGACTCTCCTTGGGGATTTGTGATATCTTCTTAGAAAGCACAGTTCTTCGCTGTGCTTTTGCCAGCTTAACTCTTTTGATTTTTTTAGTGGGAGGAGTGCTTCCATCGTCATGTGAAGCTGAACCACTAGTCATGAACATACTAGGGATCGACCTTAGCCGTTCCTTGCCACTCCGTGTCGTAAATGGCATATTGGCAAGTTTAAGTTTCTCTTCAGCTGATTTAAATGTCTTTTTCAAGGTCATTTTCCTGAACTTTGCCATTTGGGATTGTATGTGCCCTCTACTATGACATTGGGCATCGGCCTTGGCAGACGACGTTGATGGCATGTTATCGTCTATGTCATGACTAGTGGCAGCAGCTTCAGCACTAGGAGGAAGTGGTTCTTGATCTTTCTCTATTTTATTTTTATCGGAGAAAGTTTGGTCCTCCATTTATGTTATATCGATTTGATATATACGTGCGGCTAAACACAGAAAATAATTTTTTTTTTGGTTTGGACTGGAGTGTACTTTGTGGGTTACAGCACCCTTTAACGGTCAAGCCAGCCGGCCCTTTACTTATGACACAGGCGCACTCTTGGCACTACTTTGTTGATGCACGTGCGGCTACTGCGCACACAATTCACAAACACAGAAAATATTTTTTTTTTGGTTTGGACTGGAGTGTACTTTCGGGGGTTACAGCACCCTTTAACGGTCAAGCCAGCCGGCCCTTTACTTATGACACAGGCGCACGCTTGGCACTACTTTGTTGATGCACGTGCGGCTACTGCGCACACAATTCACAAACACAGAAAATAATTTTTTTTTTGGTTTGGACTGGAGTGTACTTTGGGGGTTACAGCACCCTTTAACGGTCAAGCCAGCCGGCCCTTTACTTATGACACAGGCGCACGCTTGGCACTACTTTGTTGATGCACGTGCGGCTACTGCGCACACAATTCACAAACACAGAAAATAATTTTTTTTTGGTTTGGACTGGAGTGTACTTTCGGGGGTTACAGCACCCTTTAACGGTCAAGCCAGCCGGCCCTTTACTTATGACACAGGCGCACGCTTGGCACTACTTTGTTGATGCACGTGCGGCTACTGCGCACACAATTCACAAACACAGAAAATTATTTTTTTTTGGTTTGGACTGGAGTGTACTTTCGGGGGTTACAGCACCCTTTAACGGTCAAGCCAGCCGGCCCTTTACTTATGACACAGGCGCACTCTTGGCACTACTTTGTTGATGCACGTGCGGCTACTGCGCACACAATTCACAAACACAGAAAATAATTTTTTTTTGGTTTGGACTGGAGTGTACTTTCGGGGGTTACAGCACCCTTAACGGTCAAGCCAGCCGGCCCTTTACTTATGACACAGGCGCACGCTTGGCACTACTTTGTTGATGCACGTGCGGCTACTGCGCACACAATTCACAAACACAGAAAATAATTTTTTTTTGGTTTGGACTGGAGTGTACTTTCGGGGGTTACAGCACCCTTTAACGGTCAAGCCAGCTGGCCCTTTACTTATGACACAGGCGCACGCTTGGCACTACTTTGTTGATGCACGTGCGGCTACTGCGCACACAATTCACAAACACAGAAAATAATTTTTTTTTGGTTTGGACTGGAGTGTACTTTCGGGGGTTACAGCACCCTTTAACGGTCAAGCCAGCCGGCCCTTTACTTATGACACAGGCGCACGCTTGGCACTACTTTGTTGATGCACGTGCGGCTACTGCGCACACAATTCACAAACACAGAAAATAATTTTTTTTTTGGTTTGGACTGGAGTGTACTTTGGGGGTTACAGCACCCTTTAACGGTCAAGCCAGCCGGCCCTTTACTTATGACACAGGCGCACGCTTGGCACTACTTTGTTGATGCACGTGCGGCTACTGCGCACACAATTCACAAACACAGAAAATAATTTTTTTTTTGGATTGGACTGGAGTGTACTTTCGGGGGTTACAGCACCCTTAACGGTCAAGCCAGCCGGCCCTTTACTTATGACACAGGCGCACGCTTGGCACTACTTTGTTGATGCACGTGCGGCTACTGCGCACACAATTCACAAACACAGAAAATAATTTTTTTTTTGGTTTGGACTGGAGTGTACTTTCGGGGGTTACAGCACCCTTAACGGTCAAGCCAGCCGGCCCTTTACTTATGACACAGGCGCACGCTTGGCACTACTTTGTTGATGCACGTGCGGCTACTGCGCACACAATTCACAAACACAGAAAATAATTTTTTTTTTGGTTTGGACTGGAGTGTACTTTCGGGGGTTACAGCACCCTTAACGGTCAAGCCAGCCGGCCCTTTACTTATGACACAGGCGCACGCTTGGCACTACTTTGTTGATGCACGTGCGGCTACTGCGCACACAATTCACAAACACAGAAAATAATTTTTTTTTTGGTTTGGACTGGAGTGTACTTTGGGGGTTACAGCACCCTTTAATGGTCAAGCCAGCCGGCCCTTTACTTATGACACAGGCGCACGCTTGGCACTACTTTGTTGATGCACGTGCGGCTACTGCGCACACAATTCACAAACACAGAAAATAATTTTTTTTTTGGTTTGGACTGGAGTGTACTTTCGGGGGTTACAGCACCCTTAACGGTCAAGCCAGCCGGCCCTTTACTTATGACACAGGCGCACGCTTGGCACTACTTTGTTGATGCACGTGCGGCTACTGCGCACACAATTCACAAACACAGAAAATAATTTTTTTTTTGGTTTGGACTGGAGTGTACTTTCGGGGGTTACAGCACCCTTTAATGGTCAAGCCAGCCAGCCCTTTACTTATGACACAGGCGCACGCTTGGCACTACTTTGTTGATGCACGTGCGGCTACTGCGCACACAATTCACAAACACAGAAAATAATTTTTTTTTTGGTTTGGACTGGAGTGTACTTTCGGGGGTTACAGCACCCTTAACGGTCAAGCCAGCCGGCCCTTTACTTATGACACAGGCGCACGCTTGGCACTACTTTGTTGATGCACGTGCGGCTACTGCGCACACAATTCACAAACACAGAAAATAATTTTTTTTTTGGTTTGGACTGGAGTGTACTTTGGGGGTTACAGCACCCTTTAACGGTCAAGCCAGCCGGCCCTTTACTTATGACACAGGCGCACGCTTGGCACTACTTTGTTGATGCACGTGCGGCTACTGCGCACACAATTCACAAACACAGAAAATAATTTTTTTTTTGGTTTGGACTGGAGTGTACTTTCGGGGGTTACAGCACCCTTAACGGTCAAGCCAGCCGGCCCTTTACTTATGACACAGGCGCACGCTTGGCACTACTTTGTTGATGCACGTGCGGCTACTGCGCACACAATTCACAAACACAGAAAATAATTATTTTTTTTGTTTGGACTGGAGTGTACTTTCGGGGGTTACAGCACCCTTAACGGTCAAGCCAGCCGGCCCTTTACTTATGACACAGGCGCACGCTTGGCACTACTTTGTTGATGCACGTGCGGCTACTGCGCACACAATTCACAAACACAGAAAATAATTTTTTTTTTGGTTTGGACTGGAGTGTACTTTGGGGGTTACAACACCCTTTAACGGTCAAGCCAGCCGGCCCTTTACTTATGACACAGGCGCACGCTTGGCACTACTTTGTTGATGCACGTGCGGCTACTGCGCACACAATTCACAAACACAGAAAATAATTTTTTTTTTGGTTTGGACTGGAGTGTACTTTCGGGGGTTACAGCACCCTTAACGGTCAAGCCAGCCGGCCCTTTACTTATGACACAGGCGCACGCTTGGCACTACTTTGTTGATGCACGTGCGGCTACTGCGCACACAATTCACAAACACAGAAAATAATTTTTTTTTTGGTTTGGACTGGAGTGTACTTTCGGGGGTTACAGCACCCTTAACGGTCAAGCCAGCCGGCCCTTTACTTATGACACAGGCGCACGCTTGGCACTACTTTGTTGATGCACGTGCGGCTACTGCGCACACAATTCACAAACACAGAAAATAATTTTTTTTTGGTTTGGACTGGAGTGTACTTTCGGGGGTTACAGCACCCTTTAACGGTCAAGCCAGCCGGCCCTTTACTTATGACACAGGCGCACGCTTGGCACTACTTTGTTGATGCACGTGCGGCTACTGCGCACACAATTCACAAACACAGAAAATATATTATTTTTTTAGCACTTGGGGGGAGCACCCCTGATGGACAGAGCACCCCCTGGACAACACTACAGCACTCCTTTAGGACTGGGACACTGCACAGGACTTTGGAGTGGACACAGCCCCTATGGAGAACTGACTGCACAACACAGTCCAGCCAGCCCCTATGGACTTTGAAGTAGTGGACACAGCCCCTATTAACAACAGCAGCACAGCACAACACAGCCAGCCCCTATGGACTTTGAAGTAGTGGACAACAGCAGCACTACACTACACTACACTACACAGCCCTAACTCCCACCCTCCCTCTTCACTGTCCACAGCCGAGTGAGAAAATGGCGCCGACGCGGGTACCTTATATAGGATCCAAAACCCGCGAGACTCGGAAGGCGGGATGATGACGTTTTGCCTCGATTTCAGATCCGAGTCAGGCGGGAAAAGTCGAGCCTGACTCGGATCAGACTCGGATCGGAGGGGTTCGGGGGGGTTCGGATTTCAGAAATCCGAACCCGCTCACCCCTAGTATCAACAAATAACTCCAATAAATTACATCTATTAATGTATAAGCGTCACCTCTATTGTAGAGACGTGTTCTGCAATGGTGAGCCTTTTCTGATAGACCGTGCATGATCTCTGTGTGAGAGAGTGTTCAGTAATGACACCTGCTTCTTGAAAAATCCGTGTACCACGGGGAAACACGTCGAAGCTACAGGTGTCTTCCATGTTGGAGCACCTACTGCATACCTTATCCATAGTCAGATTGTTTGACAACTCAGTCTGCTGGAGCAAGTGTTTACAGCCTGACGGAGATCCTGAATACGGAGGCCAGGCGTGGCCCAAGACCTACTCGGGGAACCGGCGGCTATTCAGGAGCGACTGTCCTGAGCCGGCCCGTATTGTCCGTTACCGACAGCCCGGCACACCGCAGCAAATTCCTACAGACGCTGGAATTACCAAGCAGCTTTACAGACTGAAATCTGATAAAGAGGGTTGTGCTGCCGTGAGTAACAAGGATTTCTCCTAGGCGCTGTTTTTACTGTATTCCATTTACATCTAAAAGATTATTACTACATTCCACTTCGGAACTTACTATCTATACATCTATAGAAGATTTATATATTACAACATTTGGATACAAGTGACTTTCCACTCATACCCCTTTTACACCGGAGCTAAAACCCGGGTTATTGAAGGGTTAACCCGGGCAGCTCCCTGGTGTAAAAGGGGAGAGGGTTGGATCGCCGGGTCGAGTGACCCAGCAATCCAACCCAGGTAACTAGCAGGGTTAACACGGACGTAGCCCGTGAAACCCTGCTGTGAGAACAGCGCACTCTGGGTCACGATGACCTGGAGTGCGCTGCTAGCTGTCCGATTGGTCCAACTTCAGTGGCGCTTGGAGATGACGTCATCTCCAAGCGACCACTTACACGCCGGAGAAGCCGGGTCTATGCAGACCCAACAACGGTGTGTGCGGCGCCTACTCGGGATATTCCCGAGTCGGCGCCGGCAATATTCCGGGTCTGATCCGGATAGGAACCCTGTTCCAACTCCGGGTCAGACCCGGAATTTTGGTGGAAAAGGGGTATTAGCTTCATACTCCAGACTGTATACCACTCTTTTCCTTTAGCAACATTGAAATTTATACGCTATTGCTATTCATTGGATACAAGTCCTTATGCTCTTACATGATTGATATACTGAATGTTATGTGTTATTAATTAATTTACTCCCGGGAGCATTAAGTTTGTTTTTATGTGTATATTTCTTATATTTAATACATGTAATTTATTGGAATTATTGGTTGATACTGTGTTTATGATGGTTTAAGTGTCTTTGCAGTATATCTGTTTTAGCTCTTTTTGTATTGGAGACAGGCAACCTCCAATCCAGCAAATTGGCTGCTATATCCTTTGAGCAATTCTCATCAAGAGTTCCCAATAGGCGCCGAGGTGTTTTGGTGATTACATACACAATATACTGTTTATATTGCAGCAGCCAATGTCAAAACATAATCAATCACCCATTGTAAATTGGGAAAACACCGCTGTTCAGCAATGAGAATGCATCCGCTCAAAAGATGGAGACAGTGATAAATTGTTCCATATAAAAGTTGCAAATTAAGCCAACAGAGTTACTTTGTTGCTGTAAATAGTTACAACACTCCAGCATCTGTTGATATGCAAAGCCGTTTGATATACTTGCCGATTATGCTGCTAGGAGGCAGTATCTTGTTGAGAACGCCGGACTCTGCAGAGAACGGCACTTGTATTCAACTCAGGCGATTTTGAGGGTTCTTCAATATAGCCACAAATATGATGTAATACCTGGTCAGCTAAACCTCCGACCTACTGGTGAGGGAGCTGCCGGGATGCAGTTTTGTGGACCTCAGTCTCCGTCCTCGTCCCTCAGTGCGGGGAGCATGCGCCAGGTCCACAGTCGGCTGAAGAACTAAGCGTCGGCAGCAGGATACAAGTGGTGGACTCTCGTGTGGAACTAGTCCGACTCCTATACCCAATGGAAGGCTGGATTGTATACAAGGTAACGGTGTATAATTGGCAATGGCTTAGATCAGGGATGGGGAACCTCAGGCCCGGGGGCTGTATAAAGCCCCTGGAATCATTTGGTCTGATCCTCTGAGCTTTTTTCTGTTAGCCTCATCTGGCTAGTAGGGTGCCTAGAAACACCAGATCTACAACGGTGTTTTCTCAATTTACAGTGGGTGATTGATTATGTTTTGACATTGGCTGCTGCAATATAAACAGAGTAAATTGTGTATGTATTTACATACCAAATAATTACAAAATGATTATAATTTTTTAACATTGTTACTGTGGACATTTTATTTTAATTATTATTTATTTAAATTTTTTTGCTATATAATATAAATTTGCATAGAGATCATGCTTGTCAACAGAAATGTTGCACATATATATACATTTTAAAATATAAGTGTAAGAATATAACTATATGTATAATAAATGTTATTTTGTTTTATATGTATGACCATATTTCTTGGTCATCTATGATTTTTGTTTATTATAATTTTTTTCCATCAGCGTTGTCCACTCATTTAGTTAATTTGTTTCTCTTTTTGGTTTGCTGCCACATGAGACAGCTGCAGAAGGATTAAGTGATTATATTGTGATTCCATTCAGGGCCTGTGGCTATTTTGTTTTCGTATGTAATGAAGCTGCACTATTTACTGTGTCTGTGTTCTGTCTGTTTTTAACTGTTTATTTTGCAGTGGGGTTATGGGTGCCGGCTGCCTGTTGGCACTTCTAGTTCCACAAGTGCCAAAGGGCAGGCATGCTGGCACCTGTAGTTCCTCGTAAAATACCATAGCTTATAACTATTTAACACATTATTACCCCTGTACCCACAGCACAGGGGTGCGGGGGAAGAGCCCCGGGCTTCAGCCAAAGCCTGGGGTTTCGAGAGAGAGGGGACCCCTTCTTGGGGGAGTCCCAATCTCCCCTGATATCCCCGGCTTGGGCTGACCAGACTCTGGTGCAAAAGGTTTGGCCATGGAGAATCAGAAATAGGGTCTCCTGGCTGTGGCATTACACCCAGGTCGGTTTGGGGCCGGTGTTGGTTTTAATTACAGGGGGACCCCTAGGCATTTTTTCCCCCTATATTTAAAACCTGGACAGGCCCTGCAGCCAGGTGCCGGCTCCTAAATTATGGGGGAACTCTACACGTTTTGTTCCCCGTAATTTTAGGAACCAGTACTGGCTGAGCAGTCCGGGGCTGGTTATGCTTTTGGGGGGACCTTAAGTCATTTTTTATTTACATTTATCCCATTTTTTACAGCTACAACACACAAGCAGCCTTCACATAGCTCACTGATATGTGCAGGCTGCTTGCTCGGGAGAGTTTTGCAGAGAGCGCAGTACCCCTATTGTTTCTTGATTATTTATAGAGATGCGGGAAACCTCTCAGTACGAGTTGCACACCCACTACAAGTAACACTCCTTTAGTGCACATCTATTCACTACCTGAAACCATATCTCAGACAACCAGTTGAACATACTTGTACCATCTCTACTATGGGGTCTATTTACTAAGCAGAATTAGAAGACAGAGTGAAAAGTGATAAGGTGCCAGCAATCAGCTCCTATCTGCCATCTCACAGGCTGTGTTTGAAAAATGACAGTTGGGAGCTGTTTGGCTGGTTCCTCATCACGTTTCATTCTGTCTCCTAACACTGCTTAGTAAATAGACTCCTATATATTTAAAAAAACAAAAAAAATTATTTTGCTTATCAGAAATCAAAGGCCGTTGCTGGGGTGGAGATCCCAGTACCTCTTATTGGAGAGGCAGCATACCCTTTGAGGTGATGGCTTATGAAGGGATACAAACAGCATTTTCCACAGCATTGGTGGGAAACGCCTTTGGTAGATTGGTTGCCATTACCCTGCCGTGTAATGTTGTGGAGTCAGAACTGTCTGATACTCCGGTAGAATCAGCAGCCTACGTGGGAGAGACTACTAACAGCAGTGCCGAGCTCATATGAAATACCATCACTGCTAACTTAACAAGTATGAGTGAGTAGAGGACATCAAACATACAGAATTTCGCAAACAAGGTTTTGTTTATTGGATTTTAAGTTTTTTTCAGTTTAACTTTTTAAGGCACATATAAGGATCGCAGTTGGTAATACTCACGCAATCGGCTGATTGGTGCGTTCTGTGCATGTGTACGCATCGCAGTGCCCGTGCGTGAACCTGCCACTGCAGTAACTACGCAGACCCATCGCAGAGTGATTGACAAGGAAGTGCTGTTTGTGGGTGGTGATGAAGGGGAGTGAGGGGGGGAGGTGAAACGCAGGCATGCCAGTGCATTTCAATCCCGTTGCAGGGGCGTGCATAAATTATACATTGCGATGCCATACACCGCCAGAGTACTCATAGCAGGCAATGAAGTTAGCAATTTCTGAGTAAGGCCAGAGTTTGTGCAAGTGTGTGTGAGGTTGCGATGGTACTCGATGTTACCGATGGTTTAGCAGTCTTGCTAATCATTATAGATGTGTGTAAGGTAAAGTGGGCATCCTTATGTAATCCTATGAATACTATCGCAGATGAACTGTGTGCGAAATCACAGATGCGATCGAAGTAAGGATCCTTACTGAATCGTGCCCTGGTTTAGAAGTGCTTTTTGTATTATGTTACAAACATGAGCCTAGGCTTTTGACAGCATACAAAAAATAAACATGTGTACAGAAATTTGGACCTTAGTATAGTAACAACCATATACAGTCAGGTGCATAAATATTGGGACATCAGGCAATGTAGAAAATATGTTTTAAAATTTTACTTTTAATAATTAATTGAAAATATAAAAATTGTAATTCTATCCAGTATAAGGCATATGAGAAGCAGGAAAATCATCATAAAATAAAAAGTGTGCAAGAAAATAAAGATGTGATTTAAAAACTGTTAGGCGGTGTCTATTTATGATAATAGATTATTAAGTGCCACATACATCATTAATAATGCTCCATTATTTTGTTAAGGGGATATCAATCCACTTTGAGAATAAGAAGCAACAGAATATTTTTATGATTCATACAGTCAGGTGCATAAATATTGGGACATTGACAGAATTTTCATATTTTGGCCTCTATTCACCACCACAATGGCTTTGAAATGAAACAAACAAGATATGCTTTACCTGCAGACTTTCAGATTTACTGTGAGGGTAATTACATCCAAATCAGGTGAACGGTGTAGGAATTACAACGGTTTCTATATGTGCCTCCCACTTTTTAAGGGGCCAAAAGTAATGGGACTATCAACTCAAAAGCTATTTCATGGACAGCTGTGGGCTATTCCCTCGTTATTTCATTAACAATTAAGCAGGTAAAAGGTCTGGAGTTGATTCTAGGTGTGACATTTGCATTTGGAATCAGTTGCTGTCGACTCTCAATATGAGATCCAAAGAGCTGTCACTATCAGTGAAGCAAGCCATCATTAGGCTGAAAAATCAAAACAAAACCCATCAGAGAGATAGCAAAAACATTAGGTGTGGCCAAATCAACTGTTTGGAACATTCTTAAAAAGAAAGAACGCACCGGAGAGCTCAGCAACACCAAAAGACCTGGAAGACCACGGAAAACAACAGTGGTGGATGACAGAAGAATTATTTCCCTGGTGAAGAAAAACCCCTTCACAACAGTTGGCCAAATCAAGAACACTCTCCAGGAGGTAGGTGTATATGTGTCAAAGTCAACAATCAACAGAAGACTTCACAAGAGTGGATATAGAGGGTTCACCACAAGATGTAAACCATTGGTGAGCCACAAAAACAGGAAGACCAGATTAGAGTTTGCCAAACAACATCTAAAAAAGCCATTACAGTTCTGAAACAACATCCTATGGACAGATGAGACAAAGATCAACTTGTACCAGAGTGATGGGAAGAGTATGGCGAAGGAAAGGAACTGATCATGATCCAAAACATAGCACCTCATCAGTGAAGCATGGTGGTGGTAGTGTCATGGTGTGGGCATGTATGCCTGCCAATGGAACTGGTTCCCTTGTATTTATTGATGATGTGACTGCTGACAAAAGCAGCAGAATGAATTCTGAAGTGTTTCGGGCATTATTATATGCTCATATTCAGTCAAATGCTTCAGAACTCATTGGACGGCGCTTCACAGTGCAGATGGACAATGACCCGAAGCATACTACAAAAGCAACCAAAGAGTTTTTTAAGTCTAAAAAGTGGAATGTTATGCAATGGCCAAGTCAATCCCCTGACCTGAATCCGATTGAGCATGCATTTCACTTGATAAAGACAAAACTGAAGGGAAAATGCCCTAAGAACAAGCAGGAACTGAAGACATTTGAAGTAGAGGCCTGGCAGAGCATCACCAGGGATGAAACCCAGCGTCTGGTGATGTCTATGCTCTTCCAGACGTCAGGCTGTAATTGCCTGCAAAGGATTTGCAACAAAGTATTAAAAAGTGAAAGTTAGATTTAGGATTGTTTAGTTTGTCCCATTACTTTTGGCCCCTTAAAAAGTGGGAGGCACATATAGAAACCGTTGTAATTCCTACACCGTTCACCTGATTTGGATGTAATTACCCTCAAATTAAATCTGAAAGTCTGCAGTTAAAGCACATCTTGTTTGTTTCACTTCAAAGCCATTGTGGTGGTGAATAGAGGCCACAATTTGAAAATTCTGTCAATGTCCCAATATTTATGCACCTGACTGTATAAACAGGCTTTGAAAAATAAGCAACATTTTTATAAAAAAATTACATACTGTGATACTTGGGGTAATTAGCATGGTAGACTAGTGTCAGTGGTGCAGTGATTAGGTGTAGAATCAGACTCCACACATGACATTCCAGTAAAACAAATTAACGTGGTGCTGTACTTCCAGCATAATCAGGAACAAACAGAAAATAATAAACGCCAAGCCATTTCTTAGGGCACTAGCTGACTTCTTGAACCTCTCTACAGAACTAGCTAATCTGCATGAAAGTCTCTCACAGTCTCTAAGATTGGTGGTCCTTCCTGCCACATACAGGACTGGACACTGGCCTCCTGGCCTGGTATAGCTTCCTTATCTTGTTGGCTGACGCCTCTCACAGTCTTGCCTGCTTCCTTGCAGGTACCATAGCTCAGTCTCAGAGTTGGATAGCCTTCCCTGTATCTCACAGGTCTAGGCTCAGGCCTCCTGGCCCTCATTGTCTTGCTAGCACAGTGAGCTCTGTCTGACTGGTCTGCCTCAGTCCCCCCTGGACTGAGTTCACTCGGCAGCCCTTACACCTCTTCCCAGAATCCTTTTCTTCTCTGTGTGGGCGGATCTCTCCTGCCCCACACAGAATCTACTGCTCACCAGCGCCATCTCTGGTGATACTGCCACAATACCTATTATAAGTGGCTAAGGAATGCAGTCATGTGACCAGCGGTCACAATCCCGACAGTGTTATTCCGGGCAAGTGATCTAACATAGATGTCGAAATACCGATGACTAAGTTAATCCCTACGCCGGGACCCCGACAGAACGCTGGACCGATCATCCATCGCTGGGGGTAAGTATCCACATAGCCGGGGATGGGGGGGTTACATTTAGGGACCCCCAGGGGAACTTAAGGTTAGGCACCCCCCAGAAAGGGTTAGGGTTAGGCTAGGGGAAGGGGGGGTTAGGGCTAGGCACCCCCCGGGAGGGTTAGGTTGAGGGTGCAGGGAGGGGTGGTTAGGTTTAGTCACCCCTGGGGGGAGATTAAGGATAGGCATTAGGGGGGAGGTTAGGGTTAGGCACCCCTAAAGGAGGGTTAGGGTTTGGGGGGGAGGGGAGGGTTAGGTACTTTACTTACCTCCATTGGGATCTGTGCTGTTCGGCATGCCGGTGTCGGAATTTCGGCCACCGGGTTCTCATCCGGAGGTCATTCCTACCGATTCCGTGGCTAAATATAAAGGTTTACATTTGAATAAAGTAAAAACAACTTTGCCTACATCTGTCTGTAGACATACATTAAAGCAAACATGTGTGCACAGCTATTTATGTAAGTACACAACCAGCCATATATAGATGGGCCTTCATTTAAAAAAAACTATTTACAGGCCTATAACTAAATATAAAGGTATACATTTGTGTACCATAAAAAAAAACCTTGCCTACAACTGACAGTAGATGCTTATTAAGAGAGGAGGGGGCCCGTGTATGTCTCCATCCAGGACCTCATCCTCTCTACCCGCCTGTTGGCAGTGCACTGAGCACAGCAGTAGACTCTGGGCACTAGTAGACTCTACTGCTGTGCCAGAGTCTACTGCGCATGCGCAGGTCAGCGGTAAAATGGTAGGGCAGCCATTTTCCTGGTGATTTCCCTACTGCACATGTGCAAGCCACTGGCAAAATGGCCGCCACTCCATTTTGCCTGTGATTTGTACAGCGCTGCTACTGCTGACGAGGGACTCTGGAGAGGTAAGTATTGAATAAATGGTTGCACACCCAGCACCCATTATGGATATGCCCCTGGTAGACAGTGTTGTCCTGATTGTGTGCACTGCTATGCGGAGTGATTTGTGCATTGATATGCAAAGTGCCATGCAGGCTACTATGCAGAGTGCCATGCAGGCTACTATGCAGAGTGCCATGTGGGCCGCTATGCATAGTGCCATGTGGGCCGCTATGCATAGTGCCATGTGGGCTGCTATGAGGAGGATTTGATGGGTCTGCTTCCAAAAAAGGTTGTTCTCTGTTATAATTTTGAAAATTACTCTCTGCATAGTGAGGAGAATACTGTGGTTATGGCGTCTGACTCTGGAACATAAAAACTAGAACATTGAGAAACACCATCGCACACACCAGCTGTGTGAGAAGGAATTCTGTCATTCTCTTTCATTGTAAAAATCCTCTGGTGTCTGAATTTCAGCATCCGATTCATACAGCTGGTAGACAAGAATTCACGTCATCGCGCAGGTTTGAAATTTTTTTCTTCCAAGTAGGAACAGTGGACCTAATTCAGCAAGGAACGCAGTTGCTAAAACACACACAATCAGCAGATTGTTGTGTACTGCGCATGCATATGCATCGTAGTGTGCGTTCGCGGACAGGCCAGTGCAATCGGGACTGTGATCGCAGTGACTACACAAACCCATCGCAGAGTGCTTCATAGGAAGTGCCATTTGTGGGGGTGACAGGCAGGTGGTCAGATGAACGCAGACATGCCAGTGCATTTTGACTGCGTTGCAGGGGTGTGCATAAATTATCCACTGCGATGGCCTACGCAGCCTGAGACCTCATAGTAAGCGATGAATTTACCAATTTCTTTGTAAGGTCAGGGCTGGTGCAAGTGTGCATGAGGCTGCAATGGTACTCGATTGTACCGATTGTTTTGCAGTCTTGCTAAGTATTACGGATGTGGGGGCATATTAAGAGAGGAGGGGACCCATGTAAGTCTCCGTCCAGGGCCTCATCCTCTCTACCTGGCTTTCGGCAGTGCACTGAGTGCAGCAGTAGACTCTGGGCACTAGTACACTCTACTGCTGTGCCAGAGTCTACTGCGCATGCGCAGGTCACTGGGGAAATGGTGCATCTGCCATTTTCCTGGTGATTTCACTACTGCGCATGTGCAAGTCATTGGAAAAATGGCCGCCACACCATTTTAACTGTGATTTGTACAGCGCTGCTATCGCCAAGGGACTCCGGAGAGGTAAGTATTAAATAAATGGGTGCAGGGTGTGTGGTGTGGGCCTCCTTGAACCCAGGGGACCGTGTTCACCGCAAACCCTGCACCCATTATGGATATGCCCCTGGTAGACAGCGTTGTCCTGATTGTGTGCATTGCTATGTGGAGTGCTTTGTGCATTGCTATGCAGAGTGCCATGCAGGCTGCTATGCAGAGTGCCATGTGGGCTGCTATACAGAGTGCTATGTGGACTGCTATGCAGAGTGCCATGTGGGCTGCTATGCATAGTGCCATGCGGGCTGCTATGAGGAGGATTTGATGTGGGTCTGCTTCCAAAAAGGTTGCTCGCTGTTATAATTTGAAAATTACCCTCTGCATAGTGAGGAGAATACTGTGGTTATGGCTCTGGAATATAGAAACTAGACCATTGAGAAACACCATCTGTGCTTTTCGATTTTCCCAGGAAATGTGTTTATACTCACCAGCTGTGTGCAAAGGAATTCTGTCATTTTCTTTCATTGTCGAAATCCTCTTGTGTCTGAATTTCAGCATCCGATTCATGCAGCTGGTTGACAAGAATTCTCATCATCGCACAGGCTTGACATTTCTTTCTTCCAAGTAGGAACAGTGGGCCTGATTCAGCAAGGAACGTAGTTGCTGATATGCACACAATCAGCAGATTGTTGCATACTGCGCATGCATCTGTCAGGGTTCAGCCTAGGATCGGCCATTGCTCACCTCTGCGCCGGCTTCCCCTGACTTCTCGCACAGTCAGACGTCAGGTGCGGTGGTGGGTGATGCGCTAAGGATACTACCTTAGGCGCTGGTGGACTTATATGGACGGCCTTGTGTTCTGGGTATTGTGGTTCCCGTCATGGACGCGGCCATGACAGTCTTTCTCACATGACAGTATCTCCAACCAATGGTAGTATGGTCTAGGTCAGCTGATGCTGTCCTCCTATCATCTACTACCCCTGGGTATATAACCGGCCCCAGTACACCAGGAAGTTGCCTGAACAATGTTTTTTATTCCTTGTGTATGCTAGTTGAGTCCTCGTTCCAGGTTCCCCTGAGATTACCTCCGTGTCTTCTCCAGTGCATTTGATTATCTCTCCCGGAGTGCTAACCCTGTGCTATCTTCAGTGCAACAGTGCATCATTCCATCTCAGTCTGTGTGCCACTCAGTATTACCATCTCTGCCAGTGAGCCAACTCCGTGCTATCTTCAGTGCAATAGTGCGTTACAACATCATAACACCTCAGCCTGTGTACAAATCCAGTGCTACCTTTAGCGCAACAGTGCGTCATAACACCTCAGCCTGTGTATAATTTGGCATCCCCTTCTGGAGCAACCGGGCGTCTTACCACCTCATCCTGTGTACAGCTTAGCATCCCCTTCCCGAGCTACAGTGCGTCACACCACCTCTGCCTGTGCAAGGAGCTCTTTTCCAGCGCAATAGTGCGTCTACACACCTCTATCTGTGGGTACCTCAAGTACCAATTCCTGGTGCAGCCATGCCTTCTGGGAGGCACATTCCTCTGGCCACCGTCTGTGTGTTTCTCTATTCCCGCAGGGTTTGGATACCAGATCAAAGGACCGCGACCTGCCTGCTGTGTACAGCTAAACCCATATCCCGATTGATAGAGGTCACTGATGAACACCTCCCAGCAGGTTAGACTACGCACCATTGATAGGGTCTTGTTAATGTCCAAACTCTGAGGATGAGGAGATCTTACATTCAGGTCCCTCCAATTTCTTCCCCACCTGGGACCTCCACTTTCAACCCCTCAGTGGCAAGCGTGACAGTTTGTTCAGGCCAAATGGAAGCCTCAGGATCCCAGGGTGCAGGGGCACTACAAGAACTCACATCTCGTATGGACAATCAGGAGGCAGCTCAGCACCAAGTGACTCAGTATCTACAGAAGCTCTCAGGACAATTATTATCCATACAGACTACGTTTGCCTCAATACTTCCTTCTTCTTCGGATCCGGCTCCTTTAGTTCCTCCGGCTCCGCCTCAGGCGGTTGTACCCCATAAATCTTGTCTACAATTGGCGATCCGAGAACGCTTTGAAGGTAACCCTCGACAGTGCAAGAGGTTCATCAACCAATGTGAGATACAGTTTGAGTGTCTACCCCAGTACTTCCCTACCTCCAGGTCCAAAGTAGCATATGTCATCTCCCTGTTGACGGGAACAGCGTTGGACTGGATCTCCTCGCTTTGGGAGTGAGCAGACCCTCTGGTGGCTAATTATGAAAGTTTCATTTCTTCTTTTAAAAAGATTTTTGATGTACCTGGTCGTTCTGCCGCAGCCTCTTCTGATCTTCGTGTCCGTCAGGGGACTCTCACCGTTGGACAATATGTAGTCCAATTTCAAACCATCACCTCAGAATTAAAATGGAACCAGGAAGCTCTCTCAAGGCAGCCTTCCTCCATGGGCTTTCGGAAAAAATAAAGGACAAACTATCCTCTCGAGATCTCCCAGAGTCCTTCGCCAATGTAATATCTCTTTGTATTAAAATGGACCTACATCATAGAGAACAGTGGGCGAGTAAGGGTCGAGGAGATCGCTTCCAGGACCGGCCATTTCCGAGTGCCCACTCTTCTTCTCCTGTTGTTGACATGGAGGTGCCCATGTAAGTCGGCTGACTCCAGCTTAACGGAATCAGCGCTTTCAGAAAGGCTGTGCTTGTATTGTGCTGCTCCAGAACACATGCTCAAGAATTGCCCTCTTCTTGTGGGATATGTGAGACCTTAACTGAAGTCAGAAGCATTCAGTTAGGGGTGGTTATCAAGCCCTCCCAGTTTATGGATAGCCTTTTACGAGTATCCCTTTCACACAAGTCCAGGACAATGAATCTTAAAGCCCTGGTGGATTCCGGTGCCGCCTGAAATTTTATTTCTGAGCCCTTGGTACAAAAGTTAGGCATACAAATGGACCCTTTCAGGGGTAGATGGCAACATCACTCTAGGGGAGTCCATTTCCTCTGTTACCACTCCAGTGTCCCTCTGTGTTGGGTGTCTCCATCAGGAAATGTTGGAGTTCCTAATCCTACCTAGGTCCTCCTACGGACTAGTTCTAGGTTTACCTTGGTTAAAACAACATAATCCTTCGTTTAATTAGTCTTATATGTAAATTCTTGCCTGGGGTCCGAATTGCCTTCATCGATGTTTGTCTTACGTATTTCCTGTATGTACTCAGCAAGTTTTTTCCAAGATTTCTGTGCCAGATCAATTAAAAGTTTCTCCGGCTCTCTGCCTACCAAAGCCTTACCAGGACTTTGCTGATATCTTTTGCAAACAGGCTGCAGACAAGTTACCTCCTCACCATCCTAGAGACTGTTTTATAGAGATTATTCCTGGGAAACTGCTACCCAGTGGTCAAGTCTACCCTCTTTCCATTCCAGAGACTGCAGCAATGTCCGAATATATTAAAGAAAATTTGGCCAAAGGGTTTATCAGACCATCCTCTTCACCTGCTGGGGCTGGATTTTTCTTTGTACAAAAGAAGGATGGAGGTATAGATTATCGTGGCCTTAATCAGATCACTGTCAAGAACCAGTATCCCCTCATCTTGGAACTCTTTGACAGGGTTCATGGGGCTCGCATCTTCACAAAGCTGGATCTCCACGGAGCATACAATTTAATCCGTATCAAGGCTGGGGATGAGTGGAAATCGCGTTTAAAACTCGAGATGGTCACTTTGAATACTTGGTAATGCCCTTCGGGTTGAGTAACACTCCTGCAGTTTTCCAAAGTTATGTGAACGAGATTTTCAGAGATGTTCTTTATAAATTTGTCACAGTCTACCTAGACAACATTTTGATTTTTTTGGGAAGATTTACAATCCCACCGTTGTCATGTACGAGAGGTTCTATCTCACCTTCGGAACCATTGTCTATACGGAAAACTTTCCAAGTGCCTTTTTGAGCAATCCGCTGTGCCATTCCTGGGACATATTATCTCTGGGAAGTCCTTGGAGATGGATCCAGACAAGCTGAGTGCTATTCAGAATTGGCCTCAACCTAACTCCCTGAAGGCCACCAAACAGTTTTTAGGGTTTTCTAATTATTACAGAAAGTTATCTCTAATTTCTCTTTACTGGTTGCGCCTATTACAGCACTCACAAGGAAAGGAGCTAATCCTTGCCATTGGACTCCAGCAGCAGCTCAAGCATTCCAAAATCTGAAAACAGCTTTTTGTACTGCTCCAATTCTTCACCAACCTCAGATTGACAAACCTTTCACTCTGGAGGTGGATGCATCAACAGTGGGAATGGGAGCAGTGCTGTCTCAAGTAGCTGAGGATGGGAAAAACCATCCATGTGGGTTTTTCTCACAAAAGTTTTCTCCGGCGGAGAGGAATTATACTATTGGTGACCAGGAGTTAATGGTGATGCGCTTGGCACTTGAAGAATGGCGATATCTTCTAGAAGGGGCTAGATTCCCTATCACCATCATCACAGACCATAACAACCTGGTATACTTAAAAACTGCTCATCATTTAAATGCCAGACAGGCTTGTTGGTCTCTTTTTTTTCGCCAGATTTGATTTTAAACTCCAGTTTCGCCCTGGTATTCTAAACAAAAAAGCTGATGCCTTGTCTAAGTCCTTCATGACCACTCAGGAGGAAGAGGATCAATCCCAAACTTTTCCAATCCTGGACCCTCTTGTCTTTGCACCCACTCAGCTACTGACTCCCCCACCTGACAAGATCTTCATTGCTCCACAACTGCGTAGTCGCTTACTGACTTGGGCTCATGCCTCACTCTTTGCTGGACACTCTGGTATCTTCAAAACATACAAGTTTTTACAACAAACTTACTGGTGGCCTACCATGAGAAAAGACGTTTGAGACTTTATTTTGTCCTGTGTCAAATGTGTCCAGCACAAGGTACCCCGCAAAAAAATTGTTGGTCCACTACTTCCTTTACCAATTCCAGTTGCTCCCTGGATTAATTTATCAATGGACTTTATTACGTATTTGCCTCCGCCCAAGGCCATAATACTATTTGGGTGATTGTGGATCGCTTCTCGAAGATGGCTCACTTTGTTCCTCTGGTCATTCTTCCTTCCGCCCCACAATTGGCAACATTTTTATCCGGGACATCTTTAGATTACATGGATTGCCCAAGAAAATTTTCTCCGATCGAGGGGTACAGTTTATAGCCAAATTTTGGTAAGCATTATGCGCTACTTGTGGTATTAAATTTAAATTTTCCTCCTCATATCATCCACAAACGAATGGTCAAACCGAGAGTGTGAACCAAGAGTTGGAGACCTTTATTAGACTCTTTGTGTCCTCTTCACAAGATGACTGGGTCGATTTATTGCCATGGGCTGAGTTTTCTTACAACTTTAGGCATCATACATTTTCTGGCTCCACACCACTTTTTACAGTTAACGGTAGACATCCCTATGTGCCTGATTTCCAAGAGTTATCATTCATGGAAGTACCAGAAGTGACTAATCTGGTAGCCTCATTTGCAGATTTATGGAAAGATATTCATTCCTCGTTGAAGAAGGCCTCAAGTAGTTATAAGAAATTTACAGATAAAAAACGTCTTGCTGTTCCTCTTCTGAGAGTGGGCGATAGGGTATGGTTGTCATCCAAGAACATTTGCTTAAAGGTGCCCAGTATGAAATTTGCCCCATGGTTCATTGGCCCATACCGCATCCTCAAGATAATTAATCCTGTGATATATAAATTGGAACTTCCACCTCAACTGAAGATTTCAAATACCTTTCATATTTCTCTCTTACGTCCTTTAATTTTGAACCAGTTTCAGCGCTCGTCTCCTAAAACGCCTCAAGTCCAGACTCAAGAAGGTGTCGAATTTGAGATAAAAAAATTTCTCGACTCTCGTCATCATTTTAATGGCCTTCAGTACCTCATTGACTGGAAAGGGTATGGACCCGAAGAACGAGCATGGATCAAAGATTCTGATGTTCATGCTCATCAGCTCTTTCAAGCTTTTCATAGGAAGTTTCCTGATAGACTTTGTGGGTGTCCAGAGTCCACCCTGAAAATGGGGGGTACTGTCAGGGTTCTGCCTAAGATCAGCCGTTGCTCACCTCTGCGCCAGCTTCACCTGACTTCTTGCACGGTCAGGCATCAGGTGCAGTGGTGGGTGACTTGCTGAGGATTCTACCTTAGGCGCTGGTGGACTTACATGGGTGGCCCTGTGTTTTGGGTATTGTGGTTCCCGTCATGGGCGTGGCCGTGACAGTCTTTCTCATATGACAGTATCTCCAACCAATGGTAGTATGGGCTAGGTCAGCTGACGCTGTCCTCCTATCAACTGCTACCCCTGGGTATATAACCGGCCCCAGTACACCAGGAAGTTGCCTGAACAATGTTTTTCATTCCTAGTGTATGCTAGCTGAATCCTCGTTCCAGGTTCCCCTGAGATTACCTCCGTGTCTTCTCCAGTGCATTTGACCATCTCTCCCGGAGTGTTAACCCTGTGCTTTCTTCAGTGCAAGTGTGTCATTCCATCTCAGCCTGTGTGCCACTCAGTATTACCATCTCTGCCAGTGAGCCAACTCCGTGCTATCTTCAGTGCAACAGTGCATTACAACTTCTCAGCCTGTGTGCAAACTCTGCGCTACCTTTAGCGCAACAGTGCGTCTTAACACCTCAGCCTGTGTACAATTTAGTGTCTCCTTCTGGAGCAACTGGGCGTCTTACCCCCTCAGGCTATGTACAGCTTAGTGCCTCCTTCCGGAGCTACAGTGCATCACACCACCTCTGCCTGTGTTCAATACCAAGGAGCTCTTCTTCAGCGCAATAGTGTGTCTACACACCTCTAGCTGTGGGTACCTCAAGTACCAATTCCTGGTGCAGCCGTGCCTCCTGGGAGGCACATTCCTCAGACCACCGTCTGTGTGTTTCTCTATTCCCACGGGGTTTGGATACCAGATCAAAGGACCATGACCTGCCTGCTGGGTGCAGCTAAAACCCATATCCCGATTGGTAGGGGTCACTGGTGAACACTACCCAGCAGGTTAGAGTCCACACCATTGATAGGCAGGGGTGTATCTTCCTATTGGCCAGGATGGCACTCGCCAGGGGCGCTGGCTGAGGAGGGGCACCATTCCTGCCCGGAGTTGCCACCTACAGCCAGTTCTATCCCTTTGTGGGCACACCGATTCCCTGCTGCCCGCCCCAGTGATTTCCCGGCTACCCGGCGCTCTGTATACACATACACACTGTACTACAGAGTGACAGACTCAGTATGGATCTGGCAGTGCTGTGCAGCCGCATGACCCCTGCGACCATGCATGATTTCATAGAAAGTACACATGAATAATGGCAGTATCTAGATGCCCTTCATAGCAGGAATCAGTGAGCGGTCAGGGCACATGCTGCACTGCTGACTCTGGTGGCCCGGGACCTGCGGGGGTGAGGACGAACAGGCAGACATAAGGAGTGTACAGCAGCGTGAGGACTCGGACCAGGAAAGTTGGGATCTGGCTGTGATGGGGTGATGGGTGCTGGCTGAGGGCGGTGATGGGGGCTGGCTCAGGGTGGTGATGGGGGCTGAGGAAAGTGATGGGGTCTGGCTGAGGAAGGTGATTAGGGCTGAACAAGGTCATGAGGGCTGAGGAATGTCATGGTGGCTGGCTGAGGAAGGTGATGGGGGCTGAGGTAGGTGATGAGGCTGACTGAGGAAGGTGATAGGGGCTGGCTGAGGAAAGTGATGGGGCTGTGGGCTGACTGATGTAGTCCGAGGAAGGTGATGGGGGCTGAGGAAGGTGATGGGGACTGAGGATGGTGATGAGAGGATGATGTGGGTGATGAGAGGCTGATGGGGTGATGAGTGGCTGAGGGAGGTAATGAGGGTCTGAGGGTGGTGATGAGGGGATGAGGACAGTGATGAGAGGCTGAGGACAGTGATTAGGGGCTGAGGACGGTGATGAGGTGCTGAGGGAAGGAGTGGGACCAAGTTCCAACCCACTGGCCTAGTCTGGACTCTCTGGAGGGAGACACTCACTTGTCTGGACTTTCTGAAGTGACTGGAGGCTGGTCTCCTGCAATCAGCTCTGCAGCTATCTGACAGCCCAGCAGGTGAGGTCACTCAGTCTTCTGTAGGGGGCTGGGGGGAATAAATGTTTGTGTTTAATTATTTTCTGGCTGTGGGGGCAATGAAGCAGTGTGTGTTATTTTATTTCCTGTGTGAGCTATCATTGAATCATTGGAGGGGGGCGCCAGTCCCTTAGTTTGCCAGGGGTGCTCGGACCCCTAGATACACCCCTGTTGATAGGGTCTGTTAACGTTCAAACTCTGTGGATGAGGAGATCTTACATTCAGGCCCCTCGTCTCTGATTTTTTCCCCAACCTGGGACCTCCGCTTTCAACCCCTCAGTGGCAAGAGTAACAGCATCGTAGTGCTCGTGCACAAACAGGCCACTGCGATCGCAGTGACTATGCAGACCCATCTCAGAGTGCTTCACAGGAAGTGCCATTTGTGGGTGGTGATGGGGGGGTGGTCAAGCAAACACAGGCGTGCCAGTGCGTTTGACCGCCATTGCAGGGGCATGCATAAATTACCCACTGCAATGCCATACACAGCCTCATGAGGTCTCATAGCTTGCGCTGAAGTTAGCAATTCCTGAGTAAGGTCAGAGCTTGTGCAAGTGTGCATGAGGCTGCGATAGTACTCGATGGTATTGATGGTTTTGCAGTCTTGCTAAACATTATGGATGTCTGCTAAGTAAAGTGGGCGTCCTTGTGTAGTTCTGCGAGGGCATAGCGATCACAATGGATTAGTATACTATCACAGTTGAACTGCGTGCGTAATCGCTATTGCATTCGTAGTTACGTTCCTTGCTGAATCAGGCCCAGTGTAAACTAGAAATGGAAAAAATAAAAAACATATTAAGAACACCAGGAATGTGTCACAGATTACCGCCTCAGTGTTCTCCCCAGAAAATTTTTCCAGCCGAGTGGCATCAAGAAGTAGCCGAGTGGGGGCCTTTGCAATAATACAATGTTTTAAATCCTCACCTTATAATGATTTAAACTTACGGCATTCTCCTCGGCCCCTATACGCCACAATGCGAAATAATGGGAACTCGCATATCACCAACTCACCAGCGCTTTTCACTATAGCAGGCTGTACACAACAGCTGCTTGCCGGGCAGTCATCAGCCTCCACTGTCATGCTCCTTGTCAGACTGCAGAGTTTTGACTATAACAATGATTAGAATAATACAAATAAGATATTTATAACTTATACTGTAAATATCTTTTTTGGATTATTCTGATCGTTTTTATATGCAAAGCTCACCAAAATTGCAGCACTCCCTGGAAATACAGGGAGAGGCGAGAGATTAGGCAGCAAGAGCTCAGCCTCACCTCTGATAGCTTAAGACACTGCCAGGAGCTGGGGGCTGGGCCACGAAGCAGCCAATAAAACACAGAGAGAAAGAGCTAATGGAGGCATGCTTCACTGTGGGGGTTGGCTTGAGCTCTGATGAACACCACTGACAATCAGGTGACCAGTCCAGGAAGGGTGAAGTGAAGTGGGCTCATCCTGGAAGTACTCAGACAACGGAGCTCAGCAGCAGCAGCACTGAGGAAGAAATTTGGCATATGCAGGAAACACACAATGAGCCAAATGTGAGGAGGGTCCGATGTGGACAACTGGACACTGTTTGGGGGCTTGTAAATCACTGTGTAACAGGATAGGGCATTTTCCTGCAGACACCAGTAGCTGGCCCCTTGTCACTATGCAGGGACTGGCACCTTCTGTGTAAGGAGTGGGAGATCTTCTCTGCCATCACATGCTCCTCTGACCTGTGGTGATCATCAGCAGCACAGCCTCATGGGAGTTATTCATTCATTGTACGGATGGACATCAGAAGCCCACCATCAAATGATGGCTGGGCTTCCACCATCAAAACTTTCGATGCGATGATAACTAACCATCGCAACAAACTAATTAGATGGAAAAAACTATTCATATGATATTCGTATGCGCAAAAGCCCCCATTTGCGTATGCGCAATACCCCTTCAGCATGGCTGGCAGTGGACGGAGGTGGAATCAGGGGACAGGTCCAGGATCGGGGGCGGGGCCTAGGATCTGGGATGGGGCCTAGGATCGGGGGCGGGGCCTAGGATCAGGGATGGGGCCCAGGATCGGGGAGGGGGCCTGGAGCAGTTAATGCAGAGCTTCAGTTCTACACCTGTCTCTAACCTGCAGCAGCACCGCTCCCGCTGCAGTGCTCTCACTAACACAAACGGCCAACACATAGCAGCCAGGAGTGTGGTTGTTGCTAGATCCAATTTGGAGAAAGGACCTCTGACATCACAACTATGTGACCACTACAGCTAGGCCGGTCAGCTACCAGTGTTACTAGCCACGTGGGCATAGAGGAGGAATATAAACCTGCGGTGGGCGAAGCCAGCCCACGAGGGAACACTTTTGGCCCTCGTTCTGAATCTTGCCCCTCCCCCTTCATTTGGTTGTGACGTCAGTGCTCCCGTACAGCACCTCGTTCTAGACCTAACCTCTCAGTGTCCCCTATGCCTCTCTGTGTCCTCTATATTTGTGTGTCCCATATATCTATCTCAGTGTTCCTTATTCCTGTATACCTTATGCCGGTCTGTGTCCCCTATACATCTCAGTCTTCCCTATGCATGTTTCAGTATCCCCTATACATATCTGTGTCCTCTATACCTCTGTGTCCTTTATACCTGTGTCCCCTATACCTCTCTGTATCCTGTATACCTGTGTCCCCTATATATATCTGTGCCCCCTATACATATCTGTGTCTTCTATACCTGTGTCCTTTATACCTGTGTCTCCTATACCTCTGTGTCCTTTATACCTGTGTCCCCTATACATATCTGTGTCCCCTATACCCCTCTGTGTCCTTTATACCTGTGTCCCCTATACATATCTGTGTCCCCTATACCTCTCTGTGTCCTTTATACCTGTGTCCCCTATTCATATCTGTGTCCCCTATACCTCTGTGTCCTTTACACCTGTGTCCCCTATACACATCTAAGTGTCCCCTGTACCTCTGTGTCCTTTACACCTGTGTCCCCTATACACATCTAAGTGTCCCCTGTACCTCTGTGTCCTTTACACCTGTGTCCCCTATACACATCTAAGTGTCCCCTATACCTCTCTGTGTCCTTTATACCTGTGTCCCCTATACATATGTGTCCTTTATATCTGTGTCCCCTATACATATCTGTGTCCCCTATACATATATGTGTCCTTTATATCTGTGTCCCCTATACATATCTGTGTCCTTTATACCTGTTTCCCCTATACATATCTAAGTGTCCCCTATACCTCTCTGTGGGCCTGATTCACTACCGATGGCAACTACGATTATGCACACAATCGGCCGATTGTTGCGTTCTGCGCATACATATTACATATGCATCACAGTGCACGAACTGTCCCCTGCGATCGGGACTCTATGTCCTCTATGTTCCCTATCTCATTCTCAGAGGGGAATTCAATTAGAGGCGAAAAGCCATATTCGCCTGTTTTTTTGTGAAAAATTCGCCAAATTCAATTCCAGGACAATTTCGCCTAAATGGAAACAATTCTCCAAAAATGATTCTCCAATCAATAGCTGGTGAAAAGAAATGCAAAATCTTTATTTTGGGGTGCAAACGTGGGGAAACAACTCAGACCCCTTGGGACAGCCCCCCAAAGGACAAATACGCAAAAAAAACAGAAACTAAAACCTAAGAACACCCCAAAAAAGACATATCATTTTTGGGGTGTAAATTTAAAAAGTGGGGGGATAAACATTAAAAGTAGCGAAAAAGACTTCTTGGGGGTCCACAAGTATGGGTCAGGTGTTTTTGGGATTGCAGGTGCATGCAGCAGGTGGATTTTTAACGTTTTTTAAAAGTTCACTTTAGTGACATAAAAACATGCTTGCACCTATTTTCAAGTACCCCAAATTTGACAGGAATTCTTATTTTCACCAAAAACGACAGCTTTATGCCATTCTTCACCACTTTTACAAAAACGCTAATAGCAAGCAATTTACACAACTTAAGTACACAAAATAGTCTTATTAGGGCTAATAGTACACATCTATACTGATTCCCTATGTTAGTGCATCTTTTTCTGGGGTACAGACTGATTTCCCCAATTCTTTCAATACCTTTCACCTGTTCCGTATTCGCCTGTTTCCGTGTTCACCTGTTTTGCAATTGAATTAGGTGAAAAGCGGGGACGAGCACGGAATAAATTCGCCTCTGAAACAGGCGAATGAAGCGAACAGTCGGACAGGCGAAAACTTCACCTCTAATTGAATATGGCTCTTAAAGTCAAGGCTTTTTTTTCGTCTCTTAGATTCTCTTATCACCCCCTCTCTATCTCTTGTGTTGTGTCCCATATACATCTTTCAGTGCCCCCTATATCACTGACCTCTATACCTCCCTCAGTGTCCCTTATATATCAGTGCCCCCTATATCTATCACTGTCCTCAATACCTCTCTCAGTGTCCCTTATATATCTGTGTCCCGTATATCTGTCACTATCCCCCATACCTCTCTCAGTGTCCCTTATATATCTGTGTCCCGTATATCTGTCACTATCCCCCATACCTCTCTCAGTGTCCCTTATATATCTGTGTCCCATATATCTGTCACTATCCCCCATACCTCTCTGTGTCCCTTATATATCTGTGTCCCGTATATCTGTCACTATCCCCCATACCTCTCTCAGTGTCCCTTATATATCTGTGTCCCGTATATCTGTCACTATCCCCCATACCTCTCTCAGTGTCCCTTATATATCTGTGTCCCGTATATCTGTCACTATCCCCCATATCTCTCTGTGTCCCTTATATATCTGTGTCCCGTATATCTGTCACTATCCCCCATACCTCTCTCAGTGTCCCTTATATATCTGTGTCCCGTATATCTGTCACTATCCCCCATACCTCTCAGTGTCCCTTATATATCTGTGTCCCGTATATCTGTCACTATCCCCCATACCTCTCTCAGTGTCCCTTATATATGTGTCCCGTATATCTGTCACTATCCCCCATACCTCTCTCAGTGTCCCTTATATATCTGTGTCCCGTATATCTGTCACTATCCCCCATACCTCTCAGTGTCCCTTATATATCTGTGTCCCGTATATCTGTCACTATGCCCCATACCTCTACTTAACGTGCTGCTATAATGCTTCCTGCTTCACCTCTTTACCGAGGCGAAACAGGAAGCACTACTGATGAGATGTAGGAACTTCTCATCGGCCGGAGAGGGGGAACGTTAACTCCTCCCTCCAGCGCTACCCGCTAGAGACCACAGCGCATCAGCCTAGTGCTGATGCCCTGTGGCTCTGTCCCGGCTGGCTCCACTGAGCATGCGCTGGATCTCGCAAGTATCGCGAGATCCCCGCGGACAGTCTGGAGCCGGCAGCAGGAACAGCGCTGTCCCTGCTGTGGAGATAGGGCAGCGCCAGGCTGTAGCTGTCGATAACGACAGCTACAGCCGGCCGAACGGTCAGGCGATCTGACCGTGCGTACATGGCCCAGGCTATCGGCGCATAGCGCCCCTGTCATTCACCACCCAGACCCCCGATCATACATCGGGGAGAAGCGGTATCAGCGCACCTAACGTACGCTTATACCGCTTCTGGGCTTCTTACATCTCCACCTCAGTGTCCCTTATATATCTGTGTCCCGTATATATCTGTCACTATCCCCTATACCTCTCTCAGGGGCCTATTCATTATGTTAATTATCGCCACGAGCGTTGGAGACAGCTGGTCCGAAAATCTGCTGTCCCCTTTAGTAGCGGTGAAACTTAACTACTGCGCATGTGTGAACTTGGCTTCACGTATGCGCAACTTCCGGTGGTAGGAGCTGAGCAGTGGCGGAAGGAAGCGAATGGATCCCTCTTCAGGTCTGGGACTCCTTCCCATAGTGAAGCAGCGGCAGTGTGGGAACACACACCATGTGACGATGGCGAATGTTCCCCCAGTCAAGTTCCGAATATTTTGTATTTGTATTTTCAGAGCTTGATGAATTTCGGTCCCCATACAATTGTAGGGGTACAGCGGGACAGATTGGGAGTGAAAGGTAAGAAGGAGATATCAGTGATATCATCTCCTGCTTTACCTTATAATGAACGTCACTGACAAGTTATACAAAAGTAGGGGAAAATATTAATTTTCATCTGCTTTTGTATAAATGAAGTGATGATAAATAGAACCCTCAGAGTCTCCTATAGCATTCTACATGTCAAGTTCAAACACTTTGACTTTTAAATTGGAAAATTTGTCCAGATTGCAGTAGCTTATAGAGATACAATATTATTGCGCTGTTACCAGAAGTCTGTATGGTAAACGTAGTGCTCTCTATTATCAGGCAGGAGGCTTGTTTATCATACCAAATACAGGTTTATTTAAATTACACCTAAAACAATACACATTTATAACAACAATAAAAATAATAAAAATATCAGAATAATTGGAGAGATCTACGAAGGGTTCACTTATGGTTGCTATATCTAATTAATGCAACTGCAACCTAGTGATCCATTACATAGAATTACACAGTAGCAGCATTAATCTCATACAATTAATGCCCAATAAAAATAAAAAAGGTCTATGAGGAATGTGCAAAGCGGCTTCCAGCAAACTGTCCAGAACAATGTATCACTGTAAATGGCTGATCTTTATTGGAAAATCCACAACATATAATTCATATAACTTGTTAATAACTGTAGCAATAGTTTAAAAGTTCCATCATGCAGGTCAAATCACCGGTCAAGGCGTCCCAGTGCGCACAGGAATAATACTGTCCGGTATCACTTAATTCAGTTGATAGCCCCCTTAGGTGGTAACATAAATCCTTAATATTCACCCGTCAGCAGGTATATAGTGTGGTCACGCTGTTAGGAATCCCGATACCGGAGGTTCCCGTACCTGCAAGATGTTGGTAGCCGGGCGAATGCCAAGACCGAATGCCAAGACCGAGGACCGGAGGCTGCGTGTGGTTGGAGGAATCAGTGTCTGTTTGTCAAAGCATTTCGTCCCGTGGAATGCCACGGGACTTTCTCAAGACTGCAGTAGCACCTTTGGGCGTACACTCAGGGTTATGCATGCGCCATATGGGTTTTCTGACATTTTCATGCATGCGCGGTAGCAAATAACGCTCAACTACGCAAACATCTGCATTACATGCGACCCAGAATCTGGCCCTTACTGCCTATCATTTGTCCACTTTTTGTTTATATAGTATACTATGACGCTACTATAATGACTGGCCACTCCTCTCTGATGGTTAGCCACAACCCTTTCAGTGAGTGGCCAAACCCCTTAGTGGACCCATATGACTGCATTCCCCTGGCGGGCCCTTCACTGTCCAGAGTGTAAAATTGTGTTTTATGTAAAAAAGAAAAAAAGTGTGTAATAATGTAAATAAATAAAGTTCAACTTCGGTGTCTCAGTCTGTTCTGCAGTGCTTGTGGCCTGCGTCCCTGCGGTGCTTGCGGCCTGCGTACTTGCGGGACTGGTGGCCTGCGTTCCTGCAGTGCTTGCAGCCTGCGTACTTGCGGGACTGGTGGCCTGCGTTCCTGCAGTGCTTGCGACCTGCGACCCTTCAGTGAGTGCGGCCTGCGAACCTTCGGTGCTCGCGGCCTGCGAACCTTCGGTGCTTGCGGCCTGCGTCCCTGCTGTGCTTTCGGCCTGCATGCCTGAGGTGCTTGTGCCTTGCGGCCCTGCGGTGGTGGTGGCCTGCGTCCCTGCAGTACTGGTGGCCTGCGTCCCTGCTGTGCTTTCGGCCTGCATGCCTGAGGTGCTTGTGCCTTGCGGCCCTGCGGTGGTGGCGGCCTGCGTTCCTGCTGTGCTTGCGGCCTGCGTCTCTGCGGTGCTTGCGCCTTGCGGCCCTGCGGTACTGGTGGCCTGCGTCCCTGTGGTGCTTGCAGCCTGCGTCCCTGTGGTGCTTGCACTTGCCTCCGCCACATCATCAGTGGTTTTGATGACAGTTTCCTGAATAACAGCCGACAAATCTGTCTTGCTCATTTCTACAACATTGTGGAATAGCATTGGTGGCGTCGGTGGGCTGCATTGGCTGTTGTCTGGTGTCACGCTCCCTGATGACGCACAGCTGGATGATGAAATAGCCATAGGATTAACAAGTGCAGAAAAGCAAAACACCTCATTGCACTGGTCATGATATAGCCAGCCCATTCTTCTGCGGTTGTGGTCATGAACGTTATTGTAATATTTCCTTAGTGGGCTCAAAATTTGTTCACAGCCTGTTGCTGCATCAGCTTTATACCCCTGGATGTCTGTATCTTCGCAATGCTGGAACACGCTGTGGCATCTTTCACTGTCCCAGTTATTTGCCTGCAAATCTCCTCCTCCCCTCTAATTGCCAGCAGAGCTCTTATTTCCTCCTCTTTCCAATGTGATATGCTGTCTGTGTGTGCAGCTCCTTGATGACATCACCCACCAGCGACCCGCCCACTCAGCCCATCAGCGCATTTGATCGTGGGAGCGTGGCTCGCACAACGCATAGCACACCATAGAAAACAGTGGAGCTGGGCATATCTGTAGCATTAGATCTGTGACCAATATCCGCCATCAATGCATCTGGTTTTAGACAGATAATTGAGGTCCTGTGTTTCAGCTACCAAATTCCTTCTTGATTCCATTTTGCCAGAACAGCAATTCCTCGCCTGTACCAGGATGTTAAAAGAAAACTAGTTCTTGGCCTAGAATGCCATTTATCCACTTAATCACAGATTTGTGGACAAGCGGTACGGATCAAACTAAAGATTACATGACTGTGACAGCCCACCGGATTGGTGTATCGCCGTCAGCAGCAGTAAGTTACTCAAAACGCCAGCTCATTCACAGACAGGTTACTCTCTGTATCGCCGGCTTCACTAAGAGGCATACCGGTATGAATTCCTAATGATCTGTATACCTAAATGTCGCTATTTAGCGTTGTAAGTCGGACAAGAAATAATTGCTTTCCAGACTTTGAGTGTGGTTCCAAAGCACAAAAAGTTATTATTCACATAAAAAGCATTTAGTTACTGTGATCTAAATACAATTAGCGCAAAAGATTATACATAAACAAGGTACAGTCGATACATACGCAGGCCCTTTGGATCCAGATTTCCGGCATCAAAGGTGAAGCCTCCGTCAAAAGAAAGAATATGACAACTAACTACTGGAAATAGAGCGCCTGAATATATACCCTTACAGAGAGTAGGCAATATAATAGAAACGAGTTGGCATAATCCCATTGGTTCTTCTTCTTGGTTCTTCTGTCATAGGTCAGTTTGTACAATGGTAGTTCAGCCCTCCAATGGCTCTTTGTGTGTTTTTTAACTAATCAATAGACACTACATACAAAGTACATTCTAACACTTAATTCTCTATAATCCATAACTTGCAGACGTATGTTATGATCTCCTTGCCGATGGAACCAGATTTCTGCAAATAGACAGTGGTTTAGAATGGTACTAAACATGGTCTTCTTATCATGTACTAAACCTTAGATATCAAATACATACATTTTACATCATAATTAATAACTTTAATATAAACCATAATGTGCAGGAACCTTTTATGAGCACATGTATATTTATGATTATATGTAAGTATGTGTTGTGTGTCTTCATGCAGTGTAAAAGGTGCGCTGTGTGTGTTTCTATTTATACTTGTAACTGTATATATATCTGTGCACGCATTGTGGACACCCATGTGATCGCTTAAGTGTATATATACACATATATATATATATATATACGTAGCTTCAAACATTAATATTACTTCTGTCTGAACTAAAATAATGACAGACAATGGAGTTTATCCTGTTTACAGGTGGAGCAAGTTTTGGCAAGTGTGATAACTTTAACAAAAGGCTTTCCTATGTTTATTCAGAATACAATTGTCAGTTTCTCTTAACCACATCAGCATGGGACACAAGGCCTACAATTTCTAACGATAGCTAAACGTCTGACAATTGTTTCTAAATCCACATTCAGAACACTCTCTCTGAGAATATCAGTGTCTGTGTTATACTTCAATTGCCACAGACATACTGTTTCTATATGCGAAGTAAACACTCACAGTATCTTTGTGTATTCCAATTACTAGTCCCAGACATGTCCACAAGACTTGTTTGTCAGCACTGAATATATAAAGTCTTTAAATATATGTGTATTCATGATTATGTAAAGACTTTAACAGTGTGCAGTAACATTGCAGATGTACATAACGCTAAAATAGTGCCGTGCACAATAATATTATACTGACTACGCCAGATGGCATCGTGCAAATATTATTTTTACAATTTAGGTCTCAGCCAACCATCCGGCTTCGACACCGGTGTCATCCTATTAGAAGAACTCATGAATGTCATAGCAAAATGGCTTACCCCACTAGAACTTTCCTCCGGATTTGTCATTTCCAATAACGCAAGTAACATTTTGCGAATATTATAACTGGGTGAATTTGAACATGTCCCATGTTTTGCCCGCACAATAAACTTGGTGGTTCAGAATTTTTTTTTAAAAATGACATGGGCGTGCATAAGATGCTGTCTGTGGCCCAAAAAAGCACTTAAGCCAAAAAAGTGTCAGTCCCTGTCGCTAAAGTGCTTGGTTTTTTAAACTGTCCTTTTGGGTGGGAGACCCCAAGGACAATTCCATCATGCACAACTTTTCATAATGGGATGTATTTTGGGGGGTGACATTGATGATGGTCTTCTGTCTCTCGCAAGGCCATTTGAATCTCTTGTATTGTCCTAACTCATGAGGCCTGTGATTTGCTGCATGGATCAGTTTGTAATTGCAGAATGAAAACTCACATTTGGATGTTTTTGGTTTATCAATTTGCTCCACATGTCAAATTTCATTCATTGTATTTAGAATCAATAAATGAATCAATCAATAAATCAATCCTTTCCCTGCCTTCCACTACATACTCCACCTCCATTTTCCTGTACTGCACTTAGGCCTCTGATCTAGTTCTCGACTAATGAAAACATTCTTTCTATAGGTTTGTATAGTTTATTAAACTGCCATCCTGCCTTCCACTGCTGTGCCACAATGTTTCCTATAGGTGCTATATTCTTTTAAACTTCCATGAGTTTGTGGTGCTGCTCTGTTGCTTGGCTCGAAGACTATAGCTGGCCACACATCTAAAGATTATCTGTCCAACCAGCCAACTAGTTGATTGGTTGGAATGAAAATCTGGTAAGGGAAGAAAGCAAATGACATTCAGCAATTTGCTCCCAAATGACGGAAAATGGACAAAAACTTTTGTTTGAACAAATTGCTTAGATCAAACATTTAACAAACTTATGTGAACGACCATTTTCATCTGTTTTCTAGCATTTAGGAGCAAATTGCTGATCATCATTTACTCCCATACCTTACCAGATTTTCATTCCAACCAATCAACTAGTTGGATGGTTGGATGAAAGTTGGTCTAGTGTGTGGCCAGCTTAAGGCCAATATTGGTCGACAATTTTAAGAACTATGAGGTGGTCAAAATTGACTGGAAATTAATGTTATTGAGGTTAAAAATACTGTAGGAACAGGCCCAAATTACATGATTTTGCTGTTTTTATAATTTTTTATTTAAAAATCCAGATCCAAAATCAAAACACTTGAGGGTGGTTTGGCAAAATCAAAACACGATGATGAATTAGAACCCAAAAAAAAAGTGGGCGCACATCTCTGCTTTAAATCTTTAAAAAGAACATCTATATTGTCAAAATCTCTACAACTCGCTGGTTATTACATTGGGGCCTTTGTGCCACTTTAGCTCCCCTCAGCTGAAGCTTTACTGCATACCGAACCTGATTCAGTTGTGGGAACAGAGTAAGAAAAAACAAGCACAGTAACTGTGCATCTTAGCAAAACCATGCTGCACTGCAGGTGGGGCAGATGTCAAATATGCAGAGAGATTTAGATTTGGGAGTGAGGTGTCTTAGCTCAAATCTAAATTGCACAGTAAAAATGAAGCTGTCCAGTATTTGTGGGCTACATGCAAAAGCAGCCAGTATTTACCCTGCATGCAATTTGTTTTTATGTATTTGCACCCCTTGCATTGCAACATGGTTTGTTCAGTTACTTGCTCCAGCTTACTCCATACTTATCTACTTTTGAAAACTCTTGTCCGGGGAAAGTCCAATATTTGCGGGTCCGCGAGGAGAGTTGGGCTAAATGACACAATTTGCAACATTTTAGCCCCGCCCGTTCCCTGCGAACCCGCAAATTCACCGTAAAATATCCCCATCCTGCCCACTTCACTAGGAAGTGGGTGCGATGCGGGAAATCTGCCTACTCTTCCGGGGGTGCGGGGAGGCTACCCAAAAAATTGTGAGCCTCCTGCAACTTCTGTGAATTTAGGCAAGTATGGCTTACCCTATTCCCAAATCTGAATCGGGCCCATAGAACGCAATTCGTGCTCTGGTCTCTGTTGCTCTATCTTCCAATTTCAGAGACAAGAAACCATTAAATGTACAGTGCCATGTTATCTAACCACAATCTTTTTAGAATTACACACAAAAAATTGTCAACATTTCAACAATAACGACATTACATTAGTGCCAACATGCTGAACATCAACATGTTCAATGTCAACATTACAACCATGTTGAAATTCTCATGTCGACCTAATGAATGATGACATAATATACCACAAAAGTATGTGAACCCATCTATATCCCACAGGGGGACATATTTACCACCTTTAAAATGCAGTCGGGGGTGTGAAAATATTGCCCCAGGAAGCATTGCAGTAATGTATGAGTATAATCCTGCTTACATCTACCATTGATGGGGTGTTAGAAGCAATGTGCCAGCTACAGTTAATACTTTGCTTTTGGTATCGGACTCGGCAAGCATAATGCACATAGGCAGGGGCGCCAAGAGCCAACCCAGGCCCGAGTGAAGGGGCGTGGCCTAATCACGGGAGGCGTAGCCATGCCCCCTTAAGAAAAAAAATAAACTTTTTGCAGCGCCGCTAAGTGGCGCTGCTTGCTGTAGAGGGGGCGCTGTGAGCCCCCTTAGCCAGGTGCATAGCCAATGGGAGGCGTGATCAGTATGATCGCTCCCCCTACAGGCTTAGGAGACTGCTGCAGCTGCTACTTAGCAGCCGCAAGCAGTCTCCCAGTGCAGCCCAGGACACAGCAGCGTGTGCTGGGCTGCTGTGATGCAGCCCCCACAGAAACCTATAGGGGCCACTTTGGTCAACGGAAATGAAGGGTCCGCAGCAGATATCAGAGATCCAGGGTATACTTACGTCTGCATTTGGAGGATTTCCCCCAAAAACAGTTTGGTAAATCTGCTCCAAGGGGGTATACTTACTGAAGTGCGGGTTTAACGAAGTGGTGTTGTTGCCCATAGCAACCTATCAGATTCTACTTATTATTTATCTAGCACCTTCTAGAATAAGATAATAGCTAGATACTGATTGGTTGCTATGGGCAACATCTCCACTTAAACCCTGCACTTTAGTAAATATGCTCCAAGAGCTTCTCGGTTAGTTTTAAATATTTTAATGTCACGTTTGATTTAAAATGAAATGTTTGTTTTGTATTAAGATGTTTTATTGTTATTGAGTTATTGCATTATTATTTTTCTCTCACGACATCTGTGGTCTCCTGTGGCTGGTCTGATAAATGTATAGAACTTGTCACGCGGTCTGCCTTTCTTTAGACAATACGTGGCCTTTACAGAAATGTGCTTTCAGTTTCTCATCTGTCAACAACAGTGACCAATGTTTTTCGGACTTCGAACTCTTTCTGTCGTAAATAGAATTTATCTCATTTTATTTTTTAGTTATCTTTACATTTCATCACTTATAAGTTTTCTCTTCTCTGCATCCTTCAATTTCCTTATTAATTGTGCTAACCTAGTATCATTGCCCCTTATCCAAAACATTTCAAAGCAGAGGTCCGAGTCCCATGGCTGAAGCTGGAGAAGTTACAGCAATTCCTCCTGACTATAATCTGGCCCCCTGGAATGTTATATAGGCAATTCTGAATGGTGATTACTAGTGGCGGGGATAACATTTATTGCAGTCAGCACTTTATTTAGATTGAGGTTTTAGGGATCTATTTATGAAACAAACATAAGGTTTTCCTCCAGTCTTTTATCACTTCAACACATTTATCAAATGCTAAATACCACAGAAGTCACTGACTGACTTTGCTGTAGTTTATTTTAGCATCCTTGTGCCGCCCATGGTGTTTAGTCATTGGGCGGGACCCATATGTACTAAGCCCCAGCCACCCTTTTATCGGTGCGGAGGGGAACGTCAGAAAAACCTGTCATTACCCTATAGAAGCCTATGGGCTTCTCAACGCACTCCGCACCCGACGCTTCGCCGTCGCCCCGCTATCGCCCAGCACTGGCCCCCACTCACCTGCACTCCATGGTTCCCGGCCAGCACTCCTCCTGGGTCCTCCGCCTCCTCCTAATCTTCCGGGTGCAGGGAGGAGGAGGAGCCCGGGGCTTCCTGCACAAGTGACCAGCGGGAAGCTCCCGGGGCTCGGAGGGGGCGGGGTCCCACGGAGACCCCGTCACCAGGAGTCGGCTGCTTCGCAAAGGGCAGCTTTTATCACAAAAGCTGTCCTTTGCGATGCTAATCGCATATGTTAGTACATATGCGATTAGTAAGGTTGCGGTGACTGGCGGAATAGTCACCACAACCTTAGTACATCCCGCCTATTATGTCGAATGTTAACATGGCCATTATGTCGAAATGAAGCATGTTGACCGACAATCACAATATTGACATGGACATCACACCTAGGATGATGTCATTCAAGTCTCTGCTGACTGGTCGATTAGTTAATTAGATCTGGGACCCTCCCTGAACTGCGAAGTCGCTTTTAACTTAAATCCAATTAACTGTGCATAACTTTCTCTGTGGAATGATTACCTAAGATATGGGGAGTTCACATTAATCTCTATTTTAGCTACACTCTGAGAGTAAATCTTAAACCATACGATGTGCATAGGCGAAACTAGAGATCTGGTAATGGGTGGTCCCAGTTTTAGCACCATGTCAGATATTGTGTTACTGTTTCTTGGAAAAGAAAACAGTATCACACACACACCAGTGGCGTCTGTCCCCATGGTGTTACTCTGTGTGGGGAGGGACATTGTGTGCGCGGCATAGCCGGAAAGGGGGCGTGGCATAATGGACAGGAGGCATGGTCACTTGGGAAGGGGTGCCAGAAGTAGGGTGAGCACTGTGCAGTGCCGGCTCCCTCACACTGTCAGGAGCCGAGTGCTGCAATTAATGCTACAGTGCAGCATCCGGCTCCTGTCACCTTGGTGTCACCCCCTAGGCGGGTTTTTGGGGCCCCAGTCAGTTTGAAAGTCTTTTCTTACCTATATGGTGGTTTCTCTGCAATGGGGAACATCTGAGGAATTTGAGCCTCACTGGGCAGCGTCTTCAGCCAGTATTCAGTATTCATGTAGGAGCTCACGTTGTCTGGAAGATGCATGTTTACGTAAAAATATAACCCATGTCATCATTATAACCAGATAATATATACTGTAGTAACAGAAGTTTTTGTGCAGGAAAAATGTGAATTTCCCTGATCAAACTTCTGTGTCTCTCCAGGATCCCCTGTGTTACTCCAGACCCCCCAATGTCTCCATCCCCAGGCCCCTCTGTGGTTCTCCATGCTCTCTGTGTCTCTTTATCTCCAGGCAACCATGTCTCTCCTTCTCCAGGCCCCCTTTGTCTCTCACCAGGACCCCCTGGGCCTCTCCATCCCCAGGACCCCCTGGGCCTCCCCATCCCCAGGACCTCCTGCATCTTTCCATCCTCAGGCCCACCTGTGGCTCTCAGCCTCATTCCCCCAGCCCCAGTGTGCTTCTCCTGGCCCCAGTGTGCGTCAGCATCATTCCCCAGCCCATGTCACCCCAGCCCTGTGCAGGCAGCTCAACCTTCCCCCCTGCCAGTCAGCTCCAATCCCCCCAGCCTTCTGTGCAGTCAACTCCCCCCCAGCCCTCTGTGCAGACACCTCCCCCCCAGCCCCCTGTGCAGTCACCTCCCCCCCAGCCCCCTGTGCAGTCACCTCCTCCCCCAGCCTCCTGTGCAGTCACTTCCCCCCCAGCCCCCTGTGCAGTCACCTCCTCCCCCAGCCTCCTGTGCAGTCACCTCCCCCCCAGCCTCCTGTGCAGTCAGCTCCCCCCCCAGCCCCCTGTGCAGTCAACTCCCCCCAGCCCCCTGTGCAGTCAACTCCCCCCCCCAGCCCCCTGTGCAGTCAGCTCCCCCCCAGCCCCCTGTGCAGTCAGCTCCAATACCCCCCCTCCCCCCTGCAGTCGCCGCCGCTGCTAGCACTTACCTGCTCAGTGCTGCTCCGTCCTCTGCTCTGTCTGCGCCGCTGCTTGTGGGAAGAGCAGTTCCTGGGCATGCGCAGCAGCTCCCCTGGCGACTATTTTATTTTTAAAAGGAAAGCTTCTGCGCATGCGCATTGCGCAGAAGCTGGAGACTGTAGAGCTGCCCGATCGGAGCAGCTCTACAGTGGAAGGGTGCAGGGCAGCTGCCGGCCACTGCCCTGGACAGCGGTGGGTGGGCAGCGGCAGTTCGGCGAACTGGGCTAATGGATGGTCCTGTGCACCCCCGGACCACCCCCCAGTTTCACCTATGATGATGTGTTATTGTGGATATACTTCATATTTCAGAAAATATACATCTGAGTGACTTCTAAATCGCAAATAGCCTGCGCCCAGGCCCGCTGAGAGCTGTGGCGGGCCCGGGTAATAGGGGGCGTGGCCTAATCTCGGGAGGCGTGGCCACGCTCCCTGCCCGAAAAAAAAAAAAGATATGCAGCGCCGCGAGGCGGCGCCGCGCGCTGGGGAGGGGGGCGCTTTGAGCCCCCTCAGCCCGGCGCAAAGCAGGGGGGGCACGATCAGTGTGATCGCTCCCCCGCACAGGCTTAGGAGACTGCTGTGGCTGCTGCTCAGCAGCCACGAGCAGTCTCCCACTGCAGCTCAGCACACGCTGAGGGGGAGGGGGAGCGGCGCCGGACCCGGGCCCCCTGCCGGGCCTCTCCTTGGAGCTGGTAATTAACAGTGAAATGTGCCTGTGCTTACATTTTACAATCTACAACAATATCTCTGTAATAATGAAATGTATTGTTGTTTTCTATGAAACATTTTTTTTGAATCTTTATTAAATGACCTTCAAGTGTTCGGTTATTAGCCAGATTTTTTTTTCTACAATTTTAGTAGCTCTTCAGGAGGTTTCATTTTTCGACAGTAGCTCACACCCCAATTAACGTTGGAGACCACTGCCCTATACCAATCGCCTCTGCTGAGTGGAATTAACATACTCAGGTGCACCGACAGCCGCGCAGAGCCCGGACAAAGAAGGGGCGTGGCCAATTATGGGAAGCGAGGGCCCGGACGAAGAAGGGGCATGGCCTAATTGTGGGAAGCGGTGCCATGCCCCTTTAGGAAAAAATAAAAATTAGCACCGCGAAGCTGAGCGCTGGGGAGGGGGCGCTGTGAGTCCCTCAGCCCACCGCATAGCCAGTGGGGGGCGCAATCAGTGTGCTACTTAGCAGCTGTTAGCAGTCTCCCAGTGCAGCCCAGTACACAGCAGTGTGTGCTGGGCTGCTTTGATGTAAGTGGGAGGGGGGGTGTTGCCAAACCCGGGCCCCTCCAGCAAGCCCGGGTGAATAGTACCCGCTCCCCCCCCTCTCGGTGCCTATGAACATACTAATAGCAAACCTTCCATGGGCTAACAAAGGCCTTCGTGTACTATGATTCTCTGACTGTTAAAGAACAAAACATAGGACTTTCCATTCTATTAAGAAGTGTGTTGCAGAGTTATAACTCCTATATTGACAATAAACCTAACTTAAACCTAACTAATATCGATATTTCTTACAGTGGTCATTATGTCGACATTGTGAATTTCAACAGTCACAATGTCGGCATTACAGATTTAGTTTAGGGTTAGGTTTAGTGTTAGGCTGCGGTTTGGGATACAGTTAGATTTAGGGTTAGGACGGGGTTAATGCTATAACAGTATAAAAAATATTTATGTCAATATTCTGAGTGTCAACATGTTGTACCAGATCCGCTGTCCACATCGTGTGCAATGGGGGCTGAGCACATTGCAGATTTTGCTCAACACATCTCATGATAGTGTTATGGTTACCTGAGGTTCTTGAGATGCCCATTTGCTCTTTCAGCTCCTCGGGCACAAGAGTGGCCCTGCTGGCTCACACATGTGCAGTGTTAAATCGCCCAGAGAGGTTATTGCCAATATGCAGCTTTACTGACTCACACAGGCACAATGTGCAAAAAAGGACACAGTAGGCTTTGGGTCAGCATTAAGCTGCTGAAGGCGAGGAGCTGAAACTGCATCGCCGGACAGGTAGGTCTACGCTGGGCTTCTCCAGTGGGTGCACGTTTGCCAAGTACAGATGGTCTCAGGGGGGTGAAACTCGACAAAAACTGTTGACAATTTTCAGACAAAAAATGTGTGCTTTACACTGACTGCATTGGTGGGGAGGGGCAGGGACAGACACTGCGGGGGGGGGCGCTCCCCGCGTGGGCACTAGTGTCTGTCCCGGACAAGCATTAGTGCCCGCGGAAGTCAAGGGGGGCCGGGACAAACACCAGTGCCCTTGTGGGAGAAGGGGGGCTGTGACAGACACTGGTGGCAGGGGAGGGGGGGAGAGACATGCAGCAGTGAGGAAATCCTTATGGATACCGCAGCGGTAAGGGGGAAAAGTATCACTTTTTGGAAAAGCTGACTCTGCAAAAAGAGCAGCTTTTCGGTAGTTGAACTTTTGTTAGGGGTCTATTCTTCATGTTAGTTATCGGATTTTGTTTGGACCCCGATAATTAACATTCTAACTCACCGCGGAATTCGGAGCAAGTCAGCATTGCTCCGGTGCAGTGACAGGTGATCCTTTCGGAGCAGTGACGCTAGTGCACATGCGTGACCTACAGGCACTCAAGAGCCCCAACGTCTGGCGGAAAGAGCCGGACAGGGGCGGACGCAATCCGGACCAGCTTCCCATAGGGAAGGAGCGGGTTGCGATACACAAGCTAGAGCAAAGGCCATCTGCAGATGGCGAATGCTCCCGCACTGAAGCTCCAAAAATATTGTATGTTCATTTTTTACAAAAGCAGGTGAAAATGAAGTGATGATGAATAGGCCCCTTAATGAGGCATGATGAAGGCCTACAAAAGATTTTATTAAACTCACAGAGTTTAAAACATAATTATCACTAGTGATAATAATGTAATGATGAATAGGCCCCATAATGTGGAGAGAAACAAAGTACCAACCAATCAGCTTCTAACTATCATTTTACAGGCTGTGCTAGAAAATTGACAGAAGCTGATCCACTTTATCTCCCTCCAGTAGGGCCGGCTCTAGGGGTGTTCGACCTGAGCTGTCGCACAGCGGCGCCACCCATAGAGGGCGCACCTCTCCCCAACATCCCGATTTCAACAGACATTACTGTCTCGCTGGTCCACCCGTGGTCCGAAGTGGCCCGCGGGTGGTTAAATTGGGAGGTTGGGGATCCCCCACTGCCGCAGCAATGCCGGGACCCCGGAGACTCTGAATGGATGCTGCGCGCATGCGCGCGGCATCCATTCAGTGATGGAAGAGGGCTGGGGGAAGCCCAGCTAGTGAGGCTCCACCCAGCCTGATGTTATTTGGAGGCAGACACGCCTCCTAATAACATCACGTAGGGGGCGTGGCCTCTGGTAATTAGACCACGCCCCCATTTTCAGGGGCGAAGCCACGCGCGAAGATAGGGCTCACTGGAGGGGGCCGGCACAGGGTGCTCCGACCCCTGGAGCCGGCACTGCCCTCCAGGATTTGATAAATCTGCCATAGAAATTGTTACCTGGGAAATTCTGTATACTAATGGACTGATATATTTTATACCTCACATCTCCTGGATTTGGTTGGAGTCTACTCTCCCAGGATGCTGTTCTGTATTTGCAACAAGTGATGTAATTCCCCCATCTGCTACCTTCCATCCACAGTGAATGGTGGAATCATGAATAATTATGGACAATTAACAATGCATGACTTGGTTTATATATCATTTCATCCTAAAAATACTGCCATGGTTTAATGTCACTTAACACGTCAAAGTGAATGTTGCTGCATTCCTATAGTGGTTCTAGGTCTCCCTCCAATGGGTTTGCACATTACTGCAGTTAGTGACTAAGGGCTCTATTTACTACAATCCGCATATTGAATGCGGATTGTAGTGTGATATTACCGAGTGAATTCGCATTGCGAATTCAGGCAATATCACAGGGATTTACTACAAATCCCTTGCAGGGACAGAGCTTGCGATAAAGCTCTGTCCCTGCGAATCCCCTCCGCACACTAGTCACGGTATTTTCACAAAAAATACAGTGACAAAGTGCCAACCGCCGCTGCTACCCCCCCCGGTGTTAAGCCCTGCCCCCGTCGTTAAGCCCCGCCCTCCACAATCATGGACCCCCCGCAACCCCCCCTCCCTTAATAGCACTTACTTGCAGTCATCGGTGCTCCGGTGATGTCTTCCATGCCTCCGGTCAGCTGATATACCATACTGCACTGGTGCCCGATCACCTGATGACCGGGCCGCAGTGCACCATGGGAGACCAGCTGACTGGAGGGAGAATATCACCGGAGCCCCGATCACCGGTCTCTTTCAGGTGACGTTATTATCACAGGGCTTTCCCCAGTATTTTTTCACATTTTATTTTTAGTAACTTTGGTCAGATCACATTTCCCATTACAATTATGGGAAATGTGATCTGATTACTAAAAATAAGTGATACTTAGGGGTTGGAGTAGAATTTTACGAATTCCACTCCAATTGCCCTGTAATAACTATGGGTGATACTAAAATAATGTGAAAAGGGTGTGAAACCACCCCTTTTCACTTTATTTTAGTAAAAATAATGTTAATAAATAGAGCCCTAAAAATGATCAAGATTCTCTATATTTGTATTTTTGCATTCCATGATGAGCATGCATATGGTAAGGTAAGTATCTACTAATCTAACCTAACCCCCATAACCCTCCTTAGGGGTGCCTAACCCTAACCTCCCCCCCTGTGCCTAACCCTAATCCCCCCTCTAAGTGCTTAACCCTAACCCCCCCTTCCCCGTTGCCTAAACCTAATTCCCCCAGGGGGGGTGCCTAACCCCCATGCACATATATACATTTATCATACACACATAAGCAAGCACCCCCACGCACATATATACATATATCATACCTATATATATATATAAGCAGACCCCACACACACACACACATATATATAATACATATACTGTATCATACACACATAAACAAGCACCCCCATGCACATATATACATATATCATATACACATAAGCACCCCCCCACACATATAAACATATATCACACACACATAAACAAGCACCCCATGCACATATATACATATATCATACACACATAAACAAGCACCCCCACGCACATATATAGTATATACATATATATATATAAGCAGACCCCACACACACACACACATATATATATACATATACTGCATACCTCCCAACTGCCCCGATTTTCGCGGGACAGTCCCGTTTTTTGGGAGCTGTCCCGCTGTCCCACCCGCGGGCTGCAGTGTCCCGCGGGCGGGGGGAGGTCGGGAAGGAGATTTCTGTCACCGCTGCTGTGCTTAACAGCCCACACAGCGGTGAGTTTGCCGCGCTGTGCACACACCACACCCAGCTGCATTAGATGCTGTGGGTGGTCTGGCAGCTCCGACAAGGCTGGGCTCGCCCATCAGCGTGATGAAGCAGGGACATTCCGCTAGGCCACGCCCGCCCTCCCAACCACTGACAGCACACAGCAGAGTTGTGATGTCAATCAGAGGGGGGTGAACACTGTGCGGGACCTGCAGGAGACGCTCCGCTCGGCCACGCCCCCCAATCATTGCCTGACTGAAAGTGGCAGAGTTTTCTTCTCTGCTTTCCCGGGGGCTGGCTGGAGGGAGATCTATCACCGCTGCTGTGCTTATCAGCGCACACAGCGGCGAGTTTGCTGCGCTGTGCGCGCACCACACTCGGCTGCATTAGATCATGCTGTGGGCAGTCTGGCAGCTCCGACAGGGCTGGGCACGCCCATCAGCGTGATGACGCAGGGGCATTCCGCTAAGCCACGCCCGCCCTCCCAACCACAGTCAGCAAGCAGCAGAGCTGTGATGTCAATCAGAGGGAACACTGTGGGGGACCTATCAATGCAGGAGACGCTCTGCTCGGCCACGCCCCCCCAACTGTTGCCTGACTGCAAGTGGCAGAGTTTTCTTCTCTGCTTTCCTGGGGCTGGCTGTAAATACCATGCGGTAACCTCCCGGGCTCACCTGGCATTTTAGATAGAGATTGCAGGTATTACTAGTTTTAGTTTTTATTACAGATCTGGCTAAATAATTGTTAGTGTAAAAGGGTAAAGCCATATATTTAAAAGGAAGAAGCTATTGGAATTTAATATAAATATAGATGAAGGATGTTCATGTTTATATATATCATACCTCCCAACTGTCCCTTATCCAGCGGGACAGTCCCGTTTTTCTGGGACCGTTCCGCTGTCCCACCCGCGGGCAGCAGTGTCCTACGGTGGGGGGGAAGTTGGGGAGAGCACAAACCGCTGCAGCGGGTGTGCAGGAAAAGAACAGATGCCGTGCGCATGCGCACGGCATCTGTTCTCATGTGTACGGACTGCTGTAAGGAGAGTGCTGGGCACGCCCCCAAAGTGACGAAAATTTGGGAACCTGAAAGGCTCCGCCCCATTTTACATAGGCACCAACCCTTTTACCATAAACCACGCCCCCTTTTCAGGCGCGCGACTTGTCCCTCCTTCATGGTGTCAAATGTTGGGAGGTATGATACTGTATCATACACACATATGCAAATGCTCCCCCTTGCACACCAAGCCACTTACCTGCTATCTGATGGTAATGCAGGCACTAGGAGGGCAGCCATGGCTACAGCTACAGAGAGGAGGAGTGACTAGAAGATGAGACATGAGTACTGGGAGGAGTCAGGAGAGGACGGAGTGGGACAGAGAATGGAGCAGGAGAGGAGGGGCCAGACTGTAGGAGCTGTGATCATTGGTGGCTGGTCCCAAGGGAGGGGCCAGCCACTGTAAAGCCCGGACAGCAGCAGCAGCTTTGCACGAGTGTAGAACTGTAGATCAGGCAAGGAACTGCTGCATGTGACTCTGACCTAGACAGCTCCGCCCCCAAAACGATGCATCCAATCCATGGCCACACACTCTGAGTGGCCGGGAGCATACTATACATGTCTCCCAGCTGCAGTCTCTGAGTCTGCGCAAGCATAGCGCACCTGCGGCCCGCAGCCGGTAACCATATGCCAGCCCGGGGGGCAGATGGCACCCTACCCCCCCGCCCAGCCCGCCACTGATTACAAGTGGGCATTTAGTGTTTTAAGGGAACTACTACTATGGGCATCATGTAAGACCCAAGTTAGGGGGGCCCCTTAAAGTTGTTGCTATGGGGCCCAAAAAGTTCTAGCTACACCACTGATACTGTGTGTGTGTATATATATATATATACTGTGTATATATGTATATATTAGGGGTGAGCGGGTTCGGATTTCTGAAATCCGAACCCCCCCGAGCCCCCCCGATCCGAGTCAGGCTCGACTTTTCCCACCTGAATCGGATCGATCTGAAATCGAGGCAAAACGTCATCATCCCGCCTTCCGGGTCTCGCGGGTTTTGGATCCTATATAAGGTACCCGCGTCGGCGCCATTTTCTCACTCGGCTGTGGACAGTGAAGAGGGAGGGTGGGAGTTAGGGCTGGCTGGGCTGTGTAGTGTAGTGCAGAGTAGTGTTGTGCTGTGCTGCTGTTGTCCATAGGGGCTGTTTCCACTACTTCAAAGTCCATAGGGGCTGGCTGGACTGTGTTGTGCAGTCAGTTGTCCATAGGGGCTGTGCCCACTCCAAAGTCCTGTGCAGTGTCCCAGTCCTAAAGGGGTGCTCTGTCCGTCAGGGGTGCTCCCCCCAAGTGCTAAAAAAAAATATTTTTTCTGTGTTTGTGAATTGTGTGCGCAGTAGCCGCACGTGCATCAACAAAGTAGTGCCAAGCGTGCGCCTGTGTCATAAGTAAAGGGCCGGCTGGCTTGACCGTTAAAGGGTGCTGTAACCCCCAAAGTACACTCCAAACCAAATAAAAAATTATTTTCTGTGTTTGTGAATTGTGTGCGCAGTAGCCGCACGTGCATCAACAAAGTAGTGCCAAGCGTGCGCCTGTGTCATAAGTAAAGGGCCGGCTGGCTTGACCGTTAAAGGGTGCTGTAACCCCCAAAGTACACTCCAAACCAAATAAAAAAATATTTTCTGTGTTTGTGAATTGTGTGCGCAGTAGCCGCACGTGCATCGACAAAGTAGTGCCAAGCGTGCGCCTGTGTCATAAGTAAAGGGCCGGCTGGCTTGACCGTTAAAGGGTGCTGTAACCCCCAAAGTACACTCCAAACCAAATAAAAAATTATTTTCTGTGTTTGTGAATTGTGTGCGCAGTAGCCGCACGTGCATCAACAAAGTAGTGCCAAGCGTGCCCCTGTGTCATAGGTAAAGGGCCGGCTGGCTTGACCGTTAAAGGGTGCTGTAACCCCCAAAGTACACTCCAAACCAAATAAAAAAATATTTTCTGTGTTTGTGAATTGTGTGCGCAGTAGCCGCACGTGCATCAACAAAGTAGTGCCAAGCGTGCGCCTGTGTCATAAGTAAAGGGAAGGCTGGCTTGAACGTTAAAGGGTGCTGTAACCCCCAAAGTACACTCCAAACCACATAAAAAAATATTTTCTGTGTTTGTGAATTGTGTGCGCAGTAGCCGCACGTGCATCGACAAAGTAGTGCCAAGCGTGCGCCTGTGTCATAAGTAAAGGGCCGGCTGGCTTGAACGTTAAAGGGTGCTGTAACCCCCAAAGTACACTCCAAACCACATAAAAAAATATTTTCTGTGTTTGTGAATTGTGTGCGCAGTAGCCGCACGTGCATCAACAAAGTAGTGCCAAGCGTGCGCCTGTGTCATAAGTAAAGGGCCGGCTGGCTTGACCGTTAAAGGGTGCTCTAACCCCCAAAGTACACTCCAAACCAAATAAAAAAATATTTTCTGTGTTTGTGAATTGTGTACGCAGTAGCCGCACGTGCATCAACAAAGTAGTGCCAAGCGTGCGCCTGTGTCATAAGTAAAGGGCCGGCTGGCTTGACCGTTAAAGGGTGCTGTAACCCCCAAAGTACACTCCAAACCAAATAGAAAAATATTTTCTGTGTTTGTGAATTGTGTGCGCAGTAGCCAAACGTGCATCAACAAAGTAGTGCCAAGCGTGCGCCTGTGTCATAAGTAAAGGGCCGGCTGGCTTGACCGTTAAAGGGTGCTGTAACCCCCAAAGTACACTCCAAACCAAATAAAAAAATATTTTCTGTGTTTGTGAATTGTGTGCGCAGTAGCCGCACGTGCATCAACAAAGTAGTGCCAAGCGTGCGCCTGTGTCATAAGTAAAGGGCCGGCTGGCTTGACTGTTAAAGGGTGCTGTAACCCCCAAAGTACACTCCAAACCAAATAAAAAAATATTTTCTGTGTTTGTGAATTGTGTGTGCAGTAGCCGCACGTGCATCAACAAAGTACTGCCAAGCGTGCGCCTGTGTCATAAGTAAAGGGCCGGCTGGCTTGACCGTTAAAAGGTGCTGTAACCCCCAAAGTACACTCCAAACCAAATCAAAAAATATTTCTGTGTTTGTGAATTGTGTGCGTAGTAGCCGCACGTGCATCAACAAAGTAGTGCCAAGCGTGCGCCTGTGTCATAAGTAAAGGGCCGGCTGGCTTGACCGTTAAAGGGTGCTGTAACCCCCAAAGTACACTCCAAACCAAATAAAAAAATATTTTCTGTGTTTGTGAATAGTGTGCGCAGTAGCCGCACGTGCATCAACAAAGTAGTGCCAAGCGTGCGCCTGTGTCATAGGTAAAGGGCCGGCTGGCTTGACCGTTAAAGGGTGCTGTAACCCCCAAAGTACACTCCAAACCAAATAAAAAAATATTTTCTGTGTTTGTGAATTGTGTGCGCAGTAGCCGCACGTGCATCAACAAAGTAGTGCCAAGCGTGCGCCTGTGTCATAAGTAAAGGGCCGGCTGGCTTGACCGTTAAAGGGTGCTGTAACCCCCAAAGTACACTCCAAACCAAATAAAAAAATATTTTCTGTGTTTGTGAATTGTGTGTGCAGTAGCCGCACGTGCATCAACAAAGTAGTGCCAAGCGTGCCCCTGTGTCATAAGTAAAGGGCCGGCTGGCTTGACCGTTAAAAGGTGCTGTAACCCCCAAAGTACACTCCAAACCAAATAAAAAAATATTTTCTGTGTTTGTGAATTGTGTGCGCAGTAGCCGCACGTGCATCAACAAAGTAGTGCCAAGCGTGCGCCTGTGTCATAAGTAAAGGGCCGGCTGGCTTGACCGTTAAAGGGTGCTGTAACCCCCAAAGTACACTCCAAACCAAATAAAAAAATATTTTCTGTGTTTGTGAATTGTGTGCGCAGTAGCCGCACGTGCATCAACAAAGTAGTGCCAAGCGTGCGCCTGTGTCATAAGTAAAGGGCCGGCTGGCTTGACCGTTAAAGGGTGCTGTAACCCCCAAAGTACACTCCAAACTAAATAAAATATTATTTTCTGTGTTTGTGAATTGTGTGCGCAGTAGCCGCACGTGCATCAACAAAGTAGTGCCAAGCGTGCGCCTTTGTCATAAGTAAAGGGCCGGCTGGCTTGACCGTTAAAGGGTGCTGTAACCCCCAAAGTACACTCCAAACCAAATAAAAAAATATTTTCTGTGTTTGTGAATTGTGTGCGCAGTAGCCGCACGTGCATCAACAAAGTAGTGCCAGGCGTGCGCCTGTGTCATAAGTAAAGGGCCGGCTGGCTTGACCGTTAAAGGGTGCTGTAATCCCCAAAGTACACTCCAAGCCAAATAAAAAAATATTTTCTGTGTTTGTGAATTGTGTGCACTGTGGCTGCACGTGTATCAACAAAGGAGCAGCGCCAAGCATGCGCCTGTGTCCCATAAGTAAAGAGCCGGCTGGCTCATTTCTTAAAGGGTGGTGTAACCCACAAAGTGCACTACTCTCCAGCAAAAATTAAAAAATATTTTCTGTGTTTGTGTGCGCCTTAGCCGCACGTATATATCAAATCGATATAACATAAATGGAGGACCAAACTTTCTCCGATAAAAATAAAATAGAGAAAGATCTAGACGATAACATGCCATCAACGTCGTCTGCCAAGGCCGATGCCCAATGTCATAGTAGAGGCCACATAAAATCCCAAATGACAAAGTTCAGGAAAATGACCTTAAAAAAAACATTTAAATCATCTGAAGAGAAACGTAAACTTGCCAATATGCCATTTATGACACGGAGTGGCAAGGAACGGCTAAGGTCTTTCCCTATGACTAGTGTGTGTCATACTAGTATGACTAGTATGTTCATGAATAGTGGTTCAGCTTCACATGACGATGGAAGCCCTCCTCCCGCTAAAAAAATCAAACGAGTTAAGCTGGCAAAAGCACAGCAAAGAACTGTGCGTTCTAAGAAGATATCACAAATCCCCAAGGAGAGTCCAAGTGTGGTGGCGGTTGCGATGCCTGACCTTCCCAGCACTGGACGGGAAGAGGTGGCTCTTTCCACCATTTGCACGCCCCCTGCAAATGCTGAAAGGAACACCCACAGTCCACTTGCTGATATGCAAATTGAAGATGTCACTGTTGAAGTACAACAGGATGAGGATACTGGTGTAGCTGGCGCTGAGGAGGAAGTTTGCGAGGAGGATTCTGATGGTGATGTGGTTTGTTTAAATCAGGCTCTGGGGTAGACAGTTGTTGTCCGTGGGATGAAAAAGCCCATCACGGTCATGCCTGGGCAGAAGACCAAACATTCCACCTCTTTGGTCTGGCAATATTTCTATCCAAATCCGGACAACAACTGTCTTACAATATGTACCATATGTAAAGGTGAAATAAGTAGGGGTAGGGACGTTAACCACCTAGGAACATCCTCCCTTATACGGCACCTGCAGCGCGTTCATAAAAAGTTACTGTCAAGTTCAGAAACTTTGGCTAAGACCGTAAGCAGTCCAGGTACACCTAAATCCCATTGTCCTGCTGTATCCAAGCGCCTGCAAACCACACCATCAACTCCCTCCTCGTCAATTTCCTCCTTAGTCAGGATCGGAAGTAGTCCTGCAGGCCATGTCACTGGCATGACTGACTCTCCTATCCGGGATTCCTCCGGAGGATCCTGCATTGCTACGCCTCCTGCTGCTGCTGTTGCTGCTGCTGGGAGTCGTTCATCATCCCAGAGAGGAAGTAGGAACACAACTACTTTTACTAAACAATTGACCCTCCAACAGTCCTTAGCGAGGAGGATGAAGTACGACAGCAGTCATCCTGAAGCAAAACGTATAACTGAGGCCTTGACTGCTATGTTGGTGTTAGACGTGCGTCCGGTATCCGCCATTAGTGCAATGGGATTTAGACAATTGATGGAGGTAGTGTGTCCCCGGTTCCAAATCCCATCTAGGTTCCACTTCACTAGGCAGGCGATACCGAGACTGTACAGAAACGTCAGAAAAAGTGTCCTCAGTATCCTGAAAAATGCTGTTGTACCCAATGTCCACTTAACCACGGACATGTGGACAAGTGGAACAGGGCAGACTAAGGACTATATGACTGTGACAGCCCACTGGGTAGATGTATCACCTTATGCAGCAACAACAGCAGCGTCACCAGTAGCAGCATCTCAGAAACGCCAGCTCGTTCCAAGGCAGGCTACGCTGTGTATCACCAGTTTCAGTAAGAGGCACACCGCCGACAACCTCTTAGAGAAACTGAGGGAAATCATCGCCCAGTGGCTTACCCCACTTAGACTCTCCTGGGGATTTGTGATATCTGACAACGCCACCAATATTGTGCGGGCATTACATCTGGGCAAATTCCAGCACGTCCCATGTTTTGCTCACACAATAAACTTGGTGGTGCAGAATTTTCTGAAAAGCAACAGGGGCGTGCAGGAGACGCTTTGGGTGGTCCGAAAAATTTCTGGCCACTTTCGCCATTTTGCGACTGCGTGCCGAAGACTGCAGACTGTCAAACACTCTTGAACCTGCCCCGCCATCACCTGAAGCAAGAGGTTGTGACGTGGTGGAACTCAACCCTCTATATGCTTCAGAGGATGGAGGAGCAGCAAAAGGCCATAGAAGCCTATACATCCACCTATGACATAGGCAAAGGAGGGGGTGTGCACCTGACTCAAGCGCAGTGGAGAATGATTTCCGTGTTGTGCAATGTTCTCCAGCCCTTCGAACTTGCCACACGTGAAGTCAGTTCAGACACTGCCAGCTTGAGTCAGGTCATTCCCCTCATCAGGCTTTTGCAGAAGCAGCTGGAGAAAGTGAAGGAGGAGCTAAGACGGAGCGATTCCGCTCGGCATGTGGGACTTGTGGATGAAGCCCTTCATTGGCTTTGCCAGGATTCCAGGGTGGTCAATCTGTTGAAATCAGACCACTACATTTTGGCCACCGTGCTCGATCCTAGGTTTAAAGCCTATGTGGTGTCTCTCTTTCTGGCCGACACAAGCCTGCAGAGGTGCAAAGGCCTGCTGGTGAACACACTGTCAGCTGAAGCGGAACGTGACACGTCAACAGCTCCTTCTTCATTTTCTCCCGCACCTGGGGCTGCCAGGAAAAAACTTAGCTATCCTAAGCAACCCGCTGGCGGTGATGCAGGGCAGGCAGGACCAAGTTTGAACATCTGGCAACAATTTCTGACATGTCTACTGTCACTACATATGATACTGTCACCATTGGCAGAATGGTGGAGGATTACATCGGTGACAGCATCCAAGTAGGCATGTCAGACAGTCCATACCTGTACTGGCAGGAAAAAGAGGCAATTTGGAGGCCCCTGTACAACTGGCTCTATTTTACCTGAGTTGCCCCCCCTCCAGTGTGTACTCCGAAAGAGTGTTTAGTGCAGCCGGGAACCTTGTCAGCAAAAGGCGTAGGAGGTTGCTTCCACAAAATGTGGAGAAGATGAAGTTCATCAAAATGAATTATCAACTCTTCCAGGGAGACCAGCCTCCAGAACGTACAGAGGGACCTGTGGTGGTGGATTCCAGTGGGGAGGAGTTAACACTCTGTGAGGATGAGGATGTACACAACACTGAAGAGGGTGAGGACGACATCTTGCCTCCGTAGAGCTAGTTTGTGCAGGGACAGATTAATTGCCAGCTTGTTTTGTGGGGGCCCAAACGAACCAATCATTTCAGCCACAGTCGTGTGGCAGACCCTGGCGCTGAAATGATTGCTTTGTTAAAGTGTGCATGTCCTGTTTATACAACATAAGGGTGGGTGGGAGGGCCCAAGGACAATTCCATCTTGCACCTCTTTTTTTTCTTTGCATTATGTACAGTTTGGGGCCTAGTTTTTCAAACTGCCATCCTGTCTGCCACTGCAGTGTCACTCCTAGATGGGTCACGTGTTTGTGCCGCCCACTTGTGTTGCTTAGCATAGTCATCCAGCTACCTCGGTGCAACCTTTTGGACATAAAAACACTATTGTGAGGAGTGAGGTGTTCAGAATAGACTGGAAATTAGTGGAAATTAAGGTTATTGAGGTTAATAATAGCATAGGAGCAGAAAAACCTACAAATTCTGTGATTTTAGCTGTTTTTATGCTTTTTTAAAAAAAAATACAGATCCAAAACACAAAACCCAGAACCCAAAACACGGAAGGGTGGTTTTGGCAAAACCAATCCAGATCCAAAACACGAAGAAAGATCCAGATCCAAAACACAAAACACGAAAAGTGGCCGGTGCACACCCCTAATATATATATATATATATATATATATATATATATATGTGCGTGTGTATATATACATATTTCTGCCTGTGCCCCTCTCTTCATACTCATTTAGCCCCTCAGGTGAAAATGACCTTGCACAGGTGGAGTGGCGGATGAGTTTTGTGTTTTAAATTATATATTATGCATGCAGAAGTCTTGCCTAGGGTGCCTAGAAGTCTAGCACCGGTCCTGTCCCCTGCACTGACCCAGAGACACTACAGAGGGGAAGACCAGCCAGAACGCACGCTGTATGGTAGGTGGCTTTCAGCTAATGACACTAGTTTTTTCAATATATCTAGTTCTTCAGTGTTGTGGAACTACAAAGCACAGCATGTCCTGTCAGATGCCAAGCTGGAACTTGTAGTCCAAAATAATTGGAGAGCCATAGGTTACATGGGCAGTTTCACTATTCCTGGCACCTGAATGCACCTTAAGAAATGGGCACTGCTCATACAGCATGTGCTGTGTGCTTGTACCCACGTCCCGTCAGCTGTGCTCTTCATGGACTTCTACCATTGCTTTATCCTAGTGGTCCCTTCAAGCCCCAGTTCCACACTGCCCCTAATATTGGAATCTATTTTTACTATTTGATCTTGCCTCTGTGTGCCGCCTGGCCCCATCCTCACACAGTATGGGAGATGGGGTACTGTACCATGCACTTGTACTGGTTGGGCTCCACACTCCACCTCTGGTCACAATGAAGTCACAAAAAGTTTTACATCAGGGACAGGTGACATTTGCTCCCCAGGGCCGGTCCCATGTAAACTGCCTTGGACTGGAGGGTTACTGATATTAGGAAAATAGCTCTAATAGCAAAGCATAGCATGCCAGTTATACAAGGTCATTTATTGACATCACTTGTCTGTAAAGTAGACTCCAAGACAAGCACTCGGGCGCCCAGACTTCCATACAACCTATACATGCCTAACCTCCCGGTTTTCGCGGGAGGCTCACGATTTTTCGTGTACCACCCTGCACCCCCGGAAGGGTAGGCACGTCTCCCGCATATGGAGGGGGCAGGGCTTATTGACACGATTCTCAGTGACTCGTCTCATTTAGCCCCACCCCCTATTTAAATTTAAGTCAATCGCGGCAATTTGCCATGAAGGGGGCTTAATGACGCGCACTGTCAGACCCCGCCCCTGTCACAGCCCACCTGCTTCTCCTACCAAGGCTTCTCCCAGGGAGGAGAAGCCAAAGGTAAGCAACTATGGTACAACCCCCACACGCTCATTCTATATCTCGGGACGGGGAGTTTGGCAGCATAGAATAGTCTTGTTCAAAGCAAAATGTTTTTTTTAAAAAACATCTTTGTGGAAAGTGTTACACACAGCTGGCATGCTGAGCGGGTTATTTATGTTATATTAGGTACATGGCACATTGCACTGGTGCATGTTACTGCCCAAATGTGGGGTTATCTGCTCTTGTGGTTACAGCTGTGATGTATTGCTGGTAATTGTAGCTCCAGATTAATGTTTGTGGGGCCCCCAGAGCAGCTAAGTTGTTGGGGCCCCTACTGATAAAATTGTCAATAAGATATACTGACGATGTTATTAAAAAATATAATATATAAATACTCCCAGTACCACAAGTGTGTTATACACAGTGTAGTGCCCCCAGTCCCCATTATGTCACACAGAATAATCAATCCTCATATGGTGATTGTGGGTTGGGCCCTGGTAAGTTGGGGCCCCTGGGCAACTGCCCCAGCTGCCCTGTTGTCACGCTGGCTCTGCATTACTACATTGTATGACAGCCATCACTGCCTTTATAATGCTCCTCTCTTATCGCTATTATTCTGTTGGGGGTTGGGGGGATGGTAAGTCTTTCCCTGGGTGACAGAAAGCCGAGATATGCCCCTGCCAGTACAGAGCTGCACATTATCAGAAGAGGTGCCCCGTTCTGGCCTACGAAGGGCACAGTGTATGTCCTAGGAGGCTGGAACAGTATCGCCAGGCTCCTACCCAAACTTTACTATGGTGCTTGGCACTGCCTGATCCACTGCACAACATTCAGACATGTTACATTGGAACAAAATAAGCCCTCCCCAATCTGCCAAACTATGCCCAATTTGGTTGAAATATTGTCCCTTTTAGGCTTTGTAATTTGGAGCAGTTGAGTGGTATGCTATCCTGCCCCTGCTCACCCCTAATCACAATCTGATACTTGCCCAAGTCTAACACCTAAGGGGCTATGTATAATTATTATTTATAATATTGCTGTAAAATCAGTTATCCCCACAATGTAACAATACTGACTGGCAGCGATAAGAGGGGAAGCCCAGCTCATGTACCAGTACACCTGTAACATGGGGCACTAATGAGTAGGTGTCATTCTGTATCACACTGTTTACACCTACACATGACAAGGGCCCCAGGGTAATGTCTGCGTAATATAACTAATGCTGTAAATACATTATTCTCTCTCTCTTAGAGCCGCCGTAAGGCCCAGCTGGCGGAGCAGGCTCAGCAAATTGAGGAGCTGACCGGTAAGAGAATCATTTTACCTGCTATGTTGTACAGACATGTGACATGGAGAGATGCGTGTGTATATGGTTTTACCCATGATTGCTTTGTTCATTTCCAGTTGGCATTTCCCAGTTCACTAGTAATACAAGGAGGGGACAGATTCAGCAGCATTCTAGTAGTATAAAAAAAAAACAGTTGACTCCACCTACTTCCACAACACTCCTTAACCCAACTCAATGGGACATAACCTGCTACATCAACCAATCCCTATTGCGTGTAGACAAGCAAATCACAGTAACTATACAAATACCCCCCCAACAGTAATAAATACGCTCTATAGCACATATAACATGACTTATACATGTTCTAAGCTAATGTACATCTGTATAATGTTACTGCATGACCTGTAACCAATTATACTAGCAATATAATGTTATATATGGATTTAAGAGAAGATTTAAAAAAAAAAAAAAAAAAAACAATGATGATTTATATATGGGGAGAAGATTGGGAAAGATCATTACAGCTGCTGCCACCTGCCTCTGACAGCCATCCCTACAGGTCCTTATTGGATATGTTATATATTCTATGTGACTTAATGTAGTTTTTCCCTGCATCTCACAGAGGTACACAGGAATCTAGCGATGTTCAGTCTACCGTAATATTCACATATGAACGCAACCTGACACCGCGAGATGCTAGGCGACCCATTGCCTTTAATTGACTGAGCCCCATTTGAGTCTATCTGCTCCACGTGACCTGTACTCTCCCCGCTGCTGTACACAGCTGATATACTGATAGGATTTGGGCTGTAAAGAAGGGACATTCTCTGAAAGGGTCCATGTTCCATCCCCTTACAGAGCAGGTGCCCTGCGAAGATGGACAATCCCTTTAAGAAAATGTTGATTTTAATGGTCTACTTCAGGCCTGGCCAACCTGTGGCTCTCCAGCTGTTGTAAAACTACAAGTCCCAGCATGCCCGTCATAGTTTTAACATTCCCTATTAACAAAACTGTGGCAGGGCATGCTGGAACTTGTAGTTTCACAACAGCTGGAGAGCCCAGGTTGGACAGGCCTGGTCTACTTGGTTGACGTTTGCCTGAAGAGTATTTTGTAGATATAGAACATAGGGAGAGATGTACTAAACCAAGTCAAGGAGGAATGGGCAAGTGGAGAACGTGTCCTGGCTTGCAACAAATGTTATCAGATGGTGACACGTTGTGAACAAGGTCATGCACCACTTAGGCAATCTGGATAAAACACCTTATTTGGCTCACCGAATCTGTATAGAAGTGCCCACTGTATTGTCTTTGTGACTAACATGAGTGACATGTAATGTCCTCTGTATTGCGCCTTAGAACACCGCCACTGTTTTTTGTAATGCTGTGTAGATTGTATGTCATTAGAAACAAATAAAATCTATTATGGAGTATGATGGCTCAGTCTGATATTCTCTTGTCCTAATACACAGCAAAGTTCCAGCAACAGGAGAGGGATATCCTCACTGTCCTCCAGCAGCACCTGGAGGAGTTACAGGCTGTACGGGAGGCCAGCCAGCTGCAGCATAAGCTGTTGAAGGATGAGCTGATGCAGCTGAGGGAACAGGTCAGATGCAGATCTATCTATACATAGAGTTTTCTCTTTAGGTAGAACAGGGCTGGAATAGCAGAGGGTGAATTACACTTGGCCCAAGTGCCTTCCTAATTTCCCTGAGAGCTTATTTGCACTAGTTTAGTCCCTATAGACCTTTTGTGGCCCTAAGAGCTTCTCGTACAATTAGACAGTAAGTACAGAGTGCTCTCACTTAGCTATGCTTCTAGGGGGGACAAAGCCAGATGAGGGGGGATGCAGTTGAAAACCTGCCTGTTGGGATGCTGGCGCTCAGAAAATTGGCGCTTGAGTCCCGACACCAGTCACAATCCCGACAGTAAGTAGTGGGGTTAGGCACTAGGGAGGGAGAATTAGGGTAAGGCACTGTTAGGTTTAGGCACTAGGGGGGAGGGTTAGGCTTAGGCACTAGGAGGGAGGTTACATTTAGGCACTAGGGGGGAGGGTTAGGCTTAGGCACTAGGAGGGAGGTTACATTTAGGCACTAGGGGGGAGGGTTAGGCTTAGGCACTAGGAGGGAGGTTACGTTTAGGCACTAGGGGGGAGGGTTAGGCTTAGGCACTAGGAGGGAGGTTACATTTAGGCACTAGGGGGGAGGGTTAGGCTTAGGCACTAGGTGGGAGGGTTACGTTTAGGGTACAGTGAGAGAGGGTTAGGGGTAGGGTTAGGAGACTTACCAACAGGTGTTATTTTATAATAATAGTATAACTAATATTAATTATCTTACTGCATTTAAACTGTAAATGTTTTGCCACACTTTGTGTATTGCAGGCTGTTAGGGATCAGTCCATTGCGGTGGAGAGGGAGTGTGCAGGTAAGGTGATAATAGGTAGATTTCTGTTGTGCCACGTATAGGTAATGTGTCATCAGGGTTTGCTAAGCAATATTTTCCTTCCTATAATGTTCCTGGGAGCCAGTGACATCACTGAGGCCTGACCTATGTGTCCATCAGGTTCTGGTTACCAGTGACATCACTGAGGCCTGACCTATGTGTCCATCAGGTTCTGGTTACCAGTGACATCACTGAGGCCTGACCTATGTGTCCATCAGGTTCTGGTTACCAGTGACATCACTGAGGCCTGACCTATGTGTCCATCAGGCTCTGGTTACCAGTGACATCACTGAGGCCTGACCTATGTGTCCATCAGGCTCTGGTTACCAGTGACATCACTGAGGCCTGACCTATGTGTCCATCAGGCTCTGGTTACCAGTGACATCACTGAGGCCTGACCTATGTGTCCATCAGGCTCTGGTTACCAGTGACATCACTGAGGCCTGACCTATGTGTCCATCAGGCTCTGGTTACCAGTGACATCACTGAGGCCTGACCTATGTGTCCATCAGGCTCTGGTTACCAGTGACATCTATGATGCCTGACGTGCCCATCAGGCTCTGGTTACCAGTGACACCACTGAGGCCTGACTTGTGCCCATCAGACTCTGGTTACCAGTGACATCACTGATGCCTGACAGGGGCACTGAGTACCTGGTGGAAGGGGTCATGCTGGAGGCTTTGGTCTATGTGTGTTTGTCCTGTGACCTACGATGTAAATGTGCTCCTTTTCCCTACAGAGCTCCGGGCACAGCACCAACAGGAAACTGTGGAATACACCAGAACCATCACCTCCCTTAAGGTTTGTGTTACACCTATTATAGCACAGTCAGGGCACTTTCCCAGCTGCACCTGGTGGGGTTATTGCCCAACTCTACTAAATGGCTCATTTATTATGTAGACAAGTTATTATAAGACAATCTGGGCAATTGCTAATACAAAGAAAAAAACAAAACAGTCCTATGTGGGGTAATACACCTCCAGGTCACTGTAATGTACTAGTATACCCACCTGTGGCCTTTGCTAAATATATAGGTTTCAGTATCTAGTACTTAGATATTGTACAGTGGGGTACATCGATGCGTCATACGTCCCACCCTGGCAGTAGTTAGGTTGGCAGGTGGGAGCGGGCGACCTGTAATCTGTATATATCCCACTGTAAAAGTGATGAGCACGGGATTGGTTAGGGTCACATAGGCCATGATATATTACAATGTACTTAATGTACAAGGAGAAGTATTGTAGCTGTGAGCTTGGAATCGGTACGTATTACCGATGGACCTAAGCCCGGCGGATGAAATACTGATGCCGGAAGATGAAGATCCATGAGGTGAGTAAAACCCCTAACCCTCCCCTCTCCTCCCTTCAACCTCCCCCCAGGGGTGCCTAAACCTAACCGCCCTCCCCGCACCCTAAACCTAACCCTCCCAGTGTGGTGCCTAAACCTAACCTTCCCCGATGGTGCCTGACGCTAAACCCCCACCTACCCCTAGCCTAACCCTAAATCCCCCCAGGGAGTCCCTATACCTTAACCCCCCTCACTGTTATGAGCTCCTGACACCCAGCTTACCTACGTTCGGTATCCCGGGCGTCAGGATTTCGGTGTGGGTCTAATGATAGGCATCGGTATTTAAATGCCTATCATTAGTTCCATGCCGGGCTTTCACAAGATGGCCTCATGTGACTGAGAGGGTGTGACACAGTATCTACTCCATTAATGGCCTGATGTGACAGATAGGGTGTGACACAGTATCTGCTCCACTAGATGGCGTGATGTGACAGATAGGGTGTGACACAGTATCTGCTCCACTAGATGGCGCGATGTGACTGGGAGGGTGTGACACAGTATCTGCTCCACGAGATGGCCTGATGTGACTGAGAGGGTTTGACACAGTATCTGCTCCACAAGATGGCCTGATGTGACTAAGAGGGTTTGACACAGTATCTGCTCCACGAGATGGCCTGATGTGACTAAGAGGGTGTGACACAGTATCTGATCAACGAGATGGCCTGATGTGACTAAGAGGGTGTGACACAGTATCTGCTCCACTAGATGGCCTGATGTGACTGAGAGGGTGTGACACAGTATCTGCTCCACTAGATGGCCTGATGTGACTGAGAGGGTGTGACACAGTATCTGCTCCACTAGATGGCATGATGTGACTGGGAGGGTGTGACACAGTATCTGCTCCACTAGATGGCGTGATGTTTTAATAGGAAGGTTGTGACACAATATCTGCTACTCTTTGTAGAACACCGTGGCATCGCTGAAGACGGCAGCAGCTGCATCACCTGCCCAGACTCCAGGATAAGTTTGGAAACACAAGGATACAGCAAAAGAATCATTAAATGAGCCTATAAGACCACCAAAAAGAGTGATGGGGGAGAACTTCTGAACCCCAGAACAAGGATAAAACAACTTTAAACAATAAAACAAGATTCATTGTAACTTTCTGTAACCAGTGGGAAGAAATTGGTCATACATTACAGAAACAATGGCACATTCTCCAGATAGATAAAGACTTGGCGAAGGAGATTGGGGACAAAATAGAAATTAGTTGGAGAAAATCAGCAAACATTAAAGATAGCCTAGTACGTAGCCATCTCTCAAGCCAAAACATCAAAGACTGAAGAATTTGTGGATAGATATGGAAATAAAAATAAGATCAAGAACTATATTAACTGCGATACACAAGAAGTTATTTACTGATTGGAGTGCAGTTGCCAGAAAAGATATATTGATATGATGAGTAGGAAATTTAAACAGAGGCTACTTGAACATCTTGGAAATATCAGGAATACTAGAAGAGATCAAGATAGATTTGTACAACTCACTAGCGTGGCAAGGCAAGGAGTTTGTCTATTAATCCTGGTAGAATGATGAGCAATCTAAGTAATAATTGGTTTTTATAAAGATCTGATTCCTAAAATGAATATTGGAAGCTAAATTTGGGTGATCGAATAAGAGAAGATGAATAATTCTAATAAGAGGTGTGATTATAGGAATATTTGGGAATGTAAATAGGGTTAAGGTTATATACGCCCTAAAAGGAAAGGTTATTATAGGTAAGGATAAATACTTAATATATTCATTGTGACATGAGATGTTTGGTAGATCAATTTATACGTTAATTCTTGAGTGGTGTTTAGAGTTGTTCACAGTATTTTTCCTTTTATTTAATACGTCGGATATCTTTAGCGGGGTCACTTGCACAATTACAATACATAAATATAAGAATTAGGGAAATAATGTTAGACTAATTGGAATGTATTTATATGATAGCACCTTTATGACATATAGGTTAGATTTTTAAAAAAGATACTTATGGTGGATGATATTGGACTTTTTAATGCCTAACCCCAACTCCACTACCTAACCCTAGCCTCCCCCTAATTCTTACCCCACTACCTAACCCTAACCTTCCCCTAATGCCTGACCCTGCTACCTAACCCTAACCCCGCTATCCAACCCTAACCTCCCCCTAATGCCTAACCCTAACCCCACTACCTAACCCTAGCCTCCCCCTAATGCCTGACCCTGCTACCTAACCCTAACCCCGCTATCCAACCCTAACCTCCCCCTAATGCCTAACCCTAACCCCACTACCTAACCCTAGCCTCCCCCTAATGCCTGACCCTGCTACCTAACCCTAACCCCGCTATCCAACCCTAACCTCCCCCTAATGCCTAACCCTAACCCCACTACCTAACCCTAACCTTCCCCTAATGCCTAACCCCAGCCTCCCCCTAATGCCTAACCCTGCTACCTAACCCTAGCCTCCCCCTAATTCTTACCCCACTACCTAACCCTAACCTTCCCCTAATGCCTGACCTTGCTACCTCACCCTAACCCCGCTATCCAACCCTAACCTCCCCCTAATGCCTAACCCCACTACCTAACCCTAGCCTCCCCCTAATGCCTGACCCTGCTACCTAACCCTAACCCCGCTATCCAACCCTAACCTCCCCCTAATGCCTAACCCTAACCCCACTACCTAACCCTAACCTTCCCCTAATGCCTAACCCCAGCCTCCCCCTAATGCCTAACCCTGCTACCTAACCCTAGCCTCCCCCTAATGCCTAACCCCACTACCTAACCCTAGCTTCCCCCTAAATCTTACCCCACTACCTAACCCTAACCTCCCCCTAATGCATAACCCTAACCCCACCCCTCCACAAGCACTTTATATTTATTTACTGGAGAAAATCCTAAATATTTCTCAGATGTATTTTCCTCAACTGATCTTCCAGCTGTTGACATGGTGAGGGGAATCGCTAACGAGAATGACAGATCTTCCTGCATGTACTAAACATCTGAAGATGCGACGGATAGGGCCTGATTCAGAGCCGGACGCTCTGACCAGAGACCAGAGTGCTCGCTCTGAATCAGGGCCCCTCCTCCATGAAAATGGAGCATCCTCCTGGATGCTCGTATAGCTGTGGGTGACCACCCACAGCTATAGCGAGCGTCCATGATGATGGTCGCGATGGTCAAAGACCATCGCGACCATCGGGCTTGCGACGAGACCCTGCGGTAGGGTCTCGCTGCCGCAAGCCCAGGAGTGATTTTGGCTCATTACTGATGTCAGTGGGGCCGGACTCAGACGGTAGGCGTTCCCATGGGAGCGCCTCCGTCTGGCCGCCACGCCCCCGGCACGCCCACCAAAGGGGGCGCGCTGTCAGTCACCATCGACAGCACGCCCCCTTTGGTGTGAGACCCCAAGCGACGTATTTCTCGTCGCTCGCCGGGTCTTGCGGATGCGCACAACGGAGCTCCCTCCGTCGTGCACATGCGCAGTCTAACAACATCGACCCGCTAGCGAGCGAACTTTGCTCGCAAGCGAACTTTGCTCGCAAGCGGGTCTGAATTACCCCCATAGGCCCTGATTCAGACCTGCTCGCTGCCGCAGGCAGCTTGCAGGGTCTGTGGGCGTTTTTTTTTTTGTCTCCAGGCCGCCCGCAAAGCTGTGGGTGTCAACCCACAGCTTGTGCGAGCAGGCTGCAGACTGTTGCGATTATCACGACCATCGGGCTTGCGATGAGACCCTGGGGTAGGGTCTCGGCTGCCGAAAGCCCGAGTGGACTTCCTGCTCTAATATAGCAGGAAGTCCACTACTGACAACACTAGTGATGTCAGTAACCCCACCTACAAACGCGAGGCATTCCTAAAGGAACGCCTGCGTTTGTCCGGCCACCCCCCGCACGCGCCCACAAAATGGGACGAGCTGTCAATCAACAAATCGACAGCCGCCCCGTCTTGTTGCGAGACCCACAGCGACTGAACTACAGTCGCTCAGCGGGGCTCGCGCATGCCGGATGCTGCGCGTGCACAGTGGGGAACCATCGAGCCGCTTGCGAGCGGCTCTGAATCGGGCCCATAGTGCGTACACACTGGACAATTTGTCATTCCGATGCATCAAAATATTGTCTAGTGTGTACCCAGCTTTGGACTGGAAAAGATGTGAGATTTGCAGGCTTAGAGGGTAAAGACTGAGGAGACAATACAATGAGGGGAGTTTATGGAGAATTGATTATAATAATGGATGTGTGTCTTTGCGGAATATGTGACTAAAGGTGCGTACACACTAGAGGATTCGCTCCATGAGCAATATTGTCTAGTGTGTCCACAGCAGGGGTGTGCCCAATGTCGTTAACGACATTGAGCACACACACTGAACGATATTATAAATTATATCGTTCAGTGCCGGGCACCCTCCCTCATCCCCAAACATGCAACAACCTGACAATATCGTCAGGTTGATCTGCATGTCCGGGCGATGAACGACAATGACCAATGACCTGCGGGAGCGCGCATCGTTGGTCGTGCGTTGTTATCGTTCATCGTTTTAGCGTACACACTGGCCCGATATATTGAACGACTGAACGATAACAATATCGTTATAGTACAGTCGTTTAAAATATCAGCAAGTGTGTAAGTGAGTTGAGGGGAAAGTATCAAAATAGCATTCAGAGCCTGATTCAGCAAGGAACGCACGCTAGCAGACGCACGCACCCAGCCGCTGCGAGAATATACTAATCAATGCATACACAGAGGGCCTGATTCAGACCCGGTCGAAAGCGTTATGCGCTCGCAACTGGGTCGATTGTGGGCCAGCGCGCATGCGCGAGACCCAGATGGCGACGGGCACTCCGTCGCTCCGGGTCTCGCAACAAAGGGGGCGAGCTGTCGATGTTGAGTGACAGCTCGCCCCCTTTGGTGGGCGGGCCGGGGGAGTGGCTGCCCAAACGGAGGCGTTCCCTTGTGAACGCCTCCGTTTGGGGGCGGCCCCACTGACAGCACGAGTGATGTCAGTGGGAGAGATTTCGGCTCTGTTAAAGCCGAAATCTCTCTGGGGCTTGCGGCAATGAGACCCTACCACAAGGGTCTCATCGCAAGCCCGATGGTCGCGATGCTCTTGACCATCGCGACCATCTTCCTGGCCGCTCGCTATAGCTGTGGGTGGTCACCCACAGCAATGTGAGCAGCCAGGAGGCCGTTCTAAAAAAAAAAATAGCCCAGCCCTGATTCAGAGAGAGAGCTCTGTCAGAGCGTCCGGCTCTGAATCAGGGCCAGAGACCGCAGCACAAGAAGCAGACACCCAGCAAAATATAAAGCCGCCCACCTGCCGTGATTGACAGCGTAAACATCGGGAACATCGAGCGCCAACGAAGCTGCGTGTAAGGTAAGGGTAGACCTGATCCTGCCGCAGGACTTGAGAGATTCCTGCACGCAGAGACACGCCCGGCTGCATGCGGTGCCACTGAGATTAATTTATGCACGCCCCTGTAATGGCACGCGCATGCACAGGCACGCCTTTGTTCGGCCAACCACCCCCCTGTCACCACCCACAAACGGCACTTCCTGTCAATCAACATCGAAGGCCTCTGCGGGCTCCGAGCGTACTCTGAGAGAGCCCTTAGCAACCTGTTCGCGCACGCGCAATGCGATGCATGCATCAGCTTGCACCATGCGTTCTCTCACTTGCGTTGCTTGCTGAATCAGTCACATTTTGAAATGATTTAGAAAAAAATAAATAAAAATAAATAAATTATATACATTTGTTGACACTCACAAGATATTAAACACGTTATAGTGTGAGTTGCATGAAATTTTTGGACTGAAACAATGCATTTTTTTTGTTGTATTTGTCTAATCAGTGACCCCTCCAATCGGGATTTGGGTTTAAGCTGCACCCATCTGGCAGGTCACAGCCCTTTGGTCAGGTATCCAACACAAGTGGGAAACAGAGGAACACACTCACAGATAAATTACAGGAGGAAGGCACTAGGAGCCAGTACTTGGATGACGTACTGAGTACACACACTGTTGATCCAGATGCAGAGCTGGTATAGGAGAATGGCACTAGGAGATAATACTTGGATGACGTACTGAGTACACACACTGTGGCTCCAGACGTAGAACTGGCACAGGAGGATCATACTTAGAAGATTGTACTCGGGTGATGTATTAAGTACACATACTGTGGCTCCAGATGCAGAACTGGCATAGGAGGATGAAACTTAGGAAATTGTACTCAGAATGTATTGAGTACACACATTGTGGCTCCAGACGCAGAACTGGCACAGGAGGATCATACTTAGAAGATTGTACTCGAGTGATGTATTGAGTACACACAGTGTGGATAAACACTAGGAAGCTATCACTAGAAGAATGGAGTGTGGAACCTGGAACGCTGCAACAGCAAGTATTCACTGGAAGTAGTGACGTTGTACAGGCAACTTCCTGTTGTCCAGAGCCTGGCTAAATACCCTAAAGTAGCCATTCATTGGAGGATAGTGTCAGCTGACCGCAACCAATGTGTTACGTTCGGGCTATGGTGGTCCCCTATAGAGGAGTTGGAAGACGTGGATCCAGGTTGAGAAAGGAATCTTAGGCGAGGGGCCTGGATAAGTGCCTTCCTCATCCGCAAGTACCGGTGGCTAGACCTGGCCAAAGGCGCGGAGTCTAACTTGCTGGGAGGTGTTCACCAGTGACCCCTCCAAGTGGGATTTGGGCTTAAGCTGCACCCAGCAAGCAGGTTACGGCCCGTCAGGTATCCAGCACAAGTGGGAAATGGAAGAACACTATCACAGGAAAATTATACTGGAAGTTTTGCATTTGTGTGATGTACTGGGTACACACCCTGTTGATCCAGACGCAGTGCTGACACAGGAGAATGGCACTTAAGAGATTGTACTTGGATGATGTATAGAGTACACACACTGTGGCTTTAGACGCAGAACTGGCACAGGAGAATGGCTCTTCGGAGATAGTACTTGCATGACGTACTGAGGGTCTCATTCAGACCCGCTCGTGAGCGCAGGATGCTCGCAAGCGGGTCAATGGTACCCAAATGCGCATGCGCACGACGGAGGCGCCTCCGTCGTTCGCATGCGCGAGACCCGGCGAGTGACAGGGAAGCCGTCGCTCGGGGTCTCGCACCAAAGGGGGCGTGCTGTCGATGGTGATTGACAGCACGCCCCCTTTGGTGGGCGTGCTGGGGGCGTGGTTTCCAGACGGAGGCGTTCCCATGGGAACGCCTACCGTCTGGGTCCGGCCCCACTGACATCACACGTCAGAGCGTCTGGCTCTGAATCAGGCCCTGAGTACACACACACCGTGGGTACACACTAGGAGAATATCACTGGTAGAAAGGAGCTTGAAGCCTGGAACGCTGCAACAGCAAGTATACTCTGGAAGTAACGACGTTGTACAGGCAACTTCCTGTTGTCTGCAGCCCGGCTAAATACCCTAAGGTAGCAGCCCATTGGAGGATAGTGTCAGCTGACATCAACCAAATCTACCATTGGGTAAAGGGCAATCAGGTCATGTAGACTGTCATGGCTGCGCCCATAACAGTAACCGCAGGAATCAAATCACAGAGCGAGCACATGGATGTCCTAGCAGACCCCAGGTATAATCCTCAGCGCATTACTCGCCACTGCACCTGGCATCTGACCGCTCGAGAAATCAGGGGAAGCTGAGGTGAGTAAAGGCCGATCCTAGGCCGCAACCTGACACAATGCTACCATTGGGTAAAGGGCTAATCAGGATATAGGCTGTCATGGCTGCATCCATGACGGTAACCGCAGGAACCATATACCAAAGCAGCAGATGGATGTCCTAGCAGACCCCAGGTATAATCCTCAGCGCATCACTCGCCACAGCACCTGGCATCTGACCGCTTGAGAGATCAGGGGAGGCCGGCTCTGAGGTGAGTAAAGGTCGATCCTAGGCCTCAACCTGACAGGAAACAATATTAATGGTATATAGACTGAAAATGTTGAACTGTGTATATTGATGTTTCACATATAGAAGATGTTACTATAATGTATAATGATAGGCACTTAGGGCCTAATGGTTTTGAGTTTATGTTTTGAACTCATTGCCCATACATATATGCTATACTCATCTGCTGGAGTAAACTGTTGTAATTCCCATAAAGTTGTCCAATTATATGACTCATATTCCAATTGCATATGGAAAGTGTGATTATGGGTTACCCAGGTTGGTCCACTGTATTATGCATAATACAAAACTTGGGTGGAGGCACCGTCTGACTGGAATCCACTACACACAGTAGCAGTGTAATCTGCCACCAAGACCAACTTCAAGGGGTCTATTTATCAAGCAGTGAAAAGCGTGGAGAAGTTGCCCATAGCTACCAATCAAATCCTACCTATTATTTTATAGACTGTGCTTCATAAATGCTACTTGAAAGCTGATTGGTTGCTATGGGAAACTTCTCCACTGGTTCACTTCTCTACACTTTTCACTGCTTGATAAATAGACCCCCAAGTTAGCAACCGTTACACTGGAACAAATTATATGCAAATACAAGGGGTGAAAATGTATGCATTTAATTATATGCATGCAGTGTAATACCGGCTGCTTTTGCATGTAGCAAAATGATGGACAGCTTTATTTTTACACTGCAATTTATATTTGTCAAAATCTAAGGGGTCTATTTACTAAGACACTGTGTTAATGCCACTCCTGCTTCGCCTGCTACCGCTGCGAGGCAGGAGCTGGCTAACGCAGCACTTACTAAAAATAGACCAGCCGAGGAGGGTGAACGTTAAGTCACCCCCTCAGCGGTAACAGCTGAGACTCCCTTCCCCTGCAGCCCTGGGTGTGACTCACCATCTCCAGGCTCCATCCGGCGGCAGCAGCAGTGACTTTTTTTTTTTTTTTCAACAAACTTTATTTACAAACGGACAACCTGACACAGCTCAAGTCCTGCTTCTCCAGTGAGGAGAAGCAGATACCGGCAGCTACGGGAGGCGATATCAGCGCTGGAGAAGTCAGCAGACGGTAAGTGACATCTCCTCTTAGTGATACCTGGGACACTTAGCGCTGCAATAGGTGTTTATGGCAGCGCTAAGTGCCCCCGGGTGCAGTGTGATGTTGTAGCCCGCACTTAGCGCTGGCAGAGAAAATCCCTTTAGTACATACTGAGAAGCGCTATGTACAGGGATTTTCTCTGCCTTTAGCGTTTTCCCCCTTTTCTCCCCTTAGTAAATAGACCCCTGAAACTCTCTATTTTTTTAATTTTTTGCGTTTTTCCCAACTCAGAATAAGCCTCTAAATACCTAATACACAGTGGAGTCACATTATTATGACCACCATCTACTTTTGACGTCGGCAGCGCGTAGCCCATGAAGTACGTCACGTGGCGTGCGCTGGCTTGGTGGGTATATAAGGTGTGCGATAGGCCGTCTGCACACGTATCACTCGTTGCTGTCATGGGTATAAGGGGGGATTTATCCGAGTTGCAAAAAGGGATGATTATTGGCTTTCGGCCCAAGGGTGGCAGTATTTCTGAAACAACGCAGTTTGTGAACTGTTCGCATGCTGCTGTGGTGAAGGTGTATCGTGACTGGACAAATGGCACCATAGCAAATAACCGACGTGGAAACTGCGGCGTACCATGAACCATTGATGTGAGAGGTGAACGTCGGCTACAAAGGTGCGTGAGGGCTGACCGACACGCTACAGTGCAACAGCTCACCACCAAAATGAACCTGGGGGCACCAGACGTGTGTCTAAACTGACAGTTCAGTGAACCCTGCTGCGTATGGGGCTCTGAAGCAAACGGATGGTCACTGCACCTATGCTAACAAAGGTGCATAAGCAGAAAAGGCTTACATTTTCACACCTCTATCGGTATTGGACCTCCGCTGAATGGTGAAGAGTTGCCTTCTCCGAAGTGTCATGTTACTCTGGCTATTAGCTGGTGGTCATAATAATGTGACTCGACTGTGTATGCCACTAATTTCTACCGGGCACCTTCTATGGTGATGTGGTGATGAAACTTTATAGCATGTGCCTGCTGAATACTACAAAGATGGCTCATTGAGGTACCTGACCGATTAGTCTCTGAAGAATCGGGTGATACTGCGGCTTTTTCGATGCTCCCTTCCAAATAGTTCCATGTGATGCCTCACCCAAAGGAAAAGCAAATCCTATGCAGGTAGGGGTCTGATTGTGTTGTTTGGCAACAAATGGCTCACACATCAGTCAACTCTGGTGGGTTGTGTGGCAATCGATGTGTCCCAATGCGTTTTGGCTAGACCTAGTCAGCGATGCTGCCTACCTACTAATAAGATATTTGTCCAATGCCATGCATGTTGTGGGACAAGTGAAAGCTGCCATTCAGGGAACATCTCTAAAATCTGCCCATGAAGCTAAAATGTATATATTTTTTGCAAATGTCTGCCATTGGGGGGGGGGAAGTGTATCAAACCTTGGAGTGAGATAAGGTGGAGAGAGATACAGGGCCAACCGGTCAACTTCTAACTGCCACGTTACAGGCTGTGCTTGAAAAACGACAGTTAGTAACTACAGTAATTAGTTTGCACTTTATCTCTCACCAAGGCCCGTATTAAATTAAAGACGAAAAGTCGGAAAGGTTTTGCGCGTCCCCGCTTTTCGCCCCATTCAATTCCAAACCACGTGAAAACGTAAAGCAGAGAATGCAGAACAGGCAGAAAGTACTGTCTCAGAAGTGGGGAAATCAGTCTGTACCCCCCAAAAAAGATGCACTAACATAGGGAATCAATGTACATGTGTACTAATACCCCAAATAAAAGTGTTTGGGGTACTTAAGTAGTTTAAATTGCTTCTTATTAGCGTCTTTGTAAAAGTGGTGAAGAATGGCATAAAGCAGTAATTTTTGGTGTAAATAAGTACTCCAGTCATTGAAGATGGGTGCTGGCATATTTTAATGTTTCTAATGGTAACTTTTATAAAATGTCAAAAACGCACCTGCAATCCCAAAAACACCTGACCCATCCTTGCAGACACCCAAGAAGTCTATTTTGCTAGTTTTTATGCCTGTTCCCCCTCTTTTTTCTTTTTTGCCCCAAAAATGAAAGTAGTTTTTGGGGTGTTCTTTGTGGGTTTTTTAACTTTTTTTCAAGATTCGTCCTTTGGGGGAGTGTGCCAAGGGTTCTGGTTCGTTTCCCCAAGTGTGCACCCCAAAATAAAGATTTTGCACTTTTTTTCACCTGCTATTTATAGGCGAATCTTTTTCACCTATTACATTACATTGAGTTTCCGCGTAGGCGAATTCCGACTGGAATTGAATTTGGAGATAAGTTACGACCAGGCGAAAAGCGGCAATAGGCATAACTTTTGCGCCGATTACGGCTTTTCACCTCTAATTGAATACGGCCCCAAGTTTTGATGCATCTCCCCCAGAATAATCGCCACAAACTGTTTTGTATGTTTCAAAATTGGAACATGTAAACACAGTGATACTATTGTCTTATTTTGAATTCAATAACTTTTATGATTTTTACTTTTATTAATTAAGATTATTACTAGCACTTGGAGGCTCATTAAGAAATCATCTCCCCTTTTCCGGGACAATAGTAGATCCCTGTCTTTGTGTATTCTGCGGTGCTCGGGATTGAAACAAAATTGCTCTGGTTTGCTTTGGAGAGTATAATAAAAGATTGTGATGTGGAAGAAAACAGAACGGTACAAGATAATGATTAGATGTGACTTAGTGAGACGTCATCTCTGAGGTTCAGAAGTTTAATTTCTCCACCTTTCACATTGTTGAAGTTGTGCCACCGGGCCCTTATTGGGCAAACAGTAATTAAACCTGGTGCAGGGATTCATTACTGAATATCTTGGTGGTATCCACCTAGTATGTACTCTGCAAGTGGTGTTTAAAAAGGGAATAAAATAATTAGACCTTCCTGCTAATATTGTCCTCCCTCCTCTGTACCTGAGTATAAATGCCAAGCGAGGTTTGTGAGATAAACACAGGCTGCCACATCCGAATGCAGGCAGGACCCAGGCCTATGCCACACCATGAGGACGCTCCTGAGTGTCGTGTGTATCATCTCAGCCTCCATCACTGCAGGTGAGACACCTCTCTGTTTCCCATGTGTAGCCAATAATGGTTGATACGTCCTATGATGGTGCCAGGACCTGAACTTAAAGCATTAAGGGCCTGATTCTTACTACCCCCACTGGCCAAAATACCCAGGTTATTGCCGTGTCAACCCGGGTAGCGGCTCAGTGGAAAAGGGTCCTAGGAAAAAATCTCGGGTCGATTGACCTGGCATTTCTTCCCGGGTCTCGAGCAGGGTTTTATGAGCGTAAAACCCTGGTCAGGCTCAGTGGAAACGGGTTACCTTGGACTTCCGACTCGGGACCCGTTTCCCGCATGGTGATTGGCTGTCATTTGGGAGGCTGTCTGTGTAACAGCTGTCACCAGGGAGGGAGAGATTACAGCCTCCTATATGGTCTGGACTGTTCCGGTTTTTACCCTATCCCCGCTTCATAAGGGGAGGTTGTAATCTCTCCCTGCCCAGTGACAGCTGTCACAGACAGCCTCCTGAATGACAGCCCCTCCCTGGTCACTTACCTGCTCTGGTCCGGCGTTCAGGGGAGAGCAGTAGTTTCCGGCGCTTGGTGATTACATCATTGCCAAGCGCCGGCATTGCACCCGGGTGCAGTGTAAACGGCGTCAACCCGAGATATTTCCGGGTCGACGCCACAATGGAAATGGGGTAAATCCTGGGTCTGACCCGGCTTGGAACTGTGACAGACCAAGGACCATACTTGCTAACTCTCCCTGATTGTCAGGGAAACTCCTTGAAATAGTAGCAATCTCCCTGACTCCCTGAAGAGTCTAGCAATCTCCTTGATTGCACCTTACCCCCATTATGTAGCTGGTATATACTTGGGGAAGAAAAAAGAAATCCAGGATATATTTATTCAAATGGTATAATAATCAGCGCCATTCATCTCTGCGTTGATTATAAGGCACAATGATCCCTATGTCTACATGCATTTTCATATAAGGTTTCTCTTGAACACTTACATGGAAGCCCTTGTAAAACACGATAGATGACTAAGCCCTGAAAAGTATCAGTGTGTTTTCATTAACAAGTAGGTCTTACTAACTGCTTTGGGGCTCATTTACATTTCGATGTAAGGCAATGTTATGACACGCCCCTCAGATGTAGCAGTACACGCCCACTTTACCGCCGCGCTCATAGGTGTTACTTTCACATCTCCCTGAAATGCTTTTTCAAAAATAGGCAAGTGTGCCCAGGATTTTTGGTGGAAAATGTTCATCCAATGATTGACATGCTGCGGCATTTGGGGGGCGGAGCGGAGACAAGCCTGATCACCGTTTTCCGGGAGGGACGAGGCCAGGGTCTGCGGCATCGGACGCAGATTCCTGGCCTCTTATGTGACCAGCACCTGCTCAGGCTGCGGGAAGCTTCAGCTCCTGCAGCCTAACCAAACAGACAATGGTGGTCCCAGCCTGCGACGTCGGTGGCAGTGCTGGGATCACGCGGATGCAGCAAGGAGGTGGCTGACGCCTCCCTCTGCATTTGCATCTGAGATGGATGGGATTGCACATCTGCTTGTGTGCCGCTCTGCCAATCCGTCCATTTCGAGTCTGAATCAGGCCTTAAGTTCACGTACACAAGGAATTACAAAAGTGCAGGTGTGTTCCAAACCAACCAGTCAAGTTCTACCAACCATTTTCTAGAATGTACCAGATGAATGTCAGCCAGAATCTGATTGGTTGCTATGAGCAGCAGGTCTATTTTTATAAACCTGCACCTTTTTAAAATGTATTCCAAAATCTACCACTAATATTACCACCCTTGGCACCTGCTCATACTATCAATGTCAGTGTCGACACAGTTAAAAAGCCAAAAGTGGTAAAATGTGGACAGGCAACTGGTCGGCATTCTTAGAATGTCGACAGGTGAAATGTCGACATCGTCAGAATGTGGACATTAGGGGAGGGAGGTAAGGACTAATCTGCAGTGGGGAGTTAGGGTCAGGCTGCGGTGGGGGGAATAGGGTTAATCTGCAGTGGGGGGGTTAGGGTTAGGCTGTGGTGGTGGGGTTAGGGTTAGGCTATGGTGGAAGAGTTAATATTAGGCTGCAGGCGGGGGAGAGGTTAGGGTTAGGCTGCGGGGGGGGTTAGGGTGCGGTGGGGGGTTAGGATAATGCTGCAGGTGGGGGGGTTGGGGTTAGGCTGGGGGGGTTAGGGTTAGGCTGCGGTGTGAGGTTAGGATTAGGCTGCAGGCGGGAGGGGGAAGTTAGGGTTAGGCTGCAGGTGGTGGTTAGGGTAATGTTGCGGGGGTATTATGGTTAGAGAGGGTCAGGTTTAGAGGTAGGGATTAGGGTTATGGATAATGGAGAAATACTTACAGGAATGCTGGAGGATCGGAGTACTGACCCGGAAGTGAATCTCACATAACCACCTTGACCCGGAAGACACAGCTGCAGCCGCCAGGAGAAGGTACGTCACCACTGGGCCACCAAGATGAAATGTCGACATTTCAACTGCCGACACTTCGTACCCAACCCCACCTGAAGAAGGGGTCAAACCACTTAGTACATTTATAAATAGGCCAAAAACACTAAAAGGCCTGCAAATCAATGCATAATGATGAGAAAGATGGACTACTCCTCGGATGACTGAAAGAGGCTTATGTTACATTCGCAGAAGAACATAAAGTTCCGAGATACTGTAAATGGCAATAAGCAGACTTGATAGAAAACATTGACATGAGGCTGCATACACTTGCATGGCAGTCAGCAGTGACATGGTACACAATTCACATTAACAAAACTTGAAGATGAAAATATCACAGCTCACAATAATAACAACATTAATGAGATGTTATCATAAGATGATATAATAAATGTCAATGCAGTTATATCAATTGGGAGCAATTGCTTGTTATCACCTTGTACAACATATTCCCTAAAACTCACATTAAAAAAATTCATCAACTGCAAAACGGGTATGAAAAATCGCTGGTATAAATATGCATAAAATTTGGTGAAACTGTAAAATTAATAATTTTAATCTATAGTGGTACTTTTTTCCCTGTATTTCCTATAAGATAAAAAGGTAAATTGTTTGCATTGGTTGGTTGCCTTTAAGCCTAGGCCAGTAGTGGAAAAATCTGAGGGAGAAAGAGGGTAGGGTCCTCCTGATGTTCCTTCCAGTACTAGGTATTGTGGCACTATAACAGGGGAACACAGAGTGGGTTTCTCCAGCTGCAGTGCCAACCAGCCCTAATCCAGTCAGCACAAGGCTGGTATCACATGGAAAGTGGGGCCCACAAAAAGAAAAAAGGCAACCTGTTGTCTGCTGCTCTGATTTACAGAGGGACATAGGGATGGCCTTCAAATGGTTCACTATTGGTGGTTGACATCAATGACAGGAAACCATGAAAGGCCATCACTACTATCACACACTTAGTACCAGGCAGTGGCTTTGACTGAGAGGGAGGCGAGACACAGCAGGCCAATCAGGGAAGTAGGGAAGAGCTATGTGATGCACCAGGGAGCAGAGCTATGCACCACGCTCCCTTCGCTGGGGAAAAAAAGAACATTGCCACACTCTCTGCTATTGATGGTAGAAGGCCACCCCTAGCAGGATATACTTCATGTTATTCCCAGTAGTTGAGACCAATGTCCTAGATTTCATTTTCCAATCTGTAGATTGCACACTCCCCTAAAACAGGTGTGATGTCAATAAATAAAGTTATGTGATTTTGAAGTTCTGTGGATGCTTATATATAAATAGCAATGCTCTCAAACTTCTCACTTAATTTACTATTGCAATTATATGGGCTGAATTCATTCATTGATAATAGTGAGATTTTACATTAGTTAATTCAAAACCTTTAAATTCAGTAGTAAATTAACATTGTGTGCTGGGAGGAATGGTCTAGACCAGGGATTCCCAACCACGGTCCTCAAGGTACACTAACAGTCCAGGTTTTAGGGATAGCCATACTTGAGCACAAGTGACTTAATTAGTACCTTAGTTATTTTGATTAAACCATCTGTGCACAATCATGGATATCACTAAAACCAGGACCGTTAGTGTGCCTTGAGGACCGAGGTTGGGAATCACTGGTCTAGACTCTGGGCCTGATTTGGACCCGCTCGCGAGCGCAGGACGCTCGCAAGCGTTTCGATGGTGCCCGAATCCGCATGCGCACGACAGAGGGAGCTCCGTCGTGTGCATGCGCGAGACCCAGCGAGCGACGAGGAATCCGTCGCTCGGGGTCTCGCACCAAAGGGGGCGTGCTGTCGATGGTGACTGACAGCACGCCCCCTTTGGTGGGCGTGCCGGGGGCGTGGCTGCCAGACGGAGGCGTTCCCATGGGAACGCCTACCGTCTGGGGCCGGCCCCACTGACATCAGTAATGATGTCAGTGGGAGTGACTTTGGCTCTGATAGAGCCAAAATCACTCCAGCGCTTGCGGCAGCGAGACCCTACCGCAGGGTCTCGTCGCAAGCCTGATGGTCGCGATGGTCTTGACCATCGCGACCATCATCATGGACGCTCGCTATAGCTGTGGGTGGTAACCCACAGCTATGCGAGCGTCCAAGAGGCCGCTCCAAGAACAGGTAGGAGGGCCCAGATTCTGGGCGAGCGCTCTGGTCAGAGCGTTCAGCTCTGAATCAGGCCCTCTATACACTGCTAAAATACAATAATAATTATAATTAGAGATGTGTGCGGATCCCCCGTGTTTTGGTTTTGGTATTGGTTTTCGTTCTAATGGAGCATACACACGGTCAGATGTGTCAGATGAACGATTGAACGATTTGACTAACGATTTGAACGATTTTGCAAACAATTTGAATGATTTGAACTCCGAACGATTTTTGATTGCATTAAAATGACTGAAATCGTCCAAAACTGACTGCAAAGACATCAGATGTCAGATATCGTTATCTGACCATCGGGAACTCGCATGGTTCATCGTTCATCATTCAAACATGTCAGATATGACAGATTTTCCTTCAGATATGAACAATTGAACAATTTTTTTAATCGTTACCGTTCAGATCTGAAGAAAAATCTGACCGTGTGTATGCTCCATTATTCATCATCGTGTTTTAGTTTTTGACAAAACCACCCTCAAGTGTTTAGGTTCAAATTCGGTTTTGGTTCAGTCTCGGATTCCTTAAAAATAGATCGAAATCGTTAAAAATCAATAAAAAAATTGATAAACCAGCTATTTTGGACCTGCTTATATGCAATCCAAAGCCCCAGTTCGGTTTTTAAATTCGAGTTCCGGACTGACTGCAGAACCGAAGCGGGACTCGGAACCCCAAAGTGATTCTGAACTAGGTATCGAACCCCTAAATTCGGGTGTGTTTGTAATTCATGAGAACCGAACCACACAACTCTAATAATAATACATATTGCGTACTGTATAAGTAAAATGATTTGAAAGTGGCACTGTATATACCTTATGTCTAAAACAATATAGGAATGAACGCCTGGGATGATTTAGGAATGAACACCTGGGATGATTTAGGAATGAACGCCTGGGATGATTTAGGAATGAACACCTGGGATGATTTAGGAATGAACACCTGGGATGATTTAGGAATGAACACCTTGGATGATTTAGGATGAACGTCTGGGATGATTTAGGAATGAACGCCTGGGATGATTTAGGAATGAACACCTGGAATGATTTAGGAATGAACACTTGGGATGATTTAGGATGAACGCCTGGGATGATTTAGGAATGAACACCTGGGATGATTTAGTAATGAACGTCTGGGATGATTTAGGAATGAACGCCTGGGATGATTTAGGAATGAACGCCTGGGAGGATTTAGGATGAACGTCTGGGATGATTTAGGAATGAACGCCTGGGATGATTTAGGATGAACGCCTGGGATGATTTAGGAATGAACACCTGGAATGATTTAGCATGAACGCCATTACAATTCCCCGGCTTCCTGTCTTTCAGGTAACTGCATAATGTGTGTCGAGTGCTCTAATAACAACGGCCTGGACTGCTATGGTGATTTAGTGACCTGTGGAGCCTGTCTGACAGTACTCAAAGAGGAAAGATATGGTAAGAAAAACTCTCTACATTCACATCATCAACGTTCATCCTAGACTGCCTCTTATTAATCTGTATGTGTGATTAATAATATAAGTACATCAGCTGGAAAATATGTTCCCTGTTCCGTGTCATCCCCGTGGCTGTAAAGACCTTTGTAACACTTAAGCTGGGTATACACCATGAGATATATCATACTATATATCGCCCCAATGCACATTGGAACAATATATCACACACATCGTATAGTGTATACGCCTGATCCGTCGTTCCCGGATGTCGTTCATTGAATCATCCCATCTGCTGTGCTACACATCAGATGGGACGATGCAATGAACAACGCTATTTAGTCCCATGCAGCATGTAACGATACATCACACCATTGTATGGTGGATCGTGCATTGTGTACAGTGCGCACAATGTATTGTTACATCGATCATCACAATGCTGGGTCGCGCCATCGGGCACCAACATATTAATCAGTACTGTACATTGAGGGGATTAAACTAGCATACAATGACACAGTAGATACAGGTGACTCTGCCCAAACGATCGTGCAGTCTGAGTTTATTATGCATAAATAATAACCCTGGTGCCGGAGAGTTAGTTCTAGATGGTACCTTGGCCCTCATTCAGAGCCGTACGCTCTGAGCAGAGCGCACGCTCTGAATGAGGGCCGTCCTCCATAATTATGGAGCGTCCTCCTGGACGCTCGTATAGCTGTGGGTCACCACCCACAGCCTATACGAGCGTGCAGGTTGATGGCCGCGATGGTCTTGACCATCGCGACCATCGCCACTGCGAGCCGTAGCCTGCGGTTGAGTTTTTCAACCGCAAGGCCCGGAGTGATTTTGGCTCTATCAGGGCCAAAATCACTCCCACTGACATCACTAGTGATGTCAGTGGGCCGGCTTCTGACGGTAGGCGTTTCCTTGGGAACGCCCCCGTCAGGGAGGCACGCCCCCGGCACGCCCACCAAAGGGGGCGTGCTGTCAATCAACATCGACAGCACACCCCCTTTGATCAGACACAACGAGCAAAGGAAAGTCCTTCGCTCATCGCGTCTGGCGCATGCGCACGACGGTGCTCCCGACGTCGTGCGCATGCGCAGTGCACAACATCGACCCACTTGCGAGCGGACAGCCGCTTGTGAGTGGGTCTGAACCAGCTTTACTAGCACACAAATAAGGTAAATATATTTATATTACTGCATTCCTATACACTTCACTACACGGGGCAGATAAAATTAATCAGAGAGAGTCCTTATGCAGACTTAGGCTGCGGCTTTGAGACATTGGCGAGTTCCGTGCGAGACTGCCCAACATTATAAAGTAGCAGTCTTTTATTAGGCAAAACCAGGTTGATTAAGACGTTGGGTATTCTCGCACGGGACACGCCGATGTCTCAAAGCCGCCGCTTGTAACATTTACCCCGGTATGCAGTCAGAAAGTTGAGGGTCACTACAACCACGTTCACAATGTTGACACCAAAACATCGACTGTTATGTCAACATCTGGAAAATGTCGACATGGACAGAATGCTGACATATTAAATGTTGATGTAGTGAAAATGTCGACATTAGCATTAAGGCTAGTGTTAGGGTCAGGCTTTGGTTTAGTGGTTAGGGTTGTTGGTTAGGGCTAGGAGTTAAGGTTAGTGTGAGGGCATATTCTTAAACTACACTGTCAACATTGTGACCATTGTGATAGTGTTGACATGATGAATGTCCACTGTCAACCTAATATTCTGAACTGCTACAGACAACAATGTAAATGTGAGAATGAGGTGAAATAAGGGTGCTCGCCTTCAGGACCCGTTTCCAATCGCAGTTGGTCCCGGAGTTCGTGATCGGCAGCTGTAGGAGGAAATGGACAATGCAGATATCTGTTTTTTTATCAGACTAATCTCTGTGCTCGGTGCTCAACCTAACTCCCAGTGTCCCTGGAACCTCTCTGTGTGAAGTGTGATGACCAGCTGGAGCCTTCCCAGTCTGTTCTCCAGCACAGCAGCCTCACGCATACTGCTTAGTGCAGTTACGATTGAGACGCACGTTATCAGAAATGTATTGGAGATATGCTGGGTGCTCCTGGGCGGGGTCAGGGAGGTGGCTAGTCAGATGCACAAAGATGGTCCGCCTCATGGGCGTGTTATGGGTGTGTCACAGGCAGTGGGAGTGGCTACAAACTCAGACAAATCATGGCTCACATTGTAGGTCATACTCAGAAGGAGGCCTGTGGCATCATGAGGGAGGCACGCACTGGGTTGTGGTGACACCAAAATGCTGGCTCCTCTGCAGTGACAGGAGCCGGGTGCTGCAGTGTGACATTCTCCTGCAGCACCCGACTCTTGTCATGGAGGAGGAGCTGACAGTGCAGACTGCCTAGTCTCCGGGGGAAGCCCAGAGTCTCCGGCGATGCTGGGTTGCCCCCGGAGTGAAGTAATCAGGATCCCCCTCGAGGTCACGCCCCTTTATTTTAGGTCATGCCCACTTTCCAGTTGCGGTTGCGAGCATTGGGTGTCACCAGACCCAGTGACACCTTTGAATGGAGATGTTGCACATAGCAACCAATCAGATTCGAGCTATTATCTTCTTGTAGGTGCTAGATAAATGATACAAAGAATCTGATTGGTTGCTATGGGCAATAACTCAACTTCTAAAAGCCCGCACTTTAGCAAATATACCCCTTAGTCTCCTCCTGCCAACTCAATATTCTGGGATATTGCACATTGTCATTTATTGCTCACAGGTCAGAGGCGAATTACGTGTTTATGGAGGGACCACTTTTTGGGGGCGCGCCTGTCTACAGTGTTAACCGGTTGCTTTGCCCCAGGGCCATCAAAAAAGTAAAATCCTTTAGGTGATATGAGGAGTTTTAGTATATGCCATTTTCAGCTGTTCTATTTAACTGTTGGTTAATTGTTGCGTACAAGTTGTTCTGACCTCGCTCCGTCTGCCTCTATCATGAATAATTTGCTAGAATGTTGCCAGCTGGATATTATTTGAACAACAGGTAATTCTCAAAGCACCTGTGACCTTTTCATGTGCAAAAATATCAGCAGCGATACTGTTACTGAGACCCTAGTGCCAATGGACAAAGGGCGGGCTGTATTAATGTCAGAGCTCTGAAAACTGCCATTTCCGGAGGTTTGACCGCATTTCCCAAATGTAAGAAACTCTCTCACTCCGGAGCTCGCTACAAAAGGGGCGGCTGTCGATGTTGATCGACAGCTCGCCCCTTTTTGAAGGCGGGCGGGGGGGGGGTGGTTTCCAAAACGGAGGCGTTCCTTGAAGAACGCCTACCATTTTGTGGGCGGCCGCACTGACATCATCAGTGATGTCAGTGGGGAGCTTCCTGCTCCATCAGAGCAGAAAGCTCCCTGGGGCTTACGAGTGCCCAGACCCAACCTTAGGGTCTGGTCGCAAGCCCCGATGGTCGCGATGGTGATCACCATCGCGACCATCACCCTGGTCGCCAGCTAAGCTGTGGGTGCGACCAGGAGGCCGCACCAAAAAAAAAGAAGCGCCCTCCCTCATTCAAAGAGAGCGATCGCTTCTTGCAACCGCCTCTGAATGAGGTCCTATATGGGCAGCTTTATGCAACAGTAATTAGAAAAGACACTAGTTTTAATTGGAGCCCTTATTGCACTTAATACTCACCATATATAGTTCCTTGAGAGGGATTTGGGGGAGTATACATCCTATAGATACAGCCTCAGAGGAGACTAACTAAATAAGATTCAGGATTAATCTATATTCAGTTGCCAAAAATAAGAAATGAGGGTCAGTAACAGGCACTATCAGACTATCTGCCTTTATGTGCCTGTATGATCACAGCTAGGTTTTCTACAGTCTGGCAACATAACACAATGAGGATCTGGGAGTTGGATATACTTTTCACAGAGACTCGTATACAGAGGTAATAACTATAAGCAGTGACAAAGCATAGTCTCACGTGGATAAGGACACAAAGTAACACGGTGTATCAGCAGACTGACCCTAGCAGACCACTAACCAGCCAAAGGATACTCACAGAGACTAGTATACAGAGGTAATAACTATAAGCAGTGACAAAGCATAGTCTCACGTGGATAAGGACACAAAGTAACATGGTGTATCAGCAGACTGACCCTAGCAGACCACTAACCAGCCAAAGGATACTCACAGAGACTAGTTATATGATGTGAGACTGGGGATATATAAAATGAACCATCTGTCATGTAAAATTGCCTGAGTTCTACCTACATGGTTAGTAGGAAAGAGTTTTGATAATATGTCTCTGTACAACATACATATGTTGCTAATGTATATTTAAAGGTGCATACACACACAACGATTTTTTGAACGATTATAGATAACAATATCGTTTATCATTCAATCATTGAAAAAATCGTTCGCTTTCTGAGTTAAAACGATGAACAATAATCGTTCATGCGCATTCACGTTTGTAGTTTGTAGTTCAGTCAGACTGACCAACTGAACGATTTTTATTAAGGGAATATGCAACAATCGTTTGTAGTTCAAAAAAATCGTTCATTACACTTTAAAAAATCCGACAGATAATCTGACAGAAAATCGTTCATAAATCGTTGGTAACAAAATCGTTGTGTGTGTATGCAGTATAAGAGTAAGACATCCATAATCTGTTAGAATCCAATATGGATGAAGGGGCCTCATAAAATTGTAAGTCACTCTGTATAGTTGTTATTATTTTGCAGCTAAAAGGAATATCTCCTGTGGGCAGATTATCCCACTAACTCAGAGGAAGGGAATGTGTTATATGTTACTAAACGTGTTCGTGTAATATCCTGTAGGAATATTTTTTGTCTGTGAATTCATCTTATTGTATGCAACAGATTTACTGGTAATTCAAGGTACGGAATGTAACTGTATGCTAAGTTCCATATGTACTTAACCATTAATATAAACAGGTTTTATTTCTGTAACAAATGGAGTGGTTACTTGTTTGATCATAAGCGGGGAAATAATTATTATATCCAATGTTTCATTCTAGTAGTAATTGCTTTACTATGCAACATTAGGATCTATGGGTACATAGACTAACGGGAAATACTAAACCAGTTATATATACTATAACATTTAAATGGGTTTTCCCAAGTAGGCCCTAATTGACTACTATTACTTGGGTGGAGGCACTGATTCAATAGTATGTGTACCACTTAGTGGGAAGATATAATTAGGTACCCTAAATCACAAGGGCGTTAGTAATCTGGTGACCCTTTATCGCCAAGGATAGTCGATATAAAACACATCTGCTTTGATAAAATATCTCTGTAAAATCTTAATTCCACTTTAAAACATCCGAGTTGCCCATTTTTCTGCCACATACAGATGAGCCATTGGTACCTGTCTGCATCAACTTGTCACCCATTAACGTGTGAGCCGGTGCCGAGGTACCTTACGAATTGGCCACTTCTGTACACCTACAATAGCACAAAAATAGTTCTTTATTTCTGCCAATTATGTACCAATTTCTCTGAAAATAATGCAATAATTAAAATAATGACTATATTAATGACTATAAATTATCACTATAAATAATGACTATAAATAATGATTAAAAAATAATGACTATAAATAATGACTATTATAATGACTATAAATAATGACTATAAACAATGACTATTTTAATGACTATAATAATGAGTATAATAATGATTATAAACAATAACTATTTTAATGACTATAATAATGACTATAAATAATGACTATAATAATGACTATAATTACTATAATAATGACTATAAATAATGACTATAATAATGACTATAATTACTATAATAATGACTATAAATAATGACTCTTATAATAACTATAATAATGACTATAATAATGACTATAAATAAAGATTATAATAATGACTATAAATAATGACTATAATAATGACTATAAATAATGACTATAAATAATGACTCTTATAATGACTATAATAATAACTATAATTACTATAATAATGACTATAAATAATGACTCTTATAATAACTATAATAATGACTATAATAATGACTATAAATAAAGATTATAATAATGACTATAAATAATGACTATTATAATGACTATAATAATGACTATAATAATGACTATAAATAATGACTATAAATAATGACTCTTATAATGACTATAATAATGACTATAATTACTATAATAATGACTATAAATAATGACTCTTATAATGACTTTAATAATGACTATAGATAAAGACTGTAATAATGACTATAATAATGACTATTATAATGAGTATAATAATGACTATTATAATGACTATAATAATGACTATAAATAATGACTCTTATAATGACTTTAATAATGACTATAAATAAAGACTGTAATAATGACTATAATAATGACTATTATAATGAGTATAATGATGACTATTATAATGACTATAAATGACTATAAACAATGACTATTTTAATTACTATAATAATGACTTTAATAATGACTATTATAATGACTATAATAATTACTATAATAATGACTATAAATAATGACTATTTTAATGACTATAATAATGACTATTATAATGACTATAATAATGACTATTATAATGACTATAATAATTACTATAAATAATGGTGTCCTCCTAACAGGAAGTGAAAACATAACGTACTCGGTGAAGAAAACATGTGATTTGTCCTCATCGGCGTGGAACTATACATACAGTTTGTCGTCAGAGAACTTCACCACAAGCTACATGTCTTTCAGCTGTGACACCGACCTCTGCAACAACCAGACTGCCCAGGGTAAGAGGACCGCCTAGGGGGCACAAATAGTTTTTGTATCATGGCTGTCTCCACAATAACTCTAGAACTCTAGTAGCCCTTAGATAACCTATGATAAAGGCCAAGTAAGGGCAAATAAATATTTGTACATTTCATGTAGTAAAAGATCAAGCAGTTATATCCTCATGCTCCTAAGCAAGATTATACAAGCAAGTCACTGACTATCAGGCATTGTGTACGTGAGAATAAGTACTGTCTGTGGGGTAACTGGATGTTAGAGTTGGGACCCACTAGGTAACCCAAGGTACTGTACCTTAGGTAGAAGTATCGCACAGATAAGACTTCATGGAAGATACATTATTATTAGAGATGTGTGGTGACTCCTGTGTTTTGGTGTTGGTTTTGGATATGGATTTGGTTTTATAAAACCACGCTCAAGTGTTTTGGTTTTGGATCTGGATTTTTTTAATCATTTTTTTAAATATGATAAAAAAAATTAAAAAAACCCAGCTAAAATCATCAAATTTTTGCAATACAATACCGAATTAGGATTTAAAATGCAAATTCCAAACCGCTGGAAGATCAGATCTGTGTCTCATCCAAATCTAACATGTGATTTATCCAGATCTCTTCAGGAGATCAGAACTGCGACTCCAGTCTGTCTGGATTCAAGAAATTTGGGTGGATTCGGATCTCTGGAGAACCGAGCCATACAGCTCTATTTATTATATGTTAAGGTTGCAATAAAAAACAATATGATATGAAAATATGAAATAGCAGAGTAATTGGTGTCTTAAACACTCACCAGGTGAATCACCACAACTCCTAGGGGGTAAATTTACTAAGATTCGACATGGTCCCGATTTTCAAAGTGATTTATCTCGCTAGTACTCACCAAAACTCGGGTGATTTAATCCCTTTTTTTTAACCATATTTACCAACAGGCGATTTGAGGCTAAACGAGTTGGCCAATGGTGAAGCAGAACGAAATATCTCTCCCGAGTATCTCGTTTTGCAGGAGATTGTTCACCCGAGATAAATGTGTAGAGTTCCACTGTAAATTTAAGAACCAGCAACCGGCAGAAGGGACAGGGCTGGTTTTAAATATACGTAGAAAAAAAATGACGTGAGATTCCACGTATATTTAAAACCAACCCTGGACCCTTTCTAGCGGGGGGCTGAGGGGTGCCCTTTCACCGGGCCCCCCAGCCGCAGCATCAGTCCTGAGCGCTAGTCAGCCCAGGCCAGGGATCCCTGGGGAGTTGAGTACCCCTCCAATAAAGGGTTCCTCCTCTCTAGGGCACCCCTGGCCTAGGCTGATAGCCCGGGGCTATCCAGGGGAAGATAGTGGTAGGGGTCTATGCTTAACGGATGTGGCCAGCCTACAGAGGGGGGTTGTGGCCAGCCACCACAGATGCGTGGCTAACCATTGTAGAGGACATAGCCTGCAGACAACATGGATACTACAGTGCATGGTGTGTTCATCCATGTTCCTGCTCTGCCAGGTAACTGACTCTGTGATAGAGTAACATTTTATATAATTCAAGTGCACGGTCTGAAACCGGACATTAGAAGAGGAGATGGGACCCTCAGGCCCCTGTGGGCCAGTCCAATCCTGACCCCACCCCTTAATGGCGGCTCCATAACAGCTGCGTGGGTCGCTATGGCATTACTTACACCCTGTCACCACATCGTATAGATTGCAGTGTATATTTAGAAATCTGTTAATAGGGATATATGGATTAATATAGGTGCAAAAAGAAAAAGGAGCTGGGTCCTATAACGACCAATTATAATTTTTCACTTGTCTATGGGAGTTCAAAAAATGAATGCACACGTGATTGGTTGCAATGGGCAAACCCTACCTTCCCAATTGCAGTAGTTTTATACAAATGTCTCCTGTGCTGATACTCAGTAATATGTTAATGGATTTAATGTTAAAATACACTCAACGAGCCCAACACTCATTTCTGTATCAAATATGTACCCAGACTAGATGGGTATGCACCTAGCGCTCACTTGGTGTGACTATTCTAAAAGGTCGGACAGCAAGGTACTAGAGAGATACCCCTTGTATGTATCTCACGGTCAATGTAAATAAGGAATTGTATGTGTGAACATACAACAAAGTAGACCTGTGTTGTAACAATAATAATCAAAAATAAATGGATGTCACAGTAAGTGGTATTAAATCTAGTTTAATGAGTGTATACAAACTGAATAAAACATGAATAATGTAACTGTTTCTTGGTAAAGATGATCAGGGGCGCACAGATAGTGCATGCAGTTGCAACCAAAAGTGATGTGTAGATATGAGAGAGTGATGGCAGCGTTAAGGAGGTACAAATGGGCAGAGTCTGTAAGGGCAGGCATCCCTGCCCCTTACTAAAGTCGCTGGTCCCTTGAGCTGAATTGAAAAGTCAAAAACGGAAGTCCTTTGAAGCAGATGAGGCCTCACCTGTCTTTAGATGTCCTATGTCGGCGTCTTCTTCCTGATGATGGTGCGGGCCTGCTGTCGGTAGGCGTACGCATGCGCTCACGACCGGTGTCTCCCTACGGTATGTTCCTAGCCTAGGCTGCTATTGGTTACACAGCATCTAGAGATGCCGCGAGCCAGATAGTACCCGGCTCTGGTAGTGCCGTATGTGAGTGCCGGTGTGTGCGCCTCGCCGCTGCCTATGGGTCCCCACAAAGTGACCTGGAACTTGTGTCACTTCCAGTCAGGGGAATAGCAAGGGTGGTTCCAGTGGAGCATGAGCTCCGGGCGCCAAAATGGACAGAGGGCGCCATCCAGGGTCCCGGAATTCATGGGGAACTGCACAGTATGACGGCCACATGTTAGTTTTATCTCGGTTTGTTTGCTCTATATCCTAAATAAATTATTATCAGTTACTACTTTTCATGCTCCCACAAGCTGCCCAGATGCCTCCCCTCCGGCCCTCCCTCCTCTGTGATCATCTTCTGTCACCTCCCCTTTCCTGTCACATTGATTACATTCACTTCTCACCTCTTTAATTCCCTCCCCTATCTACCCTGTGATTGGCTCATTACCCCTCCCCTCTCCTTTACGTATTGGCTTCTGTCACCACCCCTCTCTGATCAACTCTTTGCCCCTGTCCTCTCCTTTACTTGTTGGCTTGTGCTTCAATGGACTTAATAGTTACACAGGTAAAATCCTAAACTTCAATGATAAGGTATGAGATTAAAAAGAGTCACTGCTTTGCTATATAAAGTAATGGAGGTGTTCCCAGGCATGACCACACAGTGTTATTGAAAGATCTTTTAAAAATTATTAGGAGACTTGGAATAATAATAATGGTGGGAGACAGAACATGACATGGTTAGTAGTACTCACATTAATATAGGTACAATGTATATTTGCTAAGTAGGAGCATAGCTGAGAAGGGAGCTTCCTATAGGTGTTACCACTCCAGTGACAGGTGCTTGGGGCAGTAATTGCAGTAATAAGCTGTGCACCCTGTGGAATCTCACTCTAACACATGTATTCTGTAAATTTAAGTTACATGATCAGAATATATAATACAATCTGCTCTACTGACTAATAATAATGATTTGAAGGAGATAAAAGTCAGATCCTAGGTGCTATACATAAATAAAGCAGTGACAAAGGAGCTACCGCTTAATGTCAGATAGTGCATCACCGAAGCGTTCTATTCCCCCAATAGGACCTCCATGCCCCAGCGTGATACTGCCACTGTTTGCTGTTTTCTCTTCACTTCAGTATTCCCCCGCAGGCTGGCCATGCCCCACTGGCACAGTTCAGTACAGGGAGGGGGGGCGCTATGACATGCAATTTTTCCGGGCGCCATGGTTCCACGCTACTCCTCTGCTTCCGGCTCAGCGGTGTCGGTGGACCCCGCGAACCTGAAGTGATCCGGTTCCGGAGCTAGCTGCGTGCTCGACTCACCCGTTGGTGAGGAGGCTTCTTTCCGGGTATATCCTCGGGGGTATAGTATGTAGATGTCCACGGTTCCTCCTATGCATCTCGCCCATCCGGCCTTCCTGAGGGAGTAATATAACTGCATGCACTATCTGTGCGCCCCTGATAATCTTTGCCAAGAAACAGTTAAATTATTCATATTTTATTCAGTTTGTATACACTCATTAAACTACATTTAACACCACTTACTGTGACATCCATTTATTTTTGATTATTATTGCTACAACACAGGCGCAGGTCTACTTTGTTGTATGTTCACACATACAATTCCTTATTTACAACACTCATTTTTGCCAGATGACTCTGTGCAGCACCTGGAAAATTACAGTGTTCTTGAGCAATTAGTAAACTGGCAAGCAGAACAAAAATGCCCGGGGACAGAGGTGATGTGGGAGGTGAGGTAGGTGACACCGCCTGCAGTCTGAGCTATATCTGCGCTTAGAACGTAAGAGGCACAAAAAACGTATTAATTATCAGAGCAAACATTATTTATTAAGGGGGCATAAATAATTATCTTATGCGAGCAAAATTATTTTATGTATCCTTTATAAGGGGGGGCAAATTAATGTATGATTATATTAAGGGGGCAATGATATAACATTATATTTACTAATTATATTATGGGGGCAATAATATTTGATTGCTAACATTTTATTTATGACAGGCAGCACTTTTAGTTTCATGATGGGGTACCACTTATAGCGCACCTTTGTGGCATGATGGCACTTGTAGTGCCACACGTGTGCACTGATCTTGCTCACATGGAAACGCTGCATTTGTCCATGCAGCAAATACGTGGGTTGGACAGGGGTCATGGATCAGCAAATTGTGTTTCTTTCATTCTACGACTAATCTTCATTTCACACTTTGCATTCTCAGTTATTCCTCGGAACAACACGGAAAATGGCATTGTGTGTCCGTCATGCCAGACGACAGATGCAGAGAGCTGTGTGGCCAATGGCACCATACCATGCACGGGCTCTGAGACCAGATGTCTCATGTTTACAGGGCAATACGTTCTGCAAGGTATGACCTGCTGTTTCCAGAGAACTGGGAATTTCAATTTGACTCCTCTAAAGCAAGCTAAGTATGCATTTGTGATGTCACTAACGTTCAATGGCCTGGTTCAGCCATGCCGGACACAGATTCCCACTTATCGTGAATATGCACGTGCGCAGGACCCATTCTGCGCATGTGCCATGCAGCCTATGGCTATAAAGCACAGCCCCTGACCGTCCGCGGCCACGCTACAGTCCCTGCGCACCCAAGTAAGAGAGAGGGAGGGAGGAAGGGGAGAGTTGGGGGCATCAGAATGATTATATGTTACCCCCCAACGTAAAATCGTTCTGACACTCCTGGCATCAGTGGATATCAATCACTGCAACAATGTAATAAGATGGTAATTAGCATGTTCCTTGGTTGACCAGGTACAAGACTTGGGTTTGTGTGTCCAGCAATAGGAGTATTGTTACCAGAAGGTGGCCAGGTGGATAGCCCACAGGCAAAAGAAGTCCTTTGCTTTATGATGTGGCTTCTTATAATTTCCTGGACAGATGACACTGGAAAAATAAAGTCCCAAAAGCAGCCGTATTATAACCCCAGGGAAACGTGTTAGCTGTGCAGATACTCCCCCAGTACGACAAGGGGAACCGGTGAGACTTATTTGCCCACTAGCTGGGTTAGGGTTCTGGGTTTGGGTTAGCGGTAGGGTTATGATTATAGTGAGGCTTACCTGAATCATACTTTGTCAGCATCCATACCAAGTCAACATTTTCTCAGTGTCAACATGGTGAATGACAAATACTGAACGCAACAGAGGAAACAAGACCCTATTGTCCAGCAACAATGTGCCTCCTCCCAATAGTGAAGCATGGTATGGAAACTGTCAGGATTTTATTAGTTCACCATCATTGTAGCAACACTTTCTAAATATTACCAGGAGAATGACAGCGTATGTCAGGGTTTCTCTTAATGAGCTGATCATACATTGGTAGAACTAATCTAATAACATTGGCTGCTCAATGAGGAAAAGCACCAATGACCAGTAGACAAGGTCACCCATGATTGACCAGTAGATAGGAACCTACCACTGACCCACCACTGACCAGTAGATATGGTCCCCCACCACTAATCCATCACTGACCAGTAGATATGGTCACCCACTACTGACCCATCGCTGACCAGTAGATATGGTCCCCCACCACTAACCCATCACTGACCAGCAGATATGGTCACCCAGTACTGACCCATCACTGACCAGTAGATATTGTCCCCCACCACTGACCCATCACTGACCAATAGATATGGTCATCCACTACTAACCAGTAGATTAGTTACCCCACCACTGACCTATCACTGATCAGTAGATAGGATCCCCCATCAATGACCAGTAGATATGGTCACCCACCACTGACCCATCACTGGCCAGTAGATATGGTCACCCACTAATGACCAGTAGATTAGGTACCCCATCACTGATCAGTAGGTATGGTCCCTCACCACTGGCTCATCACTGACCAGTAGATATGGAAACCAACTAATGACCAGTAGATAAAAATAGGACAATTCAGCAATACCACTCCAAAATGGAGAATTAATATTACCTAATACTGCATTAATATTATTTCAACAGTTTTAAACAAAGTAGATCTATGTTTGTATTATAAAGCAAGAATCCGAGTCCCTGAGAATTCTACCCTTGGATACTGCACAAATTAGTTTCTTCACCCTGTCATTACACGGGGATTGCTAAAACTACAGTTATTTATTTTTGTTATGTCTCATCTACCTATATTTTACATTAAATATAATATAAAGGGTTACGTTTTAAAATAAATTCCTAGTACTGATCTATAAAAGTGCCCCCCACCAAGCAGTGCTTCTTTCTCCTCGTTCTCCAATGAGTGCTGGGGTACGCCACCAACATCAACTTGTGGAGAACTCATCTCCTAAATGATGAGTAATTATGGGAAATCCAATATCTGGTACCAGAGCCATAACTAGACTTTTTGGTGCCCTGTGACAGAGGGCCTAATTCAGACCCGCTCGCGAGCGCTGAGCGCTCGCAAGCGGGTCGATGTTGCCCAAGTGCGCATGCGCACGAGGGAGCCGGCTCCGTCGTGCGCATGCGCGGGACCCGAATAACGACGGCCAAGCCGTCGTTATGGGTCTCGCACCAAAGGGGGCGTGCTGTCGATGGTGATTGACAGCACGCCCCCTTTGATGGGCGTGCCGGTGGCGTGGCTGCCCAGACGGAGGCATTCCCATGGGAACACCTACCGTCTGGCGCCGGCCCCATTGACATCACTAGTGATGTCAGTGGGAGTGCTTTTGGCTCTGATCTTTGGGAGAGCTTTGGCTCTCGTCGCAAGCCCGATGGTCGCGATGGTCTTGACCATTGCGACCATCATTTTGGCCGCTCGCTTTAGCTGTGGGTGGTTACCCACAGCTATGCGAGCGGCCAGGAGGCCACTCCAAAAAGGAGCAGGGACGGCCCTGATTCAGAGCGAGCGCTCTGTCAGAGCGTCCGGCTCTGAATCAGGGCCAGAGAGAGCATTGCCCCCCCCCCCCATTTTTTAAATAGGGACATAAGATAGTGCACCTGAAAAATGGCCATGGCCTCATGGGGAAGGGCCAGGGAAGAGATAGGGCAGCCAGGAGATGCTGGGGATAAAAGACGAGGAAGCTACAAGTGAGAATGATAATAAACAGGAAAATTGACAGGCCCAAACAGCGCCACCTGCCCTGCGGTGCCCTGTGCCATGGCACTGGTCACACTACCCTAGTTACAGCCCTGTCTGGTACTTTCCCCTATTCGTGTTAGTTAATTTACCTTTATGTAAAAACGCATATTAAACTTTACTACAATCTAGTGCGGAGTCTTCTATATTCTGTATACAGTAGTTGGGTGCAATCATTCAAAAATAGCTACAGTATACTGTTTGACATCATCACAAAAAAGGAAAACAGTATACGATTTGTAGGTCTCAGCTTTGCAGCCACATTTACAGCCAGAATAAGGACCACGTGGACCCTACTGTGATAAGTGACGGAGGTGTGGCCAGTGCTATGTGGGTGTGGTCAGTGCCATGTGGGTGGGTACACCCCTACACTATCAGCTCCAACATCTCCCTAAATACTTAAAAGTAGAAAAATTGCATCATTCTATGATAAAAAATAGAAATATAATTTAATACTTATGATGTACGGCCGACCGTGTGGTAAGCTGGGTGGCTAGTCATCATCAGGCTGACATGATGGGCCTATTTTGATGTGGAGGCCTGGAGCTATAGTCCCATCCACCCCATTGGTAATCTGTCCCTGATACTATAACTGACAACCAAAGGACCCAGAGGTGGTCCTGACCCACAGGTGGTGCAACACTGCACTAGAAGACTCAAGTACATTAAACGTATACATTGATGGCGTCAGCACTGGTCAGTAAATTTGGAAAACTCTTTTTAGGCACATTTGAGAGTTCACATAGGGCAGACAGTATTACTAACCAATCATTATTTCTGTGTCTCCAGGACGCTGTCAGGCATGCGCATTCCAGGGCTGTGTGACCAACAGTGTCTGTGAGCAAACTGATAATATATTGGAGCGCCCCGAATCATCGATATGTGGGAACAGCACCCTACACTGCTCGGACAGCCGCAGCACCACTCCGATTGCCCTGATGGTGCCGTAGCTGTCTATATTCATGTATCAACAGCAATCAAGAAAAGACATTTAAATATGTACCCCATCTAGTTTTCCTTTACCAGTCTGATGGGGAACATGTATGTGTTGTTTTGTTTTTTCAGGGATCGTTAGATTTTTCTGGAACGTAGAAGAGTGAACGAATTACTTTTCCCATTATGTCATGTTAGTTGTAGTATAATGAGTTTCCTATAATAACCTGGTGGTTATATTCATAAAGTGCAGACCTGCATCCATGCTTGTGTGTCTTTTGTGATGTGGTTACATGGTTCTAAAACAGAAAACTGGGGGTTCCTTGTGACTTGGAGTCTGCTCAGTCTATAAAAGTCGTCTCTCATTGTTCATTTTTTTTGGTGGCTGCACAGCAACCTATTTCTGTTTAAGTAAATGTGCCTGTTTATGAACACACATAGGTGACCGCCCACATTAAGGACCTCATTCAGACCCGGTCGCAAGCACTGCGCTTGCAACCGGGTCGATGTTTTGGTCGCACTGCGCGTGCGCAAGCCCCGGAGCGAGAGGGAAACTCTCTCGCTCTGGAGCTCACTACAAAAGGGCCGGCTGTCGATGTTGAGTGACAGCTCGGCCCGTTTTGTAGGCGTGGCGGGGGAGTGACGGAACGCTTGCCGTTTTGTGGGTGGCCCCACTGACATCAGCAGTGATGTCAGTGGGGAGCTTCCTGCTCGATCAGACCAGGAAGCTCCCTGGGGCTTGCAGTTGCTGAGACCCAACCTTAGGGTCTCGTCGCAAGCCCCGATGGTCAAGACCATCGCAACGATCACCCTGGTCGGTCGCTAAGCTGTGGGTGGTAACCCACAGCTTAGCTACTGACCAGGAGGCCACACTAAAAAAAAAGAAGCACCCGCCCTCATTCAGAGAGAGCGATCGCTTCTTGCGACCGCCTCTGAATGAGGGCCTAAGTATTTTTTAGCTTCCCCTGTAAATAAGTCACTTTCTGGCTACAAGTACTGTAGGAAAACCCCTTCATGAAATTCATTTATTTTATTTTTTTTCTCCTAGAATCCACTGTTATTTATGCCTATAGATTGAGGGGGCATTGGGATTGCTGTTATTACATATGTACCCCCTTCTCATCCCCTCAACCTTATTTTAATATCTCATCTCACAAAACACTTTTTTTTTTTTTTTTTTTTAATGAAGATGAATGAATTCCCCAAGTCTGCATCTAGCTAGGTAAGTCCTAGTTCACCTGGCTCCTCCACAATTTAGTGCTACCCGTCGACAGCGCCATCATGACATGATAATACCACCTTTGGAAACAATGGTCTCTTACAGCTTTATCATAAAATTATACTTCTATAAATCGGGATGAGGTCGCTATGGCGACCATGGGGATTCCTGCACTCAGAATGCCGGCACTGGAATCCCAACACTTGTCAGAGTCCAGGCGCCGGCATTGCGACTGCCGGAATCCCGAAGGTAAGTAGCGGGTTTATTATTAGTGCTCTATGACCCATCATGAAAAAAATATCAAAAATATATACGATAATATTATATACAATAATATGGGGAGATGTATCAAACATTGGAGAGTGATAACGTGGATGTTCCCCCAATCAACCAATCAGCTTCTCTCTGGCACAGTCTTTGAAATGACAGAAGCTGATTGGACGCTTTGAACGACTATCTGGACTCTATCACTCCCCAAGGCTTGATCCATCTCCCCCTATGTGAGCACACAGATTATAATTAGAAACTGCACCACAGTCAATTACAATTATAGGAACGGTTCAATTCACTGACAGGTTTATCCTGTACTTGAAAGAACTTGTATGACTACGTGACCTATGGCATGGATGGTGTGTAACTCCAGGGGACGTGCGTGACGGGATATCTCTGAGATCAACTCATTTGCACATGTTGTATCAGATCAATCACATAAATTATCGATCAATCATAAGGGATGAGTCAGTTATTATTACATGATGAGAGAAGATTCAGCATTGTATCCCAAATAGTCATGGGAACTTAATATCTCTACATTTATTTAGATCACATATTATAATATATCAGATCAAACACATGGGTCACTTATAATGAGGCAATTGATAACATATAAGGGGAGATGTACTATAGCCTTGGAGAGTGACAAAGTGGAGAGAGATACAATACCAACCAACCAATCAGCTCCTAACTGCCATGTTACAGTCTGTGTTTGAAGCATGACAGTTAGGAGCTGATTGGTTGGTAGTTTATCTCTCTCCACTTTATCTCTCTCCGAGGCTATAGTACATCAGGCCTGATTCAGACCCGCTCGCGAGCACACAGCGCTCGCAAGCGGGTCGATGGTCCCCCACTGCGCATACGCGAGACCCGGCCAGCGACGGGCGCTCCGTCGCTACGGGTCTCGCACCAAAACGGGGCGGCTGTCGATTGTGATTGACCGCTCGCTCCATTTTGGAGGCGGGCAGGGGGGGTGGCTACACAAACGGAGGCGTTCCCGAAGGAACGCCTGCCTATTGGGGGCGGCCTCAGTAGTGAGCTTCCGGCTCTATTAGAGCTGGAAGCTCACTGGGGCTTGCGATGGACGGGACCCTACCACAAGGGACTCGTCGCAAGCCCAATGGTCGCGACCATCACCTGGCCGCTCACAAAAGCTGTGGGTGGTCACCCACAGCTTAGCGAGCGGCCAGGAGGCCTGTTAAAAAAAAAAGCCGCCCTGATTCAGAGTGAGCGCTGTGAAAGAGCGTCCGGCTCTGAATCAGGCCCATAGACTCCATGATGAGAAATCAGAATCATTACAGAATGTAAATGATAGAATATACATTCTGGCGCTTTGAAGGAATTCCAATCACAATTATAATGAAAAAATAGCTGTATAGACAATAACCCGCTGCTGTTGACAAATGTCGGCAAACAAAATAAAAAAACAAAAGTAATGTACAATACAACAGCGCAGTGGGTGTGTCTAGATACTAAGTAAATTACAAATATGTCAGCATAAATTTTTAAATATTTAATTAAGCACCAAATCACAGAAATATATATAAAAAAAAGTAATTTAAAAACATTCAGTTGTAGCAGCCACTTATTTCAAAGAGAAACATTTCTAATAGCTTCCACAAATCCTCCACCTCTCTGACAGTCCCGTGGTCCTCCACCACTCTGACAGTCCCGTGGTCCTCCACCACACTGACAGTCCCGTGGTCCTCCACCACCCTGACAGTCCTGTGGTCCTCCACCACCCTGACAGTCCCATGGTCCTCCACCACTCTGACAGTCCCATGGTCCTCCACCACCCTGACAGTCCCGTGGTCCTCCACCACCCTGACAGTCCCCTGGTCCTCCACCACCCTGACAGTCCCCTAGTCCTCCACCACCCTGACAGTCCCATGGTCCTCCACCACTCTGACAGTCCCATGGTCCTCCACCACTCTGACAGTCCCATGGTCCTCCACCACTCTGACAGTCCCCTGGTCCTCCACCACTCTGACAGTCCCTTGGTCCTCCACCACTCTGACAGTCCCTTGGTCCTCCACCACTTAGTCCCGCTGTCCTCCACCACTCTGACAGTCAAAGTAGTGGCAGATTTTTGGAGTGGGCACATAAGGAGATAATAAAAAGCATTTTTTTTATTACACTAGAAGTCAGACTCTAATTGTGCAGTGCATGTTACTCTTTCAACTTTTTACATACAAGAGACCTTGTTTAAATAGCACTCTATTGGCCTGATTCAGCTTGGAAGGTTTAGCAAGACTGCGAAAACATCGGTACAATCGATTACCATCAGCTCTGTCCTTACTCAGATATTGCTAACCTGATCACATGCTATGAGGCACGCCCATGCAACGCGTTCAAACACACTGGCACGCCTGCGTTTTGCAGACCAACCCCCCCCCCGTCACCACCCACACACGGCACTTCCTGTCAATCACTCTGCGATGGGTCTGCATCGTCACTGTGATCGCAGTGGCCGGTTCACGCACTGCGTTGCATACGCTTGCGCAAACAGTCTGTGAATTCACCCTGTCTGGAGCTGTATGTGACAGCGGCTACCAGTGATTAAAGCCGCTGGAAGCACGGACGTAAACCAGGGAGATCCGGGGTAAATACAAGTATCCCAACAAGTGTAACCAGGTCGTGGTGAGAGTACTAACGCATTTCTCTGCCTTGTATCAACTGCCTCTGAGGAAATGGCCAGTTGACACAATACAGCTCTAGACAGGGTGATTCACAGCCTGCACCACTATTCACTTCACCCGGCCGGGATTAGTTGTGGAGCAGACAGCGGGTTCTCTTTCCGTGACTATTACAAGATTGGAGTCACAGGAGCTTACCGGGTAAGAACTTCTAACTACAAATGAGACTTACTTATTACCCGGTATACATACAGCTTATTTAACCCTTCATGCTGGATAAAAGAATACGGGTCACCTATTATCCCGGGAAACATTATCCAACATACTTATTATCCGGATTTCTGTTACAGCAACTGGATTTTACCATATACTGTATGTGCATTATTTTTCCTCCACCCAGGAGTTGAATTATTTGCAACAATTGTTCTTTTTAACTCTGAATTTGTTTCAATGTTTGTGTTCAGTATGATAGATGCCATTGTTTAGTAAAGCAAACAGAACTTTTTTGGTCAATATTTTAGAATATTTTATTAAAGATCCAGAGTTACTAACCTCACTCAATTTGGATTTGTGATCATTGCTAATTTATACTAGTGTGATTTACCAGCCTCTCACCTACGAGCTTAAGGAGACACAACACAACACTATCAAATGACATATTACATCAGTCTCACATTCCAAAAGACAATTAAAGTTGGATTTGGAAATTTTAGATTCCACTTTATAAATCTGTTCAATTATGGATCTTTACCGCGCATTAACGTCTAATGTAACATCTGCCAAAACACTTGAAGCCATAACTGAAGCACAGAGAGGTTTAGAGATTAGTATGTGAATGTGTGTGTGCATGCACTGGTATATATACGAGCCTCGGGTACATTGGCCCTATCTGATTTTCCCCACTTTCAGGTGGAAGGTAAAATAAATGTTGGATACCTGTTACGTTAGCACCAGCTCTGGGTCTGCAGAGTGCATTAGTGCTGGCATGACAGGGGATGTAGACTGGAAGCCGACGGTCTAAATCCCGACCGCCGGCTTCCAGACTCTCTAATCCCGGTGTGGTACTAATGACAGGCGGCGAAAACTTGACGCCTATCATTAACCATACGCCGGAAGACCGACGCCCGGCATACCGAACGAAGTAAGCCGGGCACGGACAGCCGCAGGGGGGGGGTTTAGGGCTCCCGGGGGGACTTAGGGTTAGGCAACCCCCCAGGAGCTTAGGGTTAGGCTAGAGGAAGGGAGGGTTAGGCACCCCCGCGTGGAGGTTAGGGTTAGGCACCCCCCCGGGGGACTTAGGTTTAGGCAGCGGGGAAGGGGGGGTTAGGTTTAGGCACTTAGAGGGGGGATTAGGGTTAGGTACTGGGGGGGGGAGGTTAGGGTTAGGCACCCCTAAGGGAGAGTTAGGGTTAGGGGGTAGAATTAGGTTAGCAATACTTACCTTAGGGACGATCGGGATCTTCACCCTTGCCGGGCTGCCGCTATCGGGATTTGATACCTACTGCACCCCACGACAGGAGCCCACTTCTTACATGGACTGCTATCATATAACTTTGCACACGCTCTTTTCCTTAGTTAATATACATGAGTAGCTAACCGTAGTTGAGTGATAAAGCAAAAAAGATCTTTATTTAGCAAGGTCTACACCCTAAATTGCTGCGTTGAGAATCTGCTGTTTGGTGCTGCCATGCACAGTCCATGAAGTTCCATTGTAACACTATCATTTCCAGATCACTTAGCTTAGTGGTTGGAAAGTTACACAAGTGCAAACAATTCCACGTCATCTCCCGGAGGGTGTTTAATGGCTCTATTAGAAAGAACAGTTTCCCCTTTGATGAATTCATAATCTAACGGGAAAACCGCTCACTAGCCATTTGCCAATATCACTAGGGCTGCATAACGCAGCTCCCTTCCTACCCCCAGAGGCGGCCTATCGGGGCTCTCTGACACTTTACAAATCACTTTTGCTGCAGTTATAATTGTAGTGACTTTTTCAGCTTGTCATTTATTTTTGTATTATTTTGTTGAGTAGATTTTATGCAGCAGGTCATTATGGATTGCATTAGTCAAACCCGTATTTCCACTTGTCACTGAGTTTGAAGAATTGGTCATAGTATTTCCAGGTAATTGCCTCATGTGGGTGGATATATTCTATGGTTTAAATACAAACATGTACATTAGCAATAAAGCGATGTTGAATTTGTATGATCTGATCCCCATTATGTCACACTCCAAGGGGATTTAGAACATTTTTATCATTTGTATGACCTTCAATAATAGCAGGAAACAAACAGTTTTAAAGGCAAAGATGTATTTCAATAGCCCTCTACACTCCCATAATATGCCCACTGAACGGACCATCTTGGCGTGCTGTAGTAGTCAGCTCAGAGTTATCGCCCAGGAACACCCATCACTTTTGCGCCACACTTATGATACCGTCTGACCTGATCGTACCAGCACCCTTGTGCGTACACTCTGTAACGTGGGATGTTTCCGAATTGTTCACGCATGTGCAGTTGCAAATATTCACTGAACTACATCAACATTGCGTGCAGATTGCGTGAACTCTGAATCAGGCCCTGAGAGTGCTGCTGGCAGGTCCCCGGCATGGCAGTGGTCTCAGGGGCCCGGGGCTCCGGCGGCATTCCCACCGGCTTTGGACACTGAGCGCAGTCATGGCGGCTCCTGTCCAGCTAGGTGTATCTCTGGAGGGTCCTCAGTGTGCTAGTGGTCTCAAGGGGCTCGGGGTTCCCTCTGCGTTCTCACCAGCCCTGGACACTAGGCGCCTCATGTTGATCCTGGTCAGCTAACCGCTAAGTCTCCAATGGGTATCCAGATTGGTGGCCACCTGACGGCATCAGGTTATAAAGGCTCGCTCCTTACAGCATTCAGTGCCTGAACTTCGTCGCTGACACATGCTTGTTCCTAGCTCCCATGCTAGTTGTGCTAGTCACTCTGACGACTCAAGCTCCAGTGTATTCTCCAACTCTGGTTCCACTCCAACAACAGTGTATTCTCCAACTCTGGTGTCATTCAATTACCAGTGTATTCTCCAAGCCCGTATCCACTCTGGTCGTAGTCCAGCCCAGTGCCTACCATAACTGATGCTCGTAGACTTTGCTATCTGATAACATCCATGTATATTGTCCTGCTGCTTATTCCATCTACGAGGAGGACATATATGACTATCTCTACTTCAAACCTCCCGTACCATCAGTGAGCAAGTACCTGAGCCTCTACTGAGCAGTCCTAAGTCCCCAGTCCTGACACTAAGTATTTGCCCAAATGTATGAATATTGTGGGCTCAGAATGAGGGCAATAGCAGGCTACTTTAAAAATAAATAAGTTTTATCATAAGCAACGAGTTTTAAAACATTGCGTATGATAAATGGTGCTCCAGCCAATCAGCTCCCAACTGTCATTTTTCAAACAGGTGACAGTTGGGAGCTGATTGGCTGGAGCACCATTATCATACACAGTGAGTTTTATCACTCTTTTTTTGTGAGACCTACAATACTGAAACAACCACTATATGGAATTAAAATAGTAGTATTTATTTATTTATTTATTTATGCAAAACTTATCAGTTGACGGCGGTGTTCAATCCTTCGCCGCAGTATTTAAATGAATATTGGTAATTAAGGCACCGTATTAAAATGTGTTAATCTCTTCATCTATAAACTGCGCTAAAATATAAAGCGCAAGATAGCATTTCAGAAAAATAAAGAATATATAAAACACATACAATGTTCTGAGCCAATAAAACATTTAACAACATCCGATAAAACAAATTAAAAGAGCATACGCAATAAAAAAGAAATCATAAAAAAAATAAAATACAAAAGAATTTCTCACTTTGTGGGGATGTTTTGCAACGCGTTTCCTGGTACGCTGACTGCTTCCTCGGGCAATATTGCATTTGGGCAAACATTAACCTCCTCTAGAAGGTACCCTCTCCTGCACCCGAGAATAACACAAAAATATCCACTTTTGCACCTTGGGACTACATTGGGACGTTCTTTAATTTCCAGGCTGCAAGTCACCAACTACCCCTACCCTACATATGGTATTTACTCTGAAGGTGCCAGTGTTTTTTACATGCCTGATTCAACATCACAGAGAAAACAAATATGTGAAACTAATCTTGCTTGATTATTATTAATTAATATAATTAGGAGAAATTAGGTCACGGAGCGTGATTAGTTTCACACTGAATTACTTTAGTTCATCCTAAGATCCCAGCATGTAATTTCTTGCACGGATCCCTGTGAATTAAGCTGGAAAATAATGTCAATAGTATGACTACAGCAGCCAATCCAATACAATGGGCGGGTGAGAATAGAGTAATACTGAGCTGGGTAGTACTGGGACTGGGATAGTTGTCATGCTAGCATTGACAGCAAAGGAACGATATGGATATAATTCTGAAGTTTAGTGTACTTCATGCCAACCAATCACAATCTTGAATGACTTTATACACACAGGGTCTGATACTTGTAGAGCGTAACTTGAGTGTTTTTTGTGCTGTGCATGCTTTGGAACCAAGCATATGTAAATAATTTATCTCTGAAGAGGCGTAACTCTGCAGTAACAGGGCGTCCTCATGTAAGACCCTCCATTTACAAACGCAAAGCAACCTCCATTAAAAATGTGTATTGTGCTAAATAGAGACCATTGCCTTTAAAATTAAAACAATCGTGGCACTAACCTTCACTTTACTATATATTTGCCTCTTTGGGGTAACCCTGACTTTGAGCCATCACTTTCCCGATTGGATCATGCTGGCTGGAAGGCCAAAAGGGTACAGCCGCCATCAAAAACATTTTCTATCCAAGAGGTACGATGTGCAGATGTATCCTGCTACATCTGTGCTCATAGCACTGCATTATAGCTTCCCTGCTGTGGCATGTCAATAGTATGCATTATGGTGTGGTGTGCTATATGCCACGATAGTCTACACACCATGCAGTACACAGTTTAACCCCTGGGTGGCGAATGCCCCTCAGATGAAAACTACAGTACTGAATACAATACTGTAGCAGTGGGCGGTGATCCGTAAGAGGCTGGCCAATCACGTTTTGGCAGTGTAAACAGTTACTCCTCCAGGTGCTTAAAATTATCACTTTGTCTCAAGACTAAACCGCTATAGACGTTATATTGTACTCATTACGGGCCATCTGTACTGTATACGGTCGCTACATGGTGTAAAGACACCTGGCCTATAGACGCACGGGCAGTTTTTCGTAGAGAGATCATTTCAGGTTCAATATTCTTAAAGTACTCTGCTCAGCTTTATGCATTGCTCCGCACTTTCCAAATCCCTTCATCTCCATGTTATGGCACACAGCTTTATTGAACCTGAATGTTCTCTCTTTATGAAAAACTGCCCATGCGTCTTTAAGCCAGGCATCTTTACACCATGTAGTGACAGTATACAGTACCAGGCCCGGATTTCCCACAAGGCAACCTAGGCGCTCGCCTAGGGCCCTGCGAGTCCCAAGGGGCCCGTGGATGGGCCCCTTTTGACTCGCAGGGCCCTAGACGGCCCCCTTTTCCCCAAGAAATCTGGCCGGTCAAAATGCTTCCAGAGGAGCACTGTGTAAGTACCGTGTGACATCATGATGTCACGAGGACACGCTTATAGAGTCCTGCTGCGGCACCGCTGTCTGCATTGTCACAGAGTGACTGTGCATAAGAGGGAGGACAAGGGTCACCGGGTCCTCCGACCAGCCCCATACAGCTCCAACCCTCCCCTATCACAGCAGCCTCTGCCACTGACTGCCAGGCTTGCAGTTTGCCACCAGCAGCATGCATTGGTGGCACCCAGCAAGGAGCAGAGGGACAGGCAGAGGCAGAGTCTGGCTGAGTGAGACAGTGACCGAGGATCCAGATCTCAGGGAATCACAGCAGCCAGGCAGGTAGGGTCAAGTACTGTGCTATTCTCAACTACTCTAATATAGATTGAATCATGTAGGATTTATTTTTTATGGTAGATGGGGTCTGGGAAGTGGACAGGACTGCCTTATATTACAAGCATATAGTAATATACATTATGATAATCATGATATTATTAGTATTATTAGTACATCAATCCAGGACGATGGTATTTTCATGTTAGGTACTTGTAATATACTATACTATACTGCAGTCCTGTCCACTCCCCACTTACCATTACAAAAATAAATCCTATAGTGTACTTTAAAAAAAGGGGGGGTTGGGGGGGGGGTTGTAATGATGATGACTCCTCCCCATCATTGTACTCAGCTGAGCACAGTCACACACAATACTGGGCATGGCCACACCACAACCCCCACTGCAGATGCCACCTCGCAGCTACCTTCTAATCCTTAGCACTCCTCAGGCTTATGTGATGTATTTAATGGATAATGAGGAGTATAACCTTAGGATATTAGGTTTAGTTTGGGTTTTGGCATTAGGGATAAGGTATTAGGGTTGGTGTATCAATTTGGGTTAGGGTATTAGGGTCAGGTTAGGTGTTTGAGTTGTTGTATTAGGGATGGTGTAGGGTTTAGCGGTTAGGGTATTAGGGTTAGAGGTTATGGTTAGGGTCAGGTTTGAGCTTATGGTTGAGTTAGGGTCAGGATTATGGTAGGGATGCTTTGCATGAATCAGGAACGCAAATAAAGTGCTATGGATTGTTTGAGGGAGGGGGGCCCCAAACTGGTATCTCGCCTAGGGCCCCATGAGGTCTAAATCCGGCTCTGTACAGTACGGATGGCCCGTAATGAGTATAATACAATGTCTATAACGGTTTATAGTAAAATGCAGCTGGGTGTCATAACATGGAATTGAAAGGTGGTGGCAAGTTCGGAGCAATGTATTAAGTACAGCAAAGTACCTTAAGAATTATTGACCTTGAAGTAGTCTTTAAGAAATTCTGTGCATGCGTCTTCACACCAAAAAAAAATACTGAATTACAAAATTATATTGTCTCTTTCCGGGCCTCGAACCCGAGGCACAAGCTTTGGAAAGTACTCACCTTGCCCATTCGGCCACGCAAGCCAGCCATGGCAGCTTGTTACACCTATTGAGTATGTCAAGTCTATCGTGCGTCTTTACACCAACGTGTACAATACAGTGTTAATATCGGTTTATAGTCTAAAGAAGCTGGGTGTCATAACATGGAGATGAATGGACGAGGAAAGTGCGGAGCAATGCAAAAAGCTGAGCAAAGTACTTTAAAAGTATTATACGTGAAATGATCTCTCTTTATACATATCTTATCATATCTTTAACCACTTGCCTGGCATGGTCACATCAGATGCAACCACAGCAGGCTGGGCTTTCCCTGACATGGTCACATCTGATGCGCCCAGACCCCAATTTTTGTTCCTGGCAAGGAGTGATGAGTATTATGTGCCAATTTTACAATATGAAGCACTGTTTTGAAATTGCACTTTATGCATTATTTGCACATTTGTGGAACTGATTGTGGGACATATGCCTTATTGTACAATATAAAGGCCTCTCTTTTTGCATGAACATTGGTGTGCTGATCATCTGATCTGGACTTTATGGTCACGCATCCTACCGATTTAACTGAGTTTGAGTGTGCAGGTCTGTTACTTTTTTATATATATATATATATATATATATATATATATATATATATATATATATATATAGGCACACATACATAAAAAGTAAATATGGGCCGGAACTCCTCTAAATGAGTAAATCTGCCCGGGAGCCTTCTGAAAAAGTTATTTAAATAGTATGAAAGAAACAGCGGCACTCAGGGTCTTGTCAGAAAATCAACGAAGTATATTCAAAAATAAATCACAGCATGGTTCCAACATCCCAATGTTTCGAGGCTCGTAGCCCCTTTGTTACTCACCTTGATAAAGGGGCTACGAGCCTTGAAATGTTGGAACCATGCTGTGATTTATTTTTTAATACACCGTTGATTTTCTGACAAGACCCTGAGTGCCGCCGTTTCATTCAAACTATATATATATATATGTGGCAGCACAATAATTGCCATACATAAGAAAATTAGAATAGTACAAGAAATCAGGGCAGCACAGACGGTGTAATGGTTAGCGTTACTGCCTCACAGCACTGAGGTCGTGGGTTCAATATCCACCACGGCCCTAACTGTGTGGAGTTTGTATATTCTCCCTGAGCTTGCGTGGGTTTACTCCGGGTGCTCTGGTTTCCTCCCACAATCCAAAAATATACTGGTAGGTTAATTGGCTCCCAACACAAATTACCCCTAGTGTGTGAGTGTGTGTTACGGAATAAAGATTGTAAGCTCCACTGGGACAGGGACTGATGTGAATGGCCAAATATTCTCTGTAAAGTGCTGCGGAATATGTGTGCGCTAAATAAATAATATATATATTTATAAATAAATAATAAATATATATATATATATTAAACAAATAGTGGTAAAGGCGCTTAACTTGATCCAAATGAATAAATAAGTGTCCTTTATGGAAGTCTTCTCACTATGTGCACTCCCCGAAACTTCAAGTGGCTGCCACAGGCCAATTCCTATATCCCAATAGGTGAAGTTTCTGTGATAAAATAAAGGCATTAAATGTAGACTTTCCTAGTGTCATATACATTCTATAGAATATGTACCATACATAAAGCCCAGGGAATACATAGTGATTAATCCTGGAATCAAATCCCAGCTCCACCGGTCTTCCCAGGTACTTTCACAAGAAGTGCAGATATACAAAACAATAAATAAAGTGCAGTATGCTTAAAAAAAGTGATTTATTTAACAAAAAAAATATGAGTTAAGAGTATATAAAAGAATGTGCACAGAGTTTTAATCAGTGCAAAAAAGCTTATTTGAGCCAGAGGGAAGAGCAGCAAACCATACAGGTCCCAGAGCCGGCGTAAATTACAGCCTCAACGCGTTTCGTCCATCTGTTATTACCAGGACTTCATATATACAGTCAGGTGGGAGGCACATATAGAAACCGCTGTAATTCCTACACCGTTCACCTGATTTGGATGTTATTACCCTCAAATTAAATCTGAAAGTCTGCAGTTAAAGCACATCTTGTTTGTTTCATTTCAAAGCCATTGTGGTGGTGAATAGAGGCCAAAATATGAAAATTCTGTCAATGTCCCAATATTTATGCACCTGACTGTATGTATGTGTATATATATATATGTATGTGTGTTTATATATATATATATATATATATATATAAATAATGTGTGTGTATATACATGTATGTGTGTTATATATATATATATATATAAAAATATGTGTGTATATATATATATATGTGTGTGTGTAAATATATATATATATATATATATAAATATATATATTAGGGATGTGCAGGCTCGGATAGGTTCGAGTTTGCCCGTTGAGTTCGGATTTTTCCCTCCAAAAAAACGGAACTCAGAAAGAGGCAAAACGTCATCTTGCATGGACAAAAGTACAGGAATGATGATGTTCGTCCGTGCAAGATGACGTTTTGCCTCTTTCTGAGTTCCGTTTTTTTGGAGGGAAAAATCCGAACTCAACGTGCAAACTCGAACCTATCCGAGCCTGCACATCCCTAATATATATATATATATATATATATATATATATATGTGCGTGTATATGTATATATATATATATGTGTGTATAGGTATATATATGTGTGTGTATATATATACATATATATTTGCGTGTATACGTATATGTATATATATATACATATGTATGTATGTGTATATATACATATATATATATATATATATATATATATGTGTGCGTGTGTGTATATACAGATGTAGCCAGCCTCATCATGCAACGCGGCAATCGCCAGGCACCCCATTGAAGTCTATGGAGTGTGCGTGCATGCACACGCGAACGCCATAGCCGCAGGCACGCTAGTCGCGCCATCCATGCCTTATCTATATGTGTTAATGAAACATCAGTAGCTGCGGTCTCAATCAATGATTTTTTAATCAATGGTTGGCCCATTGACCATCAATGTTACAGCTGTCAATAGCCATCAATACAATATACCAATTTGCTATTTTTATGGTATACTGTGTTTAAATTTTTTTTTTTTAAATTGTGTTGGATAAGTTTTAAAATTATGTTCTTGACCTAATTCAATCATAAAAAAAACTACAATTTCGGAGGGGTTTTTGGAAAAAAAAAATGTCAGTTAAGTGGTTAAAGCAGACGTCTTTACACCATGTACCATAAGTTTACCGTACGGACGGCATGTAATGAGTACAATACAATGTCTATAGCATACATTATATACAATGTGTATAATGTCACCAAATAATTTAATCCTTTATTGCACAGTCAACTGCAGCTCTGTATTCATGACAAAATGCAGTTCAGTGCTACTGTATAGTTTAACGAATGACAGGTTCCGTCAGCCAACCAGCAGGCGGCACTACAGAAGCTTTGTTGGCTATTTGACACATGCGCAGTGCAGTTTAGGAAAAGCGACATCTGGTGGACAGAAAGTTGTATTACACGCTCTGGCTTTTCCAGCGCTTCAATACGTTACGTTGCAACTTACTGCAGTATGATGCGACTTAGAACGCCAAGTAGCGGCACGGCAGGGCATGATTAGCATGGTGCGCTATATGGCGTATGGTGCAAATCAGAGCAGGACACATCTATATACAGTAGCTTTCAACGAATTAAAAGAAAAAAAAAATTTTTATATCTTCAATTGTGAGAATACACCGTAAGCAAATTATTTAAATTTAGGATTCTATTTTTATAAAATTGGGTAACTGATAGGAGGGATCTGAACAGGGTCGGAGCCTTTTCGCAACCTAGACCTACTTCCCATAGGAAAGACCAGGGCGTTGGGAACCAAAGCCATCTGAAGATGGCAATGGTTCCCACTGTCAAGTTCCAAAAATGTTGTATTTTCCAAGCTTGCCGAATTTAGGTTCCCCATACTATATTATGGGGACAGTGAGCCAGATTGGTAGTGAAAAGTAAACAGAAGATATTCATGATATTTTCGGCATTACCTTTGTAATAATGGCCCCATTACTTCACTTCTGCAAAAGTAGGGGAAAATCTAAATTTTCACCTACTTTTGTAGACAGTAATGGTGCATACACACGGTCAGATTTTTCTTCAGATCTGAACAATAACGATTTTAAAAATCGTTCAATCGTTCATATCTGAAAGAAAAATCTGACATGTGTGCAACAATGAACGAATAACGATGAACGATGCGCGTTCCCATTTGTCAGATAACGATATCTGACATTTGATGTGTTTGCAGTCAGTTTTGTACGATTTCCATTCATTTTAATACAGGCTGAAATCGTTCAATCGTTTGCAGATCGTTTGCTAATCGTTCAATCGTCCAATCTTTCATCCGGCAAAAACTTGCCCGTGTATGCACCTTAAGAGCTAATGAATAGGCCCCATAGCAGGAGCAGAACTATGGGAGACAATGGAGGCGCCTGACGTCGGGCTCCAGCACTGAAGGGGCACCTCCTCCATATATATTCACCCCACTTAGGGCTGTAACTATGTACCCGGAGTGTACCGTCACAGCCGCCCAATTCATAGCACCTCTTCCCGGCACCCGAGAAGCCACCATACACTAGTGGAGAGCTCCGTGTCAGACCATCAGCTGCCGCCTCCGTCTATCTATAACCTGTCCCTACTCATTGGTGTCGCTGCTTCTTATGTCAGTGTGACATGTCCGGCGGCTCCCTCACCCACAACTCCCCGTCGCACTCCTCCCTGGCAGCAGCACTAGCCTATGCTCGGACCCGGGCAGCAGTCCCGGCGCATCCCCTCACCAACAACTTCCCGTATCACTCTTCCCTGGGGACAGCCCCAGTCGTGGACCTGTGCAGCAGAGTCCTGAGTGGCTGGCCCAAGGATAACCATGGCTGGATGTCAACAAGGATACATGGAACGGGAGCTGCGGGTAAGAGGGCATGGTAGGCAGGGGCCTGGGGCACCAGCGACTGAGTCTGGGGGGGCAGATCTTTGGTGGAGCAACTTCCCGGCATGTAATGCAGTCGGCAGTAGACTGGGCATTTTGTGATTTGTAGTCCCACCACAGTGGCAGTCTTACAGTATTTTGACTTAAACTCAGTCCTCAACCCCCCCACATCGGGTGGTTTTCCCCTCCATCAGGGGTATCAGGAGGACTCCCCACCCCGCATCCGGTGGCTTTCATCTCCATCAGGAGGACTCTGAGCCTCTATGGCTCTAATTGCACCAGACAGGTCACTATCTTATCTGTGACTAATGCATAGAGATGTGACCACATACATATAGCCTCCGTGCAACACATGACGTATGAGCACAGAGTGACTCGGTAGCGTTGAGCATAGTTTTGTACTAGTTTTCCCCTTCTAATGTGTCTTATTCACACTGTGGATGCACTAGCGGCTTCTGCTGATTAGAATGATATGCGGCATGCCTGTATTCTGTGTGTGACTGCGGGTGTATCTGCTTGCGAAATGCTACATTACAGTCTCAGCGGCTGTGACGAGGGGGGGCACCAAATTATAACTTGCCTCCTGGCATCTGGGATGAGCTTACGCCACTGCCCCATAGTACACTATTCTGGTGAGAGCCTTTGAGAGCGTGTTTTATAACGCTCGGCTCTGCTATACGCTAGAGCAAAGTAGAAATGGATAAGTGTATTTCACTTTTATTATATGAGGAACTCTAGACACTAGATAGCATGAATATACTATAGGTCTTATGAAGTATCAGAGAGAGATCGCTGTTTATGTAGAGTAGCAACAACAACACTGAGTAACATCTATAAAACTGGATATACATACTGTACCGTGCCAATTAAGCGGATTAACAGCAGCGACTATGCTGATCTTATAGTTTAAATGGCTGGAGTAGAAATGGCTGGAGGGAAAGCTGGTGTATAATAAATAATGTTGGTGATGATGTTGTTAGGATGGGAGTTTCCTTCACCTATGACTTGTGGACTTGATCCAAACACTCCTGATAAACAACAAGACAGGAGCGACAGATCTCTCTGCACCTCTGACTGGTTGGAACCACAATAATTCTCTCTAGAGCCAGGAGTAGAGGCTGCCGCTGAGGATGAACAGGATATCTAATAAGGCATGGGGAGGATTTCCTATAACAGTCATATATGTAATCACTGCACTGGGACTAACAGGTGAGGTGTCCTCCACTTACCTAAATATATACAGATGGGAAGACGGATTTATCATGTGCCTGCAATGCAAATTACAGCCTACAGACAGTATTCATTTTCAGAAAGAAGTTGTTATTTGCTATTTAATAGGTTTATAGGAGGAAAAGACATTACTTTTCTCTACACATTTTGGGAGTCTGTGCAACTTTTAGGAACTAAAATCGAATTTCTCGCTTTCTTCCCCATTGTGCGTTAGTATGAACTTGGATTAAAGATTCATAAAGATTCATAAGGATATTGGATAAATCAATTATTTCGTCATTAGTGTCTTGTTCAGTTCTAGTGTATCAGTGTGTCATTAGTATGGTGTAGTAAGTTTTGTGTTATGTTATTGGGTGTCTGTAAGGGAGCATTACACAGAGGGCAGTGGTCCAATGCAACCCCCTCCCCCCATAAGCTGATCTAATAATGCAGCTCACACAAGTGTTAATTATCCATATCACAGTCACAAGGAAGCTTAGGGCAATGCAGTAATGTAAGATAATTTTACTTCCAATCATTGTCCTGTCCTGCATTCTCCCAGCGTTGCCCAGCATGTCTATGTGGAAGGCCTTTGAGATTGTCATAGGGATCAATGATCCCATTTCACAGCTCCGACTGAAATTAATTCTGCTCTTTTCAATACTGTTTGAATAGAATGAATTTCAGAATTTCAGCGACACGAAGGCCTGGTTCATCCCATACTTGCCAACTCTCCCTGAATGTCAGGGAGACTCCCTGAAATAGTAGCAAACTCCCTGACTCCCTAAAGAGTCTAGCAATCCCCCTGATTGCACCTTACCTCCATTATGTACATTTTACATAGAAAAAAAGAAATAAGCTATATATATATATATATTCAAATTGGATCATTAGTGTCATTTCCCTGCATTGGTTATAAGGCACAATGATGTATCAGTGTGTTTTCATCAACAAGTAGATCTTACTGAGCAACAACTGCTGCGTTGGGGCTCATTTTGATTTGGGTGTAAATCAATTTTATAACACGCCCCTCAGATGTAGCAGGACACGCCCACTTTAGCGCCGTGCACATAGGTGGTGCTTTCACAATCTCCCTGAAATGCTTTTTCAAAAGTAGGCAGGTATGGTTCATACCCTTGGAGCACACTAGGTGGCAGCAAATCCCCAAAACACGATACACACAAACACACACACACGCATTCTCGGTATGCATAAAAGTAGTTCCGTAGCTGCACAAAGTACAGTACTTTCTAAGCAGATTATTCCTCACTTGGCTGTCTCATCCCTCAATGTGGTCTCCACAGACTTCTCCAAGCTATCCTTTTTGCTAAGGCCTCCTATCTGACCCACAATGAACGCAGCGGGCCCTCTTCTAGACTTCTGTCTAACCTTTTCAAACTCCATCTTGGGCTGCACATCTTGTAGTGAGAGGGGGGTTTAATCCATTTATCCAGGGTCTGAACAGGTGGCTGATTAATGCCACCAAGCCTGTAACCACTACAATACCCAACACTGAGGTTACTTCATACAGATCATCAGTTTCAACAAAACAAAAGGCAACTAAAGCCAGTAAAGATATTTACCCATACCAGCAAGCTGAAGGGTGGTGAGACAAACTGATCAACGCTGCTGTGCACTGGGCATGTTTCGGGCAGGTGAGTGGTATAGAGTCACACCATGTTGGGGAGAATGTCACATGTGACCAGTGCTTCTGTAGCCCCCAACACAAAACATTCTTGAATTCAGGGGTGAACTGAATAATGCGGGCATGGTGCGCAGTACAGGGGTGACCACATCGGTCACCTTGCTCCCATAGACTATAGTTACCTCTCCGACGACGCTGCAGAAATCACCGGCAAAATTGCTGCTTCCATTGTGAATAGGAGACGTGGGCACTTTAAAACACCTAATGGTTTGTAGGCGAGCCCTGAACTAGAATAGAGGACAGTCACAGACTTTCTAGCTTTTAAAGCCGAACAAGGCAGGGTTTATTTTGTGCAAAGGCAGATGTGACTAATGTACTGAGAATAACAAGACGGTGGGAACACATAAATATAATGAATCATACCATACGCTCTCGTTTAATAATATGGTAGAGGTGGTTATTTAGAATATACAAGGCAAGGCTGTTGGTGGTAAATTTTGATCAAATTATGTACCATGAAGTCATCAGACAGTCAAACAGTAGCAAAGTAAAGAAAATAAAGGATTTCATCCTCACTCAGCAGATTGCGGACATGCAAATTGCTCCTCATATGTTGTAACCAATAGCAGATGAGATGGGTCAAGGAATCAAAGGGAAAAAGTGGGTTAAAATCTTTCCATGGACCTGGGAAATGCAGGATTCCGAATACACTTTATATATATATATATACACCCATATATTACATACACACCACCAAAACAGTTGTGACTCGGCGAGGCATGGATTCCGCAAGACCTCTGAAGGTGTCCTGTGGTATCTGGCACCAAGACGTTAGCACCAAGACGTTAGCAGAAGTTCCTTTAAGTCCTGTAAGCGAGGTGGGGCCTCCATGGCTCGGACTTTTTCCAGCACATCCCACAGATACTGGATGAGATTGAGATCTTGGAAATTTGGAGTCAACACCTGAACTCTTTGTCATATTCCTGAAGCCATTCCTGAACAATCTTTGCAGTGTGGCAGGGTGCATTATCCTGATGAAAGAGGCCACTGCAAACAAGGGATATCATTGCCATTAAGGGGTAGATGGTACGTGTCAAAGTAACATCCACATAAATGCCAGCTGAGCATTGCCCAGAGCGTCACACTGCCCCCGCCGGCTTGCCTTTTACCCATAGTGCATCCTGGTGCCATCTCTTCCCCAAGTAAACGATGCACATGCTTCCGGCCATCCACATGATAAAAACAGAGAGCGTGATCCATCAGACCAGGCCACCTTCTTCCATGGCTCCAAGACCCAGTTCTGATGCTCATGGTGATCATTGTAGGTGCATTCGGTGGTGGACAGTTGTCAGCATGGCAAACTCTGACCGGTCTGCGGCTTGGCAGCAAGCTAGGATGCATTGTGTGTTCGTACACCACACTGTCACAGCCAGCATCAACTTTCTGTAATTTGTGCTACAGTAGCTCTTCTGTGGGATGGGACCAGATGGACTAGCCTTTCCTCCCCACAATGAGCCTTGGGCACCCATGACACTGTCACCAGTTGTCCTTCCTTGGACCACTTTTGGTAGGTACTAAGAAGTGCATACCACAAGACCAGCCGTTTTGGAGATTCTCTGACCTAGCTGCCATGAGAATATTGCCCTGGTGAAAGTCGCTCAGATCCTTACGTTTACCCATTGTTCCTGCTTCCAACACATCAACTTCAACTGAGTGTTCACTTGCTGCCTAATATATCCCAGCTCTTGACAGGTGCCATGGTAACAAGATATTCATTATTCACTTCACACCTGTCAGTGGTTTCAACCTACTTCCCAAACCTCTCATTGGTGCTAGAGCAGTGTAGGCGTGGCCATTGGTGGAGTGTCCATCGATGGTTCCATCAGTTATTACCATCGATGGCACAAAAGCCATCTATGGTAAATCATCAATTGTTTGCACCCTTCGATGACCACTGCTGCTGGGTGCACAGTGGGCCGCCGGTCAATCAGAAATGGGGGTGGGGCTTAGCGGCCACTGGGGACTAAGTTAAGCTCCATCCCGCCTGAGGGTTGGTGTGGGTAGGAACAGGCATGGGAGGCTGAAGGGGAGATCAGAGATGCATGAAGGTACTTCGGTGGCTTGAGCCAGGACTACCTCATGTAATGATGTAAGGAGATAAAGATACGGCAGTGGATGATGGGCCCGAAGACGAGGACAGGAATAGAATGTCTTTATTAAACAGCAGGTTGGAATGGAACTGAATATAGTATACTGAATCAATGAGCAGAATCGGATTGGGACCGATGATGCTGGATTGAGAGTTGGATCGGTTTGAGACCGATGTTGATGATTTGAAGAACTTTATGGAATTGAATCTGATGTTAAAGAATTGATGAACTTCATCGGTTTGAGACCGATGTGGAAGAATTGAAGAACTAAACTGATATGAGTCCGATATTAATTAATTGATTTACTTGATTGTTTGGGACCGATGTTGATGAATTGAATAACTTAATTGATAAGAGTCCGATGTTGAAGAATTTATTAACTTGATCAGTTGGGAGCGATGTTGATGAATTGAAGGACTGGATAGGTTTGGAACAGATGTTGATGAATTGAAGGACTGGATCGGTTTGGAACAGATGTTGATGAATTGAAGGACTGGATCGGTTTGAAACAGATGATGATGAATTGCAGTACTGGATCAGTTTGGGACCGATGATGATGAGTTGCAGTACTGGGTCGGTTTGGAACTGATGAGGAGGAATTGCAGTACTGGGTCGATTTGGAACCGATGATGGAAGTGTCAGCTGGGACTGATGGTTGGAAGTATCATCTGGGACCGATGGTTGGAGATATCGGCTGGGACCAATGGTTGGAGATATCGTCTGGAACCGATGGTGGGAATATCGGCTGGGACTGATGGTTGTACAGTAGTTAGGAACAAGTCTCAGTGGATAACCCAGACTGGAGCACAGATGGAATGGAGACTTGCAACCAGACTTGATACTGGCATTACACGGACTGGAAACGTTCAGATACAGAGTACCTGGGAGCTCAGCACGGAGCTGTAACTTCAGCAGAAGCAACGTTGTACCGGTAATGGAGACCAGTCAGGAAGTGGAATTTATAGGGGTCGATCCCCAGGGATTGGATGCTGCGATCAGCTGGGCTGGGAGCAGCACTCTGAGTGGTGGATGAGAGTCAGGTGACTAAATTCAACATGGCTGCGCCCATACTAAGTTTTGGAAGGAACTCTGGGATGCTAGCATGCTGAGCAAACACACTGAGAGCACAGAGCTCGAACAGTGTGAACAGAGGGCCTGATTCAGACCCGGTCGTAAGCGCTGAGTGCTCACAACCGGGTCAATGTTTGCCCACTGGGCATGCGCACGACGGAGACGGCTCCGCCGTGTGCATGCACGAGACCCGGCTAGCGACGGATGCTCCGTCGCTCCAGGTCTCGCACCAAAGCGGGCGCCTGCCGTTTGGGGGTGGCCCCACTGACATCACCATCTATTAGAGCCAGAAGCTCTCTGGGGCTTGCGGCCACGAGACCCTACCACAAGGGTCTAGTCGCAAGCCCGATGGTCACGATGGTCTTGACCATCGCGACCATCAACCTGGCCGCTCACAATAGCTGTGGATGGTCACCCACAGCTATGCGAGCGGCCAGGAGGCCGAACAAAAAAAAAAAACGCCCTGGTTCAGAGTGAGCGCTCGTTCAGAGCGTCCGTCTCTGAATCAGGCCCAGACTTCCTAGCCAGCTGGATGCGATGTGCAGTGTAGCTGGACCTCTGCGTCATCCGGGAGTGATGTGCGGTCACAGCGCAAGCGGACCTCAGCACTAGCTGGAACAACACATAGGAGAATATGGGAAAAATTAGCCAGGATCGTGACATTGGGTCTTACTTAGCCATTGATGGCAAAAAACAATTGGCTCTCTGCCATCGATTGCAAAACCATTGGCCATCGACAGTTAAGCATCGATGGTTAAGTATTGATGGTAGATTGGCCATCCCTAGAGCAGTGTCAGAATATTAGGACTACACACTGTGATACAGTGTCCCTCTATCCTAATTATCTGATTCCTGCAGTTTCTGTTTCTGACTTAGCTCCTCATCTGACCCCTTGGTACTTCTGCAGTTGATAAGCAATGTTTGCTCCGCTAGCATTGCATCCATGTTTCCTGGTCCTGATCTGTGGTTTGCCTGACTATTCTGTACCGCACTACCAGATCTTTTCTCAGGTTTACCAACCAGTTATACTAGGTATCCGGTCAGAGGGTCGCAACCTTGCGGTGGTCCCCAGTAAATACCACTGGTGTATTAGACTACGCATCTCTGTACTGGGTAGTGCCAAACCTAGTTGGCAGAACTGAATCTATTGTATTTTTATGAATGGTGCAGTATTGTTTTTTTACTGAAGGGGTTGTATCATTTTCTATGCATACACTATTGCAAGATGCTAAGACCAACACGGGGGCCTAAATGCCTCAGTGCTGGCATGGCCACACCCCTAGAGAGTGTGAAATGCTAGACCACCCCTGGCTGCCCTTCCCTCCTACAAAAATACCACTGATTGCTGACCCACCTCCCTCTGCTGCATGCACCCAGGGAAACACTTCCCTATTTCCCATAAATCGTGATGAACGTTCCAAAGGTGGTATCAGGACAACTGAGAGTCACTGTAATACCATCATTACACTATACCAGAGGTTCCCAAACTTTTTGAACCACGGCGCCCTAGAGTATTATTCCTGGACAGGCTTACACACACCACAACTCATACTGATCAAATATCCCAGTACCGATCTGGGTTACCTGACTGAAGACAGTGTGGTGGCCTTAACCCCTTTGGCTCAGTATGGGTCAGAGGACAGAGATGGCCTCAGTAGCAGCAGACTAGGACAGGACCCAGTATGAGGTCATCTCCTCCAGCAGTAGCCACACTCACACTCACTCAGGTAAGTACCGTGGAACATACAGTCATCCTGAATGTAATGGAGGTGGTATTAGCTTAGGCGATGAAACCAGCTGCCACATTCTAAATTGAAAACGATCATGGAATGTCTCTGCGATCAGCCATTGTAGGATCACACAAGTGGGCCGCTGTCCCAGCAGGTACAGACTAGCTCTGCAGAGTATCTATTCAGGCCTCTCTAGAATCAATCCCTGAACTTCTCCCAGTACATTTCTAAGCATGGATGGATGTTTGGGCATCTCACCAGCATCACTATAACCTGTATACTGTTTATCTGCAGGTGTCCACTCTCAGGGCATTGAATGTTACACTTGCACAGATCAAGGTGAAGGAGGCTGCTTACCAGAACACGCTGTGAATGTTTCCTGCTCCCTGGAGTACAATGTGTGTGTCGAGGCCATTACAGCAATCAAGACAGGTATGTACCGTATGTAATGTAACGTAAGGGTTGCCCGCCTGGGTACCACCTGGAGCATCTCCTGATACGCACTTGCTGTGTACAGTTTAGTGGTCTCAGTGGGCATATTTTTTAATATTTTACATAGACCCAACAGTTTCATTTTGTCTGGGGCAGAGCAGATTTTGGAATTAGAGGGGGGTTGCATTTTGGGAATGTGGGCTTCCAATACATGGTGGGGTCTTGGACAGGGGCGTAACCAGAGGTATGGGGGCCCATAGCAAAATTTCCATGGGACTCCCATAGGTCTACCTATACAGTGTCCCTGTAGTTGTGCTTATTATACAATACCCCCTGTAGTTGTGCCCATTATGCAATGCCCCTGTATTAGAGCTCCTTATGTAGTGCCCCCAGTAGTGACCATTATGCAGTGCCCCCAGTCAGGGGCGGAACTACTGTGGTGCAGCTGGTGCCCTGCACTGGGGCCCGCCGCAATATAGGGGTCCACAAAGCCTGTATGGCAGGTGCAGTGCAGCTGCTTGCCGGGCAGTTATCAAGGCTGTGACTGACCCGGCCGGCACCTCTATAGTTACGACACTGGTCTTGGAGCATCAGAATGTAGTTAGAGCAGCTCTGAGACATCGAATAAAGTATAGAGAATTACAAACCAAGGGCCTAATACCACAGTGCACACTAGTGCACTGCTGAACTCAGATTCCTGACGTTCGGGAATCTGCGCAGGTGACAGACCCATTCTGCGCATGTGCTAAATGGGTCTGCGAGCCCGAACGAAAACTGGCAGCAGACTGTCAGCTCCTTATGCAGTGCCCCCAGTAGTGACCATTATGCAGTGCCCCCAGTCAGGGGCGGAACTACCGTGGTGCAGCTGGTGCCCTGCACCGGGGCCTGCCGCAATATAGGGGTCCACAAAGCCTGTATGGCAGGTGCAGTGCAGCAGCTTGCCAGGCAGTCATCAAGGCTGTGACTGACCCGGCCGGCAGCTACACGCAGGGGACCGAAGCACAGTGCAGTCAGGCTCAGCCTCTCCCCCTCTCTGTCACCCACTGCTTCTCCCTGTTACCTCTCTCTGTCACCCACTGCTTCTCCCTGTAACCCACGGCCTGTCACCTCACCCTATCACCCTCTCCCTGTCACCCACTGCCTCTTTCCTCTCCCTGTCACCCACTGCTTCTCCCTGTCACCCATGGCCTGTCACCTCTCCCTATGACCCTCTCCCTGTCACCCACTGCCTGTTATCTCTCCCTGTCAGCCACTGCTTCTCCCTGTCACCCATGGCCTGTCTCATCTCCCTATGACCCTCTCCCTATCACCCACTGCCTGTTATCTCTCCCTGTCACCCACTGCTTCTCACTGTCACCCATGGCCTGTCTCATCTCCCTATGACCCTCTCCCTGTCACCCACTGCCTGTTATCTCGCCCTCTCACCCTCTCCTTGTCACTTTTTTGCCTCTCTTTGTCTACCTCTTGACTGTCCGGTCACCCTCTACCTCTTTCTGTGACCCACTGCACTTTGAGCTTGGAGTAGGACGGAGGAAGGGGGCTCAAAGCAAATCTTTGCACCTGGGACCACCACTTACAAGTTCCGCCACTGCCCCCAGTAATGCCCCTAATAGTGGCTCTTATGTTGTGCCCCCAAGAAATGCCCCTAATGCAGTGCCCCCAGTAATGCCCCTTATGCTGTGCCCTCAGTAATGCCCCTAGTACTGCCCCTTATGCTGTGGCCCCCCTCCCCTGTGCAGCACTTACCTGTCCACGCTTCTGTCCATGCCGTCAGCTCCCCGCATCTGACTAGATCCACCAGCAGGCGCAGGCTCTAATCGCTGGTGACGAGGGTGACATCATGACTGCATCACAGGGAATGCTGGCCTCTGAAGCGATCAGAGGTGTCTTTAGTCTCTGATCGCTTCAGAGACCAGCGTTCCCAGTTGCACCAGCAACTTGGCTGGCCATGGTACAGAGGGTGCATGGGGACGCTGGGTTGGTGGGCCCCTAAGTCGCCGGGCCCCATAGCAAGCGCCCCCCTTGCACCCTCTATAGTTACGACACTGGTCTTGGAGCATCAGAATGTAGTTAGAGCAGCTCTGAGACATCGAATAAAGTATAGAGAATTACAAGCCAAGGGCCTAATACCACAGTGCACACTAGTGCACTGCTGAACACAGATTCCTGACGTTCGGGAATCTGCGCAGGTGACAGACCCATTCTGCGCATGTGCTAAATGGGTCTGCGATCCCGAACGTAAACTGGCAGCAGACTGTCAGCTCCTTATGCAGTGCCCCCAGTAGTGACCATTATGCAGTGCCCCCAGGCAGGGGCGGAACTACCGTGGTGCAGCTGGTGCCCTGCACCGGGGCACGCCGCAATATAGGGGTCCACAAAGCCTGTATGGCAGGTGCAGTGCAGCTGCTTGCCAGGCAGTCATCAAGGCTGTGACTGACCCGGCCGGCAGCTACACGCAGGGGACCGGAGCACAGTGCAGTCAGGCTCAGCCTCTCCCCCTCTCTGTCACCCACTGCTTGTCCCTGTTACCTCTCCCTGTCACCCACTGCTTCTCCCTGTAACCCACGGCCTGTCATCTCACCCTATCACCCTCTCCCTGTCACCCACTGCCTCTTCCCTCTCCCTGTCACCCACTGCTTCTCCCTGTCACCCATGGCCTGTCACCTCTCCCTATGACCCTCTCCCTGTCACCCACGGCCTGTCACCTCTCCCTATCACCCACTGCCTGTTATCTCTCCCTGTCACCCACTGCCTGTTATCTCTCCCTGTCACCCACTGCTTCTCCCCGTCACCCATGGCCTGTCTCATCTCCCTATGACCCTCGCCCTGTCACCCACTGCCTGTTATCTCGCCCTGTCACCCTCTCCTTGTCACGTTTTTGCCTCTCTTTGTCTACCTCTTGACTGTCCGGTCACCCTTTACCTCTTTCTGTGACCCACTGCACTTTGAGCTCGGAGTAGGACGGAGGAGGGGGGCTCAAAGCAAATCTTTGCACCTGGGACCACCACTCACAAGTTCCGCCACTGCCCCCAGTAATGCCCCTAATAGTGGCCCTTATGTTGTGCCCCCAAGAAATGCCCCTAATGCAGTGCACCCAGTAATGCCTCTTATGCTGTGCCCTCAGTAATGCCCCTAGTACTGCCCCTTATGCTGTGGCCCCCCTCCCCTGTGCAGCACTTACCTGTCCACGCTTCTGTCCATGCCGTCAGCTCCCCGCATCTGACTAGATCCACCAGCAGGCGCAGGCTCTAATCGCTGGTGACGAGGGTGACATCATGACTGCATCACAGGGAGCGCTGGCCTCTGAAGCGATCAGAGGTGTCTTTAGTCTCTGATCGCTTCAGAGACCAGCGTTCCCAGTTGCACCAGCAACTTGGCTGGCCATGGTACAGAGGGTGCATGGGGACGCTGGGTTGGTGGGCCCCTAAGTCACCGGGCCCCATAGCAAGCGCACCCCCTGCATCCTCTATAGTTACGACACTGGTCTTGGAGCATCAGAATGTAGTTAGAGCAGCTCTGAGACATCGAATAAAGTATAGAGAATTACAAGCCAAGGGCCTAATTCCGCAGCGCACACTAGTGCACTGCTGAACTCAGATTCCTGACGTCCGGGAATCTGCGCAGGCGACAGACCCATTCTGCGCATGTGCTAAATGGGTCTGCGAGCCCGAACGTAAACTGGCAGCAGACTGTCAGTGATTGACAGTCTGCTGCCATTTGGGGGTGGGGAGGGGGCGGCGATGCCCTCCGTTTCCTGAAATGGAGACGTGTTGCCGCCATTGTGGGGGAGGGAAGAAGCCAGGATCTCCATTGGCTGACGGAGATTTCCTGGCCTCTTCCTCTAAACTGCGGCGGCCGGCTGCGGGTCCCCATGGGTCACTGCAGCCGGCCGATGGTACGTGGATTATCCGATGCTGCATTGTACAACGCAGCTCGGATAAGTAATACACAGGAGGCGTGATGCTGCATTACCATATCTGCAAGGGTCTCAATTGCAAAGCTGCCTGCGTGCCCTGACCAAGAGGGCAGGTGGGCAGAGTAAGAATCCGTCCTAGGTAATCCGGCCAGTGGACAATAGGAGGGAAAAGCACAGTGCTTTGGGCCACTCAGGCCATACAGAGAAAAAGTCCGTATATAGCTTGAAAACAATCCCCAACGAGTATCCTTTACCCGGACACAGAAGGTCACCTCAGCACGATGTAGAGCTTGGAATAGACAGCAAATAAATTCTTCAACGCGTTTCTCCGTATTAATCGACTTTCTCAAGAAGCCGAGGATTCCGTAGATGATCTGATGCTGCATCCATGGACGCAGTTCAGATCAGTAATGCATGCAGCAGCCTCCTGCTGCATTACCATAATAATGCTATCACAGCTGCTATCACGTAACGAGGTATTTGAAGGCCCCATAGCAAAAGTGTGTAAGGGCCCCTATGTACCACCTAATGGTGAAAAATTTATATAACACATGTAACTTTGACAAGGAAGATGGGCCCCCCTCAGCTCTGGGCCCCATAGCAGCTGCACCCCATTCACCTATGGTAGGTATGCCCATGATAGCATCTCCATCTGAGACTGAATCACCCCCTCAGTCTGTAAAGTTACATTTAGGAGCTGATTGGTTGGTACTTTATCTCCATCCACCTTATCTCTCTCCAAGGTTTAATACAATAGACCCCATAATGATGAAAAGTTGGGGTTGGGGAGGGCTGTCACTTGAGAAGCAAGGACAGCACACATCCCCAATGTGACATGACCTGGCTCTGGTCTCATGTACAGCCTAGACATCGGGAAGCCGGAACTGACCTTTTACAGTGCAGTAAATTGATACAGAGACTGTACTCCATGGTGCCATATAGACACTGGCATTACTAGGGGGGTGCGGGCTGCACCGGGTGACACCATCCGAGGGGGTAACAGCAAAATAGCAGAGCTACTCTGCTATTTTGGTGTCGCCCCGTCGGATGGTGTTACCGTGAAGCCAGGATACGGAGAGAGGCAGGGGAGAGACTGTGGGCTGCAGGAACGCTGGGGAAGCCCACCATGTGCCGAGAATGGGAGGTGGTAACACCCCCAAGATCAGCACACAAGGGGGCGTGGCTTCACAAGTCGCGATCACGCCTCCTTTCAGCAAATCCACGCCCCGTTTGAGAGCGTGCACCTACGGCGCGCAGATCAACTCAGTCCAGCCGCACCGGGTATCACCAAGGTAAGTGACGCCTCTGCATACAGCGGGCATGACATAGGCATCATAGCTCTAGTACTTCCTTACTGAAGGTAAAATATCTACTGCCCTCAGATTGAGCGGAAATAGCTGACCTGAATGTATTTATGTCAGTATACTATAAATAAACGTGTTGTCATCCTATAGGTCACGACAACCTCATTTTCCTGAAGAAAGGCTGTGGATTTGGTGACTCGATGTGGCTGGACAAAACCATTTTATTCCACGGGATCTTCATATTCATCCAGCTTAATCAGTGCAACAGCAGCTTGTGTAACACGGACATGGATCTGCAGAACTATGAGCTTGCCCCTGATGGTAATCATTGTCATGTAATGTATACTTTCTGCACTACCAGCAATGGGCCTGCTTCAGAGCTGGGCGCCGTCCGCTGGGCGTCTCTGTACAAATCCCGGCGGCTGCTGCATTAGCATAAAGACTCTGCGGGGAAAAGATGCAGCCACGGCTGATTAGCGTTCACCTCTGACTCAGGACCAATAAGAGCAAACCTTAATACAGTGTCACCACAAGTCATCATTATGGTCCCTTAATAAGATTTTCTTCAAGACCACCACACAGAATGTTAAAGGAAGAAAAAACTAATAGTTCCACTTACCATGCCAAAATACTTTTGGTGTCTGATAAATCAGTGCCAGTGTCGTGGAGGCACCGCCGGAAGTAACATATCGCATTGCGTTCCCCCTGGGATTACCAGCCATACTTGCCCACTTCACCAAAATTTAAGAGAGGCTTGTGAATTTGGGGAAGCTCTCCATGCACCCAGGAGAGCAGAGATCCCACCGGTATGCCATCAACTTCCCCAGTGTCAGGCATGGGGTATCAATAGTGTGTGCAAGGGGCTATAGGGCCCAGGGGTTTAGGGGGCCCTGGACCTGGGTTATATAGTTGCATATCAATTTTACAGATTTGCCTGCTAAGCAATTGGGTCTGACCCATCACCCACCTTAAATGGGGAGACATTCCATTTTCGGTGATCGCAGGATGGCTGCTTTGCGCAGCAGCTGACCCGCAACTGTAGCAATACAGAACTACTACGGTACTTTAGTATATCAGTCCAACTCCAAACACATGGTGAGTTGGATGCTTAATTATCCGAAGGCCAATCAATAATGAATAGACCCAGGGTGAGTTGGAAATTCTTGTTGTTGTTACATAAAGACTTGTTTTGAACATTTAGAGAAGGTTCCTGTGTCATACATCCATTTGTCTGACAAACCTGTTTTAATGCTTGTACTGTGTTCTTGGCACTGTGTCCCATTAATTATGCTATTATTCTACATTTGTGTGCTGCAGATAACATAACTAATTTGCCTAATGAAGAGCAATGCTACAGCTGTATTGGAAAAACCGGTGTGGACTGTTCGCCATCCAATCCTCCTGTCGTGACCTGCTACAACTCCTACAGGCATTGCTTCGATGGAAATGTCACAGTATCCATTGGTAAATAACTATGTATCTACTCTGCAGGAGACCAACACATTGCAATGTCACATATATGATCTACTGGGATTGTGACTGGTGGCCGTAACATAACTACATCCCGATTTACCAGTAGGCAGAATTTGAGGAGGGGGGATGCGGGTCCTGTCCAAGGTCCATTATAGCCCTACTGAAGCCCTGAATTACATCTCCCTCCTGCCAGCATAAACAATGTTCATTTATTTCAATTACTTTTAGAGTTCATGTATTTCTTCTATATAGATGTTACTAGGAAATAACCAATGATTGAGTCATTGTAAAAGTATACCAGACACCTATACGCGCTGGGGCCATTGAACCTAAATTATATGCACGGAGGTAAATACGTATATTCATCCAGATGCTGAGTTATGCATATCTTTGCGGTCTGACCGCTCCCATCTATCGGACTCCTGGGTCATAATTCCGGAAGTCAGTACTTCGCCGGGACAGCTCTTCATCAGAAGAGTTGTCTCAGGAGGTAAGGAATCATATATATTGGCGTTTATAAACACCGGTATGCAGGGCTGGACTGGGACTAAATATAGGCCCTGGCATGTAAAGCACACAGGCCCACCTCACGTCAGCACCTGGCTCCTAGCATAGACTCCTCCCCTTGCTATTCCTGACTCCTCCTCCACCTTAGTCTATGCTATTACAAATATAATTAATATTAGAACATAAAAGTATACATCATTCTCTGTATTAAAATACACACAACAGGTGACATCATGCAGGGGATTCATACATGTGACATAGGGCTCTATTTACTACAATCCGCATTGGTAATGCAGATTGTAGTGTGATATTACCGACTGAATTCGCATTGTGAATTCAGGCAATATCACAGGGATTTACTACAAATCCCTTGCAGGGACAGAGCTTGCGAGAAAGCTCTGTCCCTGCGAATCCCCTTCGGAGCCTTATCACGGTATTTTCGCAAAAAATACTGTGATTAATTGCCTGCACATGCGCCGACCGACCACCGCTGCTACCCCCCCCACCGGTGCTAAGCCCCGCCCCCGGCACTAAGCCCCACCCCCCGTGATTGCAGCCCCCCGCGACCCCCCCCTCCCCCCCCGCGACCCCCCTCTCCCCCTTACTTACACTTACCTGCATGCTCCAGGCCTCCGGTGATGTTCTCCCATACTGCACTGGGGCCCGATCACCTGATGACCGGGCTGCAGTGCACTGTGGGAGACCAGCTGACCAGAGGGGAGACATCACCGGAGGCCCGATCACCGGTCCCTGGAGTCAGGTAAGTAATTTTTATTTTATTTTTTTTTTACAGTAATCAGCTTGCGGTCTGTTTAGACCACACAGCTGATTACTGGGACCGACTCCCGGCTCTGCTCTCCCCGTTAGAGCAGGGCAGGCGTTATTATCACAGGGCTTTCCCCGATATTTTTTTCACATTTATTTTTAGTAACTCTGGTCGGATCACATTTCCCATCACAGTTATGGGAAATGCGATTTGCTTTACTAAAAATAAGTGATACTTAGGGATTGGAGTAGAATTTTATGAATTCTACTCCAATTGCCCTATAGTAACTATAGGTGATACTAAAATAATGTGAAAAGGGTGTGAAAACACCCTTTTTCACTTTATTTTAGTAAAAATAATGTTAATAAATAGAGCCCAAAGTCAGACATTTGGTTGGTTGTTTTAGGTAAAGCTGGCACTACATTGGGGTAGGTCACACACAAATAAAAGGGAAGGCATTTTCCCAATTGACCAAGTCCTAGCTTAGTAGTTGTAGAGGATTAGATAGGGATCACTCTAGGAGTCGGATTCTTGCGGGGGTTTGGTTTCTATATACTGTAAGTCCCTCCTGCGTTGATTCAGGCGCCATTCCACACTGAGGACCTCATTCAGAGGCGGTCACTCGGGAGCGATCGGTCGCACCCAAAGTGACCGAGAATATGCAAAACGAGCGCTCAGTTGCAAAGCACATCGTAAGCGCGGAAACACCCACAACAATGAAAGCACACCTCCTATCTCTAAGGCCTAATTCAGAGTCGGTCGCAGGCAGCAACCTACGTCAGCACGATTAACACCTGTTACATTGTTAATTGCCTACAAACATCGGTTGAGGCAGTAACCATCGCCAGCACTCGCAATGCTTAAGGTAGAACCTGGGCTACACTTAGCTCTGCGAGCAGTAGTGTCGTTATTGCAAAGAGATGACGTATGTGATGACTCGCTCAGTAATATATGCACGCCCTTTTAAGGTCAACCACGCCTGCGTGCGCACCACCACACCCCCGTTCACAAACACCTTCCCCTGTAACCACCCACAAACGGCACGAAATGTCAATCACAGCTACGACCTCGTAGTGACTAGCGAGCAAGAGGATTGCGGTCGGGAAGACAGGCTTGTGCACGCGCACTGCCAGGTACACGCATGCGCAGTTGAAAAAAAACATCGCTCGCTACGTCCAATCGCTCCGTGCGACCGCCTCTGAATGAGGTCCTGAGGCTCTGATTCAGAACCGGATGCTCTGACAGAGCGCTCGCTCTGAATCAGGGCCGTCCTTCTTGATTTTTAGAGCGGCCTCCTGGCCGCTCGTATAGCTGTGGGTGACCACCCACAGCTATAGCCAGCGGCCAGGAAGATGGTCGCGATGGTCAAAACCATTGTGACCATCGGGCTTGTGACGAGAACCTTGTGGTAGGGTCTCGTTGCCGCAAGCCCTGGAGTGCTTTCGGCTCAAACAGAGCCGAAAGCACTCTCACTGACATCACTTGTGATGTCAGTGGGGCCGGCCCCAGACGGTAGGCGTTCCCATGGGAACGCCTCCGTCTGGGCAGCCACGCCCACCAAAGGGGGTGTGCTGTCACTCAACATCGACAGTACTCCCCCTTTGGTACGAGACCCAGAGCGAAGGTTTGCCCGTCGCTATCCGGGTCTCGCGCATGTGCACGACGGAGCCTGCTCCGTCGTGCGCATGCGCACTGGGCCACCATCGACCCGCTTGCAAGCGCTCACGCTCGCGAGCGGGTCTGAATCAGGCTCTGACTTCAGTCTGTGCTAACATATCCAGAGGCTGCTGTGCTGTGTCCACTCCAGTCCCTGTGTCCAGTGGCTGCTGCTGTGTCCATCTACTCCCTGTTTTCAGTGTCGCTGTGCTGCTGTGTCCATTCTCTCCACCTCCAGTGGCTGCTGCTGCTGTGCTGTGTCCACTCCAGTCCCCGTAGTGTTAAACACTGTTAATATTGGCCAAGCTAGATTTACAGTACATGCATACAGCAAATCATTGTTTATTATTTTTATAGTGCAGGAATTATTATAGTATTACTTGTCTGTCACACAGTGGTGCTGCACTGTGACTCTGCAGTCCATGCCCCACTGCGATATAAGCACTGTGACTCTGCAGTCCATGCCCCACTGCGATATAAGCACTGTGACTCTGCAGTCCATGCCCCACTGCGATATAAGCACTGTGACTCTGCAGTCCATGCCCCACTGCGATATAAGCACTGTGACTCTGCAGTCCATGCCCCACTGCGATATAAGCACTGTGACTCTGCAGTCCATGCCCCACTGCGATATAAGCACTGTGACTCTGCAGTCCATGCCCCACTGCGATATAAGCAGTGTGACTCCGCAGTCCATACCCCACTGCAATATAAGCAGTGAATCCTCAGTCCATACCCCACTGCGATATAAGCAGTGTGACTCTGCAGTCCATGCCCCACTGCGATATAAGCAGTGTGACTCCGCAGTCCATACCCCACTGCAATATAAGCAGTGAATCCGCAGTCCATACCACACTGCGATATAAGCAGTGTGACTCTGCAGTCCATGCCCCACTGCGATATAAGCAGTGTGACTCCGCAGTCCATACCCCACTGCAATATAAGCAGTGAATCCGCAGTCCATACCCCACTGAGATATAACTGTTGTCTCTTAAGGACTGTGGCTGCATGCCGGTGTGCAAGCTGTAATCAGCTGGTGGCCTGGCACCAAATCCACACTGCTGCCACCCGGGCCCCCCACTCAGCAGCACTTGCCGGAATGGCCCATCTGCCCAACGGCCCTTCTGGCATTTGCCAAAACTGCCATATGGCCCCGAACGGTATGCATGTGATCGGGGGGATGTTTCGCATTGTATATTTGATACTTGATACATCCCACCCTATGGCCGGGATGTACTAAAGGAAAAATGCGTTAAAAACCCTGTTTTCGGGGTTTTTACTGCATTTCCATATGTACTGAGCTCCAGACGCCCTTTTGTCGGCGCAGAGGGTAACGCTAGAAAAACCTGGCATTACCCTATAAAAGCCTATGGGCTTCTTACCACACCCCGCACCCAAAGCCCAGCACTGGACCCCACTCACCTACTCTCCATGGTTGCTGTGCCGTGCTTCCGCTGGATCCTCTGCCTCCTCCTCCTCCTAATTTTCTTCCGGGACCCCCTCACCCGGCGTCGGCTGCTTTGCAAAGGGCAGCTCTGATCGCAAGAGCTGTCCTTTGCGATTCTAATCGTATATGTTAGTACATATGCGTTTAGTAAGGTTGCGGTGACTGGCGGAATGGTCACCGCAACCTTGGTACATCCCGGCCCATATGTGATGACTTTGGGTCTGATTCAGAGGCGGATGAGGTGTCAATCTTTGCCCAGTTGAGCAATTATAGTCCGTTGTGCTCATAGATACACACTTTAGATGATTGCGCCAACAATATAGCTGAATATTAGATGCTCTGTGTCCAAATTACTTAATAAGCAGATTGATGTAGAAATTTTACAAAGTATATTACCGCATTACCCCCTCAAAGAGGAGGACAGGAGGAATAACTAACCCAAAATGGTAGTCCGGCGTAAGGTATATTATCTAATATGATCCCGATGATTCACAGAGTGGTAAGCTGCTCCATGGGTTAGTCAGCGGTAACAACGGGTCCATGTAGTGACCAGCTGCTCTAAGATCTGCAAGTGTATGTGCCGCGTGTGGTCAGCTGCAAGGTCCGTGCTGACCCAGGACCAGATTAGATGATTACAGACGATTTAGACAAATTCACTGAGCGGGAGGCAATCGGGAAGCCGACTGCCTAAATACCGGCAGCCGGATTCCCGACTGTCATTTCCCGGCAAGGGTGAAATGCCGGGCGTCTAGATGTAGACGCCCAAATTTCCCCGACGCCGGGCACCGCGAGCGGACAGCCGCGGGGGGGAGGGTTAGGTTTAGGGCTCCCGGGGGGGACTTAGGGTTAGGCACCCCCCAGGAGGGTTAGGGTTAGGCTAGGGGGGGGACGGTTAGGGTTAGGCACCCCCGGGGGGGACTTAGGGTTAGGCACCCCCCCAGGGGACAGGTTTAGGCAGCGGGGAAGGGGGTGGTTAGGGTTAGGCACTTAGAGGGGGGATTAGGGTTAGGCACTTGGGGGGGAAGTTAGGGTTAGACACCCCTAAGGAGGGTTAGGGTTAGGGGGGTTAGGTTAGAGGATACTTACCTATCCACGATCGGGATTTCCAGCGCTGTCGGGCTTCCGCTGCTTCGAACTCTGCTACTGTCGGGCTGCCGCTGACGGGAATCGAATTCCCACTGAGCGGACCCTAAAGCTGCATACACACACAACGATTTTGTTACCAACGATTTTATGAACGATTTTCTGTCAGATTATCTGTAAGATTTTTTAAAGTGTAATGAACGATTTTTGAACTACAAACGATTTTTGTAACTTCCCTTAATGAAAATCGTTCAGTTGGTCAGTCAGAATGAACTACAAACTGCAAACTACAAATGGGAACGCGCAGGAACGATAATCGTTCATCGTTATAACTCAGAAACTGAACGATTTTTTCAATGATTGAACGATAACGACATCGTTATAGTTAAATCGGTCAAAAAATCGTTACATGTGTATGCACCTTTAGGCTTAGAGGATAACCTCAGCTGCCTCACCTTTCCATGAATGCCTGAAGTGCCCTGCTTAACTTTTATTTTCCTTACATCCCGGCAATAACAGAACTTTTTTATTTTTCTGCTAAGGAAATGACACAACGGTCACGCCCATCAAGAGCTGCTCCTTAAGATACCACTGCGCTGTGAAGACTGTAACCTACGGAAGTGCAACCTATGAAATCAGAGGAGCCTGCTGCTCAGGGGAACTCTGCAACCAGGACCTCTCCGACCAGATCCAGGTTGGAGAAATACCATTCTTAATGCTCCTCAACGATAACAACGAGGACGTGATTGAGGCAGAAGCTCAGCCTCCATGGATAATCCCGACCACCGCGCACACATCCACAGATGGCACACTGGGGAGCGATGGAGGTGTGGGACCTGTCCTTAACAGTGCTGTGGCCACTTATACCTCATATACTCTATACACTTCATACAATTCCAGTCAGGCTTATTCTGACCAACCTCTCAACATGGCTGCCAGACTGACCTACTCACCTTGGGCTATGGTAGTTTTAGTCCTGCTTTTAGGATCGTCTACCACCACCTCCTGCTTCTGCCAATGACTGGGTTTTTTACTACTGCTTTTGCGTTTCCACATAAAAGATAATATTTTATTAAGACTCTCAATTAACAGATTGTTGTGCTTTAAAATTACTAATTTCAATTAGAGGTTTACACTCTGGTATTTGGCCTGTGTCCGCTGATGTTTCACTTATTGTCTTATGTTTGGTGACTGTCCTGTTTCCGGTGCCAGTACTATTGGGTGTGCTTCATGTACCAGAATGCATAGTAGCCTTAAGCTGGCCACACACTAGACCAACTTACATCCAACCATCCAACTAGTTGATTGGTTGGAATGAAAATCTGGTAAGGTATGAAAGCAAATGACAATCAGCAATTTGCTCCCAAACGCCGGAAAATGGACAAAAACAGTTGTTTGAACAAATTGTTTGGATCAACCATTTAACAAACTTGTCTGACCGACCAATTTCATCTGTTTTCTGGCATTTAGGAGCAAATTGCTGATCATCATTTACTCCAATACATAGCGTTCCCGCTAGGCTGTTTTAGCGGGGCGCGGCGCCCTGCCCTCTTTCTGGAAGGCAAAAAGCGCCCTACCCTCCAGAAGGAGGGCAAAAAGCGCCCTGCCCTAACAGCCTGCGGGAACTGTCTTCACCCGCGGGTCGCAGTGTCCCGCGGGTGAAGAAATGTGCGGTGACCCGGTCACCGCCGGAGAATAGACGCCGGGCGCATGCACCCGGCATCTATTCTCCCTGTCTGCAGGGCTTGAGGGCTGCCCGGCGTGTCCGTAAGTGCCGGGCACGCCACCAAGAGTGACGAAAAGGGGACGCGTCTTATAGACACGCCCTCTTTTCGATGACCATGCCCCCTTCTCGGTCGCGTGCGCACGAACGTGCCCTCTCTAACTCCGGTGCCCTGCCTCGCGCCAGAGCTAGAATGAACACTACATACGTTACCAGATTTTCATTCAAACCAGCCAACTAGTTGGATGGTTGGATGAAAGTTGGTCTAGTGTGTGGCCAGCTTTAGTCCTATTCTGTATAGAACAGAATGATAGCTCTTAGGGGTCTATTTATCAGATAACAAAAACATCAGTTTTCTGAGGATTCCTACAAACATTACGGATCCCCTGAATGTATGAAGCATAGTTGACAACTTTTTGGCTGCCTACCTACGGAAGTAGGCAGCCAGGTCGGCCCTGCAGGGGGTGGAGGTGGGCGGGGATGGGTGTGGTTCGGTGGAGGTAGGCGGGTCCAGAGCATGACAAAGCAATCGGAATTTTAGCTCCTCCCCTGCTGGGCAGTGATGAGATTACCGGCATTGTAGAGTGGGGGGGCGGAGCTACGATGATGCAATTCAACGCGAATCACATCAGCAGCCACCAGTGCCTCCCACTTCACTGGGGAAGTGGGAGGACGCGGCCGGGTTGCCCCAGAGCCAGGGAGACTTGTCCACCCGATTTTCGGGAGCCTCCCAGCCATTCCGGAAGGGCAAGCAAGTATGGTATAGCATATATCTCAGATAGCGGCTGCACTTTCTCCATTTTAAACAGCAGCCGCAGCCCCCCATATGCAAACTATGCCGGAGCTTCGCCCCGTTAGGATAACGCCATCTCCAGGTGGCATTACCCTATAGTAGCCAACGGGCTACTAATTCACAAAATTCTTCCGAGAGGGAGCCTCTAGCTCCATAGCCACCCCTCCCCCCCATCTCGGGACGCATGCGCCAGCTAATAGCCGGGCATGTGCAGTGTGCGCCGGAGACCTGAACCATTGCAGCCCGTCTCCTAGCAAGAGTATTTTAGTAAATTTGCGTGAAGACCTTCATCTTCAATTTGTGAATTTGGGCAAAATATATTTATCACATCTGCATTAAAAATGCGTATTGTGATAAATATGCCCCTTAGAGACAGGAATAAATATACATTACACTAGCTAACAGCTAGCATCAAATATACACATTAAAATAAACTGACCGATTGCACAGAGATTCTGATAATGTCCATGACATTGAGGGGTCTGGGCAAAATGTGCCAACAAACAGGAGCAACATGGGTGCTACTATAAAGAGAGAGGCAGCAGTGTTTGCTGCAGGTACACAACAGGCATTTCATCGCCCATAGCGCTAGCACTCGCCAGTGGTAAGATACACCAGGCTCTGCCTCGGATAATCACCAGGTGTCTAAACCACAATCTGGCCTCATTATTCATTTCCTGCAGTTTGCAGTTGTGGCATGTTGTATGCCAGAGGCGGGCACCATGTGGCATTCCAGCTGCTGCAAAACTAGCTGCAGTTACACATGATGCCATGTGTGGCTCCACAGCAGCTGGAGTGTCACACGTTGCCTAGCAAAGGCGCAGTATGGCACCCTGCATGAAACAGATTATGAAGAGTCTAGTGAAAGAAAGACTGTCTGACAAAAGTTGGACCTGCAGAAGCAACAGGAGGTCTCACTACCCTGCACGAGGAACATCCCTCCTATGAGGAGGAGGTGAGGTTCTGTCAGAGGAGCTTTTGATACGTGCTGAGGGACATAACAGAAATCGGCCTCCACCACAGCAACAGGCTGGTGAGTATTGCTTTGCTTTTACCCAAACATGTATGTAAAGTACTGTATGTATGTACATAGGTTTATTGCTGCTGGGGGTAGGGTTAGGTTAAGGCTGTGGGGAGGGTTTGGGGTAGGGTTAGGGTAGTTATCGCGTCAGGATTCTTAGCGCTGGCACCTAGTACCCAACTCTCTTGGCATATGCGCATTGCAACTTCAAAAAAATCGCTTTATTTGCGAAAACATCGTCATCGCGCAAAACTTTGAATCAGGGCCAGTGTGTTATTGTGGACATTACAGTAAGGGGTTAGGGTCACCATTAGAGTTAAGATTATGGCTAGACTTACCTAAAAAAAACTCAACGATGATAAGGTACCAGCCAACCAGCTCCTAACTGCCATTTTTCAAAAACAGCCTGTGACATGGCAGTTAGGAGCTGATTGGCTGGTACCTTATCACCGTTCACTTTATCTCCTAACACAGCTTAGTAAATAGACCCCTTAGTATTGACATTCTGACCCTGTGGACATTTTGCATGTCTACATGTTCAATGTTGACATAGCGACCATGTCGGCATTCTCAAGTTGACGTGATGACATGATGAATATCGACCCATCACTCCGAACCCTTCAGCGATAACTATTATCATCTTGAAATGATTGGATTAATGCCCCATGTATCAATCATCAAGTTCCCCAGTCACAGATCCCCCAGCGGCGACTCACAGATCTAAACGCAGATGAGGATGAAGCTGTTGAATTTAAAAAAATAAATAAAAAGAAACCCTTACACCTATGTTTATATTTACAGAACCGTCATGGCGACACGCTGCAGAGGACACGTCGTCAAAACCGGTTGCGCCCTGATGACGATCAGACAGCTCTGCAGGCTCAGTATGATGTCATTCATTCCCTGATGTTGATGATTTTGCGACTTTATCCATCCCCAAAACAGATAAATGCGCCAAATGAATCCCCACTTACGGCGGGAGGGGGAGAGATGCGGTGGTTAAGATAAAATAGCTTTCAAACAAATGCTCAAAAACAAGGGATGTGCGCCGCGTGTTTATGTTTTGGATCTGTGGGCCTGATTCAGAGCCGCTCGTAAGTGGCCGCTCGTTCGTTCCAAGCGATGTTCGCACATCTGCGTATGGGTTTTAGTACGCATGCGCGAACCAGTCAGTGCGGTCAGAAATCGTGTGCTCGCAATATAGCGAATGCCTGCTAATTTGAGTGACAGGATGAGGCGTTTGTGGGTGGTAACAGGGGAAGGTGCTTGAAAACGGGGAGTGGAGATCCGAACGCAGGCGTGCCAAACGGTCAAAACGGGCGTTTAATGGGTGTGCATAATTAACAAAGCAGCGTCATCGACCACGTCAGTTGGGTGTCTTTTAGCCAGAACTGTTCGCATGATTGCAGTAGGAAAATGCTACCACAAGAATAGCGAGCAGTTCATACGCCTTTCGATGTACTCAATTAATCTAATAAATAGCGGAGATGACGTATGAAGCGAGCGGCCAGGGGGCGTTTTTAAAAAAAAAAAACGTCCGCATGTTTTGTTCGCTCGTTCAGAGGCGTCAACAGACCGCAAAGAGCGAACGGTCAATTTAAATAGCCAGCCCCTTTTTCTGGACGAGCGAGCGCAAATAGCGTCCGGCTCTGAATGAGGTCCTGTATCTCCTTGTATTTTGGATCTGGATTTGGTTTCGCCAAAACTGCCCCTTGCGTGTTTAGGTTTTGGATCTGTATTTTTCATAAAAACAGCTAAAATCTCATAATTTGGGCCTGTTTTTGCTCCTACAGTATTTATTGACCTCAATAACATTTATTTCCAGTCATTTCCAGTCAATTTTGACCACCTCACAATTCACAATATTGATTTAATCTAGTTTAGGGCCAAAAGGTTGGATCCAGCCAAGGGCGGATCTAGACTTTTCTTTTAGGGGGGGGCGATTTAATTATTCATTCTGACTCCTCCTCTTTTCCATACTAGCACCTCCCCTTTCTGGTCCCAACTCCTCCCCTCCACAGGGTTTATATTTGTGGACACATTGATTATTACAAATTATGGCCCTCATTCAGAGGCGGTTGCAAGAAGCGAGCGCTCGTTCTGAATGAGGGCGGCCGCTTCATTTTTGAAGTGCGGCCTCCTGGTCGTTAGGTAAGCTGTGGGTTACCACCCACAGCTTAACGACCGACCAGGTTGATGGTCGCGATGGTGAACACCATCTCGACCATCGGGTCTTGCAAGCCCCAGGGAGCTTTCTGCTCTGAAAGAGCAGGAAACTCCCCACTGTCATCACTGATGATGTCAGTGCGACCGCCCACAAAACGGTAGGCGTTTGTTAAGGAACGCCTCCATTTTGGAAACCACCCCCCCCCGGGCCGTCTACAAAACGGGGCGAGCTGCCGATCAACATCGACAGCCGCCCCTTTTGTAGAGAGCTCCGGAGCGAGAGAGCTTCTCACATCGGTGCCTGCGACCGGGTCTGAATGAGACCCTATATGTTTATGTATTTACTATGTGTGAATACACAGTTTTAGCACCAGCAGCTACCTCTCTGCTCCCCTATTTCCCAGCCATTTCCCTGTCCTCCCCCTCCCTCTGTCCGAAGGCAGCAGAAGCCCCCCCCCCTCAATGAGTAATGAATGTGAAAAAATATATATATACTGCCTAATCATTAGCCTTGCATTCTACAGACTGCCATGTCTTAGCATTTGAACAATACAAAGTACATACAAGTTTACTGTATTTGTCAGTATCAGTGTAAAGATAATTCCAAATTAGACTTATCATTGACACCAGGTGGAAACATCAGGGTGACTACAACAGTAATGACACACACATCTGGATTCAGAGCTGACACTTCATGTACACGGGTAACAACTGGAGATCTACCAGTAACCACAGGAGGGGGTGAGAGAGTCCATCCTTTTCCACAGTAGCCACTGCCAGATCCCCACTGATACTTTATTTATTACCAGTTATTTATATAGCGCACACATATTCCGCAGCGCTTTTACAGAGAATATTCGGCCATTCACATCAGTCCCTGCCCCAGTGGAGCTTACAATCTATATTCCCTACCACATGCACACGCACATACACACAATAGGGGTAATTTTTGTTAGGAGCCAATTAACCTACCAGTATATTTTTGGAGTTTGGGAGGAAACCGGAGGAAACCCACGCAAGCACAGGGAGAATATACAAACTCCACACAGTTAGGGCCGTAGTGGGTATCGAACCAACGACCTCAGTGCTGTGAGGCAGTAATGCTACCATTACACCATCTGTGCTGCCCTTTCTTAGCACCATGCAGGGCTGTCTCTTCCATTGGGCTTTTTGGGCAGCTGCCCAAGGGCATGAAGCTCCAAGGGGCCCGCCAGCCCCCCTGCAGCCGTGGTTAGTTGTTAAATGTTTTTTTTTTGTTACTATCACTGTGTTCCGGTCCGCTAGACCCCGAAGCCCCCCCCCCCCCCCGACCTTCCCGGAGCGCTTACTAAGTTGGCTATGACAGCTGCACCCTCCCAACCCATGCTCCACCTCCCCTGCCCGCTTCCTCAAGTCAATGGGCCTCCTGCAGTTGACGCGCAGCCTGTGCGGCGCAGGTGACATGACGATGTCACGCTGTGTATGACCGAGTGCCCATGAATAAGAGCGGAGGAGCCGGAGCAGCGCGCAATCAACAGGACGCGAATCTCCTCAGTAAGTGAATCATGCAGAAGGAACTTGTTCCGGGGTCGGCGGGGAGGGGGGGGGGGGGTTATGTGTATACTGTGTGTGTTATGTGTATACTGTGTGTGTGTGTGTTATGTGTATACTGTGTGTGTTATGTGTATACTGTGTGTGTGTGTGTTATGTGTATACTGTGTGTGTGTGTGTGTTATGTGTATACTGTGTGTGTGTGTTATGTGTATACTGTGTGTGTGTGTTATGTGTATACTGTGTGTGTGTTATGTGTATGCTGTGTGTGTTATGTGTATACTGTGTGTGTGTGTCTGTTATGTGTATAGTGTGTGTGTTATGTGTATACTGTGTGTGTGTGTTATGTGTATAGTGTGTGTGTGTGTGTGTGTGTGTGTGTGTGTGTGTGTGTGTGTGTGTGTGTGTGTGTGTGTGTGTGTTATGTGTATACTGTGTGTGTTATGTGTATACTGTGTGTGTATGTTATGTGTATACTGTGTGTGTGGGTGGGTAGGGGCCCCAGAGCATCGCTTTGCCCAGGGCCCACACTGCTGTTAAGACAGCCCTGGCACCATGCACAGCATTCAGTGGTGGGGATAGAATGTAATTATCCACATAGCAATTTATATAAACTAATGACCCATACAGCAGCTCTTTAAAGTTTTTCTCCCATTCACAGTAAAGTACAATTTCCACAACCTACTGAACTTACCTGCTCCAGGTCTCTGCGCGCATGCGTGACAATGGCATTCACATCCATGATCTCAGCAGACACGAGCTCCTCGATTCTTCCGTTTGGTTGAGGGGCTCGGCTGATTGGGCACTGTTGCTTTCTGGGAGTTGTAGCTTCTATACTTTATTGAGCACTGACCGCAGAGTGGCCTTATAACTACAACTCCCAGGATCCTCCGGGAACTGAATTGCTCTCTCGACCTTGTTTTAAATGAAACAACTGTATAAACTACTGTATATTTGTCAATCGCAAAATTACAATTTTTTGTCACTGTGTGTGTCTGTGAATTTGCTGAAAAGTGTGAGTGCTAGGTTAAAACCTGTGGCTTCTCATGTTATATGCTATTACAGTGTCCAGCCTGCCTGAACAGCTTGCGAGACCAGTATAATACGGACAACCCCACCTCTGCTCTGTGTTATGTATCCACCTCTCTGTATATACTAGAAAACAACCCCTACTGTGTGCATAATAAAATACATTATATTAGTATTAGAGTAGCATTGCAGTGGTAGACATGATGCTGTTTAATAAACTATACGACCCCTGGGAAGTTTAAAAACCAGGAATGGTTTCTTTAGCTAGGTCAGAAGCCCAACGGAGTTGGAATATGTTTATGGACTGAAGACAGGGGAAGAATGGAAGGATTGATTAGTTTTCAATTTATTTACTTTAATGTTTTGATTCTTTAAAAAAAGGATGAGGGAAGATCAATCTAGGAAAGACGTCTTTGATCTGGAGGAGATTTTTTAATTTGTATACATCTAATAGAAGTGAGGTGGCCTTGCTTGTGGAGGTGCTGCTAGAACATACTGTAAACAGATGTTTACTTTGTACTCAGGAAGTTGTTAGGGATAATGAGACCAAGACTTGCTGTTTACATCAGAGGAAAGCAGCCTGTAGTTCTCCGGCTGAACTAGAACTCCCAGCACGGCCGGTGCTAGGGTGTTCGCGCCCCCCTGCAAGATATAAAATTGTTCCCTTACTCCCATTTTTTATAAAGGAACAGTGTGTGCAAAAAAGGGTGTGGTCTCATAAGAGAGGGACATAGCCACACAACAGTACCCCCAATTCACATTACATCGCACATAATGCCCCTGATTCACATTTCACCACATAGTAATGTCCCTAATTCACATTACGACACTCAGTAGTGCTTCTTATTCCTGTTACATCACACAGTAGTGCCCCTTATTCCCGTTACATCACAGTAGTGCTCCTTATTCCCGTTACATCACACAGTAGTAGCGCTCCTTATACACATAATGCCCCACAGGGGAAAAAACAATAAAACGCATTGGCCCCACAGGAAAAAAAAAAAGAAACACATTGGGCCTGATTCAGACCCACTCGCAAGCGGCTGTCCGCTCGCAAGTGGGTCGATGTTGTGCACTGCGCATGCGCATGACGGCGGGAGCTCCGTCGTGCGCATGCGCCAGACGCGACGAGCGAAGGACTTTCCTTCGCTCATTGTGTCTGATCAAAGGGGACGTGCTGTCGATGTTGATTGACAGCACGCCCCCTTTGGTGGGCGTGCCGGGGGCGTGCCTCCCTGACGGGGGCGTTCCCAAGGGAACGCCTACCGTCAGAAGCCGGCCCACTGACATCACTAGTGATGTCAGTGGGAGTGATTTTGGCTCTGATAGAGCCAAAATCACTACGGGCCTTGCGGTTGAAAAACTCAACCGCAGGCTCCAGCTCGCAGTGGCGATGGTCGCGATGGTCAAGACCATCGCGGCCATCAAACTGCACGCTCGTATAGGCTGTGGGTGGTGACCCACAGCTATACGAGCGTCCAGGAGGACGCTCCATAATTATGGAGGGCGGCCCTCATTCAGAGCGTGCGCTCTGCTCAGAGCGTACGGCTCTGAATGAGGGCCTTTATCCTCAACAGGGGGAAAAAAAATTGTCCTCCACAAGAAAAATAAAACAAGCCCACTGGGTGGGGTGAGTAGTTTTTGTCTATATGGCCGGGTAGAGTGAGTAGTGTATGTTACTGGGCATGGGGGTAGGGTGGATACTGTACGGGAAGTGTATGCCCCAGGGGTAGGGTGGGAAATGTATGTCCCAGGGGCTGGGGGGGCAGATACGGTGGGTAGTGTATATCCCTGGGGCCCAGAAGGTAGGGTGGGTAGTGTAGGGGCTGGGTGTAGGGTGGGTAGTGTATGGCCCTGGGGGCAGGGGGTATGGTGGATAGTTTATGTCGCTGGGGGATGGGTATGTTCCAGATGCCGGGGTGGTGGTTAGGTGGGTACTGTATTATAAAGCCAGGGTGTAGGGCTAGTTAGCCTATCTTTCCCCACCGGTACCAGTGCCTGCATGTGTCCTGCAGTACCCACATCATCAAACAAGATCCTGATGTTGGCTATCACCAGCAGGATCCAGATGCCTGGAACAACCTCTCTCCCTGCCATGCTGTGCCCAGGACAAGCACATAGGTCCCGGAGCTCAGCCGGGAATAAAGCCTATCCCAAGGCAACACTCTATCTGCCCAGCCGGGCAGCCCCAGTGCTCGGGGTTGGCTTCCTGACACAAAGGTACAGTTGCAGAACTTGTGAGGGGTGGGCCCAGATGAAAAAATATGCTCTTGGCCCCCTCCTCCATTACTCAGGGAGCGGCAGTCGGTGACTGGGGAAGTTAGAGGGTGACAGGGAGATAGTTGATGATGGGGAGAGCCAGTAGGTGACAGGGAGAGGCAGACAGTGACAGGGAGATAATGGGTGACAGCGAGAGTCAGAGGGTGACAGGGAAAGTCAGAGGGTGACAGCAAGAGGCAGTGGGTTATGGAGATGCAGAGGGTGACAGCGAGAGGCAGTGGGTGATGGAGAGGCAGAGGGTGACAGGGAGAGGCAGAGGGTGATGGGAGAGGCAGAGGGTGACAGGGAGAGACAGAGGGTGACAACAAGAGGCAGAAAGTGATGGGAGAGGCAGAGGGTGACAGGGAGAGGCAGTGGGTGATGGAGAGGCAGTGGGTGACAGAGAGGCAGAGGGTGATGGGAGAGGCAGTGGGTGACAGGGAGAGGCAGAGGGTGATGGGAGAGGCAGAGGGTGACAACGAGAGGCAGAGGGTGATGGGAGAGGCAGAGGGTGACGGGAGAGGCAGAGGGTGATGGAGAGGCAGTGGGTGACAGAGAGGCAGTGGGTGACAGAGAGGCAGAGGGTGATGGAAGAGGCAGTGGGTGACAGAGAGGCAGAGGGTGATGGGAGAGGCAGAGGGTGATGAAGAGGCTGTCGGTGACAGAGAGGCAGTGGGCGATGGAGAGGCAGTGGGTGACAGTGAGAGGCAGTGGGTGATGAAGAGGCAGTGGGTGACGGAGAGGCAGTGGGTGATGGAGAGGCAGTGGGTGACAGAGAGAGGCAGAGGGTGACAGCGAGAGGCAGAGGGTGACGGGAGAGGCAGTGGGTGACGGAGAGGCAGAGGGTGACGGAGAGCCAGTGGGTGACGGAGAGGCAGTGGGTGACGGAGAGGCAGTGGGTGACAGCGAGAGGCAGAGGGTGACGGGAGAGGCAGAGGGTGACGGGAGAGGCAGTGGGTGACAGAGAGGCAGTGGGTGATGGAGAACCAGTGGGTGATGGAGAGGCAGCGGGTGACAGCGAGAGGCAGAGGGTGACGGGAGAGGCAGGGGGTGATGGGAGAGGCAGGGGGTGACAGCGAGAGGCAGAGGGTGACGGGAGAGGCAGAGGGTGACGGGAGAGGCAGGGGGTGACGGGAGAGGCAGGGGGTGACAGCGAGAGGCAGGGGGTGACGGGAGAGGCAGGGGGTGACAGCGAGAGGCAGAGGGTGACAGGGGAAATCAGTGGGTTACAGCAAGAGGCCATGGGTGATGGAGAGGCAGGGGGTGACTGAGATACTGAGGCTGCAGGCAGAGACACATATACTTACTGCTGTAAACTAAAACAATGCAGCCGGGCAGCCCCAGTGCTCGGGGTTGGCTTCCTGACACAAAGGTACATCCCCAGCCGCCAGTTGCAGAAGTTGTGAGGGGTGGGCCCAGATGAAAAAATATGCTCTTGGCCCCCTCCTCCATTACTCAGGGAGCGGCAGTCGGTGACTGGGGAAGTTAGAGGGTGACAGGGAGATAGTTGATGATGGGGAGAGCCAGTAGGTGACAGGGAGAGGCAGACAGTGACAGGGAGATAATGGGTGACAGCGAGAGTCAGAGGGTGAAAGGGAAAGTCAGAGGGTGACAACAACAGGCAGTGGGTTATGGAGATGCAGAGTGTGACAGCGAGAGGCAGAGGGTGACAGTGAGAGGCAGTGGGTGATGGAGAGGCAGAGGGTGACAGGGAGAGGCAGAGGGTGACAGGGAGAGGCAGAGGGTGACAGGGAGAGACAGAGGGTGGCAACGAGAGGCAGAAAGTGATGGGAGAGGCAGTGGGTGATGGAGAGGCAGTGGGTGACAGAGAGGCAGAGGGTGACAGGGAAAGTCAGAGGGTGACAACAACAGGCAGTGGGTTATGGAGATGCAGAGGGTGACAGCGAGAGGCAGAGGGTGACAGTGAGAGGCAGTGGGTGATGGAGAGGCAGAGGGTGACAGGGAGAGGCAGAGGGTGACAGGGAGAGGCAGAGGGTGACAGGGAGAGACAGAGGGTGGCAACGAGAGGCAGAAAGTGATGGGAGAGGCAGTGGGTGATGGAGAGGCAGTGGGTGACAGAGAGGCAGAGGGTGATGGGAGAGGCAGTGGGTGACAGGGAGAGGCAGAGGGTGACAACGAGAGGCAGAGGGTGATGGGAGAGGCAGAGGGTGACGGGAGAGGCAGAGGGTGATGGAGAGGCAGTGGGTGACAGAGAGGCAGAGGGTGATGGGAGAGGCAGTGGGTGACAGAGAGGCAGAGGGTGATGGGAGAGGCAGTGGGTGACAGAGAGGCAGAGGGTGATGGGAGAGGCAGAGGGTGGTGAAGAGGCAGTGGGTGACAGAGAAGCAGTGGGCGATGGAGAGGCAGTGGGTGACAGTGAGAGGCAGTGGGTGATGAAGAGGCAGTGGGTGACGGAGAGGCAGAGGGTGATGGAGAGGCAGTGGGTGACAGAGAGAGGCAGAGGGTGACAGCGAGAGGCAGGGGGTGACGGGAGAGGCAGAGGGTGATGGCAGAGGCAGTGGGTGACGGAGATTCAGAGGGTGACGGAGAGCCAGTGGGTGACGGAGAGGCAGTGGGTGACAGCGAGAGGCAGAGGGTGACGGGAGAGGCAGAGGGTGACGGGAGAGGCAGTGGGTGACGGAGAGGCAGTTGGTGACAGCGAGAGGCAGAGGGTGACGGGAGAGGCAGAGGGTGACGGGAGAGGCAGGGGGTGACGGGAGAGGCAGGGGGTGACAGCGAGAGGCAGAGGGTGACGGGAGAGGCAGGGGGTGACGGGAGAGGCAGGGGGTGACAGCGAGAGGCAGAGGGTGACAGGGGAAATCAGTGGGTTACAGCAAGAGGCCGTGGGTGATGGAGAGGCAGGGGGTGACAGAGATACTGTGACAGCTATGAGGTGGCTGCAGGCAGAGACACTTACACTTACTGCTGTAAACTAAAAAAATGCTCCATCCCAAATGTCCTGCCCCCCTTCCCCTCCCCAGCACCTGTGTGAAGCTGCTTGCCTCCTCACCTCTCATATTTCTCCAGGTGGCGCCAGCCTCCAGCCCACCTCCTACTGCCATAGCACCTTTACCAGCCATTGGTAGCCATTTCCCCGGTGAGGCTGCTGGTATCTGTGGCTCCTTCTCCTCCATGTAACGGGTCTTCCAGGTTGCTCGCTCCTGCTGGGTTGGTACTCACTCCCACCCCGCTAGTGATGCTCACCACGGTCCTTCCCCTGCTCATCATCAGCCACGATATGTCTGCTCCGGCTAACGGCACACGGAAGTGCCAGCTAGCCAGCCCAGAGCAGATAACAGCTTCCAGTCCCGGAGGCGCTACATTGGATTCAGCCTGGGCCAGCAGGCAGTGTGAGCCTGGGAAGACAGAGAGGCGGCTGCGGAGGGGTGGGACTGTGTGGAGCCGTTCAGGCTCAGTAGCACTTCTTTTCAAGATGCCGCTGTCTGTCATACAGCCGGCAGCAGCTGCGGGGAGAGTGCCTCTCCAGCCTGGCCCCTCCCGCAAGCTGCCGACCCCTCCTGCCCCCCTTCCCCTGCAATTACATGAGAATCCCCGGCAGCGGAGTGGCCTGTGACGCGATTCACGCCCAATCGCGTCATTTTGGCCCCGTCCCCTGCTTCACAATGCCGGGATCATTGCCATTGTGTAGCGGGGGCGGGGCCAAAATTACGCGCACGTGTGGCCACACCCCCAATCCGCCCACAACAGCCAGTCATGCCCCCCAATTTTGCCAATCAGGCTGCCCCCTCCCGGCAGCCAGAATGTCGGCATCTCTTCTTCAGGTTACCTCAGCCTGCTTTGCGCACTGTATGTACCATGTAATTATGTATGTATGTGACCAATATACACAACTAATTTTTGTATTAAATGTATTTGCACTTTATTACACACATCCTGGCAGGAGATGCTCTGTGCTGCTTCTCATATTTGCCCACCCCATCCACCCTTATGTTGTATATATGAAACAGGACATTTACAGTTTAACAACATGGGTAAGATCAGATGTCGTCATCATCACCATCATCCCCATCAGTGTGTACATCCTTTTCACACAATATTCATTCGTCCCCGCTGGAATCCACTATTACAGGCGCCTCTGTATTTTATTTACTTAATTGCTGGTAAAGATCTTCCTCGTGGAATTTGTAATTCATTTTGATGAACATCATATTTTCCACATTTTGGGGAAGTAACCTCCTACGCCGATCACTGACAAGGTTCCCGGCTGCGCTGAAAACTCTTTCGGAGTACACACTGGAGGGTGGGCAACTTATAGCAAGGCCAGTTTGTGTAAGGGACTTCAAATTGCCTCTTTTTCCTGCCAGTAGTGAAAGGGACTGAGTGACATGCCTATTTGGATGCTATCCCTAAAATAATCATCCACCATTCTCTGAATGGTGACCGTATCAGACATTGGGCTCTATTTATTAACATTATTTTTACTAAAATAAAGTGAAAAAGGGTGTTTTCACACCCTTTTCACATTATTTTAGTTTCACCTGTAGTTATTACAGGGCAATTGGAGTAGAATTAGTAAAATTCTACTCCAACCCCCAGTATCACTTATTTTTAGTAAAGCAGATCGCATTTCCCATAATTGTAATGGGAAATGTGATCTGTGTGCAAGTTACTAAAAATAAATTGTAAAAAAATACCGGGGGAAGCCCTGTGATAATAACGCCACCTGGAGGTGGCGTTATCCAGGGTCTCCCCCGGTTACCGGGCTCCCACTCTGCTCTAACGGGGAGAGCAGAGGCGGGAGCCGGTACCAGTAATCAGCTATGTGGTCTAAGTAGACCGCAAGCTGATTGCTGTAAAAAAAAGAAAAAAAAATTAAACATTTTTTTTTTTCCTTACCTGAATCCAGGGACCGGTGATCGGGCCTCCGGTGATGGCTCCTCTCCGGTCAGCTGGTCTCCCACAGTGCACTGGGGCCCGGTCATCAGGTGATCGGGTCCCAGTGCAGTATGGGAGATCACCTGATTGGGAAGCCCGGAGAAGATCACCGGAGGCCAGGAGGTGCAGGTAAGTGTAATGAAGGGAGGGGGGGTCGCGGGGGGGGGAGGGGGGGGTCACGGGGTCCGCGATCGCGGGGGGTGGGGCTTAGCGCCGGGGGGCGGGGCTTAGCGTCGGTGGGGGGTAGTAGCGACGGTGGGTCGGCGCATGCGCGGGCTCTTAGTCGCGGTATTTTTTCCGAAAATACCGCGACTAGAGTGCGGATGGGATCCGCAGGGACAGAGCTTTATCGCAAGCTCTGTCCCTGCATGGGATTTATAGTAAATTCCTGTGATATTGCCTGAATTTGCAATGCGAATTCACTCGGTAATATCACACTACAATCCGCATTCAATATGCGGATTGTAGTAAATAGAGCCCAAAGTCACGGTAGACATGTCACACATTGTAGGCAGTTCTTTCAGACCCAACCAGATAATTTTGCTGACTGATCTGCATCACCACCAGCAGTGGGTCTCTTAGGAAAAATAAGTTTATTCCTGGCAGCCGCAGAAACTGAAGGAGGAGATGCTGCCGTGTCACGTGCCGCTTCAGCTGACAAATTTTTCACCAACAGCTCTTTGCATCTCTTCAGATTTGTGTCCGTCTAACAGAAAGACACAAAGTATTACTTAAACCTAGGATCAAGTATGGTCGCTAAAATATAGTGATCTGATTTCAAGAGATTGACAACCCTTAGATCCTGGTAAAGCAAATGAAGGGCTTGATCTACATCGTTCCGGGCACTGCTGAGGAGGATCTGCATTCAGAAGGAGCGCTCCACCTCCATGACCTGCTGCTGCCGGAGTGCGCACACAGGGGGGCTTGCTGAGTAAACAGAAACCCCCTTGTCCACCGATTAGTAACAAACACATTGCCGGCGATGTGTTTGTTTTAGCAGCCAATGAGAGTCAGATAGACTCTCATTAGCTGCTTTATCCATGGAGGGTGCTGGGTGGAGCTCACTAATGAGCTCCGCCTTCCAGCTCCCGCAGTGGTGATGGGAGAGACGTCATGACGTTTGTCCTATAGTGCCGAGCGGGAGGACAGAGGAGAGGATGTGGCGGGCGCAGGAATGGGAATTCAGGTAAGTAATCTATGTGTGTAATATTTGTAAGGGGCCCTGCATAGGGGGGGACCCACTAATGGGGGTACTGTATGAGGGGCATTGCATTGGAAGGGCCACTACTGAGGGCACTCTATTAAGGGCGCTACTGGGGGCACTGCATAGGGGGACCACTACTGAGGGCACTGTATAAAGGGCACTAATAGGGGCACTGTATATGGGGACCACTACTGGGGGCACTGTATAAGGTGCACTACTGGAGGCACTGCATAGGGGGACCACTACTGGGGGCACTGTATAAGGGGCACTGCATAGGAAGGGCCACTACTGGAGGCACTGCATAGGGGGACCACTACTGGAGGCACCGTATAAGGGGCACTACTTGGGGCACTGCATAGGGGCACTACTGGGGGCACTGCACAGGAAGGGCCACTACTGGGGGCACTGTATAAAGGGCACTACTGGGGGTACTGTATAAAGGGCTCTACTGGGGGCACTGCATAGGGGGACCACTACTGGGGGCACTGCATAGGGGGACCACTACTGGGGGCACTGTATAAGGGGCACTACTGGGGGCACTGCATAGGGGGACCACTACTGGGGGCACTATATAAGGGGCACTACTTGGGGCACTGCATAGGGGGACCACCACTGAGGGTACTGTATATGGGGAACTGTATAGGGGGACCACTACTGGGGGCACTGTATAAGGGGCACTAATGGAGGCACTGCATAGGGGGACCACTACTGGGGGCACTGTATAAGGGGCACTACTGGGAGCACTGTATAGGGGGACCACTACTGAGGCCACTGTATAAAGGGCACTACTGGGAGCTCTGCATAGGTGGACCACTACAAGGGGGAATTTTGTATAAGGGGCACTACTGGAGACACTGCATAGGGGGTCCATTACTGGGGGGCACTACATAGGCAGGCACTGTATAAGGGGCACTGCATAGGGGAACTCTACTGGGGGTGCTGCATAGGGGGACCACTACTGGGGGCAGTGTATATGGGGCACTATTGGGGGCACTCTATAAGAGGAACTGCATAGGGGGGCAGCGGCGACAGCAGCTGGGGCTGGCATAGGTGCTGGGGGGTTGGTAAAATTTAATTTGGGGGGTGGGGGGGCACCAACATTTATCTTGCCCCTGGCCACCTGGGATGAAGTTACGCCACTGGGGCCCATGGGTCACAGGGGACCCCGTGCTGCACACCCTGCACTGATAAGAGATCCACTAAAGTCAGAGTCTGTGTAGCACACCCCTAGAAGTCCCTTTGCTCTGCCTGTGTATGCATATGGGCATTCCACTTCTGGTTTCCCTCCACTCTAATCAGCAATTGAATAATTAGGATAAGTCAAAATTAGTATATTTATGGATCCTGCATTGCCACTAGTGGCCCTCTGAATGGCCATTGTGAGTAACATAAGGATCTATCTATCTCCAGACTGTATTCTTTTCCTGTCAAAGAGTACCTTAAACAGAACGTAGCTGAAGCGTAGCGGCAGTGCAGGCAGGCAGGGGAGCATGTGAGAGAAAACCTGCCAGGCAGGGATGCATGTGAGAGAAAAGCAGCTGGCAAGAGGGCATATGAAGGAAAGGCCACCAGGTAGGAGGGCATATGAAAAAAAAACTTCCGGGCAGGGAGCATATGAGAGAAAAGCTGCCGGACATGGGGCTATGTGAGGGAACAGCTGCTAGAGAGGGCATGTGGGGGGAAAGCTGTTAGAGAGGGGGCATGTGAGGGGAAAGCTGCTAGAGAGGGGGCATGTGAGGAGAAAGCTGCTAGAGAGAGGGCATGTGAGGAGAAAGCTGCTAGAGAGGGGGCATGTGAGGGGAAAGCTGGTAGTGATTTTAATATTTTCCATATTTTTTCCCCACTGATTTAGAATAGACCAGTGGTTCACAAACTCGGTCCTCAGGACCCCACACAGGTCACGTTTTCCAGGTCACCCAGCAGGTGCACAGGTTCATTCAGTGACACATTTTAAAAGATCCACAGATGGAGATAATTATTTCCCTTGTGATTCTCTGAGAAGACCAGGAAAACATGCACTGTTTGAGGTCCTGAGGACAGAGGGCCTGATTCAGAGCCGGACGCTCTGACCAGAGCGCTTGCTCTGAATCAGGGCCAGCCTAGTTGAAAATGGTGCGACCTTTTGGACGCTCGCATAGCTGTGGGTTACAACCCACAGCTTATGCGAGCGTCCATGATGATGGTCGCAATGGTCAAGACCATCGCGACCATCGGGCTTGCGATGAGACCCTTGTGGTAGGGTCTCGTGGCCGCAAGCCCAGGAGTGATTTTGGCTCTATCAGAGCCAAAATCACTCCCACTGACATCACTAGTGATGTCAGTGGGGCCGGACCCAGACGGTAGGTGTTCCCATGGGAACGCCTCCGTCTGGGCAACCACGCCCCTGGCATGCCCACCAAAGGGGGCGTGCTGTCACTCACCATCGACAGCACGCCCCCTTTGGTGCGAGACCTGGAGCGACGGCTTCCCCGTCGCTCGCCGGGTCTCGCGCATGCGCACTTGGGCACCATCGACCTGCTTGCGAGCGTACAGCGCTCGCGAGTGGGTCTGAATGAGACCCAGAGTTTGAGAACCTGTGGAATAGAAGTATATTTACTAAAGGTCCATTTTAATCGATTACAAATTGATCTAAATCGATCAACATAGATGTTATATTTCTGAGGCTAAATCACACATTTACTAACACAAAAAAACAAGATAAAAAATTGTCTGTTAGTAAATGTGTGGTCAGTCCATGAATAAGGATTAATTATTTTTCTTTTTGAGAATTGTTAATTATGTGGATAATTATGCGCTTCTTACACTTCAGCCACTTTCTTTTTCACAAACCCTGCTGGGAGCGCAAATCAATTAAAAACTCATAGGGGCAGATGTACTAAGCCTTGGATAGAGATAAAGTGGAGTGAGATAAAATACCAACCAATCAGCAACTGTCATTTTTACAAACACAGCCTGTAAAGTGACAGTTAGGAGCTAATTGGTTGGTACTTTGGGGGTTATTCAGACCCGCTCGCGAGGGAAGTTCGCTCGCAAGCGGGTCGATGTTTGGCGAATGCGCATGCGCACGATGGAGGGAGCTCCGTCGTGCGCATGCGCGAGACCCGGCGAGCAACGAGAAATACGTCGCTCGGGGTCTCGCACCAAAGGGGGCGTGCTGTCGATGGTGACTGACAGCACTCCCCCTTTGGTGGGCGTGCCGGGGGCGTGGTGGCCAGACGGAGGCATTCCCATGGGAACGCCTACCGTCTGAGTTCGGCCCCACTGACATCAGTTATGATGTCAGTGGGAGTGACTTTAGCTCTGATAGAGCCAAAATCACTCCTGGACTTGCGGCAGCGAGACCCTACCGCAGAGTCTCGTCGCAAGCCCGATGGTCGCGATGGTCTTTGACCATCGCGACCATCATCATGGACGCTCGCATAAGCAACCCACAGCTATGCGAGCGTCCATGAGGACGCTCCAAAAACAGGTAGGAGGGCCCTGATTCAGAGCGAGCGCTCTGGTCAGAGCGTTCAGCTCTGAATCAGGCCCTTTGTCTCTCTCCACGGCTTAGTACATCTCCCCTATAATGTGAACCAGGCAGCTGAAGATGAAAACTGTGACCAGTGGTGGATCCAGGGGGTGATCACAATTTCTCGCCTGTCCACTACACTATGTAGCAATGCAGTGGCACATCAGCCAGGGAGAGAACAGAGACAGCTGCTGCACAGTGGCAGCAGTCTCCTCAGGCCCTCCCCAACCCATTACACAGCACAGATCTGCTCTCTCCCTACATGATGTGATGCTGCGCTGCTATTTAGCAGTCACCGGTAGTGGGCAGGAGAAAAGTGTCATGGGGGGATGAGGCTGAGAGACACAGGGGATGGATGAGGTTAAGATACACAAGGGAGAGGAGGTTGAGAGACACAGGTAATTATTTAATGGCTGGAGATGGAGAATCACAGAAGAGGAAGAGACACATGCAATGGTGAGGCTGAAGAGACACATGCAATGGTCAGGCTGGAGAGATACATGCAATGGTGAGGCTGGAGAGACACATGCAATGGTGAGGCTGGAGAGACACAGACAAGGATGAGGCTGGAGAGACCCAGGCAAGGGTGAGGCTGGAGAGCCATGGGGGAATAAGGCTGAGAGATGGGGAAATGAGGCTGGAGAAACAGGGGGGATGAACAAATGGTTGGAGCTGGGGTGAGTCATGGGGAATGAGGCAGTAGAGACACAGCAGGGATGGTGCTGAAGAGACAGCAGGATAAGACTGGAGAGACACAGGCAAGGATGAGGCTGGAGAAACACAGGAGAGGATGAGGCTGGAGAGACACAGGCGAGGATGAGGCTGAAGAAACACAATCAAGGATCAGGCTGGTGTGCCACGGGGGGATAAGGCTGAAAGGGAAATGAGGTTTGAGATACTCAGGGGGGATGAGCCAATGGCTGACCAGCCAGTATTTACCAGGGAAGGATGGGGACCCCAAAAACATGAGTATGTCGGGACTTAAGTTATATGTTGCTGGCCTGATTAATGCAGGACAGAAATTGCATTTGAAGTTGCTGCTAGACGTGACAAACCACCCCTCAACTGCTCATAATGATCCAGGAGATTCCTGTGGTTTAGGATAAAATACCAGAATCACCTCCTGATCTAGGAAGGATTCCAGATACAATCTTCTTGCTTTAAACATTTAGCAGTGGTGTCCTAAGCCTTTCCTCCTGCATACATCTCAGAGCAAGCAAAGCAACCACACCAACCATTTTCCCAATGCCATTTACGCCCAAACTCAGTAGCTGAAGCGTTTCAGCACTTTTTATAGGCATCATACTGAAATAGCAAATGTTGATTTCAGCAATCTAGCATATCGGCTTGATGTGCGCTTGCAATTCGCAGGTTAGTATAATTTAGTATTATTTTTCCCTGGCTGAAAACCAGGATTGCATAGTCACATCTACAGTTTATGGGACAAGTGAAGAGGTGGCGCCATCTAGTGCAATAATGGTGGAATACAATTTCAATCTGTACATCAGGAAATCCAATGGCCCCGTACCAGAAAATAAATCAAAATATGCTCATCTCTTTGTCTTTACGTCCCCATTCGGTTCTCCTTGTTTGTATAAAGACCAATTCACCCCCAGAAGGTATATATTTTCCTGTTTGTCTACGCTAGTGTCGTGTTGAAGGAATTTTGTTGTGGTTTCCTCTCTGTCAAATGGATATAAGCCTGCGATGAACTTTCGTTTTCATCTTTTTGTCCTTCTACCTCAATATCTCAATTTTCAGCAAAGTTTCTACTTAAATTTGCCTAAATAAGATCCAAAAGGTTTTTGTCCATTCATTTAAATCATAGTAATAGACAGAAACCTCACTTTTGTATGATTGAATTTGTATTTTACCATTGTTGCACTGGAGGGCGCCATCTCTTCACTTAATCTGTCCTATTCTTTACAACCAGGCTTCTCTCTCTCTCTGTATTGATTTATCTATACTCTTCTATATACACACACACAAAAACCAGTCGTGCAAATTGGTCGTTAGGTACCAATATTACATTATATAGTGTGTAGTGTGTACCTGCCTTTAGTGTGTACATGCTGTATGCTTTATATTTGAGATTCATAGACAATAAGTATATATACAGAGGCTCCAACATGACCCCTTCCATCATGTACAAAATGCTCTGCTCCTGGACTTCCCTCTTAATTTATAATTGCAGACACCTGTGTGGAAACACCCTTCTCTTCAATTACCTAGTTCAACACAGGTGACTGCAATCATAATTTAGGTGGAAAACCAGGAGCAGAGCATTTTGTACCTGATGGAAGAAGTCATGTATATACAACGCTGGTATATTAAAGTTTACAAAAGAGACATATGTAATAAAGACCACCATAAAGAAGGTTGATATAAGCAGTATTTTATGGGAAGTTAATAAAAGTTTATTTTCAGTATACTACACACTTCTAGTGGCATTTCTTGTTTTTGTTTTTTGGGGGGGGGTTGCGACATTCGGACCATTGAGATGCACTGGTGATTTCTGGCGCACATTATTTTCTCTTCATAAATTGTAATGAGTGTTACTTGCCATGTAATCTCATTACTTACATTGTTAGGTTGTATGATTATATATATTTTGTTCAGTCCACAAAATGGCTTCCTCTACTCATTGTGCAGACCCACATTCATTCTTATCTGTGCTAATATTAATTATGTCTGTTAAATTAACTGCACTATTTCTGAATCTTCCATAATGCTCTATAGCTCGTTATAATACTGCAATTCTTTTATTTTGAGCATTAACTAAAACTTCCTCTTTTCCAGGATTACCTCATGACAAATCACGGGCCAGGCCACAGGCATTTACATGTCAACTGGTTAAGGGGAATTTGTCCGGTTGATTCAGACGGGCGGCTTTCTACAATTATTGATTGCATATAATCATGGTAATAGCTGTAAAATATCACATATATTAGATAGATAGATAGATAGATAGATAGATAGATAGATAGATAGATAGATAGATAGATAGATAGATAGATAGATCCATCTTTTCCCAAGGACTGTTGCAGGTGCGGGAGCACCAGATGTAGCACATGCAGCTTTATTATAAACAAGGCTCAGCCAGTTATGTCAAGTGTAAGCAAGGAATCATTTCCCATTCAGGAATTCATCAATTGCAACACGATGTTCTGCATCTATGTACCGGAATGCCCATGCGGCCTCCAGTACGTTGGCAGAACTACTCACAAGCTTAAAATGAGAATGAGGGAACATCGGCTTAATATACTTAAGAAATATCAGTTTCATAGTGTGTCCCATCAATTTGCAAAGTGCCATGAGGGTAACATTTCAGGTTTAAAAATCATAGGAGTCCAACATGTTGGGGTACCCAAAATGGAAGGTGATCACTTCAGGACCTTATGTGCTAAGGAAGCCTATTGTATTTTTAGCTTACATACATTATTTCCCACTGGTCTCAAAGACAACATAGATTTTGAGTCGTTCTCTTAACATCTACTGTGAATCCTGCGAGTCTTAAGGTGCGTACACACATAAAGATTTTGTAACCAACGATTTTCTGTCAGATTTTCTGTCAGATTTTCCCTTGAAAAAGTGAACGATTTTTTGAAATGTAATGAACGATTTTTACAACGATGAACGAAAAATGTTCCTTCCCTTAATGAAAATCGTTATGTTGGACAGTCTGAAATGGACGATGAACGATAACTACAAACGGGAGCGCGCTTGAACGATTATCGTTCATTGTTATAACTCAGAAACTGAACGATTTTTTGAATGATTGAACAATAACGACGTTGTTAACGACAAATCGTTCAAAAAATCATTACGTGTATATGCACCTTTAGTCTGGGTCTTTAATGGTGAGCATCTTTTTGCCAGCATTTCATATGCTTTTTAGTTATCATATAATACATCTGGACTGCTTTCTCAAGTGGAGTGGTCTATGGATGTAGGTTGGACATTAATATAGTTGAGGGGTTTATCCAATTCATATGGGTCAAAATAGGGGTTTTATTATTTTTTGGTATCTTGTATTATCTATTCTATCAGTAGTAAGATTGGGAAATGAGGTTCACCTGATTTTATAGTGGGAGTTGGACTTGCACTAAAATAAAAGAATATGTATATCTCCAAGTATTCATTGAACCTCTCTCTATGCTTTATATTCATTTTATAATATTGTTCTCAATAAAAGTAAGATGTAATATAATAACATGGAAATGTACATCTATCTTCAGTCACTCTAACAGTAACATAATATATGGGAAACTATGTTTAATTAATGAAATACTCTGGTGGTGCAGTGGTAAATACTCTGCCTTATATATGGAGAGACTGAGGTTTGAATCCCAGTATGGGATTCTGAGATTATTTAATAGGGATTATCAGAATGTTTAAATATTCAATTGTTTTGAATGTTTTAAATCAATACACCATTCATTTTTAGGTAGAATTTTTAAGTTTAACCATGATGTTTTATTGAATAGTATATATATTATGGATATGAATCGTGCATGTCTATATTTATAACTTGTTGAGATTTTTTGTCTGCAACATTTAAGCTGGGCATACACGTCCAGATAAAATGCCTGTCAGACCGACAGACATTTTATCTGGCAGCCTGCCAAGTGCAGATGTCCGCAGCATACACTGTGAGATTACTCACAGGGCCTGATTCAGAGTTGGGAATAGAGTGTGATATCTCTCTCAACTGTGAACCTGAACAAACCATGTTGCAATGCAAGGGGTGTAAATACATAAATTTTTTCATATGTGGGGTAAATAATGGCTGCTTTTGCATGTAGCCCACAAATACTGCACAGCTTTATTATTACACTACAATTTAGAAGTCAGTTTGGATACACTCCTCCCAAATCTAAATCTCACTGCACATTTTAAATCTGCCCCACCTGCAGTGCAGCATGGTTTCACTAAGATGATCAGTTGAGAGAGATATCTCTCTCTATTCCCAACTCTGAATCAGTCCCACAGTGTATTAGCCAGACATCTGCGCTCCGCCCCCGGGGAGGAGACATTTCCCTGTTCCTTCCATGGGAAGGAACACAGAAAATGTCTGTCTGTCGGCCGCGGCTGGGCATAAACTGCCTGATGCGGCCGACAGTTTACCTCTTAAGTATCGCATCGGACGGGCATGCTGGACAATGGCATGCGGTCAGCCTGAGGAAGCAGACACAGGGTCTGTGAAACGCGTTGCTGCTATTGGTGCCTTCTTCACATTTTTTACATTACGGTTTGGCACTATTTATGGTTATTTTATAATTTCTAATATATTTTATATTTGTATTGATTTTCTTTTTTTTGTATGGCCATATATGAAATAATTTTAATGGAAGTTAAATAAAATTATTTTTAAGAGATACATACTTTTTCATTATCGACGGACATCGGGATTTAAAATGATTGTCTAAGGCGCTTATAAAATTGGAATAAGGTGAGCAGGATATTATTTACTATTATTCTGACTTAATGACAACTGATTTGCACTATGGAGGCATGTTTTATTTTCTTCACATAACAACTACTGCCAGGATTTGAGACCCATCCAAACCGATTCATCATTGCTATTGCAACCACCGTAGGACCACGGTGTTGATCTCACCTATAAAGGGTGAGTATATGTCTATATAATTTCATTTTTGGTTTTTATCACAAATTTACACTATATTTTTTTCCATTCTCTTTTTTTCCTCAAAATAACACAGATCCTTGGGAGTGCCGGAATACTTCTATACAAAAAACTATCTTTATCCGGATCTCTGTTGAAAGTTCCGATTATTCCAGGCTGCACCTTCTTTCGGTTCATTTATAAGACCACATAAGGATAGTATCGCCAATCATCCGAACCTATTTTTATCATGCTGGACAATCCGGCATGCCCGACCAAGCAATATTTAACCCTCAGTTGCCCGCACACACGCTGCAATTATCAGGGAGATCCGCGGAGAAATGCTGATCTGAGCACACCTAGGTCAACAGGAGCGGATGATATGTTGATTGGCAAGTTAAATAATTGAATGAAGAAGCAGGTATATAAGGACGTCCTGTCCTGTATATGATTCCACTTTGATAAAGCCCCCATATTGGAGTGAAACCGGTCAGATTTATCTGCCAGTGATTATATATTACAGTAGCTTTGCTGCTACGCTACTGAAACTGCGATCTTGTTCTGTGGAAGCCTAATAGACTGAGGGCTGTATTCAATTAGAAGCAAAAAGTCCTTTTCGGCGATACTTTTTCGCCGATGACGTAATTTTCGCCAGTTTCAATTTATCCCCGTATTCAATTCCAAATACTTTTCGCCTAGGCGGAAAGTCAATGCAATGGACCCAGCAAAAACGTTTTGCCTATGAATAGCAGGCGGAAAAAAGTGCAGAATTGGGGTTTTGGGGTGCAAACGTGCGAAAACCACCCAGCACCCTTTGGACAGCCCCCCAAAGGTAAACTGTGTCAAAAAAATGTAAAAGAATATTTAACAATATTTCATTTTGGGAGTGAAAAAAACAAAAGTTGGTGTACGAAGTTAAAAACTAGTGAAGTAGACTCCAGGGGGGTCCCCAAGTATTCTCCAGATGTTTTTATGATTGCAGGTGGTTGCAGCAGGTGGATTTTTCACGTTTTTAAAACATCACATTAACAACTTCATAATATGCTAGTACCCATTTTCATTTACCCCAAATTTCATGGGACTACTCATTTTCACCAAAACAACCTCCAAAATACTATTCTTCACCACTTTTTAAAGCACGAAAAATAGCACCTATTGAGACCATTTAAAGTGGCCAAATACCTTCAGCAGGGCTATTCGGGGGTATCCAGAGTGATCCCCCATGTCAGACCATCTTTTGGGGGGTGTCAGACTGATTTCCCCAAAACTGACAGTACTTTTCGCCGATTTCAGTTTCGCCGGGTCCCGTTTTCGCTGGTTTGGAATTGAATATGGGGATAAGTGGGGACGAGCACGGTGCTTTTTCACACATAAAACCAGCGATGACGGCGAAAAGTCTCGCTTCTAATTGAATACGGCCCAGTGTCTCAAGCAGGGAGCTGGAAGCTCTATCAGCACATACTGTATATACAAGCAGCTGTGACTCAGAACAGGTCACTTGGGATTGTGCATTGGGAACTCCCTTGGTTATCAGCTGCACACGTGAAACACCGACCAGACCCCACTACTTACCAGGAGTGCCCACCGTGAGCGTGCTGCATAGGAGGTGTGTCCTTCCAAACTCAACGGATTAATCATGGGACTCTGCAACTAGGTATCAATGTGGTGAGAGACTGGGATAACAGTGTGCGCACTTATATCATACAGAAAGAGAGTTTTATATACATATATTATTGGATTTTCCACAAGTCATTCATTTGACAAGAGACTGCTCCAGGCATCAAAGATCCAGTGATTCATGTCTATTAGAGGCAGTATATTTCATATATTTCAGTTTTCAGGAGTGTATTTGAGTCTTTCTATATTGGATAAATGTGATTATTTATAAGTGTAAATGTGATTATATGTACTGACATATTCCATTTTTATAAAGATAATTAATATTATATAGGTGGTGTCTTGAGAATTTTTCTGCCATTTCGGGAACTACATAGTATATTATTTATAGGGCAGCACAGACGGTGTAATGGTTAGCGATACTGCCTCACAGCACTGAGGTCGTGGGTTCGGTTCCCACCACGGCCCTAACTGTGTGGAGTTTGTATATTCTCCCTGTGCTTGCGTGGGTTTCCTCCGGGTACTCCGGTTTCCTCCCACACTCCAAAAATATACTGGTAGGCAAATTAACCCCAGTATGTGTGTGAGCATGTGATAGGGAACATAGATTGCAAGCTCCACTGGGGCAGGGACTGATGTGGTTTACTATTCTCTGTAAAGCGCTGCAGAATATGTGTGCGCTATATAAATAACTGGTAATAATAATAATTTATTTGTTTATTAGCGCATTTGTTTATTAGCGCATCACCATTGTCTAGTTGTGGTATATCCATATTAGTAGTGGGCAGACACAAGCCCATTGGATGAATTTGCTGCTTTTATTTATAACTAGCTGGAGTACCCGGTGTTGCTCGGGATTTTAAGAATGTTTGTTTACACATCATCCTCCAACCAACCTCTCCTTAGGCAGGCCTCACAAAAAGTGTGACAAACTTCCCCATCAACAGTCCTAAGGTCTTCGAAGGAAGTAGGACCTGTAACGGTGTAAAGCAAACTTCGGAGATAGAAGCATTCAAAATTTGTAGAGTGTAAACAGGGCCAAGAGCTTCTGTTGCTCTGATACCAGGATGACCATCTACAGCGACTCCCTGTTTTCTGTGCAGAAAAACTTTGGGAGAAGCATTCCATGTGTAATATTTTGGCAACTCACAGTACAGCAGGGTCCTTGCAAAGTCATCATTTTGACACAGTTCGAAGAAAGAAGTCAATGTTATTGCATAATTTGGTATAGTCAGAGAGCTGAGAATGCTGGCAAAGCCTTCTAAAGCTCTCTTCGATAATAAACATTAAGATCATGACAAAACATAACACAAAATGCTTGGTCCGAGGCCTTACCCATATGCCGTGAGGCCCCACAATGAGCGTCCAGCAAAAATTGTGTTTTTAAATTAATTAAAAATGAACAGTAATTCATTTAGATGTAAAAAAAAATGTAGTTGCCTCCGCCGTGTTTTAATACGCTCGTATGTAAAATTTCACGATCTTCGCTTGTAAACTGCGGATTTGTATAGAAAGACAGAAGGACAAATTTTCTCTTTTATATAGTATAGTAGAGAAGATAGAAAAGAAAAAATAGTAGATAAGCTAAATCCTTTTCTAATTCCGTACCTGACCTGTAGAGGGCGAATGCTATGCAAAAATTGTGTTTTTTAATTAATTGAAAGTTAACTAATTAATTTCGATTTCAAATCTGTGGATTTGTATAGAAAGACAGAAGGACAAATGTATGCTTTTATATAGTAGATATTCTATTCATTGATTAGCGCCCAGTCTTTTTGTTGCTCTGTTTTATATATTAAATCATAGTTGCCTACCTTTAATTTCTTCCCCTCGGGAGATCTCTGTGGAGAAGCAAGTGAGTTGTGATGGGGGCGGGGCCTGACAGTTCGCGTCATTAACCCCCACCCCCTTCACGGTAAATAGCCACGATTGGTGCACATTTACATAGGGGGCGGGGCTAAATGGCCCGATTCATGAACAATTGCAACATTTAGCCTTGCCCTCTACACGGGGACCCGCGATCACTGCGGAAATTCTCCCCATTCTGCCCACTTCACTAGGAAGTGGGCAGAATGCGGGAGAAGTGCCTACCCTTCCAGGGGTGCATGGGGTTACCCGAAAAATCGGGAGGGTAGGCATGTATGTATTAAATGTGATCTCTCACGCTAACGGACGTGCCGTATGATTCATATTTGAGATTCATAGACAATAAGTATATATACAGAGCCTTCAACATGACCCCTTACATCAGGTACAAAATGCTCTGCTCCTGGACTTCCCTCTTAATTTATAATTGCAGTCACCTGTGTTGAAACACTCTGCTCTTCAATTACCTAGTTCAACACAGGTGACTGCAATCATAAATTGGGTGGAAAACCAGGCGCAGAGCAGTTTGTACCTGATGGAAGGGGTCATGTTGGAGGGTATGTATATATACAACGCTGGTATATTTAATTATACAAAAGAGACATATGTAATAGAGACCACCATAAAGAAGGTTAATTTAAGCAGTATTTTAGGGGAAGATCACAAAAGTTTATTTTCAGTATATTACACACTTCTAGGGGCATTTCTTGTTTCTGGGGGGGTTTACGCCATTCGCCATTGAGACGCACTGGTGATTTCTTGCGCACTTTGTTTTCTCTTCATAAATTGTAGCGAGTTACTCGCCATGTAATCTCATTACTTACACGTGCTAGGTTGCATTATCATGCATACTGGTTCAGCCCACAAAATGGCTTCCTCTACTCATTGTGCAGACCCACATTCATTCTTATCTATGCTAATATTATGTCTGTTAAGATTAACTGCACTATTTCTGAATCTTCTATAATGCTCTATAGCTCGTTATAATACTGCAATTCTTTTATTTTGAGCATTATTTAAAACTTCCTCTTTTTCCAGGATTACCTCATGACAAATCACGGGCCAGGCCACAGGCATTTACATGTCAACTGGTTAAGGGGAATTTGTCCGGTTGATTCAGACGGGCGACTTTCTATAATTATTGATTGAATATAATCATGGTAATAAATGTTACACAGATTACATAGATTAAAAGTCACCACGGAGACCTACTACCATATAAAGTACGATGGGTGGGCCGGTGCGTATTTGCCCAAGATGAGTGGGGAGTTTTATTCCCTTTAAATATTAATATGGGCACTAATGCTCATCAGCTAATACTCAACTAGATCATTTTCAGGTATGTCTACCAATGGTTATTAACAATGGCGGACAGAAACAGCGGATGGCCCTACCATAACAGTAGTAGGGGTCCAGTTACCGAACAAAGATGGAGCCTTACTATGATGCATGCCCATTCCCCTCGGTGTCCCCTGCTTTGTAGGAGGCACAAGAGACAGATCAGACCCTGCCAGGAATGCAGTGTGATCCTGTTGCACCATATAATGCAGGCCACATATGGTTCTAATAAGGTAGAGCCATTATCAGCCGCCTATATTAATACAGCCATTGCTGCACGGCATTGCAGGCAGCTTGTGTTGGTGCAGTATTGGAATGGGGGGAGACAGTGTTTTTCCCTGCCATCTTTCGCTATATTAATTGATCATCTTTACTATACTGGGTCTCGGGCGGGCCTGTGCTGTTGCAACAGCAGTGACAGTTGAACCCTGCAGGCAAGCAGCTATGATGGTAATCTGCCTGCAGTATGGCTGGAGTAGTAGCTACAATAGTGCTTAAATGGAGCTGGAACAGAGATAACCGTTTACGTAAAATGTAAATACAAAAGGGAGTTTTTGAAATACAGTGGATGGCCGGACAGTGGGCCTGATTCAGACCCGGTCGCAAGCGCTGAGCGCTCGCAACCGGGTCGATGGTGGCCCACAGCGCATGCGCGAGACCCGGCTAGCGACGGGCACTCCGTCGCTCCGGGTCTCGCACCAAAGGGGGCGAGCTGTCGATGTTGAGTGACAGCTCGCCCCCTTTGGTGGGCGGGCCGGGGGGGGTGGCTGCCCAAACGGAGGCGTTCCCATGAGAACGCCTGCCGTTTGGGGGCGGCCCCACTGACACCACGAGTGATGTCAGTGGAGAACTTCCGGCTCTGTCAGAGCCAAAAGCTCTCTGGAGCTTGCGATGGGCGAGACCCTACAACAAGGGTCTCGTCGCAAGCCGCTCGCAATAGCTGTGGGTGGTCAAGAGGCCGCTCCAAAAACAAAAAAAGTCCACCCTGATTCAGAGTGAGCGGCTCTGAATCAGGCCCAGTGCCAGTGCCGCATAGCAGCATCCGTCCCCAAGTAACCATATTAAACAATATTATTCCCGGGGAGCCCAGGCATTGCTGCACCTGCAAAGCTAGAACTCACAGGAACCCCCATTAGGCCAAATGTGTATGTTTGGATGCAGCACATTTAATAGAAACAATCTGTTGAAAGCGCCCCCATGTCCTTTCACATTTGTCATTTTATAATGCTGAGGCATGGTAATCATTCCCTATGTAGACAATTCTATTTTCAGTATCAGCATAGAGCATCCTTATGTAGAAAACTGTTCTATGTTATAGAGGCAGCCCTTATAACGGAGGTTTACTTGTGGTGTCCAAGCTGGACAAGAGAGATCTCTGACTTACACAGACTTACGTCTTAGTTTTCTATGGGCTCAATTTAAGAACGAGCCATAACCCCCTTAGCACCCACTAAAGGGGTTACAAGCTCTGTCCAGTATCTGACAAACAGCGCTAAGCCCAACTTACCGCTGTACGGGCTGTACTACTTACACCATCTGCAGATGGCGCTAGTGGTACATTCCACATTGCCGGCAATGAGGACTCAGCATAAGGACTATGCCGAGTCCCCTCTGGGTGAAAGTGCAATGCGTATGCGAGGATGGATGTCGCCGACAGCAGTAAGCTGCCGACAATAACGCGGAGGACAGCACCAAGGAGTCATTTATGTTATAACTCTGAAAACAGTATTGTTATTAAATGGAGTCCCAGGTGTTTCAGCCAATAATGTTTTTTCAGTGAAAAGTTTTGAAATATAAAGATAGCAGCAGGGGCGTTTCTAGAGAGGAGGGGGCCCTTGTGCAGCCTCCGTCACGGGCCCCCTCCTCTCCATCCGGCAGCGCACAGAGCGGTGCACGGCCAGCGCCGTACTTAGAGACTCTGGGTACTAGAGTGTGCCCACAGTCTATAGTGCATGCGCAGGTGACCGGGAAAATGGCCGCGGCGCCCATTTTCCCTGTACTGCGCATGCGCAAACGACAAGAAAATGGCAGCGGTGGCCATTTTTTACAGCGCAGACACCGGCGCAGACGTGGGACTCCGGAGAGGTAAGTATAATATGGGTGCAGGGTGGAAACAGTGGCCCGTGTGCACCGCACACCCTGCACCCATTATAAATACGCCCCTGGATAGCAGCCAATGAGTTGTCAGAAACAACCTGCAAAGCCTGCCTCCATGTCCTGATTGGCCCACGGGCCAGTCAGTCAAAACCCAGGGATGACCATCAGTTAGTGAAACCATCAATGGTTATCCATTGCATAGTTGGTAACCATCGATAGCTGCTTGCTATTTTGCCATCGATGGTAACCACACATCCCTAATCATCTGACATAAACCACAAGGCCAAAAAATCACTAGATCATTGCTAGAGGTCTAATTATTAAAAGGCACAGGAAGCCAGAACCTTGCTTAGCCATCCTGCCATTGAGATGGAGCTGGCTGAGTGCTGCAGAAAACGGTACAGTAGGCCGCGCAATACAGTGTTAGTCTATGTTTTGTACCAGAAACAACCAGCATCACCAAAAATAATCCAACATGGTTTTTTTTTTATTCATATGGTTAGGTATAATAAATAAAATAAATGTGGCATTTGTTATAAAAGGCATACCCTTCCCACGCCTTCACCAGAGAAAAATACCCCAGAATATACAAATTATACACACAATCCTGAACATTGTGACAGAAACACAGCGGAAGGTCTCGTACCTGCAACATTCGCCACAGACAACATAAATATGTACAATGGTCTGATATCTAACTGACATCCGCCTTCATTACAAGCAAAACACGCTACACAATATTGTGTACCCACCGCCGAAACACAGTGGATACAGCCATTTTGTGACCAAAACCAATATTCAGTCTAGTTAACTCAGAACTAGTGACAACCCTAATATATGAGGTACAAAATATCTCATGCCTCAGGTAGGAGATCTTTTGTACCTCTTTAATGATATAGAATGTCTCATGCCTCAGTGATGTTAGCAGTTCCCAGTGAATTCTATTTGTTCAGTCCACAAAATGGCTGCCTTCGCTGTGCACAGGCCACAGGTTCACCTTAAAACCAATTATATTAAGTTTTATTGATTGTGGTCAAAATAAAACAACAAAGCATTGGTCCTGCAAGCCTGTCACAAAAGCAAGCAGGCATGGGGTGAGCTATCCAAAAAGTATTCACCAATGTTTCCTGGCGGCAATCATGAATCACTGCTCTCCCACCTTTACCCCAGTAATGACCCCTGCTTTGTGCCACAAATAAAGCGTATACTTACAGATGTGTCCTCTCCTCATTCATTCTTGCTGCAGTTGTGCCAAACGGCCCCTCCTGGAGCGCCAGCTCCCGTGAGACTCTGCAAGCGCCGGAGCATCTTCTTCGCCCGAAAATGCGTCTTTGTCGCTATATGATGCGACTAGGACATACCAAGAGACTGCGCTGATTAATTTGATACGTGACACTTCGATATCTGTGCGCAACTGAGTCGCTTAATCTGTATATGAAGCGTAACGATGCAGGGGCTGCGGCTTTTTTTCCACGCCAATTTCCGTTGTGCTTTGTATGCAGACTCCGTTGCAAACAGATATACTAGTGTCACATATTAAATTAATCAGCGCAGCCTCCTGGTGAGTCCTAGTATGTGGCATTGTGACCGAGACGCATTTTTCGGTTGTAAAGGACGCACACAAGACGCCAGACGCTAACAGAGTTACGCGGGACCTGGCGGCTCACTCCCACCAGGCATCTCGTGCCACATAGAGTATTCAGGCTAGATGTTTGAGGACACCCATCATTCAGACATGTAAAATAAGACCCACCACTGGTCCGCTCAAACCTTGCCCTGATCTGTCCCAAAACAGCCCCTATTGTATGAAATCCTGAGTATTTCCATGTAATCTTCGTCCCTGTCTGATCCGCGACTCTGAACTCTTTCATCAAAATCAGGACCGAAAGTTATGTATGGCATTTGCTGGCCGCCTATGTGCCATCCACAGCATTAGGTAAGCCATGTTTATCCAAAGTCAAAATCACCTCCCCACAAGGTGCAGTTGGACAAGTATTGGAATGGTGGGTGTTAATCCATCATTGGTAATCTGTAGGGTGTTATAGTCCAGCTAAACCTACAAAGCACCCAGCCCAAAAAGCATAAACTACAAAGCTGCTTATTGTATGACCAAAGCCAGTAGGCCAAAGCCCCAAATCTAAATGGCCCCTTTCTTAGTTAATGCAGCTATATCTAGAGTCCACCTGCCAGAGAGGTCAATGAAACGCAGCATGGTGGCATCAGTGACAGCATCTATGTTGGCTACCAGGTAGGTACCGGCCATTACTGTGCTTATAATTATTCTCCGAATTTTGAGCGTCCTCTTAATGGCTATTATATACACCATTCGCAATGCTATTGGCCGATGATGGCTGACAGTCTGGGCCTTTCTGACTAGCCAGCAGATAATTCCTACGGTCTTACTTTCAGACAATCCAACATTAAAGTTCGCTTGTAGCCACGCAATGGAGGCTGCCATTTTTGTGTAGTTGATAGTTGCACTTTAACCTTTCCCAGACTGTGACAGAGATTCCTGGTATTTATGTCAAGGCACAGAAATTTGCAGTTATTTACAATAAAGCGGATAGACAGTGGTATTTCACAATTTCTAGAAACAACGAGAATGAAATTGTTAACAAATGTCCATTGGGGACATATATATATATATATATATATATATATATATACCCCCAATCTATAGAAGTCTCAGCATAGGACAAATAATGTACACCAGGGAACATCTGGTAAACTTCACATATCTTCTTTCACACGGTCCATAAAAGTCTCTTTATTCTTCTTCTGTGCAGCCTGCCGCATTTCTCTCACAAGTTCCTTCTTTTATAACAAGTCTGTTCAATGAATCTGTGTTCCTCTATTTTGTACCCAGTCTCCCTTGTTCCTCTTCAAGGTCCTGGCAGAAGTCCCAAAAGGCCTCAGTACTTCAAGTTTTCCTCGGCAGCAGTAACCATGACGTCCATCCAGATCCTCATGGCCTCTGGGGTTGGAGCCACCATACAGAAGAGGCGTTCGAAGGTCTTCAAACAAAAAGTCAGCTTGGGGTGTGGACTCTGGAAAAGGGAAAACAGCGGCTATTCTCACTTTGTTTTAAAAGACCACAAAATGAAGCAATCTCCGGAACATATTAAAATGAATATTTCACAGATAGCTGTGGTGATACAACGTAATAACAAACTTCCGGCTTTTATGTCCACTCATGGCCTATTACAGAAGACAACAGCTGGCACTCCGCTACACAGCAAGGGTACATACAATATCTTTAGTTCTGTCTCTGGGTGTTAAACAGGCTGTGTTCAATATTGCATGTTTATATTGAAACCTAAAATATGATTCTCCTATTTTAATACTAATGATAGGAGACACAATAAATGACGCTAGCAGCTAGGACGGGCTCCTCTTCAATCAGCAGACACATTACAGAGGTGTCCTTATGCATCTTTGCTCCAGTGGCGGTAAAAAGCCCCTCTCGGCACGTGAGACCCTGCTAGCGCCAGGCGTCTTTTTTGCATCTCTTACAGCGGAAAATGCAAATAAGTCGCACTGCTATGCGACTAGAACGCACCAGCAGACTGTGCCGACTCATTTTATGTGACACTTGTATATCTGTGTGTGACTGAGTCTCTGAATCTGTATATGAAGTGCTACAATGTAGCGGCCGCAGATTTTTTTACTCCAAGTTCCACTGTGGCTCATATATAGACTCAGGTGCGGGAAGCCGATGGAAGGAATCCCAGCCATCGGCTTCCCGATTGTCTAATCCCGGCAAGGGGTTAAATGACAGGCGTCGAAATCCCGACGCCTGTCATTTTACCTATGCCGGACGGTGGGGAGGGGGGGAGGGGGGGGGAGGGTTAGGTTTAGTGTGTCCCCCCCCCCCCCAGTTTAGGCACCCCCCCTTCCCCCCCGGGAATTTAGGGTTAGGATAGGGGAGGGTTAGGTACCCCTGAGGGGAGGTTAGGCGCCCCCCCGGTTTAGGCGGTGGGGAAGGGGGGGGTTAGGTTTAGGCACTTAGAGGCGGGATTAGGGTTAGGCACTTAGGGAGGAGGTTGGGGTTAGCCACCCCTAAGGGAGGGTTAGGGCTAGGGGGTAGACTAGGGTAGGAAATACTTGCCTTGGGACGATCAGGATTTTCACTGCTGCCGGGATGCCGCCGTAGGGATTTGCCATGCGGCCGGTGGTCAATCATACTGAGTCCTCGAGTGCACTCAGATATACAAGTGCCACCCATCACATTAATCAGCACAGTCTCCTGGTGCGTCCTAGTCGCATCGGGTGAAAAAAAAAGACGCCAGACGCTAGCAGAGCAGCACAGGATCTGGCAGTCCACTCCTGCCAGGCAAGTCTCGCCGCATGGCGTATTGAGGCTAGATGTATCTGTAAGTATTATATAACTGCTAGACTCTGGGGGTGATATAGCGTTCAATTAACTTCTATTTGCAGAGCGTGCCCAGCGTGTTTTTGCTCCCCGCACGCACCAAACCTAAGTATACACGAGTATGGGTGACATGTCATATGCACATCAATCGCAGAATCATATGCATTCCAATCGCATCTACACTTACAGAACAGGACAGTGCCTATTACATGACTATACAAACCCAAGAGTCTGCACCCAAAACCTCCAAATCCTTACCATGCAGCAGTTTGGGGGACATATGTGAAATCCCTTCCGATTTAGGTCACTCACCTTAAAAGCACTGCGAAGATGGTCATAATACACTTCTTCTATGGCCTGGAAATAGATCACCCCTTTCAGCTTCTGCTCTTCTTTGTCTGCAGGAAAAAAAAAACAGATGAGTGAGCAGTGATGTCAGCGATTATAATTGGTGCATTGTGATGTCAGGGGCTATAATTGGTGCATAGTGATGTAAGGGGCTATAATTGGTGCATAGTGATGTCAGGGGTTATAATTGGTGCATAGTGATGTCAGGGGTTATAATTGGTGCATAGTGATGTCAGGGGTTATACTTGGTGCATAGTGATGTCGGCAGTTATACTTGGTGCATAGTGATGTCGGCAACTATACTTGGTGCATAGTGATGTCGGCAGTTATAATTGGTGCATAGTGATGTCGGCAGTTATAATTGGTGCATAGTGATGTCAGGGGTTATAATTGGTGCATAGTGATGTCAGGGGTTATAATTGGTGCATAGTGATGTCGGCAGTTATACTTGGTGCATAGTGATGTCGGCAGTTATAATTGGTGCATAGTGATGTCAGGGGTTATAATTGGTGCATAGTGATGTCGGCAGTTATAATTGGTGCATAGTGATGTCAGGGGTTATAATTGGTGCATAGTGATGTCAGCTGTTATAGTTGGTGCATAGTGATGTCAGCAGTTATAATTGGTGGATAGTGATCTCAGCTGTTATAATTGGTGCATAGTGATGTCAGCTGTTATAATTGGTGCATAGTGATGTCAGCAGTTATAATTGGTGGATAGTGATCTCAGCTGTTATAATTGGTGCATAGTGATGTCAGCTGTTATAATTGGTGCATAGTGATGTCAGCAGTTATAATTGGGGAAACTGTCTGTTTCTGCAGATATATTACAGCTAACCAGTTGTATGTTTTCTAACTATGATCTAGTGTAAGAGATATGCTGGGACTTCTAGTTCCACAATAGCTAAAGAGCTCATAGGTCACCCCTGAGCTCTGGGCAGCATTTAACTCACCTAAAGACTAAAACATGTATACAAGACACATTTTGAACTCAACATTAGGCCGTTCTAGCCAGAGAGAGATGGACAATATGGCAGGTACCTGCGTAGTAGGCCAGCCTTCGCTTCTGTCTGTCAAACACAAACCAGCGCTTCTTCCATGTTTTTATCCGACCGCCCATCTTCACCAGGTAACCCTTGCAGCACATTGCGCTGACCCTTACGTGTGGGCAGGTCTCCACACTGTGACCCGACGCCTCCAGGTACGATCTGAGGTCCAGGGGCGGCTGCGAGGAAGACATTGAGAGGACTGTCATCACCTATGCACAGATCTAACTTATTACCAGGATTGGCCAATACCATCACACAGTTACACTTTACCTCCCCCCCCTCTATATTTCAACGTCTGAGCTATGGGGTTTATTGAACTTACAGGCTCCGCAGTAATCTCGGGCACGACGACTGGCTGCACCATGGGTGGGCTGGAGAGACAACCGTCTTCTTTCACATGATTCTGGTCTGTTTCTAGACGTCTAGTCATTTCATTAGCTGCCCTCCTCTCCTCCTGTAATTAAAGCAAGAAAAAGGATTAGTAGAATAAAAAACCCTGCTGTCCCCTGCTCAGTACCCCCGGGGTACAGGAACAACAGGAGAGATGGATGCCTACAATGTGACAGCTAATGCAACACTATACAATGTAGAAAGATGTACTGGCAGACCTAAGCTGGCGATGCCGGATTATACGGAAGATGAGCAATGTGTGTAAAGCGATTGGCTATGGATTAGCCAATCACATTATTCTTACGTTCGTTCATGTAAATCAGGCAGCATCGCTGTATATATCAGGGTATTACCCCGAGTGAGGAGCCTCCACTCTCTGTCCTGCTCCCCCTCAATCCTGGGAAACACGGTAATGGTATGTGAGTCTTCCGGGACTGGGAGAAGCAGGCAAAGCATAGGGACTGGTTATCGGGGTACTTCCCCTATGTATGCAGTGATGCCACCTATTGGAAAGGACAAGTAGGAGTCATGTAGTCCTGTTATTACCACATCACTGTACAGTCACTGACAGGCTGTAACCTCTCCCAAGTCTGGAAGTGCCACCCTTCCTCTCCTGCACAATATGGGGGTGGGATAGAGAGCTGAATACACCCATCCTGGCCCAGGTACCCCTATACCGGTAACTGCACATTCCTTGCCAACTTCAGAGACCAGTCGTGTAGCGCAGGAGCGGAGACCTGAATGGTACAGGAGCTGGAATCATAATTATTTAGACTATTTGTTTTTTACCCGAATATAAAAATGATGACTTATGTATAATTGGAGAGTGTTAGAGATGGCACGTTAGCTGTGAGGGTATAAAGTTTATGGAGATTGGGTTAAAATGAATATCTGGATTGTTCTGCCATTAAGCGTTATATATAATCTGGGAGAATTGCATTTATGAGTTAATATTTGAAGTGTTTATCATTATCCAGGATATTATTAAAATCTGAAAGCAGGGTGACCATTTTCTTATCATTTAAAATAGAGACATTAAAATATAGAGATATAGAACATATTACTGGGAGGCAGGTGTCTGCACGCGCCGGGCGTATCTGACAGGTCCACGTCAACAATACTGCCCTGACACTCTCAGCCTGCAGACGAGCTCAGCGATATATGTATCATTCATTTATTTTTTATTTTTTTTGCAAATTTACCTTCAATGGCTGCTAGGCAGATCACCAGGGGTGCAATGGCTGATAGGCAGATCACCAGGGGTGCAATGGCTGCTAGGCAGATCACCAGGGGTGCAATGGCTGCTAGGCAGATCACCAGGGGCGCAATGGCTGATAGGCAGATCACCAGGGGCGCAATGGCTGCTAGGCAGATCACCAGGGGCGCAATGGCTGCTAGGCAGATCACCAGGGGCGCAATGGCTGCTAGGCAGATCACCAGGGGTGCAATGGCTGCTAGGCAGATCACCAGGGGTAGAATGGCTGATAGGCAGATCACCAGGGGTAGAATGGCTGATAGGCAGATCACCAGGGGTGCAATGGCTATTAGGCAGATCACTAGGGGTGCAATGGCTATTAGGCAGATCACTAGGGGTGCAATGGCTGATAGGCAGATCACCAGGGGTGCAATGGCTGATAGGCAGATCACCAGGGGTGCAATGGCTATTAGGCAGATCACTAGGGGTGCAATGGCTGATAGGCAGATCACCAGGGGTGCAATGGCTGATAGGCAGATCACCAGGGGTACAATGGCTGATAGGCAGATCACTAGGGGTACAATGGCTGATAGGCAGATCACCAGGGGTGCAATGGCTGATAGGCAGATCACTAGGGGTGCAATGGCTGCTAGGCAGATCACTAGGGGTGCAATGGCTGATAGGCAGATCACCAGGGGCGCAATGGCTGCTAGGCAAATCACCAGGGGTGCAATGGCTGCTAGGCAGATCACCAGGGGCGCAATGGCTGATAGGCAGATCACCAGGGGTGCAATGGCTGCTAGGCAGATCACCAGGGGTGCAATGGCTGATAGGCAGATCACCAGGGGTGCAATGGCTGCTAGGCAGATCAACAGGGGTGCAATGGCTGCTAGGCAGATCACCAGGGGTGCAATGGCTGCTAGGCAGATCACTACGGGTGCAATGGCTGGATAGTCAGTGTATTCACCCATCTGGCTACGGATCACCACTAATCTTTTAAAAAGATAAAATAAAATAAAAACATAAAATAAAATAAAAAGTGGTCTCTTCCAAAAGAAGCTAGGAATAAATCCAGCAAAAAAAAATAAAATCAGTAATTATAAAAATAAAACACATTTTGATTTTTTAGCTAAAAAATAAATACACAAAACCAATATGCCATTAGCCTAAGCAGAATAAGAACTTATTACTGATAAACATAGTGGATATATATATATAAATGTCACTGTGCTCACCAAGCAAAAAAGGAGGAGACAAACTCAGCAACATTCTAGTAGCTTAAAAAGAGGAGCCTTGAGGTTACAGAGACCACTTTCCGTCACCCAATCACATAAAACCGAACACTGCTATTATTTATAGACATGACTGTAGGATTCGGAGTCAGTGTGCTCATCGATACGGATTAGATCAATTGGTCTCAGAGGGAATGACTGGAGCAAGTAAGTTTATGCAGAAGCTAATGCTAAAGTGATAGAATACAATGGACAATATAATACTGAGGTCTATGGATATTTCTGCCTGACTGATAATTGCTGTTATATATATATATATATATATATATATATATATATATCTTTGCTCTGTGGACCCGGACCGTGAGTATGTCAGGCATCTCTCTGCATTACTGAATATTCTCTACTTGTTTGCTGTAACCAAGAATAAACATGAAAAACTCGTTTGGGAACTCTCATTAAAGACAGCGCTTGGCAATGACAGCCGGCCGCTAACAAATTCTAATGTCAGTCTGCAAAACTTCACTTCACCAAACAATAGAGCGACTACACCTAACGTAACATACAGGGTTATGCCCAGGACCCCTACAAGCAGCAACGCACACACACACAAGCAGAGGGACACTACCTGCCGATTGCAGCTCCCAGACGTGTCAGCGAGTCAGAGAGGAAGGAGCCTCTGCTGAAGTCTCGCCTGTAAAAAGCAGAAGCACTTACATGACAGTCATGTGACGGGCAGGTCATCAGCCTGAGCTACAGCAGAACGCAGGGAGCTGGCTGACGGTGCACACTCAGTAACATCAGGGACCTAGGAGTGCTTGTCTGCCACGTGACTGCAGCCACTACACACACAGGAGCGTACGGACGCCAGGACTAAACATGCAGCAACGTGGACCGTGCAATAGTAAAGTGGGGTGTGAACATAAGGATTTTACAGTATATGACAGATTACTGCACAGCTGGATGGAGTACTCCGTTATACAGCACTCAATGACCATCGTACGTACCCAAATCTCCCTGTTGCTTGTCTATTGCATGCATCACATAGATCTATATGGTTATTAGCCCTTGGTGGCTCACAGTGATTTTGGGCATTACTATTAGACCTATTAATTATTAAGGAGGTAAGCTACCATTGCTGGGCTCCGTGCCAGTGTTACGGATATTGGCGCAGTCACGTGACAGCCCGGAGCAGTGATTTCTCTGGAGCCGTATATATATATTATATCTGCCAAATATACGGCTGCCTGTGATTTATTTATTTAAAGTTATATTTATTATTTCCACCCGCAGCAACATACAGGTATATAATATAAAAAGTTACTTGATTTATAAATACTTTGGCTAATCCATCAATGTGTATAAACATAAAAGAAAAGCATCAACCGCTGCACACACACAAATCTCTTAGCTCACCCTGGCCTTCAGGAGGCGCTCCTTCTCTGCCAGGGCCTCGCGGAGTTGGCGTTCTATCGCCGCTATCTCAGGTATAGGTCTGTGGGAGAGGAAGAGATAAGGTTACTAAGAGAGCAGTGCTGTGTACAGTGCGCCACGTGTAATGGCACCAGTAGGCATACGCCAACAAACATGGGAAATGCGAGAGCGGATACGGTACAAAGGATAAACTGCACCTAGAACATAGGCCACGGAGAATGCTCATATTATTGTGATAATCCTGCAAAGTGGGTCAATTAGCAATGACTACACCTGTGCTGCAGCCGGGAGATCTGGAAAACATGAAGTTTTAGGTGAGGACAGAGTTTGGCCACACCTGGTATACAGTATACAAGTCATGTGACACCTCCTGTAGCACTGTATACAGTATAAAAGTCATGTGACACCTCCTGTAGCACTGTATACAGTATACAAGTCATGTGACACCTCCAGTAGCACTGTATACAGTATACAAGTCATGTGACACCTCCTGTAGCACTGTATACAGTATACAAGTCATGTGACACCTCCTGTAGCACTGTATACAGTATACTAGTCATGTGACACCTCCTGTAGCACTGTATACAGTATACAAGTCATGTGACACCTCCTGTAGCACTGTATACAGTATACAAGTCATGTGACACCTCCTGTAGCACTGTATACAGTATAGAAGGCATGTGACACCTCCTGTAGCACTGTATACAGTATACAAGTCATGTGACACCTCCTGTAGCACTGTATACAGTATACAAGTCATGTGACACCTCCAGGAGCACTGTATACAGTATACAAGTCATGTGAAACCTCCTGTAGCACTGTATACAGTATACTAGTCATGTGACACCTCCTGTAGCACTGTATACAGTATACAAGTCATGTGACACCTCCTGTAGCACTGTATACAAGGCATGTGACACCTCCTGTAGCACTGTATACAGTATACTAGTCATGTGACACCTCCTGTAGCACTGTATACAGTATAGAAGGCATGTGACACCTCCTGTAGCACTGTATACAGTATACAAGTCATGTGACACCTCCTGTAGCACTGTATACAGTATACAAGTCATGTGACACCTCCAGGAGCACTGTATACAGTATACAAGTCATGTGAAACCTCCTGTAGCACTGTATACAGTATACTAGTCATGTGACACCTCCTGTAGCACTGTATACAGTATACAAGTCATGTGACACCTCCTGTAGCACTGTATACAAGGCATGTGACACCTCCTGTAGCACTGTATACAGTATACTAGTCATGTGACAACTCCTGTAGCACTGTATACAGTATACAAGTCATGTGACACCTCCTGTAGCACTGTATACAGTATACAAGTCATGTGACACCTCCAGTAGCACTGTATACTAGTCATGTGACACCTCCTGCAGCACTGTATACAGTATACAAGTCATGTGACACCTCCTGCAGCACTATATACAGTATACAAGTCATGTGACACCTCCTGCAGCACTGTATACAGTATACAGGGTATGTGACACCTCCTGTAGCACTGTATACAGTATACAAGTCATGTGACACCTCCTGCAGTACTGTATACATTATACAAGTCATGTGACACCTCCTGTAGCACTGTATACAGTATACTAGTCATGTGACACCTCCTGTAGCACTGTATACAGTATACAAGTCATGTGACACCTCCTGTAGCACTGTATACAGTATACAAGTCATGTGACACCTCCTGTAGCACTGTATACAGTATAGAAGGCATGTGACACCTCCTGTAGCACTGTATACAGTATACAAGTCATGTGACACCTCCTGTAGCACTGTATACAGTATACAAGTCATGTGACACCTCCAGTAGCACTGTATACAGTATACAAGTCATGTGAAACCTCCTGTAGCACTGTATACAGTATACTAGTCATGTGACACCTCCTGTAGCACTGTATACAGTATACAAGTCATGTGACACCTCCTGTAGCACTGTATACAAGGCATGTGACACCTCCTGTAGCACTGTATACAGTATACTAGTCATGTGACAACTCCTGTAGCACTGTATACAGTATACAAGTCATGTGACACCTCCTGTAGCACTGTATACAGTATACAAGTCATGTGACACCTCCAGTAGCACTGTATACTAGTCATGTGACACCTCCTGCAGCACTGTATACAGTATACAAGTCATGTGACACCTCCTGCAGCACTATATACAGTATACAAGTCATGTGACACCTCCTGCAGCACTGTATACAGTATACAGGGTATGTGACACCTCCTGTAGCACTGTATACAGTATACAAGTCATGTGACACCTCCTGCAGTACTGTATACAGTATACAAGTCATGTGACACCTCCTGCAGCACTGTATACAAGGCATGTGACACCTCCTGCAGCACTGTATACAAGTCATGTGACACTTCCTGTAGCACTGTATACAAGGCATGTGACATCTCCTGTAGCACAGTATACAGTATACAAGGCATGTGACACCTCCTGTAGCACAGTATACAAGGCATGTGACACCTCCTGTAGCACAGTATACAGTATACAAGGCATGTGACACCTCCTGTAGCACAGTATACAAGGCATGTGACACCTCCTGTAGCACAGTATACAGTATACAAGGCATGTGACACCTCCTGCAGCACTGTATACAAGTCATGTGACACCTCCTGCAGCACTGTATACAAGTCTTGTGACACCTCCTGCAGCACTGTATACAAGTCATGTGACACCTCCTGTAGCACAGTATACAAGGCATGTGACACCTTCTGTAGCACTGTATACAAGGCATGGGACACCTCCTGTAGCACTGTATACAAGGCATGTGACACCTCCTGCAGCACTGTATACAAGGCATGTGACACCTCCTGCAGCACTGTATACAAGGCATTAGACACCTCCTACAGCACTGTATACAAGTCATGTGACACCTCCTGTAGCACTGTATACAAGTCATGTGACACCTTCTGCAGCACTGTATACAAGGCATGTGACACCTCCTGTACCACTGTATACAGGGAATGTGACACCTCCTGTAGCACTGTATACAAGGCATGTGACACCTCCTGCAGCACAGTATACAAGGCATGTGACACATCCTGTAGCACAGTATACAAGTCATGTGACACCTCCTGTAGCACAGTATACAAGGCATGTGACACCTCCTGCAGCACTGTACACAGGGCATGTGACACCTCCTGCAGCACTGTACACAAGTCATGTGACACCTCCTGTAGCACTGTATACAAGGCATGTGACACTTCCTGCAGCACTGTATACAGTATACAAGGCATGTGACACCTCCTGCAGCACTGTATACAGTATACAAGTCATGTGACACCTCCTGTAGCACTGTATACAGTATACAAGGCATGTGACACCTCCTGCAGCACTGTATACAGTATACAAGGCATGTGACACCTCCTGCAGCACTGTATACAGTATACAAGGCATGTGACACCTCCTGCAGCACTGTATACAGTATAAAAGGCATGTGACACCTCCTGCAGCACTGTATACAGTATACAAGGCATGTGACACCTCCTGCAGCACTGTATACAGTATACAAGTCATGTGACACCTCCTGTAGCACTGTATACAGTATACAAGTCATGTGACACCTCCTGTAGCACTGTATACAGTATACAAGTCATGTGACACCTCCTGCAGCACTGTATACAGTATACAAGTCATGTGACACCTCCTGCAGCACTATATACAGTATACAAGTCATGTGACACCTCCTGCAGCACTGTATACAGTATACAGGGCATGTGACACCTCCTGTAGCACTGTATACAGTATACAAGTCATGTGACACCTCCTGCAGTACTGTATACAGTATACAAGTCATGTGACACCTCCTGCAGCACTGTATACAAGGCATGTGACACCTCCTGCAGCACTGTATACAAGTCATGTGACACTTCCTGTAGCACAGTATACAAGGCATGTGACACCTCCTGTAGCACTGTATACAAGGCATGTGACACCTCCTGCAGCACTGTATACAAGTCATGTGACACCTCCTGTAGCACAGTATACAAGGCATATGACACCTCCTGCAGCACTGTATACAAGGCATGTGACACCTCCTGTAGCACAGTATACAGTATACAAGGCATGTGACACCTCCTGTAGCACAGTATACAAGGCATGTGACACCTCCTGTAGCACAGTATACAGTATACAAGGCATGTGACACCTCCTGCAGCACTGTATACAGTATACAAGGCATGTGACACCTCCTGCAGCACTGTATACAAGTCATGTGACACCTCCTGCAGCACTGTATACAAGTCATGTGACACCTCCTGTAGCACAGTATACAAGGCATGTGACACCTTCTGTAGCACTGTATACAAGGCATGGGACACCTCCTGTAGCACTGTATACAAGGCATGGGACAACTCCAGCAGCACTGTATACAAGGCATGGGACACCTCCTGTAGCACTGTATACAAGGCATGGGACACCTCCTGTAGCACTGTATACAAGGCATGGGACACCTCCTGTAGCACTGTATACAAGGCATGTGACACCTCCTGTAGCACTGTATACAAGGCATGTGACACCTCCTGTAGCACTGTATACAAGGCATGTGACACCTCCTGCAGCACAGTATACAAGGCATGTGACACCTCCTGCAGCACAGTATACAAGGCATGTGACACCTCCTGTAGCACTGTATACAAGGCATGTGACACCTCCTGTAGCACTGTATACAAGGCATGGGACAACTCCTGCAGCACTGTATACAAGGCATGGGACACCTCCTGTAGTACTGTATACAAGGCATGTGACACCTCCTGTAGCACTGTATACAAGGCATGGGACACCTCCTGCAGCACTGTATACAAGGCATGGGACACCTCCTGTAGCACTGTATACAAGGCATGGGACACCTCCTGTAGCACAGTATATAAGGCATGTGACACCTCCTGTAGCACTGTATACAAGGCATGTGACACCTCCTGTAGCACTGTATACAGTATACAAGGCATGTGACACCTCCTGCAGCACTGTATACAAGGCATGGGACACCTCCTGTAGCACTGTATACAGTATACAAGGCATGTGACACCTCCTGCAGCACTGTATACAAGGCATGGGACACCTCCTGTAGCACTGTATACAAGGCATGTGACACCTCCTGTAGCACAGTATACAGTATACAAGTCATGTGACACCTCCTGTAGCACTGTATACAAGGCATGTGACACCTCCTGTAGCACTGTATACAAGGCATGTGACACCTCCTGTAGCACTGTATACAGGGCATGTGACACCTCCTGTAGCACTGTATACAAGGAATGGGACACCTCCTGTAGCACTGTATACAAGGCATGTGACACCTCCTGTAGCACAGTATATAAGGCATGTGACACCTCCTGTAGCACTGTATACAAGGCATGTGACACCTCCTGTAGCACGGTATACAAGTCATGTGACACCTCCTGTAGCACTGTATACAAGGCATGTGACACCTCCTGTAGCACTGTATACAAGGCATGTGACACCTCCTGTAGCACAGTATACAACGCATGTGACACCTCCTGTAGCACAGTATACAAGGCATGTGACACCTCCTGTAGCACAGTATACAAGGCATGTGACACCTCCTGTACACAGTATACAAGTCATGTGACACCTCCTGTAGCACTGTATACAAGGCATGTGACACCTCCTGTAGCACTGTATACAAGGCATGTGACACCTCCTGTAGCACAGTATACAAGGCATGTGAAACCTCCTGCAGCACAGTATACAAGGCATGTGACACCTCCTGTAGCACTGTATACAAGGCATGTGACACCTCCTGTAGCACTGTATACAAGGCATGTGACACCTCCTGTAGCACTGTATACAGGGCATGTGACACCTCCTGTAGTACTGTATACAAGGCATGTGACACCTCCTGTAGCACTGTATACAAGGCTTGTGACACCTCCTGCAGCACTGTATACAAGGCATGTGACACCTCCTACAGCACTGTATACAAGGCATGTCACACCTCCTGTAGCACTGTATACAGGGAATGTGACACCTCCTGTAGCACTGTATACAAGTCATGTGACACCTCCTGCAGCACTGTATACAAGGCATTAGACACCTCCTACAGCACTGTATACAAGGCATGTGACACCTCCTGTAGCACTGTATACAGGGAATGTGACACCTCCTGTAGCACTGTATACAAGTCATGTGACACCTTCTGCAGCACTGTATACAAGGCATGTGACACCTCCTGTAGCACTGTATACAGGGAATGTGACACCTCCTGTAGCACTGTATACAAGGCATGTGACACCTCCTGCAGCACAGTATACAAGGCATGTGACACCTCCTGTAGCACAGTATACAAGTCATGTGACACCTCCTGTAGCACAGTATACAAGGCATGTGACACCTCCTGCAGCACTGTACACAGGGCATGTGACACCTCCTGCAGCACTGTACACAAGTCATGTGACACCTCCTGTAGCACTGTATACAAGGCATGTGACACTTCCTGCAGCACTGTATACAAGGCATGTGACACCTCCTGCAGCACTGTATACAGTATACAAGGCATGTGACACCTCCTGCAGCACTGTATACAGTATACAAGGCATGTGACACCTCCTGCAGCACTGTATACAGTATACAAGGCATGTGACACCTCCTGCAGCACTGTATACAGTATACAAGTCATGTGACACTTCCTGTAGCACAGTATACAAGGCATGTGACACCTCCTGTAGCACTGTATACAAGGCATGTGACACCTCCTGCAACACTGTATACAAGTCATGTGACACCTCCTGTAGCACAGTATACAGTATACAAGGCATGTGACACCTCCTGCAGCACTGTATACAAGGCATGTGACACCTCCTGTAGCACAGTATACAGTATACAAGGCATGTGACACCTCCTGTAGCACAGTATACAGTATACAAGGCATGTGACACCTCCTGCAGCACTGTATACAGTATACAAGGCATGTGACACCTCCTGCAGCACTGTATACAAGTCATGTGACACCTCCTGCAGCACTGTATACAAGTCATGTGACACCTCCTGTAGCACAGTATACAAGGCATGTGACACCTTCTGTAGCACTGTATACAAGGCATGGGACACCTCCTGTAGCACTGTATACAAGGCATGGGACACCTCCTGCAGCACTGTATACAAGGCATGGGACACCTCCTGTAGCACTGTATACAAGGCATGGGACACCTCCTGTAGCACTGTATACAAGGCATGGGACACCTCCTGTAGCACTGTATACAAGGCATGTGACACCTCCTGTAGCACTGTATACAAGGCATGTGACACCTCCTGTAGCACTGTATACAAGGCATGTGACACCTCCTGCAGCACAGTATACAAGGCATGTGACACCTCCTGCAGCACAGTATACAAGGCATGTGACACCTCCTGTAGCACTGTATACAAGGCATGGGACAACTCCTGCAGCACTGTATACAAGGCATGGGACACCTCCTGTAGCACTGTATACAAGGCATGGGACACCTCCTGTAGCACAGTATATAAGGCATGTGACACCTCCTGTAGCACTGTATACAAGGCATGTGACACCTCCTGTAGCACAGTATACAGTATACAAGGCATGTGACACCTCCTGCAGCACTGTATACAAGGCATGGGACACCTCCTGTAGCACTGTATACAAGGCATGTGACACCTCCTGTAGCACTGTATACAGGGCATGTGACACCTCCTGTAGCACTGTATACAAGGCATGGGACACCTCCTGTAGCACTGTATACAAGGCATGTGACACCTCCTGTAGCACAGTATATAAGGCATGTGACACCTCCTGTAGCACTGTATACAAGGCATGTGACACCTCCTGTAGCACTGTACACAGTATACAAGGCATGTGACACCTCCTGCAGCACTGTATACAAGGCATGTGACACCTCCTGCAGCACTGTATACAAGTCATGTGACACCTCCTGTAGCACTGTATACAAGGCATGGGACACCTCCTGCAGCACTGTATACAAGGCATGGGACACCTCCTGTAGCACTGTATACAAGGCATGGGACACCTCCTGTAGCACTGTATACAAGGCATGGGACACCTCCTGTAGCACTGTATACAGTATACAAGGCATGTGACACCTCCTGTAGCACTGTATACAGGGCATGTGACACCTCCTGTAGCACTGTATACAGGGCATGTGACACCTCCTGTAGCACTGTATACAAGGCATGTGACACCTCCTGTAGCACAGTATATAAGGCATGTGACACCTCCTGTAGCACTGTATACAAGGCATGGGACACCTCCTGTAGCACTGTATACAAGGCATGGGACACCTCCTGTAGCACTGTATACAAGGCATGGGACACCTCCTGTAGCACTGTATACAGGGCATGTGACACCTCCTGTAGCACTGTATACAGGGCATGGGACACCTCCTGTAGCACTGTATACAAGGCATGTGACACCTCCTGTAGCACAGTATATAAGGCATGTGACACCTCCTGTAGCACTGTATACAGGGCATGTGACACCTCCTGTAGCACTGTATACAAGGCATGTGACACCTCCTGTAGCACAGTATATAAGGCATGTGACACCTCCTGTAGCACTGTATACAAGGCATGTGACACCTCCTGTAGCACTGTACACAGTATACAAGGCATGTGACACCTCCTGCAGCACTGTATACAAGGCATGTGACACCTCCTGCAGCACTGTATACAAGTCATGTGACACCTCCTGTAGCACTGTATACAAGGCATGGGACACCTCCTGCAGCACTGTATACAAGGCATGGGACACCTCCTGTAGCACTGTATACAAGGCATGGGACACCTCCTGTAGCACTGTATACAAGGCATGGGACACCTCCTGTAGCACTGTATACAGTATACAAGGCATGTGACACCTCCTGTAGCACTGTATACAGGGCATGTGACACCTCCTGTAGCACTGTATACAGGGCATGTGACACCTCCTGTAGCACTGTATACAAGGCATGTGACACCTCCTGTAGCACAGTATATAAGGCATGTGACACCTCCTGTAGCACAGTATATAAGGCATGTGACACCTCCTGTAGCACTGTATACAAGGCATGTGACACCTCCTGTAGCACAGTATATAAGGCATGTGACACCTCCTGTAGCACTGTATACAAGGCATGTGACACCTCCTGTAGCACTGTACACAGTATACAAGGCATGTGACACCTCCTGCAGCACTGTATACAAGGCATGTGACACCTCCTGCAGCACTGTATACAAGTCATGTGACACCTCCTGTAGCACTGTATACAAGGCATGGGACACCTCCTGCAGCACTGTATACAAGGCATGGGACACCTCCTGTAGCACTGTATACAAGGCATGGGACACCTCCTGTAGCACTGTATACAAGGCATGGGACACCTCCTGTAGCACTGTATACAGTATACAAGGCATGTGACACCTCCTGTAGCACTGTATACAGGGCATGTGACACCTCCTGTAGCACTGTATACAGGGCATGTGACACCTCCTGTAGCACTGTATACAAGGCATGTGACACCTCCTGTAGCACAGTATATAAGGCATGTGACACCTCCTGTAGAACTGTATACAAGGCATGTGACACCTCCTGTAGCACAGTATATAAGGCATGTGACACCTCCTGTAGCACTGTATACAAGGCATGTGACACCTCCTGTAGCACTGTATACAAGGCATGGGACACCTCCTGTAGCACTGTATACAAGGCATGGGACACCTCCTGTAGCACTGTATACAAGGCATGGGACACCTCCTGTAGCACTGTATACAAGGCATGGGACACCTCCTGTAGCACTGTATACAGTATACAAGGCATGTGACACCTCCTGTAGCACTGTATACAAGGCATGGGACACCTCCTGTAGCACTGTATACAGTATACAAGGCATGTGACACCTCCTGTAGCACTGTATACAGTATACAAGGCATGTGACACCTCCTGTAGCACTGTATACAAGGCATGGGACACCTCCTGTAGCACTGTATACAAGGCATGTGACACCTCCTGTAGCACTGTATACAAGGCATGGGACACCTCCTGTAGCACTGTATACAGTATACAAGGCATGTGACACCTCCTGTAGCACTGTATACAGTATACAAGGCATGTGACACCTCCTGTAGCACTGTATACAGTATACAAGGCATGTGACACCTCCTGTAGCACTGTATACAGTATACAAGGCATGTGACACCTCCTGTAGCACAGTATATAAGGCATGTGACACCTCCTGTAGAACTGTATACAAGGCATGTGACACCTCCTGTAGCACAGTATATAAGGCATGTGACACCTCCTGTAGCACTGTATACAAGGCATGGGACACCTCCTGTAGCACTGTATACAAGGCATGGGACACCTCCTGTAGTACTGTATACAAGGCATGGGACACCTCCTGTAGCACTGTATACAAGGCATGGGACACCTCCTGTAGCACTGTATACAGTATACAAGGCATGTGACACCTCCTGTAGCACTGTATAAGGCATGGGACACCTCCTGTAGCACTGTATACAGTATACAAGGCATGTGACACCTCCTGTAGCACTGTATACAGTATACAAGGCATGTGACACCTCCTGTAGCACTGTATACAAGGCATGGGACACCTCCTGTAGCACTGTATACAGTATACAAGGCATGTGACACCTCCTGTAGCACAGTATACAAGGCATGTGACACCTCTTGTAGCACTGTATACAAGGCATGTGACACCTCCTGTAGCACTGTAAAGAGTACAGGTAAAAGGTTGCAGCACTATATAGAGTACTGTAATGTGACACCACCTGTATTATTTGAGCAGAATTAGACACAAGGCAGAGAGGAAATACCATACAATGTACTAAGGATAGGTGTAGCTGACATAGGGACTGATTCAGCAAGGATCGCTATTGCGATTACGCACACAGTCTCACTGCGAAGATATGTGCAATCGCAATGCCATACACAGTCGAACATAAGGACGCCCACTTTACCTTACACATATCTGTAATACTTAGTAAGACTGTGAAACCATCAGTAACATCGGTACCATCGCAGCCTCACGCACATTTGTACAAGGTCTGACCTTACTCAGGAATTGCTAACCTCATCGTACGCAGTGAAAGCCCAAGCTGCCAATGTTATGCGCGCCCCTGCAACGACGTTCAAACGCACTGACACACCTGTGTTTCGCCGACCACCCCCCCTAGTCACCGCCTCCAAACGGTACTTCCCGTCAATCGCTCTGCAGTGGGTCTGCGTAGTCACTGCGATGCATGCGCAGATCGCAACAATCGGCCAATTGCGTGTGTAATCGCAGGTGAGATCGGTTCTGAATCAGGCCCATAGTCTGACACTGAAGATTGAATAGCAAACCCCTCCAGCTATCAGAACAGCCGGGGTCAGATGTCCGAGACCCATGTTATATAGAGCGCTAACCCCAGAAGACTATGAAATGACCCATTTCTTAGTCCACCACAGGGCCGCAACTAGGGGGGGGCTGGAGGTGCACGTGCACCGGGTGCCATATTGCAGGGGGTGAAAAACTGACTCAAGGTGGCTTGGGGGCTGCAGACTCAGAAAACGGCCATCCAAAAATGGCCGCTGCCAAAGAGGAGACAAATGCTAGAGGTCCTTACTGGCCAGGGGGGTTTATGCTCATTGCCAGGGGGTTTATGCCAGCCGTCCGCATGGACGAGCAAGGACAAACTTCAGGTACAGGAAGGGAGGGGGCGCAAAATTGCTGCCTTGCACCGGGTGACAGATATCCTAGTTTCGGCCCTGCCCACCACCACAGGCACCTCTTGTATCAGCACTTACTGAACGGTTACAGGGGCCTCCTGTTCTTCTAGTTGGGGAAAAAAGGGTTGACAAGCCTTTTAAGAAAGTGTTGTCTACTTAAGACATGAAGTGCCAAATGTAATAGGGTGAGAGTTTAGAAAATGTGAGAGTTTAGCAGTAAACTCTCACATTGGTTGAGTTTTATCTTCAATATGGGAAAACATCTGGATGAGATTTTAAATTGTGAGAGTTTTTTAAGTCTGAAAAAACATGCAAGTTCGCTCTGTTACTTTGTTTTTGGACTCTATTACATTGGCAAAGTTTAAAAAGTGTCAGAAACTCTCACTTTTCTAAACTCTCACCCTATTACATTTGGCCCGAAGAGTCTGTTGTGTAGGTCACTATTACCCGTATGTAAGTGGTAGTCTGGGAAGGTGTTGAACTCTTCCAGCACTAGACCGCCTGTCCTCTCCGTGCAGATTCCGGCTGCGGGCAATCTGAAGATTGGGGCTGATGGCTAAGGCTATCTGACCACCGGTGCTGCTGGAGGACACGGCGAGGTGTAGTGCCAGGCCGGCACTTTCCAAACACGCTGCAACAGTAGAATAAAAATCAAGGTTATTTAGAGGACTTAAAAAAAACAAAAAACATTTAAATTAACAAACTGGTGAACGCATAGCACATAACAACCGTTTACATACTATAGCAAAACATACACATTCACACACAGAACGTCAACATAACTATTCTGATTGCCATCAATAAAACATATACAGGTACAATTCTTATCTTTTATAAAGAAAGGGAGTATAGGTAGGGAGTATGGGAAGGGAGTATGGGAAGGGAGTATAGGTAGGGAGTATGGGAAGGGAGTATAGGTAGAGAGTATGGGAAGGGAGTATGGGAAGGGAGTATGGGAAGGGAGTATGGGAAGGGAGTATGGGAAGGGAGTATAGGTAGGGAGTATAGGTAGGGAGTATGGGAAGGGAGTATAGGTAGGGAGTATGGGAAGGGAGTATAGGTAGGGAGTATGGGAAGGGAGTATAGGTAGGGAGTATGGGAAGGGAGTATAGGTAGGGAGTATAGGTAGGGAGTATGGGAAGGGAGTATAGGTAGGGAGTATGGGAAAGGAGTATAGGTAGGGAGTATGGGAAGGGAGTATAGGAAGGGAGTATGAGAAGGGAGTATGGGAAGGGAGTATGGGAAGGGAGTATGGGAAGGGAGTATGGGAAGGGAGTATAGGTAGGGAGTATGGGAAGGGAGTATAGGTAGGGAGTATGGGAAAGGAGTATAGGTAGGGAGTATGGGAAGGTGGTATAGGAAGGGAGTATGGGAAGGTATAGGTAGGGAGTATAGGTAGGGAGTATGGGAAGGGAGTATGGGAAGGGAGTATGGGAAGTGAGTATAGGTAGAGAGTATGGAAAGGGAGTATAGGTAGGGAGTATGGGAAGGGAGTATAGGTAGGGAGTATGGGAAGGGAGTATAGGTAGGCAGTATAGGTAGGGAGTATGGGAAGGGAGTATGGGAAGGGAGTATAGGTAGGGAGTATAGGTAGGGAGTATGGGAAGGGAGTATGGGAAGGGAGTATAGGTAGGCAGTATGGGAAGGGAGTATAGGTAGGGAGTATAGGTAGGGAGTATGGGAAAGGAGTATAGGTAGGGAGTATGGGAAGGTGGTATAGGAAGGGAGTATGGGAAGGTATAGGTAGGGAGTATAGGTAGGGAGTATGGGAAGGGAGTATGGGAAGTGAGTATAGGTAGAGAGTATGGAAAGGGAGTATAGGTAGGGAGTATGGGAAGGGAGTATAGGTAGGGAGTATGGGAAGGGAGTATAGGTAGGCAGTATAGGTAGGGAGTATGGGAAGGGAGTATGGGAAGGGAGTATAGGTAGGGAGTATAGGTAGGGAGTATAGGTAGGCAGTATTTGAAGGGAGTATGGGAAGGGAGTATAGGTAGGCAGTATGGGAAGGGAGTATAGGTAGGGAGTATAGGTAGGGAGTATGGGAAGGGAGAAAATGCTTATATTAATCTTGTGTACATCCCAGGTACATCACTTTGTAAAATTTGGAAAGGGTAGGCCACACTTTTAATTGGTATTATTTAAATTATCTTGTACCGACTGTGGAGAGTATATGTTCAAACGGTGCCTAAATCTTGAAGTGTATTTTAGGTGCCTCATGCCTCAATGAGGTCACTAGCTCCCAGGGGATTTCCATGGATATTAGATCAGCCCAAACACTGGTGGCCTCTGTAACGGATGCCTATTATGACTTTGCTCATACATTAGTGGATACTACAGAAATTTGAACAAAACTCATTAACATCTCTCATTGCAAAGTCTGAAAACATTAATAAATCGGCAAATCCGGTGCCTTAGTAAATGGATTTTAGCAACATAATAAGCACTAAAACTGCAATGAATGAAAAATGATGAGGTGCCGCCACTCACCGTTTCCGTGGAGCGATACTGGGCGATCAGACTGCCGGACAAATGGTGCGTTTCCCCTTCTCTTGGGCAGGCTTGAGGTTCTCTGTAGCCCCTAGTGCAAAATGTACAACAGCGCATGAGCAGGATCCAATACAGAGCTGTAAAGTCTGAACTGCAGGACAGCCTGGGTACGGTGAGCTTATACATAGACCCAACTACATAATAACCTCTCCTCATTATAATCTGAACTTTAAAATGATAAAAAAAATAATAATAATTAAATAAAAAATAATTGGTCGCCAATGCGACCATTCAGCGATACAGGCGTCTCCTTATACACTGTGGCTTCAGCCGCGCCAAACAGACCTTCCCAGTGCGCAGTGTCTCAGGCGACTCAGCCGTGCGTCTTACTCGCTCAAAATGTGCGTCTTATTCCAACAAATAAAACAACTGGAAGGAACAATACTACATTGCTGGACTGCGCTGATCAATTTGGTGTGCGACACTTGTATATCTGTGCGCTGATTAATCTGAATCTGCATACATAGTGCTGCGATGCAGCAACTTTTTCACACGCCAAGTTCCGTTGAGCTTTATCTGCGACTTTGTACGTGTTGAAACTATTTCCTGAGCGGGTACAGCCGCAGCCCAGCGTCTCTAGTGCACTTTGAGTGGTATTTTGCTGCGTCTGCGATGCGAATAAGCCGGAAATTATAAAGAGAAAGACGGTACGCTAAACCACTGGCAGCGGCTCAGTTGCGCCGGGAGTCTCACGCCGTATGGCGTATAGGCGCTGTGTGTATGAGGACACATCTGTAAGCTACCCACATCAATGTATAAGCAGGCAGATTACGTGTCCCGCGGGCTGAAAGACGACTGACTTGAGAAGACACATGAGGATATTATAGTGGAATGTATGTTACCCATTCCTATAGAACAGCCTATACATGTATTTGGTGCTTCCAGCTCACTGGGTGCATCTCTTCTAGCTGCTTCATATAAAGACACTTCTGATTTGTACCTTTTATTCAAAATCTACTGATAAAAATATAAGCACTTCGCAGATCTCTCTGACGGCTGCAGTTCTTCCTCACAGCCAGCAGGTGAAAAAGATTTCCTGATACATTGCACTGTGGGCCTGATTCAGAGCCGCTCGTAAGCGGCCGCTCATTCGCTCCGAGCGATGTTCGCACATCTGCGCATGCGTATGGGTCATAGAGCGCATGCGCCAACAAGTCAGTGCGGTCGGAAATCGTGTGCTCGCAAAATAGCGAGTGCCTGCTAATTTGAGTGACAGGATGAGGCGTTTGTGGGTGATAACAGGGGAAGGTGCTTGAAAACGGGGAGTGGAGATCCGAACGCAGGCATGCCAAACGGTCAAAACGGGCGTTTTAAGGGTGTGCATAATTAACAAAGCGGCGTCATCGACCACGTCACTTGGTTGTCTTTTAGCCTGAACTGCTCGCAGTGATTGTGGTAGGAAAATGCTACCACAAGCACTGCGAGCAGTTCAGACGCCTTTCGATGTACTCGATTAATCTAATAAATAGCGGAGATGACGTATGATGCGAGCGGCCAAGGGGCGTCTTTACAAAATAGCGAGCGCATGTTTCGGACGCTCGCTCAGACATAGAGGCGTCAACAGACCACAGAGAGCGAGCGCTCAATTTAAATAGCCGGACCCTTTTTCTGAACGAGCGAGCGCAAATAGCGTCCGGCTCTGAATCAGGCACTGTATTCTCACCATTATGGATTTAGCTTAGAACAAAGCGCTTTTTTTTGCCTTTTGAGAAAAATATCTTTAAAGAATAACAAATAAAATATGATCTTGTATAAAGAAAACGTAGTTTGAGGCTCAGCAAGTATAAAAAAATAAGAAAAACCACCAACACTAGGGGGCAGTAGCGCTCTTCCCCAAAAATACAAAAATAAGATTGGCTCTGAAGGCTAGGTGACCTTCTGAGAGAAAGAACAGCTCACACTGAAGCAGTTACTGTGTTAACCTTTAAAAATCTCTTAACTCGCTGCATAGAATCTTTAATAACACGTTTGGCTGTTACAGGCTGTCTTTCTATATTGCAATACTCCTTCATATATAGGGGGAGATTAATGAAAGCTTGGGGAGAGAACGTGGAGAGCAATAAAGTACCAACCAATCAGCTCCTGTTATTTTTCATACACAATGACTGTAACATGACAGTTAGAAGTCAATGGGTTGGTACTTTTGGGTCTACTTACTAACCCTTGGCTGGAGATAAGGTGGACGGACATAAAGTACCAACCAACCAGCTCCTGTCATTTTTCAAACACAGCCTGTGACATGGCAGTTAGGAGCTGGTTGGCTGGTACTTTATCTCCATCCAAGGCTTAGTAAATAGCCCTCTGTATCTCTCTCCATGCTTTGATGTACCTCTACCTTAGTGTCCATTTAAAACTGAAGCACAAACCATTTTTAAGCATGATAAACTTTTGCACTGTCTGTGCATTTGCCAATTGGTTTACAGGGTCAGTGGCGTCTGTGCGTGCTCTGTTATACTATGTGTATGCATTGAACACAACTCCCAATATAATACTTCTAACAATGCTTCATAGGTGTGTACTTTATACATTGACTTTTCAAGTGCTCCATATGTGAGAACCTGCAAATGAGAGTGGGAGAGAGGGGAAGAGAGAGACAGACTAACATAGAAGAGAAATAGACAGACACAATAGAGAATGGGAAGGAGGAGACAGAATGGGACAGGTCTTCTCACCTTTTTTGGGGAGCTCTCCCTCCCTTCCTGCAGGTCCTTCCCGCACAATGCACTAAGGGCCACCAAGCGATCTTTCTCCTAAAGGCAAGGGAATAAATACACTATAATTACTACAAACTGTCTACAATGCACAAATGCTCAATCCCTCAATGTAACATCGGTAGTGGTAGCGTGTTTCATCTCCGGTACATATTAATAGTCTACATGTGATAATGTAATATACCCAGAAAATAGTCTGTAGTATGAATGTGCCTCTGCACACAGTAATAAGCAGTATATTATCCACACATCACAAATATCGCATGAGACTTCTCACTAACATGGCCGGAGTTGGGGGAGTGCGATAAGCAGCAAATATTACCTCCACAAACTGCTCAGAAAACTACAGAAGGGTAATATGGAATTTTTCTGCATTTTCTTTCTTTGTGTTTTTTTTTTAAACTAGGAAAACACAACATTTGTCTTATTCCTCTGTCTGCTGATGAAAACACGTTAGGTAATTGGTATGCAGTTCCTTAGAGTAGCCTGAAGATGGCGGTGTTTATGTTGAAATTTTAAAAAGGACCGAAAAGTACACAATTAACAATCACCCCATTCATAAGGAGCCCAGTATTGTTTAAGCAGCTCAGTTGGTGGCAGGGGAGGGGAATCTACGAAAAAAGTCATTTGGATTTTTTACTTTAAAAATAAAGTCATTTCCGGCTCAGTATGGGGAGCTGGTGGAGGTGTCTGGCTGACATTTCCCAGCTCGGGGTATGCTGGGTGTGCTGGCCTCACTCACTGATCTGGCACTAAGCCCCTTCCCATTCATTCTTTGTTTGTCGGATTAATCTTAAATGGCATTTCTGAGACTTAACAATTTTAGTGTATCATTTAAAATCCATTTACGCGTCCTTCCTATTCTCAGAAGAACATCACAGCCCACCCACCATAAACTTCCATAAAGGCAGGTGGGGATAATACTTATGTTCTCTCCACATGGTGTTTTTTGTGGTTAATAATTAGTTTCACTGGATAAGTCTCTGCCTCTTATGAATGCTGGTATCCCCTCACTTAATGTAAAACCGGACATAAGAGGCAATGTGCTGTGGTCATCCGTCCAGCCTGGAAGTGTTACCCAGCTATAACACATACTGTACCTCCCTTAGAGGTGTGGTATATATTGCAGTCATTCATCTTGTCATCATGGTCGTAATGCTGACATTCTTAGTATGTCGACATTGACCACAACGACAAAACATCCCTGTGGTCTGGTGGTCTAGTGGGTGATTACTTGGTTCGGCCGCTCAAGCGGTGTCTTCCAGGTGCGGCGGTGATGTCCTGATGACCTCCGGCAGTTTCTGCTGTACTTCAGGTGGTAAGTATGACTGACCCTTAACCGTCTCCCTAATGGCTAACTCTTACCCTGCCCTCCTGTACCCTAACCTCACCTAACGCGGCCTAACCCCCATCTCCCATAGACTAACCCCCCATCTCCCGTAGACTAACCCCCATTTCCCGTAGACTAACCCCCATCTCCCGTAGACCTAACCCCCATCTCCCGTAGACCTAACCCCCATCTCCCGTAGCCTAACCCCCATCTCCCGTAGCCTAACCCGCATCTCCCGTAGCCTAACCCGCATCTCTCGTAGACCTAACCCCCATCTCCCGTAGCTTAACCCCCATCTCCCGTAGCCTAACCCCCATCTCCCGTAGCCTAACCCCCATCTCCCGTAGCCTAACCCCCATCTCCCATAGACCTAACCCCCATCTCCCGTAGCCTAATCCCATCTCCCGTAGACTAAACCCCATCGCCCGTAGACCTAACCCGCATCTCCCGTAGCCTAACCCGCATCTCCCGTAGACCTAACCCCCATCTCCCGTACCCTAATCCCATCTCCCGTAGACTAACCCGCATCTCCCGTAGCCTAACCCCCATCTCCCGTAGACCTAACCCGCATCTCCCGTAGCCTAACCCGCATCTCTCGTAGCCCTAACCCCCATCTCCCGTAGCCTAATCCCATCTCCCATAGACTAACCCACATCTCCAGTAGACCTAACCCGCATATCCCGTAGCCTAACCCCCATCTCCCGTAGCCTAATCCCATCTCCCGTAGACTAATCCCCATCTCCCGTAGCCTAACCCGCATCTCCCGTAGCCTAACCCCCATCTCCCGTAGCCTAATCCCATCTCCCGTAGACTAATCCCCATCTCCCGTAGCCTAACCCGCATCTCCCGTAGCCTAACCCCCATCTCCCGTAGCCTAATCCCATCTCCCGTAGCCTAACCCCCATCTCCCGTAGACCTAACCCGCATCTCCCGTAGACCTAACCCGCATCTCCCGTAGACCTAACCCCCATCTCCCGTAGCCTAATCCCATCTCCCGTAGACTAACCCCCATCTCCCGTAGCCTAACCCCCATCTCCCGTAGCCTAATCCCATCTCCCGTAGACTAAACCCCATCGCCCGTAGACCTAACGCGCATCTCCCGTAGCCTAACCCGCATCTCCCGTAGACCTAACCCCCATCTCCCGTACCCTAATCCCATCTCCCGTAGACTAACCCGCATCTCCCGTAGCCTAACCCCCATCTCCCGTAGACCTAACCCGCATCTCCCGTAGCCTAACCCGCATCTCTCGTAGCCCTAACCCCCATCTCCCGTAGCCTAATCCCATCTCCCATAGACTAACCCACATCTCCCGTAGACCTAACCCGCATATCCCGTAGCCTAACCCCCATCTCCCGTAGCCTAATCCCATCTCCCGTAGACTAATCCCCATCTCCCGTAGCCTAACCCGCATCTCCCGTAGCCTAACCCCCATCTCCCGTAGCCTAATCCCATCTCCCGTAGACTAATCCCCATCTCCCGTAGCCTAACCCGCATCTCCCGTAGCCTAACCCCCATCTCCCGTAGCCTAATCCCATCTCCCGTAGCCTAACCCCCATCTCCCGTAGACCTAACCCGCATCTCCCGTAGACCTAACCTGCATCTCCCGTAGACCTAACCCCCATCTCCCGTAGCCTAATCCCATCTCCCGTAGACTAACCCCCATCTCCCGTAGCCTAACCCACATCTCTCGTAGACCTAACATATCGACATTATGACAACATATGGTCTCTTTACCTGTGGCGATGGAGACTATTCCCCAAATGTATACCCCACGTCATTGCCAAACTATTATAGATACCTTATTCAGAGACTGGAAGACCCGCGAGTTCTCCTCGCGGATCCTGTGCCTCTCCGCATGCGCCTGCTCCTCCGCACCCCGTGCCTGCTCCTCCAATCGCAGAACTTTGTCCTGTATTATAAATGGTAAAACAAATTTTAAGATGACGAGATATAAAGCATCCTTCTATTAGACCACTTACAGCTGGCTTAGAGCACATGCAAAGGAAACGTATATATAACATACTGCACGGCCTGAAGACTTATACTAACCAAAGGTGCAGTCATTTGCAAGTAAAATATACTCCTATCCCAAAGCCACTAATGCAAAACGTAGACTACAGTTCACATCCCCGCCTGAGATTGTATATGTGCTGCCCACACTATGAACAGGACTAGTGGAAAGTTTTACATTTATTAGTAGGATTTATTTATAAGGTATCAGAAGGGCTCAGCAGTGCGGTCCATAGTTGACTGAACATTCAGCAAAACTATATAGTACTTAGATGATCAGAGGGGATAGTTATAGATAAGATGACAACTTTACAGAACGAGAGAGAGTATGCTCACAGTCTCTAACATAGCCTGATAAAGGGTACAGTGTTGTTCAAAACATGGCTATATGCTTAATAAGCACCTTTGTGTATTAGCAAACCTGCCTGGACTGCAGTATGTGCTGTCTTTTTATATATAGAGCTTTTTATGATGTCATCTCACCTTCCTTTTGTTCAACTCATTTTGCTTTTTGGATATGTTCTGTAAGATCTGTCTAAGTGAGGCCTCTCTCTCCTCCTCTCGGCTGCTTTCTCTCTCCAGCTGCTGGAACTCCAAATCTTCAAAGGATTTTACAGCGCTCTCCATCACCTCGGTCATCTAAAAAGGAATCAAGCATCAATATACTCCTCCCATGCAGAACCATCATTTACAGACCTGTACAACAATAAACTCCTCCCATGCAGAACCATCATTTACAGACCTGTACAATGATAAACCCCACCCATGCAGAACCATCATTTACAGAACTGTACAACAATAAACATCACCAATGCAACAGAACCATCATTTACAGACCTGTACAACGATAAACATCACCAATGCAGCAGCACCATCATTTACAGAATTCTACAACGATAAACCCCACTCATGCAGCAGAACCATCATTTACAGAACTGTACAACAATAAACATCACCAATGCAGCAGAACCATCATTTACAGAACTGTACAACGATAAACCCCAGTCATGCAGAACCATCATTACAGAACTGTACAACAATAAACATCACCAATGCAGCAGAACCATCATTTACAGAACTGTACAACGATAAACCCCACTCATGCAGAACCATCATTTACAGAACTGGGCAACAATAAACCCCACTCATGCAGAACCATCATTTACAGAACTGTACAACGATAAAGCCCACTCATGCAGAACCATCATTTACATAACTGTACAACAATAAACATCACCAATGCAGCAGAACCATCATTTACAGACCTGTACAACGATAAACCCCACTCATGCAGAACCATCATTTACAGAACTGGGCAACAATAAACCCCACTCATGCAGAACCATCATTTACAGACCTGTACTATAGTAAACCCCTCTCAAAGAACGTTATACCTAGAAAAATACATGTTAAAATCACCATATATGCAAGATGTGTTCTGCTCAAGAAGTGTAACATATGCACCTCCTTTACTCCTGGAAGTAACAAAACCATATGTGCCTGGTGTACGCTAGGAGAAGTAGATACAGTGCTAGTAATAAATGCTAAGACAACAATACATGCACATTATAGTACATGGCTGGACTGTATTATAATTAATAACAAAGAAAGTTGCATTCACTATCTCAGTGGTTCCCAAACTGTGCGCCGCGGCACCCTGGGGTGCTTTGGCACACTTGCAGGGGTGCCTCAGGTTGGAGGTCCAGCACCAAATCAAATTCTTTATGGTCAATGTAATGTAAATATGCGGACAACAGAAGCGTAAACTTGTCCCCATCACATAACTGAGCCTAAGGATGACATATAAGCACAATCTACTTTACTAATTTTTTTTCTGAACTTCTCAATAACAAACTATTGGCTTAGGGGTGTCGTCAAAACAATGCACTAGGGCGCCGCGATTCAAAAAAGTTTGAGAACCTCTGCACTATGTCAAAGGAATTTAGGACAAGACACAAAGACAAAATTATTGTTTGTTTGTTTTTTAAGTTCACTTCAATATACATATCCGACGCCTTCTCCTTCCAATGGAAATATTCCTTACTACTGTGGGGGTAGACTGCTAATATCCCTGTAATAATGCACATAGACTGCGGCAGCCACATTACTACTGTGGGGGCAGACTGCTAATATCACTGTAATAATGCACATAGACTGCGGCAGCCACATTACTACTGTGGGGGCAGACTGCTAATATCCCTGTAATAATGCACATAGACTGCGGCAGCCACATTACTACTGTGGGGGCAGACTGCTAATATCACTGTAATAATGCACATAGACTGCGGCAGCCACATTACTACTGTGGGGGCAGACTGCTAATATCACTGTAATAATGCACATAGACTGCGGCAGCCACATCACTACTGTGGGGGCAGACTGCTAATATCCCTGTAATAATGCACATAGACTGCGGCAGGCACATTACTACTGTGGGGGCAGACTGCTAATATCACTGTAATAATGCACATAGACTGCGGCAGCCACATTACTACTGTGGGGGCAGACTGCTAATATCACTGTAATAATGTACATAGACTGCGGTAGCCACATTACTACTGTGGGGGCAGACTGCTAATATCCCTGTAATAATGCACATAGACTGCGGCAGCCACATTACTACTGTGGGGGCAGACTGCTAATATCACTGTAATAATGCACATAGACTGCGGCAGCCACATTACTACTGTGGGGGCAGACTGCTAATATCACTGTAATAATGCACATAGACTGCGGCAGCCACATCACTACTGTGGGGGCAGACTGCTAATATCCCTGTAATAATGCACATAGACTGCGGCAGCCACATCACTACTGTGTGTGCAGACTGCTAATATCCCTGTAATAATGTACATAGACTGCGGCAGCCACATCACTACTGTGGGGGCAGACTGCTAATATCCTTGTAATAATGCACATAGACTGCGGCAGCCACATTACTACTGTGGGGGCAGACTGCTAATATCCCTGTAATAATGTACATAGACTGCGGCAGCCACATCACTACTGTGGGGGCAGACTGCTAATATCCCTGTAATAATGCACATAGACTGCGGCAGCCACATTACTACTGTGGGGGCAGACTGCTAATATCCCTGTAATAATGTACATAGACTGCGGCAGCCACATCACTACTGTGGGGGCAGACTGCTAATATCACTGTAATAATGCACATAGACTGCGGCAGCCACATCACTACTGTGGGGGCAGACTGCTAATATCCCTGTAATAATGTACATAGACTGCGGCAGCCACATCACTACTGTGGGGGCAGACTGCTAATATCCCTGTAATAATGCACATAGACTGCGGCAGCCACATCACTACTGTGGGGGCAGACTGCTAATATCCCTGTAATAATGCACATAGACTGCGGCAGCCACATTACTACTGTGGGGGCAGACTGCTAATATCACTGTAATAATGTACATAGACTGCGGCAGCCACATCACTACTGTGGGGGCAGACTGCTAATATCACTGTAATAATGTACATAGACTGCGGCAGCCACATCACTACTGTGGGGGCAAACTGCTAATATCCCTGTAATAATGTACATAGACTGCGGCAGCCACATTACTACTGTGGGGGCAGACTGCTAATATCCCTGTAATAATGCACATAGACTGCGGCAGCCACATTACTACTGTGGGGGCAGACTGCTAATATCCCTGTAATAATGCACATAGACTGCGGCAGCCACATTACTACTGTGGGGGCAGACTGCTAATATCACTGTAATAATGTACATAGACTGCGGCAGCCACATTACTACTGTGGGGGCAGACTGCTAATATCACTGTAATAATGTACATAGACTGCGGCAGCCACATCACTACTGTGGGGGCAGACTGCTAATATCACTGTAATAATACACATAGACTGCGGCAGCCACATCACTACTGTGGGGGCAGACTGCTAATATCCCTGTAATAATGCACATAGACTGCGGCAGCCACATCACTACTGTGGGGGCAGACTGCTAATATCACTGTAATAATCCACAGAGACTGCGGCAGCCACATCACTACTGTGGGGGCAGACTGCTAATATCAGTGTAATAATGCACATAGACTGCGGCAGCCACATTGCTACTGTGGGGGCAGACTGCTAATATCACTGTAATAATGTAAATAGACTGCGCCAGCCACATTACTACTGTGAGGGCAGACTGCTATTATCACTGTAATAATACACATAGACTGCGGCAACCACATTGCTACTGTGGGGGCAGACTGCTAATATCACTGTAATAATGCACATAGACTGCGGCAGCCACATTACTACTGTGGGGGCAGACTGCTAATATCCCTGTAATAATGCACATAGACTGCGGCAGCCACATTACTACTGTGGGGGCAGACTGCTAATATCACTGTAATAATGCACAGAGACTGCGGCAGCCACATCACTACTGTGGGGGCAGACTGCTAATATCCCTGTAATAATGCACATAGACTGCGGCAGCCACATCACTACAGTGGGGGCAGACTGCTAATATCACTGTAATAATGCACATAGACTGCGGCAGCCACATTACTACTGTGGGGGCAGACTGCTAATATCCCTGTAATAATGCACATAGACTGCGGCAGCCAGATTACTACTGTGGGGGCAGACTGCTAATATCACTGTAATAATGCACATAGACTGCGGCAGCCACATCACTACTGTGGGGGCAGACTGCTAATATCACTGTAATAATGTACATAGACTGCGGCAGCCACATCACTACTGTGGGGGCAGACTGCTAATATCACTGTAATAATGTACATAGACTGCGGCAGCCACATCACTACAGTGGGGGCAGACTGCTAATATCCCTGTAATAATGTACATAGACTGCGGTAGCCACATTACTACTGTGGGGGCAGACTGCTAATATCCCTGTAATAATGTACATAGACTGCGGCAGCCACATTACTACTGTGAGGGCAGACTGCTAATATCCCTGTAATAATGTACATAGACTGCGGCAGCCACATTACTACTGTGGGGGCAGACTGCTAATATCCCTGTAATAATGTACATAGACTGCGGCAGCCACATTACTACTGTGGGGGCAGACTGCTAATATCCCTGTAATAATGCACATAGACTGCGGCAGCCACATTACTACTGTGGAAGCAGACTGCTAATATCACTGTAATAATGCACAGAGACTGCGGCAGCCACATCACTACTGTGGGGGCAGACTGCTAATATCACTGTAATAATGCACATAGACTGCGGCAGCCACATCACTACTGTGGGGGCAGACTGCTACTATCACTGTAATAATGTACATAGACTGCGGCAGCCACATCACTACAGTGGGGGCAGACTGCTAATATCCCTGTAATAATGCACATAGACTGCGGCAGCCACATCACTACAGTGGGGGCAGACTGCTAATATCACTGTAATAATGTACATAGACTGCGGCAGCCACATTACTACTGTGAGGGCAGACTGCTAATATCCCTGTAATAATGTACATAGACTGCGGCAGCCACATTACTACTGTGGGGGCAGACTGCTAATATCACTGTAATAATGCACATAGACTGCGGCAGCCACATTACTACTGTGGGGGCAGACTGCTAATATCCCTGTAATAATGCACATAGACTGCGGCAGCCACATCACTACTGTGGGGGCAGACTGCTAATATCCCTGTAATAATGCACATAGACTGCGGCAGCCACATTACTACTGTGGGGGCAGACTGCTAATATCACTGTAATAATGCACATAGACTGCGGCAGCCACATTACTACTGTGGGGGCAGACTGCTAATATCACTGTAATAATGTACATAGACTGCGGTAGCCACATTACTACTGTGGGGGCAGACTGCTAATATCCCTGTAATAATGCACATAGACTGCGGCAGCCACATTACTACTGTGGGGGCAGACTGCTAATATCACTGTAATAATGCACATAGACTGCGGCAGCCACATTACTACTGTGGGGGCAGACTGCTAATATCACTGTAATAATGCACATAGACTGCGACAGCCACATCACTACTGTGGGGGCAGACTGCTAATATCCCTGTAATAATGCACATAGACTGCGGCAGCCACATCACTACTGTGTGTGCAGACTGCTAATATCCCTGTAATAATGTACATAGACTGCGGCAGCCACATCACTACTGTGGGGGCAGACTGCTAATATCCTTGTAATAATGCACATAGACTGCGGCAGCCACATTACTACTGTGGGGGCAGACTGCTAATATCCCTGTAATAATGTACATAGACTGCGGCAGCCACATCACTACTGTGGGGGCAGACTGCTAATATCCCTGTAATAATGCACATAGACTGCGGCAGCCACATTACTACTGTGGGGGCAGACTGCTAATATCCCTGTAATAATGTACATAGACTGCGGCAGCCACATCACTACTGTGGGGGCAGACTGCTAATATCACTGTAATAATGCACATAGACTGCGGCAGCCACATCACTACTGTGGGGGCAGACTGCTAATATCCCTGTAATAATGTACATAGACTGCGGCAGCCACATCACTACTGTGGGGGCAGACTGCTAATATCCCTGTAATAATGCACATAGACTGCGGCAGCCACATCACTACTGTGGGGGCAGACTGCTAATATCACTGTAATAATGTACATAGACTGCGGCAGCCACATCACTACTGTGGGGGCAGACTGCTAATATCACTGTAATAATGTACATAGACTGCGGCAGCCACATCACTACTGTGGGGGCAAACTGCTAATATCCCTGTAATAATGTACATAGACTGCGGCAGCCACATTACTACTGTGGGGGCAGACTGCTAATATCCCTGTAATAATGCACATAGACTGCGGCAGCCACATTACTACTGTGGGGGCAGACTGCTAATATCCCTGTAATAATGCACATAGACTGCGGCAGCCACATTACTACTGTGGGGGCAGACTGCTAATATCACTGTAATAATGTACATAGACTGCGGCAGCAACATTACTACTGTGGGGGCAGACTGCTAATATCACTGTAATAATGTACATAGACTGCGGCAGCCACATCACTACTGTGGGGGCAGACTGCTAATATCACTGTAATAATACACATAGACTGCGGCAGCCACATCACTACTGTGGGGGCAGACTGCTAATATCCCTGTAATAATGCACATAGACTGCGGCAGCCACATCACTACTGTGGGGGCAGACTGCTAATATCACTGTAATAATCCACAGAGACTGCGGCAGCCACATCACTACTGTGGGGGCAGACTGCTAATATCACTGTAATAATGCACATAGACTGCGGCAGCCACATTACTACTGTGGGGGCAGACTGCTAATATCACTGTAATAATATACATAGACTGCGACAGCCACATTACTACTGTGGGGACAGACTGCTAATATCCCTGTAATAATGCACAGAGACTGCGGCAGCCACATTGCTACTGTGGGGGAAGACTGCTAATATCACTGTAATAATGCACATAGACTGCGGCAGCCACATTACTACTGTGGGGGCAGACTGCTAATATCCCTGTAATAATGCACATAGACTGCGGCAGCCACATTACTACTGTGGGGGCAGACTGCTAATATCACTGTAATAATGCACAGAGACTGCGGCAGCCACATCACTACTGTGGGGGCAGACTGCTAATATCCCTGTAATAATGCACATAGACTGCGGCAGCCACATCACTACAGTGGGGGCAGACTGCTAATATCACTGTAATAATGCACATAGACTGCGGCAGCCACATTACTACTGTGGGGGCAGACTGCTAATATCCCTGTAATAATGCACATAGACTGCGGCAGCCACATTACTACTGTGGGGGCAGACTGCTAATATCACTGTAATAATGCACATAGACTGCGGCAGCCACATCACTACTGTGGGGGCAGACTGCTAATATCACTGTAATAATGCACATAGACTGCGGCAGCCACATCACTACTGTGGGGGCAGACTGCTAATATCACTGTAATAATGTACATAGACTGCGGCAGCCACATCACTACAGTGGGGGCAGACTGCTAATATCCCTGTAATAATGTACATAGACTGCGGTAGCCACATTACTACTGTGGGAGCAGACTGCTAATATCCCTGTAATAATGTACATAGACTGCGGCAGCCACATTACTACTGTGAGGGCAGACTGCTAATATCCCTGTAATAATGTACATAGACTGCGGCAGCCACATTACTACTGTGGGGGCAGACTGCTAATATCCCTGTAATAATGCACATAGACTGCGGCAGCCACATTACTACTGTGGGGGCAGACTGCTAATATCACTGTAATAATGCACAGAGACTGCGGCAGCCACATCACTACTGTGGGGGCAGACTGCTAATATCACTGTAATAATGCACATAGACTGCGGCAGCCACATCACTACTGTGGGGGCAGACTGCTACTATCACTGTAATAATGTACATAGACTGCGGCAGCCACATCACTACAGTGGGGGCAGACTGCTAATATCCCTGTAATAATGCACATAGACTGCGGCAGCCACATCACTACAGTGGGGGCAGACTGCTAATATCACTGTAATAATGTACATAGACTGCGGCAGCCACATTACTACTGTGAGGGCAGACTGCTAATATCCCTGTAATAATGTACATAGACTGCGGCAGCCATATTACTACTGTGGGGGCAGACTGCTAATATCACTGTAATAATGCACATAGACTGCGGCAGCCACATTACTACTGTGGGGGCAGACTGCTAATATCCCTGTAATAATGCACATAGACTGCGGCAGCCACATCACTACTGTGGGGGCAGACTGCTAATATCACTGTAATAATGCACATAGACTGCGGCAGCCACATCACTACTGTGGGGGCAGACTGCTAATATCACTGTAATAATGCACATAGACTGCGGCAGCCACATCACTACTGTGGGGGCAGACTGCTAATATCACTGTAATAATGCACAGAGACTGCGGCAGCCACATTACTACTGTGGGGGCAGACTGCTAATATCACTGTAATAATATACATAGACTGCGACAGCCACATTACTACTGTGGGGACAGACTGCTAATATCCCTGTAATAATGCACAGAGACTGCGGCAGCCACATCACTACTGTGGGGGCAGACTGCTAATATCCCTGTAATAATGCACATAGACTGCGGCAGCCACATTACTACAGTGGGGGCAGACTGCTAATATCCCTGTAATAATGTACATAGACTGCGACAGCCACATTACTACTGTGGGGACAGACTGCTAATATCACTGTAATAATGTACATAGACTGCGGCAGCCACATCACTACTGTGGGGGCAGACTGCTAATATCCCTGTAATAATGCACATAGACTGCGGCAGCCACATTACTACTGTGGGGGCAGACTGCTAATATCCCTGTAATAATGCACAGAGACTGCGGCAGCCACATCACTACTGTGGGGACAGACTGCTAATATCACTGTAATAATGCACAGAGACTGCGGCAGCCACATTACTACAGTATTCGCATAAATGGGGAAGATGCAGATGCAGCAGCTGATCGTCATCAATTCACATTTTGTGTTGGGCACCAGCAAGTAAACTGCCTCCAAACGGAGACATATGCGCTTATTTTGATGTCAACATGGGACTCATTTTGAGTGAACTTCCTTCTTAAACATTGGTCGTCCTTACCCTCCCCCTCCAACACCCGTTGCGGCTCCCTTAGTGCAGGACTTGCCGTGTATGTACAAATTCTTTGTGAATGTGCAGCAGAAAATGTGTTTTTGTCTAATTCCACATAAATCTTCATCCAGAGAATTGTACGCTAAAAATCTAGAGATGAACCACACTCTGATAAACCCAACACCAAGTCTTCATCTAGAGATGAACCACACACTGATAATCCTAACACCAAATCTTCATCTAGCGATAAACCATTCACTGATAAACCCAACACCAAGCCTTCATCTACCAATAAACCATTCACTGATAAACCCAACACCAAGCCTTTCTCTAGCAATAAACCATTCACTGATAAACCCAACACCAAGCCTTCATCTAGCGATAAATCATTCACTGATAAACCCAACACTAAGCCTTCATCTAGAGATGAACCACACACTGATAATCCTAACACCAAACCTTCATCTAGCGATAAACCATTCACTGATAATCCTACCACCAAATCTTCATCTAGCGATAAACCATTCACTGATAAACCCAACACCAAGCCTTCATCTACCAATAAACCATTCACTGATAAACCCAACACCAAGCCTTCATCTAGCGATAAATCATTCACTGATAAACCCAACACCAAGCCTTCATCTAGCGATAAATCATTCACTGATAAACCCAACACTAAGCCTTCATCTAGAGATGAACCATACACTGATAAACCCAACACCAAGCCTTCATCTAGCGATAAACCATTCACTGATAAACCCATCACTAAGCCTTCATCTAGCGATAAACCATTCACTGGTAAACCCAACACCAAGCCTTCATCTAGCGATAATCCATTCACTGATAAACCCAACACCAAGCCTTCATCTAGCGATAAACCATTCACTGATAAACCCAACACCAACCCTTCATCTAGCGATAAACCATTCACTGATAAACCCAACACCAAGCCTTCATCTAGTGATAAACCACACACTAATAATAATAACACCAAGCCTTCATCTAGAGATGAACCATACACTGACAAACCCAACACCACGCCTTCATCTAGCGATAATCCATTCACTGATAAACCTAACACCAAGCCTTCATCTAGATCTGAACCATACACTGATAATCCTAACACCAAACCTTCATCTAGAGATGAACCATACACTGATAATCCTAACATCAAGCCTTCATCTAGCGATAAACCATTCACTGATAAACCTGGCACCAGATCTTCATTTAGAGATGAACCACACACTAATAATCCTAACAGCAAGACTTCATATAGATATGAACCATACACTGATAATCCCAACACCAAGCCTTCATCTAGAGCTGAACCACACACTAATAATCCCAACATCAAGCCTTCATCTAGAGATGAACCATACACTGATAATCCGTAAACCAAATATTCATCTATTGATAAACCATTCACTGATAAACCCAACACCAAGCCTTCATCTAGAGATGAACCACACACTGATAATCCCAACATCAAGCCTTCATCTAGAGATGAACCATACACTGATAATCCTAACACCAAGACTTCATTTAGAGATGAACAACACATTTATAATCCCAACACCAAGATTTCATTTAGCGATAAACCATTCAATGATAAACCTGACACCATATCTTTGTCTAGAGACAAATCACACACTGATAATCCCAACACCATGTCTTCATCTGGAGAAGAACCATACAATAATAAACCTAACACTAAATCTTCATCTAGAGATAAACCACACATTTATAATCCCAACACCCAATATTCATCCAGAGATGAACCAGACTCTGGAAATCCCAACAGCAAATATTCATCTAGAGATGAACCACACACTGATAATCCCAACACTCATCCAGAGATGAACCACACACTGATAATCCCAACACTCATCTAGAGATGAACCACACACTGATAATCCCAACACTCATCCAGAGATGAACCACACACTGATAAACCCAACACCAAGCCTTTCTCTAGCAATAAACCATTCACTGATAAACCCAACACCAAGCCTTCATCTAGCGATAAATCATTCACTGATAAACCCAACACTAAGCCTTCATCTAGAGATGAACCACACACTGATAATCCTAACACCAAACCTTCATCTAGCGATAAACCATTCACTGATAATCCTAACACCAAATCTTCATCTAGCGATAAACCATTCACTGATAAACCCAACACCAAGCCTTCATCTACCAATAAACCATCACTGATAAACCCAACACCAAGCCTTCATCTAGCGATAAATCATTCACTGATAAACCCAACACCAAGCCTTCATCTAGCGATAAATCATTCACTGATAAACCCAACACTAAGCCTTCATCTAGAGATGAACCATACACTGATAAACCCAACACCAAGCCTTCATCTAGCGATAAACCATTCACTGATAAACCCATCACTAAGCCTTCATCTAGCGATAAACCATTCACTGGTAAACCCAACACCAAGCCTTCATCTAGCGATAATCCATTCACTGATAAACCCAACACCAAGCCTTCATCTAGCGATAAACCATTCACTGATAAACCCAACACCAACCCTTCATCTAGCGATAAACCATTCACTGATAAACCCAACACCAAGCCTTCATCTAGCGATAAACCACACACTAATAATAATAACACCAAGCCTTCATCTAGAGATGAACCATACACTGACAAACCCAACACCACGCCTTCATCTAGCGATAATCCATTCACTGATAAACCTAACACCAAGCCTTCATCTAGATCTGAACCATACACTGATAATCCTAACACCAAACCTTCATCTAGAGATGAACCATACACTGATAATCCTAACATCAAGCCTTCATCTAGCGATAAACCATTCACTGATAAACCTGGCACCAGATCTTCATTTAGAGATGAACCACACACTAATAATCCTAACAGCAAGACTTCATATAGATATGAACCATACACTGATAATCCCAACACCAAGCCTTCATCTAGAGCTGAACCACACACTAATAATCCCAACATCAAGCCTTCATCTAGAGATGAACCATACACTGATAATCCGTAAACCAAATATTCATCTATTGATAAACCATTCACTGATAAACCCAACACCAAGCCTTCATCTAGAGATGAACCACACACTGATAATCCCAACATCAAGCCTTCATCTAGAGATGAACCATACACTGATAATCCTAACACCAAGACTTCATTTAGAGATGAACAACACATTTATAATCCCAACACCAAGATTTCATTTAGCGATAAACCATTCAATGATAAACCTGACACCATATCTTTGTCTAGAGACGAATCACACACTGATAATCCCAACACCATGTCTTCATCTGGAGAAGAACCATACAATAATAAACCTAACACTAAATCTTCATCTAGAGATAAACCACACATTTATAATCCCAACACCAAATATACATCTAGAGATGAACCACACACTGATAAACCGATAAACCCAACACCCAATATTCATCCAGAGATGAACCAGACTCTGGAAATCCCAACAGCAAATATTCATCTAGAGATGAACCACACACTGATAATCCCAACACTCATCCAGAGATGAACCACACACTGATAATCCCAACACTCATCTAGAGATGAACCACACACTGATAATCCCAACACTCATCCAGAGATGAACCACACACTGATAAACCCAACACCCAATATTCATCCAGAGATGAACCACACACTGATAATCCCAACACTCATCTAGAGATGAACCACACACTGATAATCCCAACACTCATCTAGAGATGAACCACACACTGATAATCCCAACACTCATCCAGAGATGAACCACACACTGATAATCCCAACACTCATCCAGAGATGAACCACACATTGATAATCCCAACACTCATCCAGAGATGAACCACACACTGATAAACCCAACACCCAATATTCATCCAGAGATGAACCACACACTGATAAACCCAACACCCAATATTCATCCAGAGATGAACCACACACTGATAATCCCAACACCAAGCCTTCAACTAGAAATAAACCATTTAATGATAAACAGAATACAGCTTGCACCATTATCTCTCAAAACATTGAACCATTATCTGAAGAATCGGTACCGCTACCATACAGACTATCCCCCTAGATGAGGAATACATGGCAGTTATCTGGAACAGAACCGCATACTGATTAGTCCCTCTTTTTACACAGCACCATCTTCTACAAAAACAAGCAAATCAGTAAGAGCCTTCCGCCTTTACACGTAAATCACAATACAACCCGAGAAATATACAACCACAGCACGTCTGTTCCCTCTGAGCCACAGAGACATTATTCCATAGGAGCCTGTGATCTCCATCAGAGGGTAAACATACTGATCATTAGGCACCAGCATCCATAACAAACAGATTGTGTACAGAGGAACCCGGTTGGCGTCTCTGCTCACCTCCTGAATTTGCTTCCTGAGCTGCTCTCTCAGACTCTCTGGCTGGTTGTCCAGCTGTGCGCGGCACTCCGATATCTTCTGCTCCAGTTCTTTCACTTTCTTCTTTTCATTCGGCAGCAGCAGTTTATCCTGCGGGGACAGGAAGGGGCCATGAAGTTTTACTTAACAAACAGTATGTTTATACTACCCCTAATACCCCAGGCAGTGTGCCTACTGTACATCACAGGTAGGTAACTTCTCTGGAACTACAAGAACCAGCACCTCCGTATTTCTACATCACTTCCTATTCCATCCTACATTTAATTAAAAACACAACTTTACTGGTGTAAAAGAAATTGTGATTTACAATGAAATTGAGACAGTTTAATGTTCCTTTGTGCAGGGATTATACCTGGCGGTTAAGTGAAAGTTGCATTTTCAATGGATGTGGTATGATGGGAGACATCAGCCGGAGAGCCACAAGTAATCCAAGCTTAACCTAACCTATAATCTCAGTGCGCCATCAGAGATGGAAAGAACTAGGCCTCATTGTTATTAGACCAAGGTACCCCACTAGCATTAGATCTGCCCTTAAAGGCACAAGTTCAAAAACCCCAGTGAAATGGCACAAAGCAAATGGGACTGGCATGTAGTTGAATTTACATTAAGGGCATCATAAAAGGTCACTACATTGGCCTCCATGCAGCTAAATTGCGCCAAACATATTACATGAGGCCGGCAGCGTTTAGACAACTGCAACACTCCCGGATACAGGTGACTGGGTACGGGGTCATCGGTTTCCAAATTCAGACCCATTTTCGCTGTTCTAGCAGTTAAAATGATGATACAAGGCACGAAATGGGGGCCAGAGACCACGATGCCTCAATCCGTAACAGACACATTTTGCTTCTAAGTATAGAAACAGTGCTCACCTTGTCTCTTTCCTCCTTCCACTTCCTCTCCGTCTCTCCGAGCTGCTCATGGAAGCCCCTGATCATTTCCTCGTCTCTCTCCATCTCTTTCCTCTCCGTCCTTAGCTCCCCTTCCAGCAGGGCCAGCTCCATCTCCACCTGAAGGCACACCACAGGGGGGTATATGATTAACAGACAAGCCCCGCCCACTAGGAACCTTGCTGCATTTTTCTCAGTCTGCTGGTCACAGCTTTCACTACGCTAGAAGGAAAATGGCATTACCAGCCCTCTTCCTGGCATCTCTCACATTATACCGAGAAATCAATTGGGATTCAGCCCAAAGGCTGAATCCTGCCAGTTAATAAGATGATTTTAAAATCATTACAGGTTGAGTTTCCCATATACAAATACTCCGAAATACGGAATATTTTAGCATGACTGAGAAAGTGAAACCTTTGGTTTCTGATGGTTCAATGTACACAAACTTTGATTAAAGCACAAAATTATTAAAATACAGTATAAAATAACCTTCAGGCTGTGTGTATAGGGTGCATATGAAATATAAATGAATTTCATGTATGTACACAAACTTTTTTGATGCACAAAATTATTAAAAATATTGTATAAAATGACCTGCAGGCTGTGTGTATAAGGTGTATATAGAACATAAATGCATTCTGTGTGTAGATTTGAGTCCCATTCCCAAGACATTTCATTATGGTATGCAAATATTCCAATATACAGAATATTCCGATATCCAAAATACCCCTGGTCCCAAGCATTTTGGATATGGGAGACTCAACCTGTATAACTGTGTGTAATTTGGTGAGTTTTTACAGATATTATGCCCTGCATGAGAATCCAGCAGACCTTTGTCAAGTGAGTTTGAAAAGATACTGGTCTAGGCTTTCAAATTCTTCATCTCTAAAACAGTTGATACATTTAAGTAAACAGTAGTTAATGCATTGTTAGTAGCTAACGTGTCACCAAAGGACCCACATGCTCAGCAGAGCTGGCGATACCATTAGGGTAGTGTATAGATCACCTTCAGTAGATGCACGACTGTGACTTACTGAATACATTTTCATCCTAGCTTCCTTTAGTGATTCGAGCCATGTCATTATATCATCAGGCGTTTGCCCTTGGATACAACATTGCCCTGTACGTTATATACAAGTGTATTCAGACAGCCGTATCCCACTGTATTAAACTATCACTGATGTGAACACATGGCTGAAAAGCACAGAAGGTATAAAAAGAAGAACATCTTTCGGAAGAGTTGTAGGAGGACAAGTAGAAGACATTATATTATAAGCCACCGAAGACGTGTCATGTCTACAGGCATAGCTAGATCTCACATAGGCTAGCAATGAACAGTCACTTCGGCATTACCGGTGGTAAATAGCACAAATAGTTGCTGTTCTTGCACATTGCTTCCTTCACCTACTGTCAGTCTGTGCTTCCTGCTCGGTCAGTCTTCCCCGGAATTCCAACTCAGAGGCTCTCACCGATAACAAGGTGACAGGCAGCATTCTGGAGTTGCCCAATTCTATAAGCTTTCTCCAATTACAACACTTCCGAAAGGAACATAGAATCTTATTGTAAAAAATAAAATTCCGCCGTGACAAATGAGGCTGCCTCCAGAACTATAAACTCTACACGGACCTCTCCAAGCCTGAGCCTTGGAGAAGTCCTGGGCATCAATGGAGCAGGGTGTCTGGCACGTCTCCTCTAAATGTAGCATTACAAGTAAAAAAAAAGGTTGTACTGTATGGATGTGCTAAGTAGCTGTATTGTTCCATTGTCACACAACACCCACACAGTGGGGTACACCCGTCCAGACACTCAGCATAAACAATCTCCTGTGTACACACTTAGGAGGAGCCAGGCACACGAGCCACAGGTTTGGTAGGAATCTCTCGACGCCGTCAAAAGACAAGTTGGCATTGTGATCGGGGATTTGGATGTAAACCTCCGTAACTGCACAGATGTATAAACCTTGGCGGAGGTTATTTTAAAGACGTGGAGGGGAGGAAATCACCAGAGTGCTCTCAGTGCACCAAAGTCCACAGGCAAGAAGAACATCAGTGTTGTCAATGGCGTCTAATGAATTAATTATTGCCTACGCTACTGGGGTGTCCGGGAGTCTCCCGAATTTCGGGAAGTCCCCCAGGACTCACGGCAAGGTAGCCCCTTCCCGGATTTCGCTGCACTTTCTTGTGGAGGGAGCAGGCAGGGCAATCGCATCATAGTGACACCACCCACAACTGCGCCTTACCACGATGGTGCACTTGTCCCTTGTCCCTGCCTTCCCGGATCGCCCATAGTGGCAGCCCAAGATCTGTGCAAGGATCAGTGAATTGAGGGATGCATTATAGTGAATAGTTTAGGACAAAAATAGCTGCTGACACTATGGCCCGTATTCAATTTGGAGCGAAAAGCCGTTTTCGTGTGTTTTTAGCGAAAACTTTTCGCCGATGACGTCATTTTCGGCTGTTTTGATTTTACTCCGTATTCGATTTGAAAGACTTTCTGCCTCAATGCAATGTAATAGGCGAAAAATATTTGCCTATGAATAGCAGGCGGAAAAAAGTGTAGAATTGGGGTTTTGGGGTGCAACGTTGGGGGAACCCCCGTGCAGCCTTTAGACAGTCCCGTAAAAGGTAAACTGTGTAAAAAAAAATTTTTTTAAAAACAGTTAAGGACACCCCAAAAAATCACTTTGAATTTGGAGGCGAAAAAAAAAAAGTTGGGGGACAAAGTTAAAAACTAGCGAACGTGACTCTGGGGGGTCCCCAAGTATGCCCCAGGTGATATTTTCATTACAGGGACTTGCCGCAGGTGGATTTTTCACAAATTTTTTAACTTAACTTTAGCAACTTTAAAATATGCTGACCCCCATTTTCAAGTACCCCAAATTTGCTGGGATAAGTTATTTTCTGCAGAAAAACCTCCTGAATACTATTCTGCACCACTTATACAAAATCGCTATTTAGCAGCTATTGAGCCCGTTTAAAAACACAAAATACCTTCAGCAAGCCAAATCGGGGGGTACCATAGGGAACCCCCATGTCAGAGCATCTTTTGGGGGGTGTCAGGCTGATTTCCCCAAAACTGAAAGTACTTTCCGCTTGTTTAAGTTTCGCTGGGTCCTGTTTTCGCATACTTTCAAATTGAATACGGCGATACGCGGGCACGCGCCCAATACTTTTCCACCTGCAAAACACGCGATGTAGACGAAAAGTCCGGGAGGCAACAAAGTATCGCGGCTCGGCTCAAATTGAATACGGGCCTATGTAGTTAATGGCACTTTGAAGGGACAACCTACGCAATGATTTAAGACCATTGTTTGTGTTGGTAATAAACGGTTTGATCATTTCAAATATTTACTATTATTAATCCTACGGGGTTCTTCTATGGAGAGAGAAGCTCAAACTATTTGGATTGTTCTGAAATTCAACTGAATTCGGCACGTCCGAGGGCATCGATCTTTTTCGTGGCATGATCATCATTAAGCCTTGGAGAGAGATAAAGTACCAACCAATCAGCTCCTAACTGTCATTTTTCAAACACAGGGGTCTATTTACTAAGCCTTGGATGCAGATAAAGTGAACGGAGATAAAGTACCAACCAACCAGCTCCTAACTGTCATGTCATAGGCTGTATATGTGTTTGAAAAATGACAGTTAGTAGCTGGTTGGCTGGTACTTTATCTGTTCACTTTATCTCGACCCAAGGCTTAGGAAATAGACCCCACAGCCTGTAAAGGAACAGTTAGGAGCTGACTGGTTGGTACTTTATCTCTCTCCTCTGCAAGGCTTAGTGAATAGACCCCTAAAATTTGCCAAAATATTACCTTTGTCTGTCCAGAAGTTTTGAAACTACAAACCTTAGCATTGCAGACAGCAGATAGGTGACAGATGACAAGGTATGCTGGGACTTGTAGTTACACCGGAAGAGTTAAAGGTAGTCCATGCCTGCTGTAGGACCACCTTAACATCCCTTCATCAGATATATCACACTCTTCAAGTAATTCTTCTCCTCACAGTTAATTGAACTTTCTCCCACCCACCACATCTCAGCCCCCTTTAGTTGATTTTTCTCCCTTCATCAGTTCATTTTGATTTGCTAAATGATAAAAGGACTGACATACAGTGCTGTGTTGGGTCAGAGAGATCTCCCATATTCTGCAGCCCCAAGGCATGGGTGCTTAATGCTATATCTGGCCCTGGAGTGGTCAGCGCACATAGGAACACATTCAACTAAAGGCCATAGAATCAGGGAGGTCTCCAGCAAAACAACAGCCACAAAGGTTCCGATTTGTCTATAGGTCCTGTAACAGTCCCCAGGCTTATTAGTACAGCCGTGTACAAAGGTCTGCAGTTTATACAAGCAGCATTTACCAAAGGAGGCCAGAGGCACAATACATCCAGCGCTCTGTACAAGCAAAATAAACAAATGTCAGTGACTCAAAGGCACAGACGGGGGCCATGATGGCGGGAGAACCTCCCCCCTCCCTGTACCTGCAATTTCCATTAAGCGCGTTTTCAAACACTTCCAGCTTTATTTGACAATCTCTTTCATTAACGACTGGATAATAGGATTTCTATGCTGAAGTATTTCATTTAGTTCTAAATTTAGTACAACTATGCGTTCAATAGTACCAGTCAGGCTAAAGCTGGCTACACTGTAGATGATTTTCTGCACAATTTGCACAATTTCGACGCATCGGAACGATAAATCGTTCAAATTCGTGCAAATGATGCAGTTTCCACGAGCAATGACGATCCGATGCGCGGTCCCACGGGTCGTTAATCGTAGCTTCTGATCTTCCCTACTGCAGGAAATTACTGTCAATCTCTTTAGCGACAGATTGTGAAAATCGCACGATATATCGTTAGGTCGTTGAACACTTTTTGCATGATATCGTTTGCCCAGGACTGCCAGGGAGTTCAAGGGAATCGTTAACGACATTGCATCGATTGAAAGTCGTTTAGTGTGTGGTCAGCTTAAAGCAATTAAATCAGATCTCCGATCAGCTAACAGCACAATTGCGCTATTTGCACTAGCATATTAAATAAACTTTAAAAACTATATTATAAGCAGAATACCTGGTTATTGTGCAATTGTGACCTAATACCATTGTTTCATTTCCCCTGGCATGCTGTGTAAGCAGCAATTGTGTGGGCTGTACCAATATTTAACTCATCAATTCCCTAGGAAGGATGATTAACAAATGGCGCATTCTTGAGGAAGTTGGCCCAGCGCTCTAAATGGCTCCAGCATGTATAAGTGACTCTCTCTATCTCATGTCCCAGTACGACCTGACAATTGCCTCGCAAAGCATGCTGGGAGTTTGTGTTTGAAATCCACAGCGTCCACGTGACACGACACGACACATGACTGATCTTCCAAAACTGCAGTGCCATCCTCTCCCACTGGTTTCGGTTCCTCCCCCTCCCCAGGGTGCGTGGTCTAGAAATACCGGTTTGTCAGGATGCAGGACAGATTCGGTTTGTTATTCAAAGAGGATGACATAGGGAGGGGTCACTAGGAAAGACAGGTGGATCCGAAATCAAACCAAAACCCAGAACAACAAGGGAAGGAGGAGTGCAGAGCAGGGACAGGAGCGTACCATGGGTGGTCACAAAGTACATTACCCGGCAAGGAAGTTGCACATGCTAGTGCTATAGAAGGTGCCTATGACGTAGGTCATTGCATCATCACACCTCCTGCTCACCCTATGATCACTGGTGTGGCAGAGCTTGGTGATGCGCTATTTCATCCCGGCATGCCCCATCAGCCTGGCAGGCAGGGAAGCGCTTTTCAGGGAGAATGCGCCACCTTTCCTGGGAGACTGGGAGGTGTCACCCTAATCTGGATGTTTTATGGACATCCTACAAAAGTATGGTTTTATACAACTCCAGAAAGGGATGGCATAATATAACAAAGCATTATAGTATAGTATAGTACAGTATAGTATAGTATAGTACAGTACAGTACTATACTAGAATAGTATAAATCAGAAACTGCAATGGCTTTGCCCCCCTTTTAGTGCTAATAGCTACATGCTGAACTGTATAATGCCGCGACAGGGAACCTCCTGCACGGGGGACGTATAAGGCCCTCGGAATCATTTGGTCTGGCCCTCGGAGCTCTTTTCTCCTAGCCTCATCTGGCTAGCAGGGTGCTTAGAATGGCACCCTGCAGCCAGAATCTATGCAGCAGTGCCACCTGGAGCGTCCTTAGGACGCTTCAGACGGTCACACCGCTGCCCTTACAGCTCCCCGGAGCATCCTGAGGATACTCCGGGCATTGCTGTATTCACTGGCAATTATGACCCCGTCCCCGTGTGACATCACGCGGAGGGGGCATGGCCTGATCCATGCCCGCAAATAATGTTATATACATCAAAATGGCCCTCGGCAGAAACAAGGTTCCCCACCCCTGGTATAAGGACTGCAGCTTGTATCTATCAGTACACCAATACCTGGTTCTCCCATGCAACTACAAGCACCCGGCTTCCTAATAGCAAGGGTGAAGTGCAGTCTTGGGGGGTAAACTTGCCAATCAGATTCTACTTAACATTTAAATAGCACCTTCTAGAAGATACTAGCTAGAATCTGATTGGTTGCTATGGGCGACATCTCCACTTCTAAAAACTCTCACACTTTTGGTTGAGATGTACTAATCCTTGGAGAGAGACAAAGTGGAAAGAGATAAAGCTCCTAACTGTCACGTTACAGGCTGTGATTGAAAAAATGACATTTAGGAGCTGATTGTTTGGGACTTTATCTCTCTCCACTTTATCACTCTCCAAAACTTAGTGCATCTCCCCCATGTGAGACCACAGCACACGGCATTCACAAGTATCCATTTGGGGAACCTCAATATTTTTATAAAGATCTCTGAATTATATTTGTACAATCGCTGCCTAGTGATGTAATCACTCCAGTATATAACAGGAACACCTGTGCGTTATAAGGAACCACATACACACATAAATGTACACTGCCAGTGATAAGGCTATCTGACTCCCCTACATATAGTAAAATTACAGGGAAAAGAGACTTTCACATCTATAGTGTCTCTGTAAGAGGTCATATGCTACCATACACATGTACAGGTCCATACCCACAATTCCTAGCAGCAGCGTTCTGTGCGCTTTGGGAGCGGATTAGCAGACAAGACAGTAAAAGGTTGACAGTGTCTACATAGACACCAGATGTTAGACAGTCAATAGGTCGACTGGGACAAAAGATCGACAGGGACAAAATGCCGACACACTAAAGGTTGGCATGTAAGAAGGTCGACAGGTAAAAATGGTCGACAGTGTCAAAAGGTCGCCACAAAAATGGTCTATGTTTTTTTTTTTTGGTTTTCTAGCCCTAATTTTCACCCTAACCCTCCCTCCTGGTGCATAACCCCTAATCGTCGGGGTAAGTGCCTAACTGTAATTACAAAAAATATATATGTGTCGACCATTTTTGTGTTGACCTTTTGACCATGTCAACCATTTGTACACATCGACCTTCTTACATGTCGACATTTAGTGTGTCGACTTATTGACTGTCTAACATCTGGAGTTTATCTAGACAATGTCGACCTTTTTACTGTCTATAGTCCGGAATCTGCGCAGTTTGGAGGATTTGTTGGGATACTGTGTGTTCCTGGCTGGCTTATATTATATATATATATATTTATATATTAATATATATATATATACATATATATATATATATTATTTGTGACTAGAGCGAGAGAAGAGCATGAGGGGCACCATACCCAGATGAAGCAGGTTACCTCTATTTTCAGCTCTCGCCTCTGCAGCTGCAGTTCTCGGATCTCCTGCTCCAGCTGGGAGATTCTGTTCATCACTTTCACCTGCTCGGCCTCCAGCCGCCTCTGAAACGGATTGCCGGCCGCCTCCTCATGCTGGGGGAGAACAGAGAGAAGCTGATGTACAATAATCCCATTTATGCCGCCATTTCTCTTAGCCCTAACTCTATTTTATAAAACCTACAACGCAATGGTGTGAGGTGCTGGTTAAATAAAGATTACTGCACCAGTAATATAGTCATTTATAATACACAGAATATATATTGAGTTTTTGCTCGCTTTGTGCGTTTGTACTGCTTTTCATGGGTAATATGGTGCAATGTGAGGAGAAAATTATAGCCCGCTGTGTTAGTAGTACTATGGATTGTGTAATATTAATAACACAGTGGGTCCTGTTCTTCTGAATACAGTTGTTTCTTGTTATTACCTGGAAAGTTGCAGGAAGAGGCTGCAGAATAGGGAATGTCTGGTGACATATGCAGGTAACCCTAAAAGACAAGATGGCCTCCTAGACCGGACCTCACAACAATAGACCAGAACGCTATAAGTGACATCATTAGAAGTGCGATTGGCCAGATTTCTACTGTGGTTGTTTTGGGGCCAGTGCTTGGAAGATGGTTGCTGTACTTAGGTCAGCGGTATATGTATGTATATGGCCAAACTGAGCACTTATCAGTGTTCCGGGCAGTACTGTCCCATGTTCAGCCGAAGAGCAATGATAGAGAACAAGACTTCCATAAAATCCATTAATAGGAACAATAGTGGTGAATCGGGAAGTTGTGTGGTAGAACTACAATGGACATACTGTATAGGACCAGCTACTGCGCCTAGTCTGTCAGGCAGAGCCTGGGGATCCAGTAAATGAACCGGTCACAGAGTGGAGGAATACAGGCAGGTGTTCTGACTGGTGCCACCCGAGTAACACCAAATACAAGAAAACCAAAAAAAAAGATGGGTGTAGGAGTCTAGGAGAACAAGGGACTTTCCAAAAAGTCCCCAGCGGGTTAAAGAGATAAGTTTGTTGGCGATTCTCCAGCGTTGGATAAACACACACAGAGTGGAGGAAGCCATGTGGAGGGCTGGACTATCCCAGACATACTGTACACGCTGTAATGTAATCTGGCACACTCTCATGCTGTGTAATAACAGCCAGGGCTTCATACATAAAATGCTTCATACCAATAAGTTGTTCTGACAGGCTGGACAGCGAGAGCCATAAAAACCTCCGAGTGTGCCCCCCTATATCACTGTCACTTGTGGCTGCTGATTCTCTGCTGTCAGGTTGGGCTGTGAGTCACTGAGACTGACGTCAGCAGGGACTGATAATAAATCTCAGATAGGACAGGAGTCACAGGACTGTCTCCCACTGTCACTTCCCACTAGAACACAGACTGTGTACAGAGATCCTGTTGTACGATTATCTCCATCTGCACCACAAGATATCGCCAACGTTCTGCCTTACAGTAAAAAACAAGTCTTCACCTGTATGTATTTACGGGATCATGAACTTATTGCCACCTCCAGACAACTTAGTTCTATTGATGCGATTACTGCCTGTCTTCCTATATTCTTTTCCGGCCATGTCCTTATGAGTGTGGTATGACTGGTCAGCATTCAAAAAGTCGACAGGCTCCGAAGGCTTTAAGTCAGAATGTTGATATAGATGTTATGTCGACAACCAAAATGGCAACATACAATCAGGTCAACATGGTTAAAATGCTGACGTGTATTTTTTCTTCCTTATTTTAGCCTAACCCTAAAGATCAGCTAAAAAAATAAAAAAAATAAAAACCATGTCGACATGTTCAATTCTGAACATATCGACATATTAACCATATCACCCTAATTGTATGTCACAATATTGGTTGTCGACCTAACATCGACATTCTGATGGACAACATTCTGAATGTCGACTCCCTGACCAGATATCGTCTTAAAGGTGGGTACACACTAGACGATATGTCGTCCGATCCAGTGGATTGCAGCGACATATTTCGGGTACATCGTCTAGTATGTACCCATGATATAAAAGAGAGAATACTAGCGCACTGAAACACTGGGGACTGTCCAAGTTAAGTGAGCTGCAGTTTAGGGTACCTGACTCGAACCCTGAACATATAAACACAAATGAAGAATAAACTGCGCTCAACTAGACGTGGTTATAGAACGTGGAGGGTGTTTATATATAGATATAGATACTATGGGTCAGTATCTAGACAAAATGACACTACACATATTAATCATCTCTGTATTAATGGAATAGTTCAGTGACCAAAGATTGTAGGAAAAACCTACCATAATAAACTGATACTGACCTGTTGGACTACTAAAAAATCACTGAGTATGCTGGTACATGGATAAATAATTTAATGGAAAATGAAAAATAAAAATAAAACAGAAGTAAACTCAAATATAATTGGATATATCAACATATAGGTTCAATAAGTATGAAACACACAGTATAAATAGTACATAGGAATTAAATAGTAAAAGTTCCCAATCCTCTGATTGGCGTGAATAAAGATCAATTATGTAGGGGAGATCAGTTACAGGATCTGCTGATCATGAATGGAAAAGACCCCCGGTACGTCAATAACTGTATATATCAATTTCTGGAATAGATCACAAGGAGAATTGTCCTGGTGGGTGATTGAAAGGAGAATGTAGGGGAAAAATCCGGTATGTGGAACGGTGATGGTACCAGCGGCGTCCCGCTGATACTTGATGTTAAGTCCTGGTGTTATGTACAGAGATGCCCGGGGTAGACTTCTTTGAGGAGGGAGTACGGACTAACCGGCAAGTAAGGGGTGTATCTCGACCAGTAGGCACTCCTATGGCGACTGTCGGCGGAACGTCTGGTCCCAGGCGTTCGCCAGCACCGCTACACGGAGTGACCACTATGTTGGTGGGGAGGGATATTATGGCTCGAGCTTTTGGAGCCGGTGACCATATATCCCCTCCGCACTTGGAGACTTACCTTCCTGTCTCTCGCCGTTGTCCGCTCCTTCCTCCGGCCGGTGCTTGCTTGCAGTCTCGCGTCCTTCTCCTCGTGTGGCAACGATGGCTGGGGTGCGCGCGTATACAATCTTCTCCTCCGTCTCCTTACTTCCGGAGGAGCTCCTTGAAAAAGGCCTGAATAGGCAGAAACGCGTTGGAGACATTGAGACATTGTGATTCTGTAATTTTCATTGGAGATCTGTTACACAAGACTGCTTACATTGAGACCCACTAAGTCGCGGCTTGATAATCATCACGTGACCACAACCCGGAAGTAAGGAGACGGAGGAGAAGATTGTATACGCATGCACCCCAGCCATCGTTGCCACGCGAGGAGAAGGACACAAGACTGCAAGCAAGCACCGGCCGAAGGAAGGAGCGGATAACGGCGAGAGACAGGAAGGTAAGTCTCCAAGTGCGGAGGGGATATATGGACACCGGCTCCAAAAGCTCGAGCCATAATATCCCTCCCCACCAACATAGTGGTCACTCCGTGTAGCGGTGCTGGCGAACGCCTGGGACCAGACGTTCTGCCGACAGTCGCCGTAGGAGTGCCTACTGGTACGAGATACACCCCTTACTTGCCGGTTAGTCCGTACTCCCTCCTCAAAGAAGTCTACCCCGGGCATCTCTGTACATAACACCAGGACTTAACATCAAGTATCAGCGGGACGCCGCTGGTACCATCACCGTTCCACATACCGGATTTTTCCCCTACATTCTCCTTTCAATCACCCACCAGGACAATTCTCCTTGTGATCTATTCCAGAAAAAGATATATACAGTTATTGACGTACCGGGGGTCTTTTCCATTCATGATCAGCAGATCCTGTAACTGATCTCCCCTACATAATTGATCTTTATTCACGTCAATCAGAGGATTGGGAACTTTTACTATTTAATTCCTATGTACTATTTAAACTGTGTGTTTCATACTTATTGAACCTATATGTTGATATATCCAATTATATTTGAGTTTACTTCTGTTTTATTTTTATTTTTCATTTTCCATTAAATTATTTATCCATGTACCAGCATACTCAGTGATTTTTTAGTAGTCCAACAGGTCAGTATCAGTTTATTATGGTAGGTTTTTCCTACAATTTTTGGTCACTGAACTATTCCATTAATACAGAGATGATTAATATGTGTAGTGTCATTTTGTCTAGATACTGACCCATAGTATCTATATCTATATATAAACACCCTCCACGTTCTATAACCACGTCTAGTTGAGCGCAGTTTATTCTTCATTTGTGTACCCATGATATGCCCGCTACAGCGGATCGTTAGCAACATCGCCCGTCGGCCCTACTGCAGGCCCGACAGGAGATGCCGCAAATGAGATCATGCTTCAGAACGCAGTATGACACTTCCCTCTTCCCCGTCAGACCTAATATATGTGTATGCACTTATCGCATGACGGGTCCCGTCGCCCACGATATAACACTGGGTACACATAGACTGATGTGTACCCAACCTTACACCTTATTTTGTATGTCTCCGGGTAGGACACATCGCTGGTCTCTGGGTACAAATATCCAAAGCAAAACATAGATTTGTGCATTTATTCAATGGCAACAAAACAAAGAACTGTGACTGATGATATGAAGGCGTGGGTGAAAAGCACTGTGGGAAGCCAGTACGATAAAGCAACGTGTTTAGTAATAGAGGGCACCTAAATGCTTAAAATAAAGAGTCTGATAACGTAAAAAGCCTTCAAGACTAAAATGCGGCCCCTACTTTGTGTGTCACTTTCTGTTTTATGTTGTGTGCTGTTTATTTGTATGAAGAACCCCTCTATGTACATAGCTACTTAGTATGTTGACTCTTTATAAATAAAAGATGAGATTAATAAACATAGAATGCTGGATGTAACAACCTAAAATACACATCAGAATGCAACATACAAATACAGACTGCTGTAGTCACTCATTTGGCCAATAAAATCCCTTCTGATGACATGGCGTCATTACTATAGTAAAATAACCCGTATAAATAAGATTTCCATGTACGTAAACGTTTTATAGCATAATCAGTGCAGCGTACAACCCAGAAATCCTAACGATTATCCTCAAAGGACAAAAATGTTTTGCAAAATGTAACATCAGAGTGTAATGAGTATTAGCAGAGCTTGCGGAACGCTGGGCGTCTATTATGGGTTTGCTTGGTATCCTGATCTATGAGTAATATCGGTAAACTAAGGGCCTGATTCATTACCGATCGCAATTCTAATAGTGATTACGCGCACGCAGTCTCACTGCGATAGTATGCTAATCCATTGTGATCGCTAGGTCGTCGCAGCACTACATAAGGGCGCCCACTTTACCTTACACACATCCGTAATGTTTAACAAGACTGCGAAACCATCGGTACAATCGAGTACCATCGCAGCCTCACACACACGTGCATAAGGTCTGACATCACTTGGAGATTGCGAAGTTCATTGTACGCTATCAGGCCTCAGGCTGGGTAGGGCATCACAGTGGATAATTTATGCGTGCCCAAACGCACTCACACGCCAGCGTTTTGCCGACCACCCCTCCCCCCTGTCACCTCCCACAAACGGCACTTCCTGCCAGCTACTCTGCGATGGGTCTGCGTAGTCGCTGCGATCGCGGTCCCGATTGCAGTGGCCGGTTAGCGCACTGTGATGCATACACAGTACGCAAAAATCGGCCAATTGCGTGCATATTAGCAGTTGCAATCCTGGCTGAATCAGGCTCACAGTCCTTGACATACCGTAAAGTCTTGAGGGATGGGCTCTCTCTGTATCGATACGACCTTGAGCAGATGGCTTTGCTTATGGTGTTGGGGAAGTGGGGGACTGGATGCATGGTGAGGATCTGGCTTTGTAGTTTATCAAACCGTTTTTTGCTAACGCATTTGCAAAGTAGATGAGATCCAGAGCATTGTGAATAATATGCAGATGGAGCAGATTATAGTGTAGCATTTGGCCTGCATCCTTCATAACAGTTTGACAGATCCGGATCTCACCTCTTCTGTTATGCTGGTTGTAGTCTGTGAGCTGTAACACCCTCTAGAATGCAAATTCATTGAGCCCCAAAACGTATAAAATAAACGCTGCACCCAGATCTTTGGACCACAGCCTGTGGTTTAATGTAGCTTTGCCAAGCATGTGCCTTTCCTAGAGCTACAATATAGGTAGGGGTATTCAACATGCGGCCCTGGGGAACCATACATCGCAGCATGCCCTGCCAGAGTTTTAACATGCCCGAATAGCAGAACTGCGGCAGGGCATTCTGGAATGTATAGTTCCACAGCAACTGGAGGACCTCTGGTCAAGGGCTTCCAAGCCTGTGAAATTGATGCATTAGCACCAGCTATACGCAATTTTGTCGACATCCCTCAAATTCCGCTAAAACAAATGGCCTCAATCCTACTGTCACCCCACAACTGCCGCAGAAGCTCAGCCCAAAGGCTCGCAATTGTTCCGAGGAGCCCTTAACTCATTCATCGATAACACAAATTTGTGCCTTATAGTCTGTCCTGGGAAAGCCTGCTTAATAGTAAATACATCAGAGAGCAACCAATAGACTCACCCGTATCTAGAGAATAATCCACAATCCGCAGAAGAGATTTTGAACCTATGCCTTGTGCAATGTTAATGCTTTGTGCTCGCTAGTGGCACAAGCAGCACAAGTGGTGTAATGTAATACAAGCTATGATATTTCCAGTAGTTTACGAGCCGTCAAACAAGCAATTATAGGCAACATCCTGTCTCTCGTGCCTCTGGCAGACCCCGGTTCTAAGATCTCAAATTTTAAAGAGACACTGAAAGATTACAAGTGTCGGCAGTACAGTTAAAATTATTATTATTTTTTTTAAATATGCCGAATCTGGACATATAATAATTGACAGACGTGCAGATTTGCATTTATTTTAAGTTAGAGGTTTACTTTATCATTAATAAGAGTTAAACGGCTTTAGGTTGTTTGACAACTACTCATTTTTATTTGCTGTGTATATAAATCAATGAAAAAAAAAAAATTTTTTTGTTAAAGTGTTAAATCGCCAATAAAAAAGAAAATGTGAAAAGTACCATCGGTCATCGCCCTGGGTCACATATAAACATTTACACGTCTGTATGTTAGTTTTTGGATTTTATCACAACTAATTATATTTCGGATCAGGCCGTGCCTTAGGAAGACGCTCACTGCTACTTACACTACACTTCCCATCTGTAAGGACGCAACACAGACCTTTCCAAAGTCTAAATATTGCTGATCATATGATAACAGCGGTTTGCGATGACTGTCAAGGTCAAACGTCTCCAGGAATAAACAAGGTTGTGGTTTGGGAAGGTTTAATCATATATTTGTGACTATAACACTATGTATATTAAGACTTTTATATTTACGTTTATTTAGGTTTCTTTATAAGGGGTCACCCATGGGGCTCATGCAGAGATTGCCGGGTGTAGGAAAAAACTGCATTTACAGATGTATCCTCATACATCTATCCTCCATGTGCTACAAGTCACGCCACACATAACGCAAGAGCCTCGGTAGCGCCGAGCTTCTTCCGTGCGACTTTTTACCTTCAAATGCGTCTTATTCACACAGGGATGTGAATAGGACGCGCAAGCAACTTCTGCTGATTAAAATGATATGCAGCATGCCTATGTGCTCTGTGCGTCTGCGGCTGTGTATCTGCGTGTGAAATGCTAAGTTGCAGTGTCAGCGGCTGTAACACTCTAACGTAGCGTTTCGCATGCAGATACACAGCCACAGAACATAGGCATGCTGCATATCATTTTAATCAGCAGAAGTTGCTTGCGTGTCCCATTCACATCCCTGTGTGAATAAGTCGTATTTGAAGGTAAAAAGTAGCACAAAAAGACGCTCAGCACTACCCAGTCACGCCACGGCATGGCGCGATTACAAGGGCTGTTAAACACGCAAGGAGGCTAGATGTATGAGGACCCATCTGTACATTAATGCGTAGAATCGGACACACCTCAAGATTCTTCCTGCTAAGAAGACAGTAACTATTGTGCCAGGCGTACAAGTGTGTATACTTACGCCAAGGGGTATCTTAGAGATGCGGCTTGACAATCTTAGCAGTAAATGCTAGAGGCGCATTGCATTATTCATGTACTATATCGTCGTGCCATACACACAAGAGACAATAGTGTATTGACAGCTATTAATAAATGCAAGAGTGGTATATTCAATATAAAATGCCATTAAATAGAAACACCCCCACATCTGCTCTGTTCAAAAATCAGCAGACATTGATTGCAGTAGTCCAAAGGAAAATGGCGATTAAGTAAGGCAAATAGATAGGCACTACTTTATGTAATATAGCAGCCACATTAAGGATATAAGGATGGAGTAAAAAACAACAGCAGGCAGTCAGCACCAGCTGGGCAGTGCCGAGTCTGGTGTCACCATCATCACCATGACATACAGGTACACTAATCAGCACCAGCTGGGCAGTGCCGAGTCTGGTGTCGCCATCATCACCATGACATACAGGTACACTAATCAGCACCAGCTGGGCAGTGCCGAGTCTGGTGTCACCATCATCACCATGACATACAGGTACACTAATCAGCACCAGCTGGGCAGTGCCGAGTCTGGTGTCACCATCATCACCATGACATACAGGTACACTAATCAGCACCAGCTGGGCAGTGCCGAGTCTGGTGTCGCCATCATCACCATGACATACAGGTACACTAATCAGCACCAGCTGGGCAGTGCCGAGTCTGGTGTCACCATCATCACCATGACATACAGGTACACTAATCAGCACCAGCTAGGCAGTGCCGAGTCTGGTGTCGCCATCATCACCATGACATACAGGTACACTAATCAGCACCAGCTGGGCATTGCTGCATCTGGTGTCACCATCATCACCATGACATACAGGTACACTAATCAGCACCAGCTGGGCAGTGCCGAGTCTGGTGTCACCATCATCACCTTAACATACAGGTACACTAATCAGCACCAGCTAGGCAGTGCCGAGTCTGGTGTCGCCATCATCACCATGACATACAGGTACACTGATCAGAACCAGCTGGGCAGTGCCGAGTCTGGTGTCACCATCATCACCATGACATACAGGTACACTAATCAGCACCAGCTGGGCAGTGCCGAGTCTGGTGTCACCATCATCACCATGACATACAGGTACACTAATCAGCACCAGCTAGGCAGTGCCGAGTCTGGTGTCGCCATCATCACCATGACATACAGGTACACCAATCAGCACCAGCTGGGCAGTGCCGAGTCTGGTGTCACCATCATCACCATGACATACAGGTACACTAATCAGCACCAGCTGGGCAGTGCCGAGTCTGGTGTCACCATCATCACCATGACATACAGGTACACTAATCAGCACCAGCTGGGCAGTGCCGAGTCTGGTGTCGCCATCATCACCATGACATACAGGTACACTAATCAGCACCAGCTAGGCAGTGCCGAGTCTGGTGTCGCCATCATCACCATGACATACAGGTACACTAATCAGAACCAGCTGGGCAGTGCCGTGTCTGGTGTCGCCATCATCACCATGACATACAGGTACACTGATCAGAACCAGCTGGGTAGTGCCGAGTCTGGTGTCGCCATCATCACCATGACATACAGGTACACTAATCAGCACCAGCTGGGCAGTGCCGAGTCTGGTGTCGCCATCATCACCATGACATACAGGTACACTAATCAGAACCAGCTGGGCAGTGCCGAGTCTGGTGTCGCCATCATCACCATGATATACAGGTACACTGATCAGAACCAGCTGGGCAGTGCCGAGTCTGGTGTCACCATCATCACCATGACATACAGGTACACCAATCAGCACCAGCTGGGCAGTGCAGAGTCTGGTGTCACCATCATCACCATGACATACAGGTACACTAATCAGCACCAGCTGGCAGTGCCGAGTCTGGTGTCACCATCATCACCATGACATACAGGTACACCAATCAGCACCAGCTGGGCAGTGCCGAGTCTGGTGTCACCATCATCACCGTGACATACAGGTACACTAATCAGCACCAGCTGGGCAGTGCCGAGTCTGGTGTCACCATCATCACCATGACATACAGGTACACTAATCAGCACCAGCTGGGCAGTGCCGAGTCTGGTGTGACCATCATCACCTTAACATACAGGTACACTAATCTGCACCAGCTGGGCAGTGCCGAGTCTGGTGTCACCATCATCACCATGACATACAGGTACACTAATCAGCACCAGCTGGGCAGTGCCAAGTCTGGTGTCACCATCATCACCGTGACATACAGGTACACTAATCAGCACCAGCTGGGCAGTGCCGAGTCTGGTGTCACCATCATCACCATGACATACAGGTACACTAATCAGCACCAGCTAGGCAGTGCCGAGTCTGGTGTCGCCATCATCACCGTGACATACAGGTACACTGATCAGAACCAGCTGGGCAGTGCCGAGTCTGGTGTCACCATCATCACCATGACATACAGGTACACTAATCAGCACCAGCTGGGCAGTGCCGAGTCTGGTGTCACCATCATCACCATGACATACAGGTACACTAATCAGCACCAGCTGGGCAGTGCCGAGTCTGGTGTCACCATCATCACCATGACATACAGGTACACTAATCAGCACCAGCTAGGCAGTGCCGAGTCTGGTGTCGCCATCATCACCATGACATACAGGTACACTGATCAGAACCAGCTGGGCAGTGCCGAGTCTGGTGTCACCATCATCACCATGACATACAGGTACACTAATCAGCACCAGCTAGGCAGTGCCGAGTCTGGTGTCGCCATCATCACCATGACATACAGGTACACTAATCAGCACCAGCTGGGCAGTGCCGAGTCTGGTGTCACCATCATCACCATGACATACAGGTACACCAATCAGCACCAGCTGGGCAGTGCCGAGTCTGGTGTCACCATCATCACCATGACATACAGGTACACTAATCAGCACCAGCTGGGCAGTGCCGAGTCTGGTGTCACCATCATCACCATGACATACAGGTACACTAATCAGCACCAGCTGGGCAGTGCCGAGTCTGGTGTCGCCATCATCACCATGACATACAGGTACACTAATCAGCACCAGCTGGGCAGTGCCGAGTCTGGTGTCACCATCATCACCATGACATACAGGTACACCAATCAGCACCAGCTGGGCAGTGCCGAGTCTGGTGTCGCCATCATCACCATGACATACAGGTACACTAATCAGCACCAGCTGGGCAGTGCCGAGTCTGGTGTCACCATCATCACCATGACATACAGGTACACTAATCAGCACCAGCTGGGCAGTGCCGAGTCTGGTGTCACCATCATCACCATGACATACAGGTACACTAATCAGCACCAGCTGGGCAGTGCCGAGTCTGGTGTCACCATCATCACCATGACATACAGGTACACTAATCAGCACCAGCTAGGCAGTGCCGAGTCTGGTGTCGCCATCATCACCATGACATACAGGTACACTGATCAGAACCAGCTGGGCAGTGCCGAGTCTGGTGTCACCATCATCACCATGACATACAGGTACACTAATCAGCACCAGCTAGGCAGTGCCGAGTCTGGTGTCGCCATCATCACCATGACATACAGGTACACTAATCAGCACCAGCTGGGCAGTGCCGAGTCTGGTGTCACCATCATCACCATGACATACAGGTACACCAATCAGCACCAGCTGGGCAGTGCCGAGTCTGGTGTCACCATCATCACCATGACATACAGGTACACTAATCAGCACCAGCTGGGCAGTGCCGAGTCTGGTGTCACCATCATCACCATGACATACAGGTACACTAATCAGCACCAGCTGGGCAGTGCCGAGTCTGGTGTCGCCATCATCACCATGACATACAGGTACACTAATCAGCACCAGCTGGGCAGTGCCGAGTCTGGTGTCACCATCATCACCATGACATACAGGTACACCAATCAGCACCAGCTGGGCAGTGCCGAGTCTGGTGTCGCCATCATCACCATGACATACAGGTACACTAATCAGCACCAGCTGGGCAGTGCCGAGTCTGGTGTCACCATCATCACCATGACATACAGGTACACTAATCAGCACCAGCTAGGCAGTGCCGAGTCTGGTGTCGCCATCATCACCATGACATACAGGTACACTAATCAGAACCAGCTGGGCAGTGCCGAGTCTGGTGTCGCCATCATCACCATGACATACAGGTACACTAATCAGAACCAGCTGGGCAGTGCCGAGTCTGGTGTCGCCATCATCACCATGACATACAGGTACACTGATCAGAACCAGCTGGGCAGTGCCGAGTCTGGTGTCACCATCATCACCGTGACATACAGGTACACTAATCAGCACCAGCTGGGCAGTGCTGAGTCTGGTGTCACCATCATCACCATGACATACAGGTACACTAATCAGCACCAGCTGGGCCGTGCCGAGTCTGGTGTCACCATCATCACCATGACATACAGGTACACCAATCTGCACCAGCTGGGAAGTGCCGAGTCTGGTGTCACCATCATCACCATGACATACAGGTACACTAATCAGCACCAGCTGGGCAGTGCCGAGTCTGGTGTCACCATCATCACCATGACATACAGGTACACCAATCTGCACCAGCTGGGCAGTGCCGAGTCTGGTGTCACCATCATCACCATGACATACAGGTACACTAATCAGCACCAGCTGGCAGTGCCGAGTCTGGTGTCGCCATCATCACCATGACATACAGGTACACTAATCTGCACCAGCTGGGCAGTGCCGAGTCTGGCGTCACCATCATCACCGTGACATACACGTACACCAACCTGCACCAGCTGGGCAGTGCTGAGTCTGGTGTCACCATCATCACCGTGACATACAGGTACACTAATCAGCACCAGCTGGCAGTGCCGAGTCTGGTGTCACCATCATCACTATGACATACAGGTTATTAATGTAATCGTATTGTTGTGCCTATGGCCAGCCTTACAGAATACGAAACAATTTAAGAACAGCAGCAAGCGGCAGTAACAGAATGCAATAAGGCTGTAGGCCCGGCCCTTAAGGGATTATAATCTCATGTGTGTCCTGGAGGTGAGAGATGAGGGAACTGACCTGAGTGTGAGCACTCTCTGTGCTGCTGGTCTCCTCGTCGTCCGTGCTGTCCGTTACTCTTCCACCTTCCGAGGACACAGAGTCTCCCTCCAGCTCTTCCCCCGGAGGCTCCCATGCACACTCCTCCTTGCGCTCAGGCGACATGGATTTGGCCTTTAGACTGGCTGGCTCCAGGCAGATTGGAAGCTCCGTCTGCCCCAACAGTGTTCCAGGACGTCCAACAACCATGGGTTAGCAAGACATACAACCTGCGGAGATAGGACAGACGTTAGCGAGGAACAGAACCAATGTGTGTACAAAGAGCGGCAACTAACATATTTATAAGGCATCAGTGGCCAACATACTGTGGTGGTGGCCCGGCCCTGTAACAGGGAACTAGCACGTATAGAACATCTGTGGCCAGTTACTACATTGCAAGACGCGTTTCTCCCAGTGCATTGTGCCATTTACACCTACATTCTCTCACTGTTTTTCAGGGCCCAAAAATGGCAGCATCTGTAGGGGAACAGAAGTTCTGCATGTCCTGATCTCACGTGGATCAGTGGCGTTCTATGACGCGTTTGGGAAATGGTCACGCACAGTCATGTAAATACGAGATTTGTGTTGCAGTACAAAATCGTTTCAATGAGATTGAAGGGGTTGTAATGGTGCATTTAAAGGGCACATTTCCTATAGATCATGGAGTCACAGGACATATTTTTGCCCGCTAAAGACCTTGAATTTTTTAAAGTCCCTGGAGGTGGTAAAAACCAAGTCGGACCTATACTTCAATGGGGGGTCATTAGCACCGTTCGGGCAAATTCTCTACAGGACACTATATTTTGAGGCCTGTAATGTATAAGGAAAGAAAAAGATATGAACATACATACAATAATATAATAAACTAATCACTGGACATCGGGACTGTTCCTGAGACATAAAAGTATGCTTGTCTATTTCCCCGCAATGTCCGTGAGACTTCCAAAATCCAAGAAGTTCACCCAGACTCCAGAGAGAACAGAACAGCATCCCGGATCTGCCCAACTCCCCCAAAAAGTGCTCGGTACGGGGGGCTCGAAGGTGCGGTTCGTGGTGGATCACAGCACTGTGGTCCCGCCCCCTGCTGCACACTGCCGCAAAAACAAAATAAAAGGAATCATACAGTAAATCAAGTAGAGTATTCACATATGGATCTAGGATAACTAGGAACCCTCTATGCCTTCTCCTACTGCCGAAAATATTGCGACGCACAATCAAAATCAGATCCAAATCATAAATACAATGGTTTGTCCAGGAACCTGGATCACAGCCATATCTATGTGTCGTGTTCATTCTAGCACCCTGCACCTGTCACAACCAGTGCAGTTCCTCCTTTCTGTCTGGGGTGTTGTTCTCTGCTCTGGTGCTTCTAGCACACTCAGCTGATGAAACAAGCTACTGAGAGTGTGCTAGAAGCACCAGAGCAGAGAGCGACACCCCAGACAGGAAAGAGGAACTGCACAGTTTGTGACAGGTGCAGGGTGCTACAATGAACACTAATATGTGTACTTGCCCTCTCTTCCTGAATGTCTGGGACACTACCCGAGAGTGAACCATCTTTGAGGATCCCAACCACTTCCATAGTGAATTGGGCAGTCTGGGGGTTGTGGGGGGCTACGATGACACAATTCATTGTTCCACCCCTTCCCCCCTGCTCTCTCACCCTGATGTTCCCCTTCGAAATGGAGGATAAAAAAGAAAAAGTAGGTAAATGAGCCAGTGCCCCACCTATCACGCTATAAACAGGACCTGTCTTTGTCCAAACATGGGATGAGCAGATGCATTAAACAGCACGAAAAGCCGTGGCATTATGAACGGACAATGAACAATATTATGGGCCGTATTCAATTTGAGGCGAAAAGCCATTTCCGCGGTTTTTTTTGTCGAAAAAACTTTTCTCCGATGATGTAATTTTCGCCTGTTTTGATTGTACTCCGTATTCAATTTGAAAGACTTTCCTAGGTGGAAAGTCAATGCAATGGCTCTCTCTACTGCACTGACTCTCCCGAGCAGTGGCTCCCACTGACAGAGGCTAGAGAGGTGGCTGTCTTGACACACCAAACATTGAGTGACTCGAATCATTCTAACATCTGAATGAGTCGAGTCATTGTGTTCAGACACTCACTCAGGAGCCATCTCTACTGCAGGTATTAAGGGCAAAATAACAGACAAAAACAGATTAGGGAACGGTCATCTGGGTTATCAACACGTATAAAACTGGATGATAGTAGAGGTGTAGACTGTGCCATGTAGCTGTTGCCTTTTGGCGTTGGTGGTGTTTTCGGTGTGGTGTCTAGATCTGTGGGAGGGTGTCCAGCTGGTGGCTTTGCTTGTTGGGATCGGCTGTGGCTCTGTGGTGGTCCTGTTGGTTGTGGAGAGTGGTGGAGGCATTAGGGGTAGTTAATGAGAGTTTGGTTGGTTAGTTGGTGGGTGCTTGCCATGATTGAGTGTGGCTGTAGGGAGTGGCCTGTTCTTTTGTTATGGGATTCAGGCGGTTATTTAAGCCCCATGGACTGGGACGGTGGATTAAGGGCCCTGCTGGTACAGTTATCTTACACAAAGACCCACAACTATGCAGGCACTCTACACTCCTTTCACTTTTAACATTAAATAAACAATATCTCCAGAAATAAAGTAGGTAAATATAATGCCCATATGTGCAACCACTCTTACATGCATAAAAACTGCAATCATTCATTGTTTAATAGAGTGCAATTAGATTAGAGTCAAGCCGCTGTCTACACGTACTGTAGGTAGCTATTCCCAATCACTAATCACTATTTTACCAAATTCTAAATTAAAAATTGAAGTAAAAAAAAAAAAACCTAAAAAAAAAAAACAATCAGAAAGAACTAGGGACATCATTGAGGTACACAGTGCCTCATGCCTCAGTAACGTCACAAGTTCCTTGTGAATATATTGAATAATGAGCACTAGGTTAGCCCACAAAACGCCAGCTTACACTGCGTGCAGGTGACTGCTCACTTTTAATCCATTTTCCCTCGTTTTGAGACAAGGTTTCCATTAAGCTCCATAGCAAGAGTCCCACAGCTCCCATGCACGGCTCAGTTCTGTCTCTCTCTGCTTTTCTCACGGCTGCCAGCGTGTTTGTTTACCCCGCAATCCTCCGTTACTAACCATCCCCGCAGCGCCTCACATGCTTCCCTTGATTTGTATGTATAAGTCGCACTGACTCAGCCCTGCCGTCCTGACTAGGAACAGGGCTCCTTAGACATTTCATCCTTAAAAACGTGAATTTTTAGTCTAAACACAAAAGGAATGGTCACGCGTTACAGCAGCTGTTGTGCAACGCAGACCCAGACAAGCCTCACTCACCATTAGTCACAGGCTCACAGTCTTCATCTCATTTCTGCTGTGCCAGCAGGTTCAAATCTGGGGACTTTCACTGCGTTTCATAGGGGCAGTTATAGCGCGTCTGAGCCGGCCCGGCGTGGAAAGTCCCAGAATCTGGTGATGGACAGCTTGGAGGACTTTCCATTACGATGGCCCTACGGGGCCTGTGACTTTCACTTTTCCTGACCTCACGGGTTCCTCTTTTGAAAGGAAAACTAAATATAAAGTTATGTGAGAGATCCCCCCCCTCCTGCTACATCCACAAACATACATGTGAGCGGCTCAGCAACTAAGCTGCCATTACAGGCAGAGGAGTAGCGTGGAACCATGGCGCCCGGAGAAAGTGCGTGCCCTAGTGTGTGTCCCCCTGTACTGAACTGTGCCAGTGGGGTATGGCCAGCTTGCAGGGGGAATACTCAAGTGAAGAGAGAGACAGCAAACAGTGGCTGTATCACACTGGGGCATGGAGGTACCAATGATGAAATTAAGGGGTAGCTGCTTTATTTATGTATACCTCCTAGGATCTGACTTTTATCCCCATTGAATCATTGTTATTAGTCAGTAGAGCAGAATGTATTATATATTCTGATCATTTTACTTAAACTGACAGAATACAAGTGCAACAGTGAGATTCCACACAGTGCACAGGTTATTACTGTAATTACTGCCCCAAGCAGCTGTCACTGGGGTGGTAACACCTATAGGAAGCTCCCTCCTCAGCTATGCTCCTACTTCACAAATATACATTGTACCTATATTACTAGTGAGTACTATTAATCATGTCATGTTGTGTCTACCACCAGTATTATTATTTCAGGTCTCCTAATATTTATTAAAAGACCTTTCAAATAACACTTTGTGGTCATGTCTGGGAACACCTCATAGCAAAGCAGTGACTTTTTTTTATTCTCATACCTTACAATTGAAGTTTAGGATTTTACCTCAGATCTGTCACTTTTAAGTCCATTGAAGCACAATGAATGAATGAGGAGAGGAAAGTGACAATCAGAGAGCGGAGGTGACAGAAGCCAATAAGAAAGGAAAGGGGAGGGGCAGTGCCAATCAGAGAGGGGTGGTGACAGATGCCAATAAGAAAAGGAGAGGAGAGAGGAAGTAACAGTAGCCAATAAGGAGTAGAGGAGATGGGCAAAGAGTCGATCAGAGAGGGGTGGTGACAGAAGCCAATAAAAAAGGAGTGGACAGGGGCAAAGAGCCTATCACCAGGGGCACCGAGAGGGGGAAGGGGAGCAGGTACAAATTACCCAGGCCCGGGCTTGCTGGAGGGGCCCAGCGGGGGCCTAGGTCCGGCACTGCTCCCCCCCCTCTTACATCACAGCAGCCCAGCACACACTGCTGTGTGCTGGGCTGCACGGGGAGACTGCTTTGGCTGCTTCTTAGCTATGCCTGTGGGGGGAGAGATCAAGCTGATCGTGCCCCCCACTAGTTATGCGCCGGGCTGAGGGGGCTCACTGCGCCCGCCTCGCCAGCGCCGCAAAACTTTTTTTTCACCTAAGGGGGCGTGGTCATGCCTCCCGCGATTATGCCATGCCCACCATTTTTTTACCGAGGCCCGGCGCGGCTCATGATGGGCCTGCCGATCACAGGGTAGAGAGGGGAGGGAATTAAAGAGGTGAGAAGTGAATGTAATCAATCTGACAGGAAAGGGGAGGTGACAGAATCACAAGGGAGGGTGGGCAGGAGCGGAGGCAATCTGGGCAGCTTGAGGGAGCATCAAATGTAGAAATGTATCTCAGATCCGTAACTTATTTAGAATATAGAGCAAACAAACCGAGGTAAAACTAACAGGCGCCCCATGAATTCCGAAACCCTGGATGGCACTCTCTGTCCATTTTGGCGCCCGGAGCTCATGCTCCACCGGAACCACCCTCACTACACCCCTGATTATAGGACACAGGACTGGTCCCAGTAGCATCTCTAGAGGCTTTAGGGACACTACTAAAGCACCCCTTTATTCCATTGAATGGCATAGTATTATTTATTAACAGTTACTGATATAGCGCACACATAGACCGCAGCGCTTTACCGGGAATATTTGGTCATCACATCAATCCCTGCCCCAGTGGAGCTTACAATCTATTCACCATCACATGCACATACACACTAGGGTTCATGTATTGTCAGTATCCAATTAAACCTACCAGAATGTTTTTTTAGATTGTGAGAGGAATCCAGAGCACCTGGAGTTAAACCACCCAAACACAAGGAGAACATACAAACCACATCCATATGGTCTTGGTGGGAATCCAACCAAAGACCTCAGTGGTGTGAGGCAGCAATGCCAACCACTACACAAATTGTGCTGTTCACCTATGGCGTTCATTTCTCACATCACCAGGAATGTGGTTTCAGTCTTGAGGTGACTGAGTTATGTATAAGGACGAACAAAGTAATACAGCAACTTATATATTTATATTTAGTAGTTTGTGTCCACGGCAAGTTTTTTGTTTTGTTTTTTAAAATTGATTCCTTATGGTAAATGGCTGTGCCCTCATTGTAGTAACCAGAGGCACACTATTCCATCGGAGCCTTATTTGGAGGCATGGACGTAACTTCCATAGGAGCAAGGCATGCAACTGCTTATGGGGCGCAGAGCTGAGGGGGGCCCATCTTCCTTGTCAAAGTTACAAGTGTTATATACATTTTTCACCATTGGGTGGTATATGAGGCCCCTACAAACTTTTTCTATGGGGCATTCAAATACCTAGTTACGCCCCTGTTTGGAGGTATTGGTACATCAGCGAATGAGATCCCCAGTGTCAAGATGAATACAGGTAACATCCCCTTGTGTCATTTAAGACATGTCTGAACATAGGGCCTGACTCAGACCCGCTCGCGAGCGCATAGCTTTCGCAAGCGGGTCGATGGTGGGACATTGCACACGAGCCCCGGAGCGAGTGAGAAATCACTCGCTCCGGGGCTCGCTACAAGACGGGGCGGCTGTCGAAGTTTATCGGCAGCTCGCCCCATTTTGTAGGCGGGGAGGGGGGGTGGCTGCACAAACGGAGGCGTTCCCGAAGGAACACCTGCCATTTGTGGACGGCCGCACTGATATCACTAGTGATGTCAGTAGTGGACTTCCTGCTCTACTAGAGCAGGAAGTCCACTCGGGCTTGCGAGACCTGAGACCCTACCGCAGGGTCTCCTCACAAGCCTGATGGTCGTGATAATCGCGACCATCGCCAGGCCGCACACACAGGCTGTGGGTGGTCACCCACAGCTGTGCGAGCGGCCTGGAGGCCGGTTAAAAAAATATAGGGATGCCCTGATTCAGAGCGAGCGCACGCAAATAGCGAGCGCCTCTGAATCAGGGCCAAAGTACCATGTGACCTGTTGCGTAGTTAAACAGAATAGTATGCTTGTTATAAATGTGGAGCTCAACCAGCAGATTTGTATCAGTGCCTATGGGCTTGCCCCATTATTCATGGTTTTTGGCTTCAAATACATGTCTATTCTATGGCTAATCTGGTCAATTATGTCCCTTTTACGCCGGAATGGGCCTTGTTTGGTATACTTCCCCCCCAAATTCGTATTACTCAAGGTAGCAGACGCCTTTTGTTGGCATTAAGTGTAGCGGCATGTAAAGCTGTTCTACAAACCTGGATAAACCCCCTCCCACCCTCACTTTCTCTTTGTAAAGCCAAATTGCATTACCTGTTTACAATGAATTGGGTTGAAGTCATTTTAGATAAAGACCTTACAACGGAGAAATTCTTCCTTATGTGGGGAAGTTATATAGACGCACCTTCTGCCTCTACGCGTTCCCCAATCCATAACAGCCTACAGAACTCGTCCTGGTATCTGTTACAACTTGCAGCTGATGACCCTCCGACAAGATAGCAACATTGATTTTTCTTTACAAAAGCTTTTTATATGTACATTCGGTGGAGTGTGGGGGCGAGCTACCTAGTTTATTTATTTTTCTACTATGTCCTTACAATGATTTCTTGTACTATTCTAATTTTCTTATGTATGGCAATTATTCCATATGTAAATAGAACCTATTGGTTCTTCTCTTTGCTGGATAATACCATACACATTTTGCACTATTGTACAACTATTGTGATCATTGCATTTGTTTTATTATTCACTGTGATATCTGTAAATGTGACACTTGACGCTTCAATAAAAAATTTGTTTATAAAAAAAAAAAAAAACAGAATAGTATGCGCCTATCCTATTCTGGGCAATTGTTATCAGTTCATATACACAGTATTCGGTGTCTTTTTCGTGTGTACAGAACATGGATTCTAAGTAGCTAATAATTAATTGTCGCACTCAGCAGCAAACATTCGATTTTCCCCAATAAAGCCTTGAATAAATGCAATAAACTTTGTTCTTATCTTTATTAGGATTATTTTATGCGCAATGTTTATTGATATTTTTATTGAGCACGCTGTGAAGGGCCTGATTGCTCTACACATGGGTGGATGGGTGTTGCAGTGTAGACGTCAACACTTGTAGAAGAATAAAAATGGGTGTATGTGTATATGCAATTACCCGTTGTACCTTGAGAAATCGTGCAGTGAGCATGTGAAACCGCTGTTGGGCGAGGGTTTCTATGCCATCACTCCTGCCCCTCAATGTGATTTTTGTTGTGATACTTACATCGATTTAAGCTGATTGGTGAAATGTCTGCCACTTTCCTTTCGATGGTGAAAAAAAAATTAAAATGCAGATTACAGCCAGCAGGGGGCGCAGTCCTCTATGTCACACAACAGTAGCGGTCCCACATCTGCATTCACTTAACAGTGAAGCATGATCATGGCACTTTCAACAATTGTGTGTCTGAACCTTGCACATGAAATATTAAGCGCTGAGAGCCCCCCCGGGGCGTCTCATTGTGCTTCCCAGGTGGGGGGGACAACAGCTGCAGAATGGAAGCAATAGACAGAAACCTAGACATATCCTGGTACAAGCCCAAGTGGCTCTTCTATGACAATGTAATACCTGTGAAGGCAATGATAATGATAAGCCCTCCGGACTGGAAATTGTTCTACAGAGATTATAAGAGATGATAATATCGGCTTAACTATCGTTTTTTAATGACGCCCTAGAAGCAGGTTAGATGACGGACACAAGTCTCTAATCGCCTCATCAGTCCGATGAGAATTGACAACCGTACAGAGGGCCTGATCTAGAGATGTAGGCTAACCCGATGGTTGGTGCACATCTCCGATGTTTCCTACTCTGCTCGTGTGCAGAACGGGTCCTGCGATAGAGGAGCTCATTCAGACCCGCTCGCTAGATGCGTTCGCTCGCACCCTGCGAATGCAAATCTAGCGTATGCCCAACAAGGCAGGTGATCGCACGCCAAGGCATTAGCACGCCCACTATGTCTTTGTGTATGCAGACGCCCACCAGCCATTCATGAGACGCCCACTTGCGCACGTCATCTCCTGGAAGTGCATGAAAACATTGGTACATCGAGCACCATCGGATGCGATCGCACCGCTTGAGGTTGACTATACCGTGCCGCAAACACTGCGATCACTGCAGGCTGAAATACAAGCAAGTGACGTGTACAATGACGCTCCTTTGCTAATTATGCACATCAATAAGACGCCATTTTGACGCCCAGACAAGCCTGCGTTCGCACCACCACTCCCCCATTCACAAGCACCTTCCCGTTACCACCCACAAACGGCGCTGTCACTCAAAATAGCGTCCAGTCTGTGTGCTACAAGCGCACGACCCCGGACACAATGAGTGGTTCGCGCATGCGTATTGTGGCGCATACGCAGACGGGTGACAATCGCTCATAGCGTGCGTCCGCGGCTTAGCGAACGGGTCTGAATCGGGCCCAGAGTTCCCCCAAGTCTCTGCCTGATTGACAGGCAGATACGTTTAGGGGGCGATCTGCGTTTTCTGGGAGTGCTAAAGCCAGGGTCTCCGACCATGGGTGCAAGCTTCCTGGCCTCGCAAGCCGCCAGGAGCTAGCCAGGCTGCGGTAAGCTTCAGCTACAGCAGCCTGGCCAAAGGGACAACAATCGCTTTACTGATGGTATCCCAGGCTGCAGCTTCGGTGGCAACGCTGGGATCACGCAGATATGCAGCAAGGAGATGTCTGATACCTCCTTCTGTATTGGCATCTGAGATGGACGTAATTGCACAGCCCCTGCAAGCACCCGACCGCTGCAGGTATTGTGAGCTGCATGTATCAGTGTGCATCACTATAAAGGCGTGCAAACACTGACACCGTTTTATAATGACTCTTATCTTGGGTTACGTGCATCTTTGAAGTACGCTCATAACCAAGTGTAAACCCACAATATTTACTGCTGGGGGGTGGTCTTTTGTCGTATACGTTGCAGGAGCCATGTACAAATCACTGCTCTGCGCTAAGTCATCTATAGCTCTGAATAGGCCGTTAATGATGCATCAATATAAAAGAAAAACCATTGTCCCAGGATTGCTCCGGAAACCCCTCTCTTTGTTAGCAGTTTAAGGAGAGCTTATTGATGAATTACTTTCATTCATATAAAGCCTTGTTATTATTGTATCTAAAGCTGAATGAAAGAGGATGGGGCTCCGTTCTCCCCTGTGCCGGTTCTGCATGGTCCTGTGAGTCTCTGCTCTGGCAGAATGCTGCGCCAGCGATCAGACGTGCCTGGTGGAACCTGCAGCGCAGGGTTTCGCGGTCATGGTTAATGAGGGCTGCTGTAATAAAACTCTTTATATCCCAGCCTGGGAGTGGGTGCCATCATGTGTTCTCAGATTGGGCGTTGTAGGTATTAGTTTTCCAGGTCAAACAATGCTTTTATTTAATTACAGGCCTGTCCTAACATGTGCTCAGGCTACAACACAGATGTATATAAAAAATATATCACTCTTCTCTGTGGCGACATCGACACTTATCCACGTTCATGCCTATTCGATATCTGACATCATTAAGAACACTATGGGGTAGATAGAATAAAGCTTCTAAAACAGACAAGTGGAAGTGTTTCTCATAGCAACCAATCAGGTTCTATCTAAAAAGTTCTAGAATGACTTGACAGTTAAAATCTGATTGGTTGCTATGGTCTAGAACGCCACTGTTAACTTTTAGAAGCTTTAGTATATCTGGGGTCTATTTACTAAGCCTTGGATGGAGATAAAGTTGGCGGAGATAAAGTACCAGCCAATCAGCTCCTAACTGTCAATTAGGAGCTGGTTGGCTGTTACTTTATCTCCGTCGACTTTATCTCCATTCAAGGCTTAGTAAAAAGACCCCTCTATCCCTAACTGTTCATGTGGAACTTGACTGAGAGTCTTGTTTATGGGTCAAATAAATCCAACACACAAATCAAAGCTGTAGATATTTGCAATTAAGCATTGGTCCCCGGGGGAGGCGTTTGTCCTATGCACTTCAGACTTCCTGTCTATAACCTGCACTATAGTGTGCAAACCAATGTTCATACAATACAGATTAAAGTGTACAGGTCACCATGCTAGATGCCAAGATTCAACCCCCGCACCCCTGCGCTGTAGACCCAATATGAATTCTATTATTTATAAAGCTCCAATATATTACGCAACGTTGTGCAGACGATATACACTGAAGTGGCAAAAGTCATGGGCTAGATGCCTAGCATCATGTCATTCCCATTAACATTGCTTCAGCCCTTCAAAATGGCCACCACTGACAGATATACTTGAAAGGATAATTTTCAGTTTTGGGTAAAATGTCTGCAGTATAACCACACCCTAGGATATCACTTAAATATAGTCTAGAACTGCACTAATCATGGTCATTGTGACGTAAAGGGGATATAATACTACATTATAACGCTCTGTAGCTTGGTAGTACATTAAACTATAATGTATGTAAGCATGTCTTACGGTTCCTTCATACTTACCCCTCCCGGTAATGTCATACAGGACATCTGTACAGTCCGGTCTTTTTTCTCTATTATATTTTGTGTACCACTATTGCACATATATTTATATACAAACATAAATATATACCGTATATTAATACGCAGTTAATAATAGCAGGAAGAATTTTCCGCCTACCATTCCTGGCAGAGACTGTTTAATTAGATGTAAATGACGCTGTGCAAGACTTTTCCCACGCAGTCATTACATGACAGAATCCAAATAAACAGATTATAAGGGACAGTTACTAAGTGCTTTGCCTCTGGAATATATTTAGTCTGCAAACTGCTGCTAAAATTGAGTTGTTTCTATTTAATAGTCTCATTTTTCATAACATTTAACAGTAGACTTGTATAGCAACAGGGCCTTCGCCAATTGTGCAGGAATGACTCTGCAGCCAAATGCTGTGGTGTGTAAGTACGGCACTGTTTGCATCCTCATCCCCGATGCTGGTGTCTTATAGAAACGTTTCACATGTCCGAAGACCATGAAGTATAACGCAACTCTAACCTTGTATATTGTTTTTCCATGTGACCTTTGTATCTGCTCTAATTAAATATAAAAGGTATAGTATAGGAATTCAGTTGGCTTTACCTAGTTAATATGATGATGCTAGTAAGAGTCCTTGCTGTGCTTTTCATTCAGTACAGTTCAATTGTTTTCCTTCTCTTCTCTTAGAAACACTCAAAGGTATAGAAACTCCTTAGCTGTGCTCATGGCCTACACAGAGGGATAACGTAAAACGACGCCTAAGGCCGGGTACACATTATGCGATCCATTGCACGATATATCATTCTGACGCAGATCGGAACTAAATATCGCATTGACCGCATAGTGTGTACGCCCGATCACGGCTCGCTCATCGCATCGTCCCATTTCCTGTGCAGCACAGCAGATGGGGTGATGAGATGAACGACGCCAGGCGGCTACATGTAGCATGGAACTACGCATCGCGGCGGGGTCCAATGCATCGTGCAGTATGTATGCATGTCGCAATGTATCGTGCCATCGCTGGGTACACACATGGTGTAATGTGTACCCAGCCTAACACTATGGCGTGAGTGCCAACGTTGCCGGGGGAGCTGCAGCTACGCGACTCGGAGATGAGCAGCGGGACCAGTGTCGCTGATATGTCCTTAAAATAGCATATTGTTTAATTTTATTGTAGATTCTAGTTAATGATCCACTTATAACAGGGGTCCGGCGTAAAAGCAAAGTAGCACGGTTGGTGTCGTGGTAAGCATTACTGCCTAGTCACAGCACTAAGGTCTTGGATTTGATTCCCACCGTGACCCTATGTGTATGGAGTTTATATGTTCTCCCCGTGTTTGCGTGGGTTTCTTCCGGGTGCTCCGGTTGTCTCTCACAATCCAAAAACATACTGGTAGGTTAATTGGATTCTGCAGAAAAAAACAAACTAATGTATATATAGCAATGTGATAGGGAATACGGACTGATGTGAATTCCAAAATATCCTCTGTAAAGCGCTGTGAAATATATGTGCGCTATATATGAATAACTGCACACGGCCGAGAACAGGCTTGGGCACCACAATTCATCATGAGTAAAATGGATGGAATTGAATGACAGAATGTGAAATGAACATTAACAGACTTACAGGTCTATTTACTAAGCAGTGTTAGGAGACAAAGTGAAAAGTGATAAGGCGCCAGCCGATCAGCTCCCAACTGTCATTTTTCAAACACAGCCTGTGACATGGAAGCTAGGAGCTGATTGGCTGGCACCTTATCACTTTTCACTCTGTCTCCTAACACTGCTTAGTAAATAGGCCCCTAAGGGGTATAATTATGAAGGCTCGATTTTGCATTCACATTTATGTTCTATTTAACTTATCTGAAATCGAATCAAACAGACATTTCTTTTTACTGTCAAAATTCCCCATTTACGAAAATTAGATTTTGAAATCTTTTGATGCAATGGTAAGTTACCATCGCATCGAAAGTTTACATGGTGGAAGCCCAGCCATCATTTGATGGGGGTTTTCAATGTCCGTCCCTACTTAAGAGACAAAGGGCAAAATTTACTAAGTGGCGGGTTCTAATCCCCGGCGGTTTGGTGGCGGTTTAACGGTGGGTTCTAAACCCTGGCAATTTAGTGGCGGTTTGACGGCAGTTTCTAAATGACACCAAAACCACTGACTAGTAAGTTTAGCCCTAGCCCTGTTATATTCTATTCTAAGATATGTTTTGACGGTGGTTGTGCAGTGGTTTTGGCCTCAATAAATCTGCATATAACAAAACCGCCGCCAAACCGCCAGGGTTTAGAACCCGCCGCTTAGTATATTTTGCCCAAAGGGGCGTCCTCTTCCTCTGCACAAGTCAACAAAACCAGAGCAGCCAATCAGCAACTGGCTTTTATTCATCTAAAGCAAATTAGACAATGAAAGAACGTTCCCGACTGGTTGCTATGGCCTCATGTATTAAATATTATTAAGTAAATGAGGTCTGGTGACTGAGTGCCCATGGCAGGTATTATTAGTACCAGATGGCCTAATTATCATAGAATGGAGTCTAATAAGTCCTCCCCCAATGCATAAACACTCAGAAGGGAAATTCCTATCTCCAAATGCAACCTTCCTGTATTACACTACCAGTTTGTGAGCTTGGGGGACGTCAGATTTAGCTTATAAAACACTTATGTCTCCCTGAGGGAAACAAACCTTTTAGGCTCCATTACAGTATAGGGGACACACATTAAAGCACCTTGTAATTCATTTATATTCTCCCTCTCATCTGATATCCTTAATTGCTCATTTACTTTTCTGTAGCCTAATTGCCGCGTGCACTCGGAGACCCTTGGTAATTGTGTGGGTCGTCCGTGTTTCGTTCATTTTTTGGCAGATAATGGCGGGTGATGAATTATCATCTGCAGCTATTTTCCAGCCATGCTGGCAGTGATGGAATAGTATAACTCTCTGAACGTGTCCTTCACCTAAACATACACATGCGTGTTTGCATTACCTGTTTACACTGCGTGCCCTTAGTTACAGTATAATGCTGCAGCTGTTAACTCCGTCACTGCCAGCAGGAACAGTATATCTGTGAAGAGGACATAGGGTATTATGCACTCCCATAGCGACATTTTTATATTACTAAGGAAATTCAGTGCAGCACAGACGGTGTAATGGTTAGCATTACTGCCTCACAGCACTGAGGTTGTGGCTTCGATTCCCACTATGGCCCTAGCTGTGTGGAGTTTGTATATTCTCCCTGTGTTTGCGTGGGTTTCCTCCGTGGTGCTCCAGTTTCCTCCCACACTCCAAACAATATACTGGTAGGTTAATTGGCTCCCAACAAATATTAACCCTAGTGTGTATGTGTGTGATAGGGAATATACTGTAGATTGTTAGCTCAACTGGGGCAGGGACTGATGTGAATGGCCAAATACTCTCTGTAAAGCGCTGCGGTATATGTGTGCGCTATATAGATAACTGGTAATAAATAAATACAATTCTTTGTGATGTGCCTCCAACACTTATTTTTCCCTTGCACCTCTGACAGGGGTAGGCAACATATAGCACTCCATCTGCTGTGGAATTACACATTCCCGAATGCACTGCCATCATTTTGCTGTTAGGGCATGCTGGGATGTGTAGTTCCCCAGAAGCTTGAAGGCCACAGGTTGCCTGCCCCTGCGATGTGAGAACATTGTAACCGCCATGCTTGCAGTGGTATATTCCCACCTCCCATGGCTGCAGAGGACCACGAACCGCAAACATGCTTCCACGGTAACGTGAACAGCAGCCCGCACAGTTGCTGGTGTTGCCGGCTGTTAGCATTACCATGGAAGCACGTGTGCGGTCCAGGTCATCTTCAGATAAGTCTCCTCTCCAGCGGCGGCCACTGTGCAGGAAGTGGAGGCCCCATGTCCTAGACTTGGACCACAAATGGCTGCTGGTTATGTCTGAACTAGATGTTATTTATGTGGTTATTTACAGTGTAATGCCAAGCCCTGTTATTGCCAGCACATTAGCTGAACACATGGGTGCCACGCTGTCCTGTCAGCATCTATAGGAACAGCACCCAATGTGCTACAAGCCATCAGCACTGTGCCTCATCACGGGCGGTGTCCTAGTCACTCTGTTATTACACCCTCCTATTGTTTAGTCCGGATATAGAGAACATGTATATAGTACTTATATTATTGTAACCTGGTTTGAATAAATATTATATAATTAGGTGTTACTATAGCGTGCGCTCTACCACAGTGTGTCTATGAATAGCATAGTGTCTTCCTGGAACACTGAGTGCAAAAACAATTCAATCTATATGACACAATAACTTTTTATCCATATACCTTCTATTTGTTATAGATCCCACTACACATGCCACAAATAATCATCTCCATCTTTTCTTAGCACTTTACGGCACAAATATAATGGCCTCTTGTGTCACATATTCTTTTTATCACTAGTGGCCTGGCAGCACCATGCCGATGAGATGGCCGTGCTTCTTGAGGGGTGCTGAGCAGATTATGGGGCCCATTCAAGGATGGACGGATGGTTGCAGCTCCGTCTATTGGCGGTCGTCCATCGGAGACTTCATGCAAACACCGCTAAGAAGCCCTTCCCTGGTGTACATCCGTGCGTCCAAATGTGCAAGGACTGAAATAGCGATTGAAGCGTCTTTTGATGCACCTTTAGTCGCACCACTGAAACCTCCAAGTAAGACCTCAGTTGAGCATCTGTGGACACAACCACTTTCACCGACACGCCTGCAATATGCCCATCAGACAGACCATCTCCATGCATGTGCTACGCCACCTCCCAGGAACGCAACCGACAGGTCTGTCACCATGTGTCTCGATCGGAATAGCACCTTTGTGCGTACACCAGGTGTAATGCATACACCGTACCAGTGGGCAGACCACACTCTATATATTACCACCATATAGTGATGTACTATTTTGAGGTTTGGTCTATTTTCTTAACTACTATATAACCCCAGTGTTTCTAAAAGTTTTAGCAGAGGGGAGTAACTTGTGGCTATCCAGCTACTGTGGAACAACAAGTTTCAGCATGCCATCTAATTAAGAGTGTGCATTAATTGAGCTCATGTATCATACAGAATAGCTGCTGCCTACAATATTATTTCAACACAGCTGAAATGATTTATTGTCGAAAGACGATCACACCAAACGCTCACCCATATAGTAATGATATCAATATACAGTATATGTATTTTTTCCTATCCTATATTATATTAGAAGGCAGTAACTTAGCCAATAAGTGCATTGACTGTGTAACAATGGCCAACGTTATACAAAAAAGCTTACAATCTAATCTCACAGGAAGAGACCGGACCAAATTCATATTTAGCTGGAACGGGTCTCGTTTTGACCTGACATCAGCTTTCCATAGCTCCAAACTGGACTCTTCCCAGCTCTCATGCTCCAGAGTTAAGAGTCACTCATTCCACAGACAACCTGTGATCTTATTACGCTGACATTTTGGCACATTACAGAATAACCAGATTAAGCTGCCAAGCAATGTTAGGATACAACGCAGGGCACGCCAGTCCTGCTTGTCCTAGGCACACTGGGCTGCCAGGTATTCTGTATAATGCAAGCAACCAACATCCCCCGTTCTAATGTACCAGAGCCTTGTAAATATTATTCATGGGTGCTCTCCAAGGCCGGCAGTGACAAGATGACTTAGCGTCCTGGCATTCAAAACATGTGTACAGTACACAGCTGGTAAATGGCACACAGCTCATAAACCAACACTCCAATTCCAGGGAACCTTTTACATTGCAGTGCATTAGCCAGAGGGGAATCCAGTCATTTTAAGGGCAATTTGCATAATGGAGGGGAAAAAAGCTTTACAAGCCTAATACACAAACATATGGCGCTACTTCAAAAAACAACACCTGACTGGATAAACACAGCACCGTCCAATCAGGTGCTGCTTTTCACCAGGCTAATGTCTCTATACAGCAATGGATATACCTCAATCTAAGCACGCAATCTTTCTAAAATCTGCTTTTGACTAGTCGGGTCTGACATTTATTGGCATCTCCTGCTCATTTGATATGTAGCCATGTTTTCAAGTGGTCGGCTATATAGTAATCTACAGGCAAATCAGGTTATCAGAATTTTACACAGCAGCACAGATTATTTCAGGAATTAGCAATCCTGATAGAGCAGTATATGACAGGGGGCACTGATAGATGTGACAATTGTAATGGAGGCAGCAGGAAGTCACAGACTAAGTTATATAGTGGAAGGAGCAGGGCCCCCAGCAGCACAGAGTAAATCAGCAGATGAGTGATGTGTTAGTGAGGACGGGGCTGCATGTGACAGGGGAGGTATCATTATATGCGGAGAGGGATGGAGAAAGCAAGAATCTACAGATAAAGTCATATAGTGGAATGAGCAGGTTCCCCCAGCAGCACAGAGTATATCAGTCATAACTTACTACTCTCCCAGTACGTCTTGGAGAATCCAGAATCTTGGGTAGCTCTCCCAGACACCCAGAAAAGTAGGTAAATCTCCCAGAGGCCGAATGCTACTGCCCACTTCACGAGTGAAGTAGGTGGTCCGAGTGGCTTAATTACCCGATTCGCACTAAAACTCATCATCGAGGTCCTGTTCATCTCCTTACAATACCGGCAATCGCAGCATTGAATAGCAAGGGTGAAGCCATGATGATGCAATTGCAGCAAGATGTCAAACCCCCCCAACCGTCCATTTAGTCCCTGCTCCCCCCCCACTGCACCCGGTCATACTCTTTTTTTATATCTTTATTAATTACTACTATCCATGGTACAACACATCTTAAACTGTATAGCTGCATACACACGTAAAGATTTTCTGTCCAACCATCCAACTAGTTGATTGGTTGGAATGAAAATCTGGTAATGTATGGGAGTAAATGATGATCAGTAATTTGCTCCTAAATGCCAGAAAACAGATGACAATCTACGTCAGACAAGTTTGTTAAATGTTTGATCTAAACAATTTGTTCAAACAACAGTTTTTGTCCATTTTCCGGCTTTTGGGAGCAAATTGCTGATTGTCATTTGCTTTCATTCCTTACCAGATTTTCATTCAAAATAATCATCTAGTTGGATGGTTGGACAGAAAATCTTTACGTGTGTATGCAGCTTATGAATTAAGCAATTTTTTTTTGTAAAGTAAAAGTCTATATACAAGTGACACATGGGGTAAATGACCAGAAGTCGCTCTCGGTTTGCAGTTCTTTGAAATTCTATACAGATTTACCAAACCACGGCCTGGTCATCCTTTACTCAAAAATACTAATGTATCATGTTGATAAAGGCATAATTAACCCAATCCAAAAAATCAAAAGAATTTGTCCCACAATATTACAACTAATCTAGGAATAAAATACCTGTAGACCAGCCTTAGGTTATGTTTCAATCAAATTGTAAATAATTCCCAGCAGACAGACTTCAGGAGGGGAATTAATGAATTTATTTTTTTTGGCGCCTTAACTAATGAGCAGCCGATAGAGATATTCATATTGTTGCTCTTTTCGTCCGCAAAAGCCGCCGACATTTCTGCTCGCAGACGCCTGAGGTAGAGAGCAGAAATGTGCAAACAGTCAGTGTTTTGGGAGCCTAACCAGGCCTTGAGACGGGCTTAGCACGGCTAAACCCGGTACTTTCCGGCACGACAAGCTCGACAATGATCGGGCGTCCAAAACAATTGAATTCCCCCATTGGTGTTTTAACCTGTGGAAAACAATAAAATTCATTGTCCAATTGGCCACAATACATATAATTTGAAGTTCTGCAGATCTTTGGGTCGTAGTCCCATCCTATGAAGGCGTACAAGAGTAAAAGACTATTCTATCAGCAAACATAACATATCAAAGTCTCTGTGGTGGTAATAACAAACGAGGAAAAACAGGTTATAGCTACTTCCTCCACACCACTGGCCAGTAAAGAGCCATTTTCTCAGTTTCAAGTGGACCGGATAAATAATTTAGCAAAAGTGCAATATACAGGGGAAAAGCTTTAAGCAAGATAAGTAAACCGGCAACAAATTTTACTCCTTCCTGAATCCAGGACATAAAATCAGGGAATTCTTTATATATGAGGTCCTGCATAGGGCTGTGCGGAGATACTTGGTTGAATTCAAAATGGAGTAAGCATACTTTGGAGTAATACAACCACTAAGTGCAACGTTAAACAGCATAATACACACTCAGCTGCCATTTTATTAGGCTTGATAATGCGAATATCTAATCAGCTAATGATAAGTCTAAAACACACTGCATTAAAGCATGCAGACAAGGTCAAGAGGTTCAGCTGTTGTTCAGACCAAACACTGGAAAATGTGATCTAAGGGCCTGATTCAGAGCTGAACGCTCTGACCAGAGCGCTCGCCCTGAATCAGGGCCCTTCTACCTTTTTTTGGAGCGTCCTCATGGACGCTCGCATAGCTGTGGGTTACCATGGGAACGCCTCCGTCTGGCAGGCACGCCCACCGAAGGGGGCGTGCTGTCAATCAACATCGACAGCACGCCCCCTTTGGTGCGAGACCCGGAGCGATGGAGAGCCCGTCGCTCGCCGGGTCTCGCGCATGCACACGACGGAGCTCCCTCCGTCGTGCGCATGCGCAGTGGGGGAACATCGACCCGCTTGCGAGCATACTGCCGCTCACGAGCGGGTCTGAATGACCCCCTAAGTAACTTTAACCATCAAATGATTGTCGGTGCCAGGCAGAAACCCAGAAACTGCTGATCTCCTGGGATTTTCACACACAAAGGGGGTCATTCAGACCCACTCGCGAGCGGCAGTACGCTCGCAAGTGGGTCGATGTTCCCCACTGCGCATGCGCACAACGGAGGGAGCTCCGTCGTGCGCATGCGCGAGACCCGGGGAGCGACGGGCTTCCCATCGCTCCGGGTCTCGCACCAAAGGGGGCGTGCTGTCGATGTTGATTGACAGCACGCCCCCTTTGGTGGGCGTGCCGGGGGCGTGCCTGCCAGACGGAGGCGTTCCCATGGGAACGCCTACCGTCTGAAGCCGGCCCCACTGACATCACTAGTGATGTCAGTGGGAGTGATTTTGGCTCTGATGACTCCAGGGCTTGTGGGAGGGAGACCCTACCGCAGGGTCTCCGCCGCAAGTCCGATGGTCGCGATGGTCAAGACCATCGCGACCATCTTTTTGGACGCTCGTATATGCTGTGGGTGGTGACCCACAGCTATACGAGCGTCCAGGAGGACACTCTATTTTCATGGAGGAGGGCCCTGATTCAGAGCGAACGCTCTGGTCAGAGCGTCCGGCTCTGAATCAGGCCCAAAGTGTCTAGAACCTACAGAAACGCAAACAAAAACATCTCGTGAGCAGCAGTTCTCTGGGCAAAAACGCCTCGTCAATGAGAGAATGGGCCGATGGGTTCATGGTGACAATAAGGTGAAACGAACTTAAATAACCATTAAAGCTATGGTATGCAGAAGGGCACCTCTGAACGCACATCGAATCTTAAAGTGGATGGGTTACAGCAGCAGTAAACCACACCAGGTTACACACCTGTCTGCTTAGAACACTAAACTGAGGCTACAATGGGCACAGGCTCACCAAACCTTGGAACAAAGCTCCTGGTCTAACTGAGATATGCAGCTGGTAATGAGGTCAGTGTACTCCAATGGCCTCCACAGTCATTAGTCCTCAATCCGATACAGCACCACTGGGATATGGTGAAATGGGAGACTTGCGGCATGAATGTGCATTATATCTGCAAATCTCAGTTCAATGCTACATGCAGAAGCAGACAGTATTTACCCTGCATGCAAAAATAATATATCTATTATTCCAGGTGCAAAATACTTGCTGTTTTTTTTTATGCTCTCTACCCAGATAGACAGTGACTACCTATAATATTATTTCAAAGGGCAATGCATTTACTATGGCAAAGAAATCCCGTTAGCAGACAGTTTATAATGCTAGAGGTTGAGCAGCAAGTAATCGCACAATATTATGCATGCATTCTGTACAGGATCCCTTACACATTAGGAACACAGGGCCTCATTCAGAGATGAACTGTAATGCGATCGCAGCCGCGTTTTCATACGCAACGCAGAAGCGAAAATATGCTAATGTTAGCAAAGATCACCCGAGCATAAAGACGCCCACTGCCGCCTTCTTACCGGCGTGCGACAATGCATACCCACGTAAATATCGGTAACATCGCCCATCTTACCCTTGCAGTAGGTCTGACCCGCCGCAGCCTTGAGAGCTCTTCTGACACGCAGAGCTGCTTAGGCATTAGTAGTAGCGTTCCCGCTGGGCTGTTTTAGCGGGGCGCGGCGCCCTGCCCTACTTCTGGAGGGCAAAAAGCACCCTGCCCTCCAGAAGGAGGTCAAAAAGCACCCTGCCCTCACAAGTCTGAGGGTGCCGTCTTCACCCGCGGGACGCAGTGTCCCACGGGTGGAGAAATGTGCGGTGACCCGGTCACCGCCGGAGAATAGACGCCGGGCGCATGCGCCCGGCATCTATTCTCACTGTCTGCAGTGCTTGGGGGCTGCCCGGCATGTCCGTAAGTGCCGGGCACGCCCCCAAGTATGACGAAAAGGGGACGCGTCTTATAGACACGCCCCCTTTTCATGCCCACGCCCCTTTTTCGGACGCGCGCCTTCGGCTCTCGCACAAAGTTGCCCTCTCTAGCTGCGGTGCCCTGCCTGCCGCCGGAGCTACACTGAACACTATAGCAGTGGCTAATTTATGCACGCCCATGTAACGGCGTTTAGACGGACAGACAAACCCCGCGTTTTTCTGACCACTCCCCATTACCACCCCCAAACGCTGACAACCTGTCCGTCACTTTGTGATGGGATCCTCTGTACGTCCGTAATCGCAATGCGAAAGCTACGCAAGTGCAGTGCGGTGCAGGCGCAATGGCAAACAATCGCTCGATCTGCGTGAAAATTGCATTAGCGTCCATATCTGAATCGTGGCCACAGCCTCTTATCATTATCAGTGTGCTGAGAGCTGCAAGTAGGTTACCTGGGTCATAAATACTTCCCTGATCCTTCTGTCTGGTCACCTTGAAATAACTTCCTGATTCCGCAGCTTATCGCATTTAAAGTTATAATTTCATGGTCCAAAACAAAACACCACAACTGTACGCCCACATGCCAAGTTGGTCACGTCACTCTGAACTAGGGATGTGCAGGCTCGGATAGGTTCGACTTTGCACGTGGAGTTCGGATTTTTCCCTCCAAAAAAACGGAACTCAGAAAGAGGCAAAACGTCATCTTGCACGGACGAACATCATCATTCCTGGACAAAAGTCCAGGAATGATGATGTTCGTCCATGCAAGATGACGTTTTGCCTCTTTCTGAGTTCCGTTTTTTTGGAGGGAAAAATCCGAACTCCACGTGCAAACTCAAACCTATCCGAGCCTGCACATCCCTACTCTGAACGCAGCAGCAACTTTCCTCCCATGCTAAAGGGTTGCTAAATCAGATATGTAATTCAGGAGAACTGTGATACTTCGTGCATAAAGTGATCTTCTTAATGTTGCATTGCCACTTTGGAAACTTTTTTTTTTCCCTGAAAGTGATCCCTCCCTTTAGACGGCGCCACCAGGGGGGAGGGGGATTGGGGGTGCTGCTACATGCTGCTTTTTTTCCCCTAGAATACAGAACCTCTAAATAATTAAATATTGCCATAATTAAATGGCGGCGGGAAAGAGTGTGAGCAGGGGGACCAATCAAAAGCTGCAATCCATTGCTTGATTTCTTATTTTACGTCATCCATGTATTTCAATTCAAGTTTATTTGTCATTGTACATTAAAAATATAGAAATATATTAACAGACAACAACATTTTTCTTACTTTTTACCACATCTTTTCAAAGTGTAACTTAAACAGGAGGAGCCTATTTACGGTGTACATATGGACACATTGCGCCCATTCCTGAGTCGAAGGCAGCCGAGTCTATGGGCTCGATTCAATTGAACGCAAAGGAAATAGTGCTGGTAGGGAGTTCCCGGAGCTATTCAATTCTGCGCACGGTTAGGTCGGAGTATACCCGTTCTCCCGCCCCTCGTGCCGTAAACAGTGTGTTTAGTCGCGAGAACAGGCATTATCTGACTAAACTGCCCGGCGCGATGCTATTTCCGCCATTCTAAGGGCAGAAAACAGCATCGGGCCTGTACTTTTGACGGATTTCTGCTCGCACCCATGGAGGGGTGCAAGAAGAAATCCTTAACAGCGCGCAGAAATTAATAGCTCCTTCCCGGCGCTATTTAATTCGCATTCAATTGAATCGAGCCCTTGGTCTGGTATATTGGCGGTCGCCCATTTACGACTTTACATAAATGCCGCTACAAAGTCCTTCCCTGGTAAATATCTGTGCGTCCTGCTGTGCAAGGGCTGAGACGTCCGCTGTCAGCGTCCATAGGTGATGATATACTGATTGGTGCGACTTTAGATGCCACCATCGAGGCTTACACCAGCCCTATGGCAGGGGCAGTTTATCCATCCGTATATGGCCTCCTGTGTGGGCGTGAAAGTGTACACAACCACTTTCACCAACACGCCCACATCACTCCGGACCATCTCTGTGCGTGCGCTCAGCCGCCTCGCTGTCACTGCCCATCACTTTTCTAAGACATTCCCGATACCAAGCATCTCACTGGCACCTTTGTGCGTACACAGTGTAATACCAATTTTTAGGGATGTTGGCGCATGCGCAGTAGCAATAAAATAAAACGCTGAACTACATGACATCGGCAATGCGCGTGCCTCAGAATCACTGCCTTTTGAAATAGCAGAGGGTGCTCCTGTAGTTGCTGGGGGCCTGGTGGTGGACGGAGGAGCAGTAGCAACTGTGAATTTTGTTGCGGCCACTACTGCTAAGCCATACCTCCCTACATTTCAAAGATGAAAGGAGGGACAGGGCGCGCGCCCCCGAAAAGGGGGCATGGCTTCCGTAAAAAGGGGCGGATCCAAGTGAAACCGGGCGTAGCCTCACAGCTTCCCCCATTTTTGTCACTTTGGGGGCGTGCCCAGCACTCTCCAAGATACTAGGCAGCCCCCAGGCAGTCTGTACACAAGAGAACAGATGCCGTTGCATCTGTTCTCCTCCTGCACACCCGCTGCTCTGCTCTGGTATGTGCTTTCCCCAACTTCCCCCCAACCGCGGGATACTGCGGCCCGTGGGTGGGACAGCAGGAAAGTCCCTGAAAAACGGGACTGTCCCGATGGAAGTGGGACAGTTGGGAGGTATGGCTAAGCTATGCTAATGCCACAGCCAATCTGCTTCCTACTGAGGCGGCCACCGGTTTCGGCTCTAGGGATATTTCAAGGGGAGTTATGAGATGTTCAACTATCTTATTATAACATCATAATAACCAGTGAGAAACCATACTAGTGCATGAGCGGATATCCCAGCTGTCCGGATGCCGCTAGTCAGAATACCGACACCCACAGCAGTCAATGGTGAGTATATTTCTAACCCTTACCCTAACCTAAATTTAATTTGCAGACTCATATTTGGGACTCCAACCTGGAATTTTAGTGTAATCAATATATTTTGATCATTGCTGCCATCTTATTTTGTTTCAATTGGAATCTTTAGTATAATTTCTATGTTATTTTTTGACCAGGTTTATTAAATATATGTTTTTATTTCTTACCTTGTTGCATGTATTTTTTAGATTGAGCGCTGTAATCTTTTGGTGTTTATTAAGACAGAGTGCATTTCATATGCAAGGAGTTAAATTAAACACCCGAGCCAGTATGTCTGACTACGGGCTATGGAGGGTTAAGGTTTTAGTTACTAGGCAGTGTTATGGGATGGGGTGATGGGGTCAGCCTACAGTATAGGAGGGACGCTAGGGGGTGGGGCTTCGGGGACTTTTCGAGGTGATTGCTGTAGCAGCCATTTTAGGTCTGCTTCCTTTTGGTTTGTTCCACGCCCTCCCTTCCTGTTTATTACTGGTGTCAGCTTTGGCGTGTGGTGGGAATTAATGGTTGCCGTCGACATCTGTCTATGGGGGCTTCAGGTGCTCTCCCTCCCCAATACATGGCTTAGGCTGATTCTTCCCTACTGGGGTCAGCGGTACCATTGCTCCAGGTGAGCTCATTGGGGCGGGACGTGGATACCTTGGGCGTGGTAATGGGCTGGCTGGTCGCCTCCCATTTTGGTAAGGGTGGCGTATGGAGTGGCAGTTGGTGGATCTTGCATTGTGGGGCCGTTCTTTCGGTGCCACCATTCTTTATCTGTCCTTTCCTCTTCTTAGTTATTTAGTATTGTTTAGTATTTTAAGTATCTGCTAGTTTAAAAAGCCATTTATAGTTTAAATAGGAAAATAAATAAAAGCTGACCCTCCTTTCCCCTTAAGCAGTTCTCAGTGTTGTATTTCTATATTATTATGGTTACTGGTTTTGCACTACACTGGGAGTGGGAGGACATACATCTGGTGATGGGGAGTTTAATACAGAACCAAAGCAACTTGCAATGGGCTTCCCAATGGGTAATAAACCCATACATTCATTGTTGCGAGTTATCAATTTAGTGGCACCGTTGATCCACAAAACACTGGATAGTATGGCAATGGAATCAGTTTTGGGAAGCCCACCAACCAAAATCACCCTTGTGTGTCCAGCATTACCAATGAAAAAATAGGTGGGGCTATTGTCAAAGTTTATAAAGTGAATAACAGGCAATATTGATGGCTCTTACTACAAACAGACAGAACCAATAACTGAATTAAGGGGAGATTTATCAAAGTTTAGGATAGATATAAAAGTACCATCTTATCAGCTCTGAACTGTAATTTTTCAAACAAAGCCTGTAACATGACAGCTAGAAGCTGATTGGTTGGTACTTTATCTCTCTCCAACCTTTGATAAATCTCCCCCTTAACCTGAAGCACCTGAGACCTATAGACACATGTATCTCTACAAGAGACATAAGAAAATGGCATGTTTGTTTCTGTGGCTGCTGATGTTGTCAGAGGGTGGTTTGAGATTAGACCTGAGGGGACTTATCTTCTCATCTTTAGAACTGACAGTTTAACCACCAGACTGTACTTCCGTGATAACTGTTCCTGTGCCAGAAGCAGGGGCCGGGTGCATTTTTATATAATGAGGTGACACTTTCCCAACAGACAGCGCACTGCATACTTGTGTCTGAGTGACAGGCACCTTGTGACAGAGAGGTGACACACATTCCTGTCAGTGATGCGAGTCGTCGTAAAAGAGGGGACGAAACCGGGTTCGGTGTACACAGACCAGGGCGTGTGTGCTGCCACATATCAGTCAGGTGCTAAACAGGGGGCAAGGTGCTTGAGCAAGAATGCTATGCTGCACTGCACTTTATCACTTTACATGTACTGTACCTGTTATGATGTAGCGCTGACAAGAGAGGCTTTTATACTTCTAAAGACTCTGGAAACAGCCCCTTCTTCCATGTTGGTTTTCTGGGCAGTGCTTTGTAACAAGAGGTCCTTCTGCTAAGTACACACTACAGTGACAGATCGATCAAGAGACCGATCCGCCGATTGATAAGCTATACACACTTACAATTGGCCGCTCGATGTGTCTGGGCTGACATCACAACTGGGTGGGCATTTAAATTTGCCCACCCAGTTGAGATGTCAGTGTTGGCGGACACAGAAGCCAGTGTACGGTCGGTGAGAGGGTTGTCCGTACAGACATGCACCATACTTGCCGGCTGGCTGCCTCCCGCATTAGCGGCGGAACGGGGGAGCGTGAGCACCTTCTTGCATCATCCTGGCCCACAATGACAAGATTACCGATTATGAACGCATCATCGCCCCCCCGACCCTCTTGGGGTGCGGGGATCCATGCTAGGTAGCCGGCCAGGAGACTTGCCCGCTTTTCCGGGTGGCTGGGAGCGCCAGACGATATTCGTGACCCTCCCGGTACGTTCTGGGAGAGTAAGCAAGTATTAGAAGCACCGATATATCGGCATCAGCTGTACTGCAGAGCCGACCCGATATGTCTGTAAACGACATTGTTCACAGACATATCGAGTGTACACACACGCCGATGCACTTGCGATATATCGTACATCAATCGAACAAACAATATATGGACAGATGTGCACCCAGTTTAAGTCTTGGTATGTGAATTTCTACTGTACACTTCAGTGGTGACTGCCCTCCCATTTCTGTGTGTTATACACACCCACACAGTGCCCACTTTGTGAGGTACACCAGCTTGTTAATCCAGATATCTATTCAGCTATTTTGTGTACCAAACTACATAAAAACTCGCAAGTATGGTCAAGAGGCTCAGTTGTTGATAAGACCAAACAACAGAATGTGGAAAAAATTATCTCAGTGACTAACCATAGTATGGTTGTTGTTGCCAGATGGGGACGGTGGGTGTCTCAGAAACTGCTGATCTTCTGTGATTTCCAGACACAACAGTCTCTAGAATTTACAGAGAATGGTGCGCAAGCCAAAAAACATCTAGGGAGCATCGTCTCTGTGGGCGAAAATGTAGTCACAGGAGAAGAGCCAGACTGGTTCAAGCTGGGTTAAATGACAGTAACTCAAATAGCCATGCAATACAACAGTGGTGTACAGAAGGTTTATTGCTAATGTAAATGTGGTTGTTTAAGGTGACGTGTCTTCATTTATGTAGTAAGACAGGTCAGGTGTGTGAATTTTGCACACATGATGATAATAAATGAAGGCCTCATCTAGTGCTGCTCACTGTATGTTGACCTGTCGTCTATTAGTCTATGTGCATCTAACACTCACACAAGGTGATGGCGGCTATTTGTCTGAACTAAGATTTAGAATACTGTAACCTGTTAATTAGTTACTAGGGAACTAGTAACATCACTGAGGCTCTTTGTGAGCAATAGCAATATTTATCATCTGTATGGTTTCACTAATATATATATATATATATATATATATATATATATATAGCGTTCCCGCTAGGTTGTTTTAGCCCTGCCCTCTTTCTGGAAGGCAAAAAGCGCCCTGCCCTCCAGAAGGAGGGCAAAAAGCGCCCTGCCCTAACAGCCTGCGGGAACCGTCTTAACCCGCGGGTCGCAGTGTACCGCGGGTGAAGAAATGTGCGGTGACACGGTCACCACCGGAGAATAGACGCCGGGCATCTATTCTCCCTGTCTGCAGGGCTTGGGGGCTGCCCGGCGTGTCCGTAAGTGCCGGGCACGCCCCCAAGAGGGACGAAAAGGGGACGCGTCTTATAGACACGGGCGCGCGCACGTGCCCTCTCTAGCTCCGGCGCCCTGCCTCACGCCGGAGCTAGAGTGAACACATATATATATATATATATATATTCTGCGGTGGGAAAGCTGATCGATGTTAATATGTTAATCGATTTAGATTTTAAATCAACCTTTAGTAAATTTACCCCTCAGTGTATAGAAAGGTGCATTAAGTAGTGCCTGAATGTATTAGGGACACACATACTAAAAGGGTCATGGGTTCCCTATGTATGGCAATGCACATCCCTATACTAGGATTCTGGCCTCCAGGTGTCAGGTGCCATGTGTCAATGGAGCCCAGCAAAAATAGGGACATGACAGAAGCTTGTGACAAAGAGAAAAAAAAACCTAAACAGATTGTGTCCATTTACTAGCAGGCCATGTATATCATTCCCATCCATCAGTCCAAGCACTTCATTGTGTATAGCAACTAAACCTGCCAGATGGGTCACCATAAACTAAAATAAAAAAACCCCACAAACTAACAAAAAAAAATAAAAATGAAATGGACTTTTATGGGAATGTTTATGACCCGGCCTCAAGAGCACAGCGGTGAGGCCTGGCCAGGCTGCTTTTCAGCACAATTTCACACTTCACTATTCATATGGTTTGAGCTGAAAGCTTGCACTTAGATTTATAGGGGGAGGGGCATGGAGTTAACGAAAAAAAAAAAAGGCGGAAAACAACTTATCATAACAAAGGGTACCAGACGATGGTAGGTATGATTAACAACTTCATCAGGGCCTCTTTATAGTAACTTTGAAAGAGGCACATTTACCGAATAGTAAAGTTAACCTTTATTTTATTTTTTTTGCATTAAATCTCGCAAAAATAAACATTTCACACCGGCAACATTTTATTTCATATTCAGGGCCCCATTTATCAACGGTCCTAAATACCAGCAGCATATATGGTTTAGTATCGCAGTGATATAAACAAATATACCACTGGTAATTTTCATTACTTAACCCGCCGGCGAGGTCCAGCACGTCCCCCCTTCTCGCGGGGACCTCCGTTTACTTGCTGGCGTCCTACTGCTGCCAGTGACGGGCATCTATGTCATGCGCGACGGTCATTCTGCGCATGTGCATGACTGTTTCACCCGCCGGGGACCTGACAGTGCCTGGAAAGCTTCACTGAAGCCGGAGAGGCTTATACCGGGTCTCCATTGCCGTATCACGGTACAGTGACAAACAGTGGTAATCTTAGATTACAGCTGTTTATTGAATACTGGAGGGATTACATAACCCCTTTAGTGACTGCTAAAGGGGTAATGTATCCTTGTTAAATGGGGCCCTCAGTTTGTAAGCAACAGGTCCCTAAACTAAACAACAAGATGGCAACAGAGACTGAGGGGCGAGATGTACAAAAATCCTAGGAGAGAGGGATGAAGTGGAGAAGATGCCCAAACAACCAATCAGCTTGTACCTGTCATTTATGTAGTACAGGTTATGAAATGACAGCCGGAAGCTGATTGGTTGCTTTGGGCAACTTCTCCACAGCTTGATACATCTCCCCTCCCAATGTGATTTTATGTTTATAACAACTGAGCGCACCCAAAATGGCTGCCACACCCCCTGCCAAAATATGTAAAGTGCTTTGTATCCTATTGGGAGAAATACACTATATAATGAAATAATAATTACTATCTAATAATAATTCTCTAAGGTCTGTGGCGTCTACAATACGCATGCGCAGTTGAAGCCGGGGCGTGCGCCACAGGGTCCCTTTACGAGCTATTAATACTGTAATGTGCTCTTTTTTCCAAGATATAAAAGTACTCTGATATCCTGGTCTGTGAGGAGTCATAGATTTATTACACCAAAAAAAAAAAAATGTACACTGGTTTCTATAGCGGATATTGGTTCCACATACAAAATGGCTGCCATCACAGCATATAAATGGCGGGTACAATGCCATGTCATGTATAGGCTTTGCATTGATAATCGTATACTGTTTACAGACAGGTTACGGCCTTGAGGTCATAATCTACTGAGCGACTATGTTCCAAAGATAATTAGGACTGTACAATTTATATTGCTCATTATTAGCAGAGTGAAAGTGAGCACGTCAGCACTATTCCTGCCATGGGAAAGCCACTCTCGGCTGCATTTCCTATGCCCCATTGACAATAGTACAGACAGTAGTGGTAATCGGACACGGCGTAGGCGATCGTCTTACAGTTCCCATTGTGTTTTGGGGACATCGCCAATAGAAAGTGCATAGTAAACAGCTGTCAAATATAACGCCACCTGTGACCTTTTGCCCCTGATAGGTGTCAAGCTCCCACAACCTGCATCCTCTCAATACAAGTAGCATATGTTAGAGGGATGATACCACCACAATTAAAGTCCTGTTGTTAATTACCTCAGAAAGCCAGGTAACCCATTAGCACTCCCATAGCTGGGACTTTACAGCTCAGACGCGTTATTATAACAGAATGACTTCAATAGCAAAATCCAATTTAAAATCAAGGATGAATATTTTCTGGGGCCTGTGCTTCTAAAAATCAGAATTGATAGCGTCTGACACATAAAAATGTCCCACAGGAAAGGAAACCACCAACATGTAGGATCTATCGGCTGCAAGTGAACCATAGGATAAGAACACATAACCGTAACCAGTCTCTGAAAGCGCCACCCAGACCGGGTACAGTCCTACGGGCGATCACGAGCGCTGAGCCACAGGACCGTACTCCAGTTTGGTGGCACAGTGACTGATTACTTCTGGCGTCCCCGAGGCCTATTAATGTGTTGGGAACATGATAGCACACACACACATACAGGCCAAAAATAGGATCTGCCGTCATCTCCCAACTGTGTACCTTTACCCAATAAGTCTGATAATTACTGTGTGGCCATCTCAAGACCCCGTACGCTACAGTATCGGGCTAACGTCTCAAAATCGCTATAGGTATCGCCGCGTCTGGCCAGAATGAACGTCTTGAGCCGAGTGACCCTTACAATTTTGCTCATCATACATCTATGAATATACAAGAACCTCCCCCCACCTCCCAATGCCCCAGTGTGGTCTCTGGGCTATTCTACGGTATGTTCACATACAGCTAAATGCTGTAATAGATAGCTTCAGATATAGCCCTTTCCCAGAGGCCTATTTTTGGGCATTGTACCCTTGGCCACAATCCAGGCCCCGTCATTATCTGCCTCCTACTTGTCACTTTCCAGGATCTAGTGCTGACTATAGGGAGATTCCACACTGTAAAATATTGCATAAGGACTGCGTATCATCCTACAGTACTTTATATCCGGGGTAGGCAACCTGTGGGCGGCACTCCAGCTGCTGTGTAACTACATATCATAGCATGCCCTGCTACCGTTTTGGTGTTAAGGCATGCTAAAGCTGTAGCAGGGCATGCTGGGATGTGTGGTTCCACAGCAGAAAGAGCACTACAGGTTGCCTACGCCTGCTTTACATTATCCTTGATCTTTCCAATCGGACTCTGGTTGACTCGAAGAAAAAGACCTTGCAATTCCTCAATACACCTATAACTTCAGTTTCTATGTAATTATTATACAGGGCCAGGTACTAGTTGTCCATTACTGGTCTGAACACTGTTAGTGAATACCGTGGTGGGAGAAGGGGTTTAAATGATTGTCCCGCAAGCCACAGCATCTATGTGGCACATAATTACAGTATCTATACTGCACTTATCATTGCAATGAAAGATCTAATTCTGCACAAACTATAAGCCTGGCTACATAGAAGGGATATGATATCACTGCAGCCGATGTAAATACTTTACAATGCGAGAATATATAATAATTTAGGATATATCAAATCCCACAAACCCGGGAACAATATTACAGCTGGCAACTAACTTTTTGGTAGAAATGTGTTTTAGCTTTTCATTGTTTTACGGTCTCCGCTGACTACAGTATATATAATAAGGCTGTCTCCTACATTATACATCATTTTAATTGCAAAAAAATTAATTTCTAGCTCTAAAAGGCACATATATTAAAATAGGACAGTGGTTCCCAAACTGTCCGCCGTGGCAGCCTGGGATGCCTCGGAACATTTGCAGGGGTGCCTCAGGTTGGTGGTCCAGCACCTAATCAAAATCATTTATGGTCAATGTAATGTAAATATGGGTACAAACAGAAGCACAAACCTGTCCTCCACCACAAAACTGAACCTAATGGTGCGTATCCACTACGCGATTAAACAGGCCAATTGAACGATAACGACATCGTTCAATCGCTTGTTAATCGTTCGCAAATCGGCCATGTAAATGTTGAAAACGACCAGCGATGTGCGCGCTAGTCGTTTTTTACATCCATCATCGCCCGAACATGTTGGGTCAACCGGACGACGTCGTCAGGTTGACCATGATCGGTGATGATTGATGTGCCTACACTGAACGACTAGTGTAGGCACATCACAGACTGTGAAACGACTACACGATTACAATGTCGTAATCGTGCACTCGTTTCACAGTCGGCAAGTAGACGTGCACCTTAAGGATGACATATAAGCACAATTTACTTCACTTTACTAGACTTTTTTCTGAATTTCTCAATAACAAAATTTGGGCGTAGGGGTGCTGTGAAAACAATGCCGTTACTCTAGGACGCCGTGATACAACAAAGTTTGAGAACCACTGAAATAGGACATATTTAGAATGCAGATATGATGCTTTTCAATACAAGATGTCATATATATGATACAGCAGCCAAGCTTTAAGTGATAAGACAAAAATAGTAGGTTGCATTTAAAAGAAAAAAAAAAACCATGAATAAATAAAGTTAGATTTAAGTACTTTGAACACAGACCTCAAGATGTAATGTATTAGCGGTGCCCCAGCGGTAGGAAAATAGTTATGGTAATGGATATTCATTTCCTTTCCCAAGTCATTTAGTGAAACCCAGTACGCAGTCTAATCAATGCCAGGTCTGCCACAGCATTCAGTCAAAGGTAAATACAAAGTATTGCATTGGCGTGTTACAACAGCGCATGTATACGCCACAATTACTGATTATTATACCTTCTTTCATGATCAATGCTATTTTACAAATCCATCAAGTTATATAAACTATTTCCTAGACAATCCCACACTTCACAGCTCAGTTGCCTTGATTAAAAGAACCCTCATATATCAATTGTATCTAAAAACGCACCATGTCAGGAGGAAACGCTACGGGCAAATGTAATTGCTTTTAACTTTTATTTAAAATTTAATTTCATACTAAAACAAAAAGCAAAAAGCAGCTGTTTCTATGTAAGGGGTAGATCACATCTGTCAGGCGCTGTAATATGTCATTATACTTGCCTTCTATTAAAAGTATATATAGACACTATTTTATGCTGTATATTACATTTATAGACAAGTGCAGCAGTAACTGGCTTACAAAGCTACAGTCACACACTGTATACCATATACACTGGATACAGACAGAAATGCACACTGCTCCCCACTTGGAAATGTATATAATGGGGATCATTGATCCCTATAGTAAATAGGGATTCTTCATAAAGGAACCAGTGTGCACTCACAGGGCTTTTAATACAGATGTACCATTAATTAGAAGCCTGGGGGGAAGCAGACAGGGTGCAAGCAGCTTTCCTTTGAATGCAGTGACTTATACTATACAGTTCCCACTGCAGATTATTGAGTATATTTTCTAAAGGTCGATCATAATCGATTTTTATGATTTTGAATCTATTAACATCGATGTTGTGTTTCTGTGGCTAAATCACACATTTACTAATACTTAATTCAAAAAAAAAAACTGTCTGCTAGTAAATGTGTGATTTAGTCCCAGAAACACAACATCGATTTGGATCGCTTTTAAATCGATCAAAATCGGTTAAGATCGACCCTTAGTAAATATACCCCTATCAGTTCATTAACTTCTCTGGGGACCTGTAGGTACAGTGTGCTGTCCCAGCCATGCTATATATTCCCTATACACATGTAATGAACCTAAGGTTCCCCAGTCTGAGTCTACCTGGACATGCTGGGACTTTTAGTGCCACACAATCTGGAGAATCATAGGTTGCTCTTGAATGCATATTGGGGTCTACTGAGGAGTATTGTATTGAAATATTATGGTGAACACCCACTAGTAAAACTTTTGACACCACTTTTTGACCACCTCTGTCCCTGCAGATAATTTCTTACAAGATCTGCCCGTCGTCCCTTGCAGGACTGTATGTAGCATGCCTTACCTTGCTGGTGACCTCCCTGCCTTCCTCCTGTGATCCTCTCTGCTGTTCCCTGCAGGACCAAGACAAGGGCAAAGTCTTCCCTCCAGTCACCAGGGACAAGTCCACAGACAGATCCAGTTACACAACAGTAATAGCCCTGTTACACAGCCATACAAGCAGCAGGCATGCACTGAGATCCTGGCATAGCCTGATGTAAGTGTAATACAGCAGCCTCACATGAGTGTGACAGTGTGAATCATTCACAGATACTGGCTGTGCAGGGTCAGCCCCTTCTCCCTGACACACCTCTCTCTCTCATTCCCCTAATCCTTCCCTCCTCTCCTGTTTACCCCCTGACTCTCAGCCCTCTACCCCCCTCCGGGTCCTGCCTCACACAATCCCCTTATCTCTCACTGAACAAAGCAGTTTTACAAACCTTTTGTCTGGAAGTAGAATAGATATAATACTATATCACTCATTGTTTTTGTTTTGTTTGTTTTTTTGTTCCTGTAGATAAGAGACTATTTTCTGCACCGTTTCTGGCTAGGACAGGTAACATATATTATGTTCAGATATATGCATGTACAGTACATTATTAGGGGATAGTACAATAGGACAGGATACTCTTTATATTTATACCTTTTTACAGTATGTGTGGTTAATGTTCTGGAGTCTTAGGCTGGGTACACACTAGACCAGGGGTCATGGAACTTTTTTACCTTTTACCCCAAAATATATTTAGATACGCCGACGTTACCCCCTTGATTTGAAAGGAAGGAAATCATATAGTAGTGCCCCCATATAATGCCCCTGTAGTAGTGCCCCTGTAGTAGTGCCACCATATAGTGCCCCTGTAGTAGTGCCCCCATATAGTGCCCCTGTAGTAGTTCCCCCATATAATGCCCCTGTAGTAGTGCCCCCATATAATGCCTCTGTAGTAGTGCCCCCATATAATGCCCCTGTAGTAGTGCCCCCATATAATGCCCCTGTAGTAGTGCCCCCATATAATGCCCCTGTAGTAGTGCCCCCATATAGTGCCCCCATATAATGCCCCTGTAGTAGTGCCCCCATATAGTGCCCCTGTAGTAGTGCCCCCATATAATGCCCCTGTAGTAGTGCCCCATATAATACCCCTGTAGTAGTGTCCCCATATAATGCCCCTGTAGTAGTGCTCCCATATAATGCCCCTGTAGTAGTGCCCCCATATAGTGCCCCCATATAATGCCCCTGTAGTAGTGCCCCATATAATACCCCTGTAGTAGTGCCCCCATAGTTATGCCCCTGTAGTAGTGCCACTTGTACAAAAAAAAAAACACCTTAATCCCCGCTCCTGCATCCGCCGCCGTCCTGTCCGCCCGGCTGCTCCTCGTAACTATGGGAGAGACGTCATGACGTCTCTCCCATAGTGCGCATGGAGAGAGCCGGAAGCTGGAATTCAGAAGAGATCTCCAGCCTCCGGCTAACGCGGCGCTGCAGGGAAGGAGCCGGGCGACCGCTGGTAATAACATCTCAGAGGGCATCCGGCATAGAGCCTCCCTGCGGCACAGCCGGGCATGCATATGAATCATTCTATATTATACAATGATTCATATGCATGTCCGGCTGTCCGTCCAATACCCCCAGGAATTTCATTTTTACCCCATGAGGGGTAATTTACCCTTGTTCCCTGACCACTGCGCTAGACGAAAAATTGAGCGATTTGTCGTTTTGAGACGATTTGAAACAACAAATCTTCTAGTGTGTACGCACTATTACGCGTTCCCGTGCGTCATTCCTGGCAGCTTCTGATCTGCTGTACATACATGGTGGATGAGAAGATATCTTTAGCGATTTTGTGCAAATCGTGTAACCGGATGACCAGGCGATATGTTAATGTTATATCTTAACAGCCAAACGATGCAAGATATATTGTGCAGTCGTTTGAAGGATTGCGCGGTGTATACGCCAGGGTTGCCGAATTTCTGGCTGCCCCTTCCTGGGAGGGGGCAGCCAGATCGGCATCGCAGGTGGGCGTGGCTGGCATTGAGGAGTGGACCGGGGCGTGGCCACGCGATCGCGTCATTTTGGCCTTACCCCTGCTACACAATTATTGGTACTGTGAAGCAAGGGGAGGGGCCAAAATGACACGATTCAGCGTGAATCACGTCATAGCCCCCCCAGCTGAGGGGATTCTCTTGTAAATGCGTGGGGGGGAGGCGGAAGTAATCGGCAGACACAGAGGAAGGTAATGGTGCCTGGTGACGGAGGATGGTAAAGGAGGCTGGGGCAGAGGAATGTGATGGAGGCTGGGGCAGAAGGTGACGGGCTGGACGCAGAGGAAGGTGAAGGGGGCAGAGGAAGATGAAGGAGGCTGGGGCAGAAGGTGACAGAGGAAGGTGAAGGTGACAGGAGCTGGAAGCAGAGGAAGATGATGGTGCCTGGGGACGGAGGAAGATGAAGGAGGCTGGGGGGCAGAGGAAGGTGATGGGGGCTGGGGGCAGAAGGTGATAGGGGCTGGACGCAGTGGAAGGTGATAATGCCTGGGGACGGAGGAAGGTGAAGGGGGCTGGGGATGGATGAAGGTGATGGGGGGCTGGGGGCAGAAGGTGATAGGGGCTGGTGACAGTGGAAGGTGATGGGCAGAGGTGTATCTAGGGATCCGAGCGCCCCTGGGGCGGTAATGGATTGGCGCCCCCTCCCCATAATTTCATGAAGTGCCCCCAGTAGTAGTCCCCTCTATGCAGTGCCCCCAGTAGTAGTTCCCTCTGTGCAGTGCCCCCAGTAGTAGTTCCCTCTGTGCAGTGCCCCCAGTAGTAGTTCCCTCTATGCAGTGCCCCCAATAGTAGTCCCCCCTATGCAGTGCCCCCAGTAGTAGTCCCCTCTATGCAGTGCCCCCAGTAGTAGTCCCCCCTATGCAGTGCCCCCAGTAGTAGTCCCCCCTATGCAGTGCCCCCAGTAGTAGTCCCCTCTATGCAATGCCCCCAGTAGTAGTCCCCTCTATGCAATGCCCCCAGTAGTAGTCCCTCCTATACAGTGCCCCCAGTAGTAGTTCCCTCTATGCAGTGCCCCCAGTAGTGGTCCCCTCTATGCAGTGCCCCCCAGTAGTGGTCCCCTCTATACAGTGCCCCCAGTAGTAGTCCCCCCTATGCAGTGCCCCCAGTAGTAGTCCCACCTATGCAGTTCCCCCAGTAGTAGTCCCCCTATGCAGTGCCCCCAGTAGTAATCCCCCTATGCAGTGCCCCCAGTAGTAGTCCCCCCTATGCAGTGCCCCCAGTAGTAGTCCCCTTTATGCAGTGCCCCCAGTAGTAGTCCCCTCTATGTAGTGCCCCCAGTAGTAGTCCCTCTATGCAGTGCCCCCAGTAGTGGTCCCCTCTATGCAGTGTCCCCAGTAGTAGTCCCCCCTATACAGTGCCCCCAGTAGTAGTCCCCCCTATGCAGTGTCCCCATTAGTAGTCCCCCCTATGCAGTGCCCCCAGTAGTAGTCCCCCCTATGCAGTGCCCCCAGTAGTAGTCCCCCCTATGCATTGCCTTCAGTAGTGGTCCCCTCTATACAGTGCCCCCAGTAGCGGCCATCCCCCACATAACGTGCCCCCAGTAGCAGCCCCCACAATACAGTGCCCCCAGTAGCGGCCATCTCCCCCCCATAACGTTCCCCCAGTAGCAGCCACCCCCCTATTCAGTACACCCTAGTAGCCACACTCCCCTCCCTCCCCCTGTGCTGTGCCAGAAAAAAACACACACACACAAAGGAAAACAAATAAAAATAAGCAACTTACCTGTTCACCGCTCCTGCTGACGGCCGCCGCTGTCCACTCCTCCGGTCCGTTCTCGCTCTGCACTATGGGATGGGAGAGACGTCATGATGTGAAACCCTACTGGTACTGTGGTACACTTACATGGAGTACCTGAATACTGTCTCTCACCTCTCCACAGTGACTCTCCTTTGTTCCGGCTATGGCGTGGGTATGGCATCCATGACCAGCAGGGCCCCTGAATACTCGGGTGCTTAGCACAAAGTACCTGATGGAGGGAACACATGTGGACAACAGGTGCAGTGCAATAAAGAAATGTTGGGCGCCAGACAATCTCATGAAGCAATAACAGGAAAACTTTATTTACACTCCTCCATATCCTCCAGCACAGTAAGCGTAATGGTTACAAGCTCTACTTCGCCAACTTCCTCCAGCACAATTCTTGCAGCAGATGGTAAATGCTGTATTTTAAGTTTAATGGTTACAGAAGATAAGTTACGTTCCACTACAAACTAGCACCTCCAGTGCAGTCTTACCCATATGACACAGCAGCAAAATGGTAGCACATACCCGGTGTTGCTGGACTCAGTAGTTCTACGCATGTCAGTCCAACAAATACTTTATACAGCATACAGGGGACTCCAGATTCGAAGTTCATTGCATGCGTCTCTATCCTCACGAGAGACAGCGGCACATCCCATTACACAGGGACCCTCTCTCCTTCCATCACCCCGCATACACCTTCAGGCATACTGACGTCCTGTACATCCCAGGACTCTGCCTCTAGTACAAGTCCCACTATCCAGAGAACTTTCATCTGACGTGCTGGCAACTTCATGCAGACCATTAACCCTTTCACTGCTAAGCTTCTCTACTTCAGCACAGGATTCTTCTATAGGACTCCCCTCTAGCCACACTGCCATTTTGCATTGAGCCCTCCCTGACTATGGGGCACTTCTCCAGGGGATATCAACCAGGGATCCAGCATTATGCATCACAGACACTCACCCTCTCATCACATGGGCTGTCTCTTCACAGGAGATCTCTCATCTTCCACTGTGGCATCAGGCAGCACTTCCCCTGAGATCCTCTGCAGTGACTTCCTCACTCACAGGCACTCTGCTTCCAGCTGCTACCTTGCAGCACTCACCAATCCTCTTCTCAAAAGGGTACAGTATCAGTGGGACTGCTTTATCCGCAGGTCCCTTGCAGGACTCCCCCCCATGTCTGTACCCAGGGGCTACTCTAAGGCTCCTTATTGCCTAGGGGCTTCTCACAGGGGGCCCCTTACTGCATTACAGGGGCATTCCCCTGTACATATAAATTGTACAGGGGAATAACCATCCCTTAGGACACCAGGGTACCGCGGGACCTCCCTCCTCCCGTCCTGTGGTCCCAGCCTAAGATGGCCGCACTCCTTCTTCTCCCTCAGGATGCTTTTTTTGCGCCTACCACGAGGCCACGCCCCCTTTTAGTCCCGTGAGGCCATGCCCCTTTGGCAGCCTGGTTCCTGCTGCCCTCCCGCTGATTGATGAATGATGTCACCGGGAGGCAGGGCTTAATCGTGGCAGCACGGGGAGGCGGGGCTTAATTATGGGGGCGGAGCTTAAGCCCGGATCTGCCACGTATTACAATGACGTCTCTCCCATCACCCGCTGCGGGGGGGAACCGGAAGGCGGAGCTCATGAGTGACCTCCAGCTGACTCCCTCTGTGGACGCAGCAGCCAATGAGAGTCTGTCTGACTCTCATTGACTGGCTGCTATAACAAACAGACAGCCGCCGCTGGCGGCTGTGTGTCTGTTACAGTGTGTAGGGCTTTCACTTCACTACACTTGTGGGGCCCGGGGGACTGGCGGGGCTAGTTCAAACCCCTGGGGTAGTCCACCCATTGGCTACTGGTGGCACTGTCTGATGGCGCCCCCCCTCTGGCTGCCGCCCCTAGTGAGTGCCATCCTGGCCAATGGGTAGATAAGCCCCTGGTGATGGGGGCTGGGGGCAGAAGGTTATAGGGGATGGGGGCTGGGGACAGAGAAAGGTGATGGGGTGCTTCTGGGCTAAGGATGGTGATGAGAGGCTGAATTTTGGGAAGGGGAGGAGGGGCTGACGACTGAGGATGGCTGGCTGCAGACATCATCCCTCCTACCCCTGACGCATCCACAGCACTGTCATCAAGAAGACGTTGCAAGAGACGGAAGACACAAACTACAGCCTGCATCATCAGTGACAGAGAGACAGGGTGGTAAGTCATAGTGTATTATTACTTTATGTAAGGGCTGGCATATCTTAGTTAACATTATCATGCTTCACATATTACACATACAGGGGAGGGATGTACGTGATCTTGGTTGGTGGTGAGAAGGTGGGGCCTCCAGATACATCAGGGTAGCGGGCCCCGAGATTTCTGTTGCCGGCCCTGTATGTGTGTATGTATTTATATATATTATATATATATATATATATAAATATAGATAGATAGATAGAGATATATATACATACATTGATCACTGATAGGGGCCCCCACAAGTTTGTTGCCCAGGGGCTCCCACACACCTTAATCCCACCCTGTCCCCCCCCTCCCCGGTGTGAATGAATAAGGCTAACCTTACCGCTTTATATGAATAAAGAAGGCCGGGTTGTGATAATCAAGTCTGTGTCATTACTTATAAGAAGAGTGTGATACCTCTGTATAAAGGCACAACTTTGGAAGGTTGGTGTATTCAGGCTTTGTGGTGTGATACCTCTGTATAAAGGCAGGACTATGGCAGGTTGGAGTATTCGGGCTTTGTGGTGTGAAACCTCTGTATAAAGGCAGGACTATGGCAGGTTGGTGTATTCAGGCTTTGTGGTGTGATACCTCTGTATAAAGCAGGACTTTGGAAGGTTGGAGTACTCAGGCTTTGTGGTGTGATACCTCTGTATAAAGGCAGAACTTTGGAAGGTTGGAGTACTCAGACTTTGAGGTGTGATACCTCTGTATAAAGGCAGAACTATGGCAGGTTGGTGTATTCAGGCTCTGTGGTGTGATACCTCTGTATAAAGGAGGACTTTGGAAGGTTGGAGTATTCAGGCTTTGTGGTGTGATACCTCTGTATAAAGGCAGGACTATGGCAGGTTGAAGTATTCAGGCTTTGTGGTGTGATACCTCTGTATAAAGGCAGGACTTTGGAAGATTAGAGTATTCAGGCTTTGTAGTGTGATACCTCTGTATAAAGGCAGGACTATGGCATGTTGGTGTATTCAGGCTTTGTGGTGTGACACCTCTGTATAAAGGCAGGACTTTGGAAGGTTGGTGTATTCAGGCTTTGTGGTGTGATACCTCTGTATAAAGGCAGGACTTTGGAAGGTGGGTGTATTCAGGCTTCGTGGTGTGATACCTCTGTATAAAGGCAGGACTTTGGAAGGTTGGAGTGTTCAGGCTTTCTGGTGTGATACCTCTGTATAAAGGCAGGACTATGGCAGGTTGGAGTATTCAGGCTTTGTGGTGTGATACCTCTGTATAAAGGCAGGACTATGGCAGGTTGGAGTATTCAGGCTTTGTGGTGTGATACCTCTGTATAATGGCAGGACTTTGGAAGGTTGGAGTATTCAGGCTTTGTGGTGTGATACCTCTGTATAAAGGCAGGACTTTGGAAGGTTGGTGTATTCAGGCTTTGTGGTGTGATACCTCTGTATAAAGGCAGGACTTTCGAAGGTTGGAGCATTCAGGCTTTGTGGTGTGATACCTCTGTATAAAGGCAGGACTTTGGAAGGTTGGAGCATTCAGGCTTTGTGGTGTGATACCTCTGTATAAAGGCAGGACTATGGCAGGTTGGAGTATTCAGGCTTTGTGGTGTGATACCTCTGTATAAAGGCAGGACTATGGCAGGTTGTAGTATTCAGGCTCTGTTGTGTGATACCTCTGTATAAAACCTCTGTATAAAGGCAGGACTATGACAGGTTGGAGTATTCAGGCTTTGTGGTGTGATACCTCTGTATAAAGGCAGGACTATGGCAGGTTGGACTATTCAGGCTTTGTGGTGTGATACCTCTGTATAAAGGCAGGACTATGGCAGGTTGGAGTATTCAGGCTTTGTGGTGTGATACCTCTGTATAAAAGCAGGACTTTGGAAGGTTGGAGTATTCAGGCTTTGTGGTGTGATACCTCTGTATAAAGGCAGGACTTTGGAAGGTTGGAGTATTCAGGCTTTGTGGTATGATTACCTCTGTATAAAAGCAGGACTATGGCAGGTTGGTGTATTCAGGCTTTGTGGTGTGATACCTCTGTATAAAGGCAGGACTTTGGCAGGTTGGAGTATTCAGGCTTTGTGGTGTGATACCTCTGTATAAAAGCAGGACTATGGCAGGTTGGAGTATTCAGGCTTTGTGGTGTGATACCTCTGTATAAAGGCAGGACTTTGGAAGGTTGGTGTATTCAGGCTTTGTGGTGTGATACCTCTGTATAAAGGCAGGACTTTGGAAGGTTGGAGTATTCAGGCTTTGTGGTGTGATACCTCTGTATAAAGGCAGGACTTTGGAAGGTTGGAGTAATCAGGCTTTGTGGTGTGATACCACTGTATAAAGGCAGGACTTTCGAAGGTTGGAGTATTCAGGCTTTGTGGTGTGATACCTCTGTATAAAGGCAGGACTTTCGAAGGTTGGAGCATTCAGGCTTTGTGGTGTGATACCTCTGTATAAAGGCAGGACTTTGGAAGGTTGGAGCATTCAGGCTTTGTGGTGTGATACCTCTGTATAAAGGCAGGACTATGGCAGGTTGGAGTATTCAGGCTTTGTGGTGTGATACCTCTGTATAAAGGCAGGACTATGGCAGGTTGTAGTATTCAGGCTCTGTTGTGTGATACCTCTGTATAAAGGCAGGACTATGACAGGTTGGAGTATTCAGGCTTTGTGGTGTGATACCTCTGTTTAAAGGCAGGACTAAGGCAGGTTGGACTATTCAGGCTTTGTGGTGTGATACCTCTGTTTAAAGGCAGGACTATGGCAGGTTGGAGTATTCAGGCTTTGTGGTGTGATACCTCTGTATAAAGGCAGGACTTTGGAAGTTTGGAGTATTCAGGTTTTGTGGTGTGATACCTCTGTATAAAGGCAGGACTTTGGCAGGTTGGAGTATTCAGGCTTTGTGGTGTTATCCCTCTGTATAAAGGCAGGACTTTGGAAGGTTGGAGTATTCAGGCTTTGTGGTATGATTACCTCTGTATAAAAGCAGGACTATGGCAGGTTGGAGTATTCAGGCTTTGTGGTGTGATACCTCTGTATAAAGGCAGGACTATGGGGCCTATTCATCAAAACATAATTATCACATGTGATAATTATGGTTTGAACTCGCGAGTTCAAACGCAGTTTAGGAGGCATTCATCATGCCTCCTGCCCTAAACTATCACTTCCGAAAAACTGCTGTTTCTGCGAAGCAGTTTTTCGGAAGCGAGAGACTTTTCTCTTGTCCCTCTTCAGTTTTCACTGCCTGTCTTCAAGCTGCGCATGCGACCGAATTAACCCCTTCCTTCCACTAACCTTGCTGGCGTCTTGTAAGGCTGCCGGCTACCCCAGTGTCGCCCGGAGCCTCCTCACCGCTGCCAGCTGCCAGAAGAACTCTCTTCCCGCCGTGGCCGCTGGAGACTGTGCGTTTCCCGCCCCCCGCTGAGACCTGCTACATCCTCGTTCCCTGCTGCAGCCGCTAGGTCCTCCGCCGGATCTTGTGCACCCCCGCTGACCGAGCGGAGCCCCCGCCGCCACTGCTGTGCGGGAGACCTACTCGCCTAAGCTGTTGCCGGAGACAGCCGGCCCCCCGTCATACCAGCTGCCTCTGTAGGATAACCGCCGCCGCTGCTGTGCCCTCTCCTGGCCCCAGCTCACAGAAGGACTGCTCTGGGAGCAGGTAAGTGGACACAGCAGGGAGGGATCTCCTCTGCTGTATCGGATGCTATTCGCCACCTCAGAGTGGCGAATAGCATCACTGTCAAGTTCCGAAAAAAATGCTTTTTCGGAACTTGATGAATACCGCAATTCCCACATCCCCATACTATAGTATGGGGACTGTATAGTACTATAGTATGGGGGCTGTATAGTACTATAGTATGGGGACTGTATAGTACTATAGTATGGGGACTGTGGAAATTATCGATGCACAATTGTAACCAGGAGATATCTGTGATATCTCCTGTGTTACATGTTTGATGAATGGGGCTGACACATAATTTCCACAAAATTAGGTGAAAATCTTAATTTTCACCTGCTTTTGTGAAAATTAAGTGATGATGAATAGGCCCCTGAGGCAGGTTGGAGTATTCAGGCTTTGTGGTGTGATACCTCTGTATAAAGGCATGACTATGGCAGGTTGGAGTATTCAGGCTTTGTGGTGTGATACCTCTGTATAAAGGCAGGACTTTGGAAGGTGGGTGTATTCAGGCTTTGTGGTGTAATACCTCTGTATAAAGGCAGGACTATGGCAGGTTGGAGTATTCAGGCTCTGTGGTGTGATACCTCTGTATAAAGGCAGGACAATGCAGGTTGGTGTATTCAGGCTTTGTGTTGTGATACCTCTGTATAAAGGCAGGACTTTGGAAGGTTGGAGTATTCAGGCTTTGTGGTGTGATACCTCTGTATAAAGGCAGAACTATGGCAGGTTGGTGTATTCAGGCTTTGTGTTGTGATACCTCTGTATAAAGGCAGGACTTTGGAAGGTTGGAGTATTCAGGCTTTGTGGTGTGATACCTCTGTATAAAGGCAGGACTATGGCAGGTTGAAATATTCAGGCTTTGTGGTGTGATACCTCTGTATAAAGGCAGGACTTTGGAAGATTAGAGTATTCAGGCTTTGTGGTGTGATACCTCTGTATAAAGGCAGGACTATGGCATGTTGGTGTATGCAGGCTTTGTGGTGTGATACCTCTGTATAAAGGCAGGACTTTGGAAGGTTGGAGTATTCAGGCTTTGTGGTGTGATACCTCTGTATAAAAGCAGGACTATGGCAGGTTGGTGTATTCAGGCTTTGTGGTGTGATACCTCTGTATAAAGGCAGGACTTTGGCAGGTTGGAGTATTCAGGCTTTGTGGTGTGATACCTCTGTATAAAAGCAGGACTATGGCAGGTTGGAGTATTCAGGCTTTGTGGTGTGATACCTCTGTATAAAGGCAGGACTTTGGAAGGTTGGTGTATTCAGGCTTTGTGGTGTGATACCTCTGTATAAAGGCAGGACTTTGGAAGGTTGGAGTATTCAGGCTTTGTGGTGTGATACCTCTGTATAAACGCAGGACTTTGGAAGGTTGGAGTAATCAGGCTTTGTGGTGTGATACCACTGTATAAAGGCAGGACTTTCGAAGGTTGGAGTATTCAGGCTTTGTGGTGTGATACCTCTCTATAAAGGCAGGACTTTCGAAGGTTGGAGCATTCAGGCTTTGTGGTGTGATACCTCTGTATAAAGGCAGGACTTTGGAAGGTTGGAGCATTCAGGCTTTGTGGTGTGATACCTCTGTATAAAGGCAGGACTATGGCAGGTTGGAGTATTCAGGCTTTGTGGTGTGATACCTCTGTATAAAGGCAGGACTATGGCAGGTTGTAGTATTCAGGCTCTGTTGTGTGATACCTCTGTATAAAGGCAGGACTATGACAGGTTGGAGTATTCAGGCTCTGTTGTGTGATACCTCTGTATAAAGGCAGGACTATGACTGGTTGGAGTATTCAGGCTTTGTGGTGTGATACCTCTGTATAAAGGCAGGACTATGGCAGGTTGGACTATTCAGGCTTTGTGGTGTGATACCTCTGTATAAAGGCAGGACTATGGCAGGTTGGAGTATTCAGGCTTTGTGGTGTGATACCTCTGTATAAAGGCAGGACTTTGGAAGTTTGGAGTATTCAGGCTTTGTGGTATGATTACCTCTGTATAAAAGCAGGACTATGGCAGGTTGGTGTATTCAGGCTTTGTGGTGTGATACCTCTGTATAAAGGCAGGACTTTGGCAGGTTGGAGTATTCAGGCTTTGTGGTGTGATCCCTCTGTATAAAGGCAGGACTTTGGAAGGTTGGAGTATTCAGGCTTTGTGGTATGATTACCTCTGTATAAAAGCAGGACTATGGCAGGTTGGAGTATTCAGGCTTTGTGGTGTGATACCTCTGTATAAAGGCAGGACTATGGGGCCTATTCATCAAAACATAATTATCACATGTGATAATTATGGTTTGAACTCGCGAGTTCAAACGCAGTTTAGGAGGCATTCATCATGCCTCCTGCCCTAAACTATCACTTCCGAAAAACTGCTGTTTCTGCGAAGCAGTTTTTCGGAAGCGAGAGACTTTTCTCTTGTCCCTCTTCAGTTTTCACTGCCTGTCTTCAAGCTGCGCATGCGACCGAATTAACCCCTTCCTTCCACTAACCTTGCTGGCGTCTTGTAAGGCTGCCGGCTACCCCAGTGTCGCCCGGAGCCTCCTCACCGCTGCCAGCTGCCAGAAGAACTCTCTTCCCGCCGTGGCCGCTGGAGACTGTGCGTTTCCCGCCCCCCGCTGAGACCTGCTACATCCTCGTTCCCTGCTGCAGCCGCTAGGTCCTCCGCCGGATCTTGTGCACCCCCGCTGACCGAGCGGAGCCCCCGCCGCCACTGCTGTGCGGGAGACCTACTCGCCTAAGCTGTTGCCGGAGACAGCCGGCCCCCCGTCATACCAGCTGCCTCTGTAGGATAACCGCCGCCGCTGCTGTGCCCTCTCCTGGCCCCAGCTCACAGAAGGACTGCTCTGGGAGCAGGTAAGTGGACACAGCAGGGAGGGATCTCCTCTGCTGTATCGGATGCTATTCGCCACCTCAGAGTGGTGAATAGCATCACTGTCAAGTTCCGAAAAAAATGCTTTTTCGGAACTTGATGAATACCGCAATTCCCACATCCCCATACTATAGTATGGGGACTGTATAGTACTATAGTATGGGGGCTGTATAGTACTATAGTATGGGGACTGTATAGTACTATAGTATGGGGACTGTGGAAATTATCGATGCACAATTGTAACCAGGAGATATCTGTGATATCTCCTGTGTTACATGTTTGATGAATGGGGCTGACACATAATTTCCACAAAATTAGGTGAAAATCTTAATTTTCACCTGCTTTTGTGAAAATTAAGTGATGATGAATAGGCCCCTGAGGCAGGTTGGAGTATTCAGGCTTTGTGGTGTGATACCTCTGTATAAAGGCAGGACTTTGGAAGATTAGAGTATTCAGGCTTTGTGGTGTGATACCTCTGTATAAAGGCAGGACTATGGCATGTTGGTGTATTCAGGCTTTGTGGTGTGATACCTCTGTATAAAGGCAGGACTTTGGAAGGTTGAAGTATTCAGGCTTTGTGGTGTGATACCTCTGTATAAAGGCAGGACTTTGGAAGGTTGGAGTATTCAGGCTTTGTGGTGTGATACCTCTGTATAAAGGCAGGACTTTGGAAGGTTGGAGTATTCAGGCTTTGTGGTGTGATACCTCTGTATAAAGGCAGGACTTTGGAAGGTTGGAGTATTCAGGCTTTCTGGTGTGATACCTCTGTATAAAGGCAGGACTATGGCAGGTTGGCATATTCAGGCTTTGTGGTGTGATACCTCTGTATAAAGGCAGGACTTTGGAAGGTTGGAGTATTCAGGCTTTGTGGTGTGATACCTCTGTATAAAGGCAGGACTATGACAGGTTGGAGTATTCAGGCTCTGTGGTGTGATACCTCTGTATAAAGGCAGGACTATGGCAGGTTGGAGTATTCAGGCTCTGTGGTGTGATACCTCTGTATAAAGGCAGGACTATGGCAGGTTGGAGTATTCAGGCTTTGTGGTGTGATACCTCTGTATAAAGGCAGGACTTTGGAAGGTGGGTGTATTCAGGCTTTGTGGTGTGATACCTCTGTATAAAGGCAGGACTATGGCAGGTTAGAGTATTCAGGCTTTGTGGTGTGATACCTCTGTATAAAGGCCGGACTATGGCAGGTTAGAGTATTCAGGCTTTGTGGTGTGATACCTCTGTATAAAGGCAGGACTATGGCAGATTGGAGTATTCAGGCTTTGTGGTGTGATACCTCTGTATAAAGGCAGGACTTTGGAAGGTGGGTGTATTCAGGCTTTGTGGTGTAATACCTCTGTATAAAGGCAGGACTATGGCAGGTTGGAGTATTCAGGCTTTGTGGTGTGATACCTCTGTATAAAGGCAGGACTATGGCAGGTTGGAGTATTCAGGCTCTGTGGTGTGATACCTCTGTATAAAGGCAGGACTATGGCAGGTTGGAGTATTCAGGCTCTGTGGTGTGATACATCTGTATAAAGGCAGGACTATGGCAGGTTGGAGTATTCAGGCTCTGTGGTGTGATACCTCTGTATAAAGGCAGGACTATGGCAGGTTGGAGTATTCAGGCTCTGTGGTGTGATACCTCTGTATAAAGGCAGGACTATGGCAGGTTGGAGTATTCAGGCTTTGTGGTGTGATACCTCTGTATAAAGGCAGGACTTTGGAAGGTGGGTGTATTCAGGCTTTGTGGTGTAATACCTCTGTATAAAGGCAGGACTATGGCAGGTTGGAGTATTCAGGCTTTGTGGTGTGATACCTCTGTATAAAGGCAGGACTATGGCAGGTTAGAGTATTCAGGCTTTGTGGTGTGATACCTCTGTATAAAGGCAGGACTATGGCAGGTTGGAGTATTCAGGCTTTGTGGTGTGATACCTCTGTATAAAGGCAGGACTATGGCAGGTTGGAGTATTCAGGCTCTGTGGTGTGATACCTCTGTATAAAGGCAGGACTATGGCAGGTTGGAGTATTCAGGCTCTGTGGTGTGATACCTCTGTATAAAGGCAGGACTATGGCAGGTTGGAGTATTCAGGCTCTGTGGTGTGATACCTCTGTATAAAGGCAGGACTATGGCAGGTTGGAGTATTCAGGCTTTGTGGTGTGATACCTCTGTATAAAGGCCGGACTATGGCAGGTTAGAATATTCAGGCTTTGTGGTGTGATACCTCTGTATAAAGGCAGGACTATGGCAGATTGGAGTATTCAGGCTTTGTGGTGTGATACCTCTGTATAAAGGCAGGACTTTGGAAGGTGGGTGTATTCAGGCTTTGTGGTGTAATACCTCTGTATAAAGGCAGGACTATGGCAGGTTGGAGTATTCAGGCTTTGTGGTGTGATACCTCTGTATAAAGGCAGGACTATGGCAGGTTGGAGTATTCAGGCTCTGTGGTGTGATACCTCTGTATAAAGGCAGGACTATGGCAGGTTGGAGTATTCAGGCTCTGTGGTGTGATACCTCTGTATAAAGGCAGGACTATGGCAGGTTGGAGTATTCAGGCTCTGTGGTGTGATACCTCTGTATAAAGGCAGGACTATGGCAGGTTGGAGTATTCAGGCTCTGTGGTGTGATACCTCTGTATAAAGGCAGGACTATGGCAGGTTGGAGTATTCAGGCTTTGTGGTGTGATACCTCTGTATAAAGGCAGGACTTTGGAAGGTGGGTGTATTCAGGCTTTGTGGTGTAATACCTCTGTATAAAGGCAGGACTATGGCAGGTTGGAGTATTCAGGCTTTGTGGTGTGATACCTCTGTATAAAGGCAGGACTATGGCAGGTTAGAGTATTCAGGCTTTGTGGTGTGATACCTCTGTATAAAGGCAGGACTATGGCAGGTTGGAGTATTCAGGCTCTGTGGTGTGATACCTCTGTATAAAGGCAGGACTATGGCAGGTTGGAGTATTCAGGCTCTGTGGTGTGATACCTCTGTATAAAGGCAGGACTATGGCAGGTTGGAGTATTCAGGCTCTGTGGTGTGATACCTCTGTATAAAGGCAGGACTATGGCAGGTTGGAGTATTCAGGCTCTGTGGTGTGATACCTCTGTATAAAGGCAGGACTATGGCAGGTTGGAGTATTCAGGCTTTGTGGTGTGATACCTCTGTATAAAGGCAGGACTTTGGAAGGTGGGTGTATTCAGGCTTTGTGGTGTAATACCTCTGTATAAAGGCAGGACTATGGCAGGTTGGAGTATTCAGGCTTTGTGGTGTGATACCTCTGTATAAAGGCAGGACTATGGAAGGTTGGAGTATTCAGGCTTTGTGGTGTGATACCTCTGTATAAAGGCAGGACTTTGGAAGGTGGGTGTATTCAGGCTTTGTGGTGTAATACCTCTGTATAAAGGCAGGACTATGGCAGGTTAGAGTATTCAGGCTTTGTGGTGTGATACCTCTGTATAAAGGCAGGACTATGGAAGGTTGGAGTATTCAGGCTTTGTGGTGTGATACCTCTGTATAAAGGCAGGACTTTGGAAGGTGGGTGTATTCAGGCTTTGTGGTGTAATACCTCTGTATAAAGGCAGGACTATGGCAGGTTAGAGTATTCAGGCTTTGTGGTGTGATACCTCTGTATAAAGGCAGGACTATGGCAGGTTGGAGTATTCAGGCTTTGTGGTGTGATACCTCTGTATAAAGGCAGGACTTTGGAAGGTTAGAGTATTCAGGCTTTGTGGTGTGATACCTCTGTATAAAGGCAGCAGTATGGTAAATTGGAGTATTCAGGCTTTGTGGTGTGATACCTCTGTATAAAGGCAGGACTATGGCAGGTTAGAGTATTCAGGCTTTGTGGTGTGATACCTCTGTATAAAGGCAGGACTTTCGAAGGTTGGTGTATTCAGGCTTTGTGGTGTGATACCTCTGTATAAAGGCAGGACTTTCGAAGGTTGGAGCATTCAGGCTTTGTGGTGTGATACCTCTGTATAAAGGCAGGACTTTGGAAGGTTGGAGCATTCAGGCTTTGTGGTGTGATACCTCTGTATAAAGGCAGGACTATGGCAGGTTGGAGTATTCTGGCTTTGTGGTGTGATACCTCTGTATAAAGGCAGGACTATGGCAGGTTGTAGTATTCAGGCTCTGTTGTGTGATACCTCTGTATAAAGGCAGGACTATGACTGGTTGGAGTATTCAGGCTTTGTGGTGTGATACCTCTGTATAAAGGCAGGACTATGGCAGGTTGGACTATTCAGGCTTTGTGGTGTGATACCTCTGTATAAAGGCAGGACTATGGCAGGTTGGAGTATTCAGGCTTTGTGGTGTGATACCTCTGTATAAAGGCAGGACTTTGGAAGTTTGGAGTATTCAGGCTTTGTGGTATGATTACCTCTGTATAAAAGCAGGACTATGGCAGGTTTGTGTATTCAGGCTTTGTGGTGTGATACCTCTGTATAAAGGCAGGACTTTGGCAGGTTGGAGTATTCAGGCTTTGTGGTGTGATCCCTCTGTATAAAGGCAGGACTTTGGAAGGTTGGAGTATTCAGGCTTTGTGGTATGATTACCTCTGTATAAAAGCAGGACTATGGCAGGTTGGAGTATTCAGGCTTTGTGGTGTGATACCTCTGTATAAAGGCAGGACTATGGGGCCTATTCATCAAAACATAATTATCACATGTGATAATTATGGTTTGAACTCGCGAGTTCAAACGCAGTTTAGGAGGCATTCATCATGCCTCCTGCCCTAAACTATCACTTCCGAAAAGCTGCTGTTTCTGCGAAGCAGTTTTTCGGAAGCGAGAGACTTTTCTCTTGTCCCTCTTCAGTTTTCACTGCCTGTCTTCAAGCTGCGCATGCGACCGAATTAACCCCTTCCTTCCACTAACCTTGCTGGCGTCTTGTAAGGCTGCCGGCTACCCCAGTGTCGCCCGGAGCCTCCTCACCGCTGCCAGCTGCCAGAAGAACTCTCTTCCCGCCGTGGCCGCTGGAGACTGTGCGTTTCCCGCCCCCCGCTGAGACCTGCTACATCCTCGTTCCCTGCTGCAGCCGCTAGGTCCTCCACCGGATCTTGTGCACCCCCGCTGACCGAGCGGAGCCCCCGCCGCCACTGCTGTGCGGGAGACCTACTCGCCTAAGCTGTTGCCGGAGACAGCCGGCCCCCTGTCATACCAGCTGCCTCTGTAGGATAACCGCCGCCGCTGCTGTGCCCTCTCCTGGCCCCAGCTCACAGAAGGACTGCTCTGGGAGCAGGTAAGTGGACACAGCAGGGAGGGATCTCCTCTGCTGTATCAGATGCTATTCGCCACCTCAGAGTGGCGAATAGCATCACTGTCAAGTTCCGAAAAAAATGCTTTTTTGGAACTTGATGAATACCGCAATTCCCACATCCCCATACTATAGTATGGGGACTGTATAGTACTATAGTATGGGGGCTGTATAGTACTATAGTATGGGGACTGTATAGTACTATAGTATGGGGACTGTGGAAATTATCGATGCACAATTGTAACCAGGAGATATCTGTGATATCTCCTGTGTTACATGTTTGATGAATGGGGCTGACACATAATTTCCACAAAATTAGGTGAAAATCTTAATTTTCACCTGCTTTTGTGAAAATTAAGTGATGATGAATAGGCCCCTGAGGCAGGTTGGAGTATTCAGGCTTTGTGGTGTGATACCTCTGTATAAAGGCATGACTATGGCAGGTTGGTGTATTCAGGCTTTGTGGTGTGATACCTCTGTATAAAGGCAGGACTTTGGAAGATTAGAGTATTCAGGCTTTGTGGTGCGATACCTCTGTATAAAGGCAGGACTATGGCATGTTGGTGTATTCAGGCTTTGTGGTGTGATACCTCTGTATAAAAGCAGGACTTTGGAAGGTTGGAGTATTCAGGCTTTGTGGTGTGATACCTCTGTATAAAGGCAGGACTTTGGAAGGTTGGAGTATTCAGGCTTTCTGGTGTGATACCTCTGTATAAAGGCAGGACTATGGCAGGTTGGCATATTCAGGCTTTGTGGTGTGATACCTCTGTATAAAGGCAGGACTTTGGAAGGTTGGAGTATTCAGGCTTTGTGGTGTGATACCTCTGTATAAAGGCAGGACTATGGCAGGTTGGAGTATTCAGGCTTTGTGGTGTGATACCTCTGTATAAAGGCAGGACTTTGGAAGGTTGGAGCATTCAGGCTTTGTGGTGTGATACCTCTGTATAAAGGCAGGACTATGGCAGGTTGGAGTATTCAGGCTTTGTGGTGTGATACCTCTGTATAAAGGCAGGACTATGGCAGGTTGTAGTATTCAGGCTCTGTTGTGTGATACCTCTGTTTAAAGGCAGGACTATGGCAGGTTGGACTATTCAGGTTTTGTGGTGTGATACCTCTGTATAAAGGCAGGACTTTGGCAGGTTGGAGTATTCAGGCTTTGTGGTGTGATCCCTCTGTATAAAGGCAGGACTTTGGAAGGTTGGAGTATTCAGGCTTTGTGGTATGATTACCTCTGTATAAAAGCAGGACTATGGCAGGTTGGAGTATTCAGGCTTTGTGGTGTGATACCTCTGTATAAAGGCAGGACTATGGGGCCTATTCATCAAAACATAATTATCACATGTGATAATTATGGTTTGAAGTGAACTCGCGAGTTCAAACGCAGTTTAGGAGGCATTCATCATGCCTCCTGCCCTAAACTATCACTTCCGAAAAACTGCTGTTTCTGCGAAGCAGTTTTTCGGAAGCGAGAGACTTTTCTCTTGTCCCTCTTCAGTTTTCACTGCCTGTCTTCAAGCTGCGCATGCGACCGAATTAACCCCTTCCTTCCACTAACCTTGCTGGCGTCTTGTAAGGCTGCCGGCTACCCCAGTGTCGCCCGGAGCCTCCTCACCGCTGCCAGCTGCCAGAAGAACTCTCTTCCCGCCGTGGCCGCTGGAGACTGTGCGTTTCCCGCCCCCCGCTGAGACCTGCTACATCCTCGTTCCCTGCTGCAGCCGCTAGGTCCTCCGCCGGATCTTGTGCACCCCCGCTGACCGAGCGGAGCCCCCGCCGCCACTGCTGTGCGGGAGACCTACTCGCCTAAGCTGTTGCCGGAGACAGCCGGCCCCCCGTCATACCAGCTGCCTCTGTAGGATAACCGCCGCCGCTGCTGTGCCCTCTCCTGGCCCCAGCTCACAGAAGGACTGCTCTGGGAGCAGGTAAGTGGACACAGCAGGGAGGGATCTCCTCTGCTGTATCGGATGCTATTCGCCACCTCAGAGTGGCGAATAGCATCACTGTCAAGTTCCGAAAAAAATGCTTTTTCGGAACTTGATGAATACCGCAATTCCCACATCCCCATACTATAGTATGGGGACTGTATAGTACTATAGTATGGGGGCTGTATAGTACTATAGTATGGGGACTGTATAGTACTATAGTATGGGGACTGTGGAAATTATCGATGCACAATTGTAACCAGGAGATATCTGTGATATCTCCTGTGTTACATGTTTGATGAATGGGGCTGACACATAATTTCCACAAAATTAGGTGAAAATCTTAATTTTCACCTGCTTTTGTGAAAATTAAGTGATGATGAATAGGCCCCTGAGGCAGGTTGGAGTATTCAGGCTTTGTGGTGTGATACCTCTGTATAAAGGCAGGACTTTGGAAGGTGGGTGTATTCAGGCTTTGTGGTGTAATACCTCTGTATAAAGGCAGGACTATGGCAGGTTGGAGTATTCAGGCTCTGTGGTGTGATACCTCTGTATAAAGGCAGGACAATGCAGGTTGGTGTATTCAGGCTTTGTGTTGTGATACCTCTGTATAAAGGCAGGACTTTGGAAGGTTGGAGTATTCAGGCTTTGTGGTGTGATACCTCTGTATAAAGGCAGAACTATGGCAGGTTGGTGTATTCAGGCTTTGTGTTGTGATACCTCTGTATAAAGGCAGGACTTTGGAAGGTTGGAGTATTCAGGCTTTGTGGTGTGATACCTCTGTATAAAGGCAGGACTATGGCAGGTTGAAATATTCAGGCTTTGTGGTGTGATACCTCTGTATAAAGGCAGGACTTTGGAAGATTAGAGTATTCAGGCTTTGTGGTGTGATACCTCTGTATAAAGGCAGGACTATGGCATGTTGGTGTATGCAGGCTTTGTGGTGTGATACCTCTGTATAAAGGCAGGACTTTGGAAGGTTGGAGTATTCAGGCTTTGTGGTGTGATACCTCTGTATAAAAGCAGGACTATGGCAGGTTGGTGTATTCAGGCTTTGTGGTGTGATACCTCTGTATAAAGGCAGGACTTTGGCAGGTTGGAGTATTCAGGCTTTGTGGTGTGATACCTCTGTATAAAAGCAGGACTATGGCAGGTTGGAGTATTCAGGCTTTGTGGTGTGATACCTCTGTATAAAGGCAGGACTTTGGAAGGTTGGTGTATTCAGGCTTTGTGGTGTGATACCTCTGTATAAAGGCAGGACTTTGGAAGGTTGGAGTATTCAGGCTTTGTGGTGTGATACCTCTGTATAAAGGCAGGACTTTGGAAGGTTGGAGTAATCAGGCTTTGTGGTGTGATACCACTGTATAAAGGCAGGACTTTCGAAGGTTGGAGTATTCAGGCTTTGTGGTGTGATACCTCTGTATAAAGGCAGGACTTTCGAAGGTTGGAGCATTCAGGCTTTGTGGTGTGATACCTCTGTATAAAGGCAGGACTTTGGAAGGTTGGAGCATTCAGGCTTTGTGGTGTGATACCTCTGTATAAAGGCAGGACTATGGCAGGTTGGAGTATTCAGGCTTTGTGGTGTGATACCTCTGTATAAAGGCAGGACTATGGCAGGTTGTAGTATTCAGGCTCTGTTGTGTGATACCTCTGTATAAAGGCAGGACTATGACAGGTTGGAGTATTCAGGCTTTGTGGTGTGATACCTCTGTTTAAAGGCAGGACTAAGGCAGGTTGGACTATTCAGGCTTTGTGGTGTGATACCTCTGTTTAAAGGCAGGACTATGGCAGGTTGGAGTATTCAGGCTTTGTGGTGTGATACCTCTGTATAAAGGCAGGACTTTGGAAGTTTGGAGTATTCAGGTTTTGTGGTGTGATACCTCTGTATAAAGGCAGGACTTTGGCAGGTTGGAGTATTCAGGCTTTGTGGTGTTATCCCTCTGTATAAAGGCAGGACTTTGGAAGGTTGGAGTATTCAGGCTTTGTGGTATGATTACCTCTGTATAAAAGCAGGACTATGGCAGGTTGGAGTATTCAGGCTTTGTGGTGTGATACCTCTGTATAAAGGCAGGACTATGGGGCCTATTCATCAAAACATAATTATCACATGTGATAATTATGGTTTGAACTCGCGAGTTCAAACGCAGTTTAGGAGGCATTCATCATGCCTCCTGCCCTAAACTATCACTTCCGAAAAACTGCTGTTTCTGCGAAGCAGTTTTTCGGAAGCGAGAGACTTTTCTCTTGTCCCTCTTCAGTTTTCACTGCCTGTCTTCAAGCTGCGCATGCGACCGAATTAACCCCTTCCTTCCACTAACCTTGCTGGCGTCTTGTAAGGCTGCCGGCTACCCCAGTGTCGCCCGGAGCCTCCTCACCGCTGCCAGCTGCCAGAAGAACTCTCTTCCCGCCGTGGCCGCTGGAGACTGTGCGTTTCCCGCCCCCCGCTGAGACCTGCTACATCCTCGTTCCCTGCTGCAGCCGCTAGGTCCTCCGCCGGATCTTGTGCACCCCCGCTGACCGAGCGGAGCCCCCGCCGCCACTGCTGTGCGGGAGACCTACTCGCCTAAGCTGTTGCCGGAGACAGCCGGCCCCCCGTCATACCAGCTGCCTCTGTAGGATAACCGCCGCCGCTGCTGTGCCCTCTCCTGGCCCCAGCTCACAGAAGGACTGCTCTGGGAGCAGGTAAGTGGACACAGCAGGGAGGGATCTCCTCTGCTGTATCAGATGCTATTCGCCACCTCAGAGTGGCGAATAGCATCACTGTCAAGTTCCGAAAAAAATGCTTTTTTGGAACTTGATGAATACCGCAATTCCCACATCCCCATACTATAGTATGGGGACTGTATAGTACTATAGTATGGGGGCTGTATAGTACTATAGTATGGGGACTGTATAGTACTATAGTATGGGGACTGTGGAAATTATCGATGCACAATTGTAACCAGGAGATATCTGTGATATCTCCTGTGTTACATGTTTGATGAATGGGGCTGACACATAATTTCCACAAAATTAGGTGAAAATCTTAATTTTCACCTGCTTTTGTGAAAATTAAGTGATGATGAATAGGCCCCTGAGGCAGGTTGGAGTATTCAGGCTTTGTGGTGTGATACCTCTGTATAAAGGCAGGACTTTGGAAGATTAGAGTATTCAGGCTTTGTGGTGTGATACCTCTGTATAAAGGCAGGACTATGGCATGTTGGTGTATTCAGGCTTTGTGGTGTGATACCTCTGTATAAAGGCAGGACTTTGGAAGGTTGAAGTATTCAGGCTTTGTGGTGTGATACCTCTGTATAAAGGCAGGACTTTGGAAGGTTGGAGTATTCAGGCTTTGTGGTGTGATACCTCTGTATAAAGGCAGGACTTTGGAAGGTTGGAGTATTCAGGCTTTGTGGTGTGATACCTCTGTATAAAGGCAGGACTTTGGAAGGTTGGAGTATTCAGGCTTTCTGGTGTGATACCTCTGTATAAAGGCAGGACTATGGCAGGTTGGCATATTCAGGCTTTGTGGTGTGATACCTCTGTATAAAGGCAGGACTTTGGAAGGTTGGAGTATTCAGGCTTTGTGGTGTGATACCTCTGTATAAAGGCAGGACTATGACAGGTTGGAGTATTCAGGCTCTGTGGTGTGATACCTCTGTATAAAGGCAGGACTATGGCAGGTTGGAGTATTCAGGCTCTGTGGTGTGATACCTCTGTATAAAGGCAGGACTATGGCAGGTTGGAGTATTCAGGCTTTGTGGTGTGATACCTCTGTATAAAGGCAGGACTTTGGAAGGTGGGTGTATTCAGGCTTTGTGGTGTGATACCTCTGTATAAAGGCAGGACTATGGCAGGTTAGAGTATTCAGGCTTTGTGGTGTGATACCTCTGTATAAAGGCCGGACTATGGCAGGTTAGAGTATTCAGGCTTTGTGGTGTGATACCTCTGTATAAAGGCAGGACTATGGCAGATTGGAGTATTCAGGCTTTGTGGTGTGATACCTCTGTATAAAGGCAGGACTTTGGAAGGTGGGTGTATTCAGGCTTTGTGGTGTAATACCTCTGTATAAAGGCAGGACTATGGCAGGTTGGAGTATTCAGGCTTTGTGGTGTGATACCTCTGTATAAAGGCAGGACTATGGCAGGTTGGAGTATTCAGGCTCTGTGGTGTGATACCTCTGTATAAAGGCAGGACTATGGCAGGTTGGAGTATTCAGGCTCTGTGGTGTGATACCTCTGTATAAAGGCAGGACTATGGCAGGTTGGAGTATTCAGGCTCTGTGGTGTGATACCTCTGTATAAAGGCAGGACTATGGCAGGTTGGAGTATTCAGGCTCTGTGGTGTGATACCTCTGTATAAAGGCAGGACTATGGCAGGTTGGAGTATTCAGGCTTTGTGGTGTGATACCTCTGTATAAAGGCAGGACTTTGGAAGGTGGGTGTATTCAGGCTTTGTGGTGTAATACCTCTGTATAAAGGCAGGACTATGGCAGGTTGGAGTATTCAGGCTTTGTGGTGTGATACCTCTGTATAAAGGCAGGACTATGGCAGGTTAGAGTATTCAGGCTTTGTGGTGTGATACCTCTGTATAAAGGCAGGACTATGGCAGGTTGGAGTATTCAGGCTTTGTGGTGTGATACCTCTGTATAAAGGCAGGACTATGGCAGGTTGGAGTATTCAGGCTCTGTGGTGTGATACCTCTGTATAAAGGCAGGACTATGGCAGGTTGGAGTATTCAGGCTCTGTGGTGTGATACCTCTGTATAAAGGCAGGACTATGGCAGGTTGGAGTATTCAGGCTCTGTGGTGTGATACCTCTGTATAAAGGCAGGACTATGGCAGGTTGGAGTATTCAGGCTTTGTGGTGTGATACCTCTGTATAAAGGCCGGACTATGGCAGGTTAGAGTATTCAGGCTTTGTGGTGTGATACCTCTGTATAAAGGCAGGACTATGGCAGATTGGAGTATTCAGGCTTTGTGGTGTGATACCTCTGTATAAAGGCAGGACTTTGGAAGGTGGGTGTATTCAGGCTTTGTGGTGTAATACCTCTGTATAAAGGCAGGACTATGGCAGGTTGGAGTATTCAGGCTTTGTGGTGTGATACCTCTGTATAAAGGCAGGACTATGGCAGGTTGGAGTATTCAGGCTCTGTGGTGTGATACCTCTGTATAAAGGCAGGACTATGGCAGGTTGGAGTATTCAGGCTCTGTGGTGTGATACCTCTGTATAAAGGCAGGACTATGGCAGGTTGGAGTATTCAGGCTCTGTGGTGTGATACCTCTGTATAAAGGCAGGACTATGGCAGGTTGGAGTATTCAGGCTCTGTGGTGTGATACCTCTGTATAAAGGCAGGACTATGGCAGGTTGGAGTATTCAGGCTTTGTGGTGTGATACCTCTGTATAAAGGCAGGACTTTGGAAGGTGGGTGTATTCAGGCTTTGTGGTGTAATACCTCTGTATAAAGGCAGGACTATGGCAGGTTGGAGTATTCAGGCTTTGTGGTGTGATACCTCTGTATAAAGGCAGGACTATGGCAGGTTAGAGTATTCAGGCTTTGTGGTGTGATACCTCTGTATAAAGGCAGGACTATGGCAGGTTGGAGTATTCAGGCTCTGTGGTGTGATACCTCTGTATAAAGGCAGGACTATGGCAGGTTGGAGTATTCAGGCTCTGTGGTGTGATACCTCTGTATAAAGGCAGGACTATGGCAGGTTGGAGTATTCAGGCTCTGTGGTGTGATACCTCTGTATAAAGGCAGGACTATGGCAGGTTGGAGTATTCAGGCTCTGTGGTGTGATACCTCTGTATAAAGGCAGGACTATGGCAGGTTGGAGTATTCAGGCTTTGTGGTGTGATACCTCTGTATAAAGGCAGGACTTTGGAAGGTGGGTGTATTCAGGCTTTGTGGTGTAATACCTCTGTATAAAGGCAGGACTATGGCAGGTTGGAGTATTCAGGCTTTGTGGTGTGATACCTCTGTATAAAGGCAGGACTATGGAAGGTTGGAGTATTCAGGCTTTGTGGTGTGATACCTCTGTATAAAGGCAGGACTATGGCAGGTTAGAGTATTCAGGCTTTGTGGTGTGATACCTCTGTATAAAGGCAGGACTATGGAAGGTTGGAGTATTCAGGCTTTGTGGTGTGATACCTCTGTATAAAGGCAGGACTTTGGAAGGTGGGTGTATTCAGGCTTTGTGGTGTAATACCTCTGTATAAAGGCAGGACTATGGCAGGTTAGAGTATTCAGGCTTTGTGGTGTGATACCTCTGTATAAAGGCAGGACTATGGCAGGTTGGAGTATTCAGGCTTTGTGGTGTGATACCTCTGTATAAAGGCAGGACTTTGGAAGGTTAGAGTATTCAGGCTTTGTGGTGTGATACCTCTGTATAAAGGCAGGAGTATGGTAAATTGGAGTATTCAGGCTTTGTGGTGTGATACCTCTGTATAAAGGCAGGACTATGGCAGGTTAGAGTATTCAGGCTTTGTGGTGTGATACCTCTGTATAAAGGCAGGACTTTCGAAGGTTGGTGTATTCAGGCTTTGTGGTGTGATACCTCTGTATAAAGGCAGGACTTTCGAAGGTTGGAGCATTCAGGCTTTGTGGTGTGATACCTCTGTATAAAGGCAGGACTTTGGAAGGTTGGAGCATTCAGGCTTTGTGGTGTGATACCTCTGTATAAAGGCAGGACTATGGCAGGTTGGAGTATTCTGGCTTTGTGGTGTGATACCTCTGTATAAAGGCAGGACTATGGCAGGTTGTAGTATTCAGGCTCTGTTGTGTGATACCTCTGTATAAAGGCAGGACTATGACTGGTTGGAGTATTCAGGCTTTGTGGTGTGATACCTCTGTATAAAGGCAGGACTATGGCAGGTTGGACTATTCAGGCTTTGTGGTGTGATACCTCTGTATAAAGGCAGGACTATGGCAGGTTGGAGTATTCAGGCTTTGTGGTGTGATACCTCTGTATAAAGGCAGGACTTTGGAAGTTTGGAGTATTCAGGCTTTGTGGTATGATTACCTCTGTATAAAAGCAGGACTATGGCAGGTTTGTGTATTCAGGCTTTGTGGTGTGATACCTCTATAAAGGCAGGACTTTGGCAGGTTGGAGTATTCAGGCTTTGTGGTGTGATCCCTCTGTATAAAGGCAGGACTTTGGAAGGTTGGAGTATTCAGGCTTTGTGGTATGATTACCTCTGTATAAAAGCAGGACTATGGCAGGTTGGAGTATTCAGGCTTTGTGGTGTGATACCTCTGTATAAAGGCAGGACTATGGGGCCTATTCATCAAAACATAATTATCACATGTGATAATTATGGTTTGAACTCGCGAGTTCAAACGCAGTTTAGGAGGCATTCATCATGCCTCCTGCCCTAAACTATCACTTCCGAAAAGCTGCTGTTTCTGCGAAGCAGTTTTTCGGAAGCGAGAGACTTTTCTCTTGTCCCTCTTCAGTTTTCACTGCCTGTCTTCAAGCTGCGCATGCGACCGAATTAACCCCTTCCTTCCACTAACCTTGCTGGCGTCTTGTAAGGCTGCCGGCTACCCCAGTGTCGCCCGGAGCCTCCTCACCGCTGCCAGCTGCCAGAAGAACTCTCTTCCCGCCGTGGCCGCTGGAGACTGTGCGTTTCCCGCCCCCCGCTGAGACCTGCTACATCCTCGTTCCCTGCTGCAGCCGCTAGGTCCTCCGCCGGATCTTGTGCACCCCCGCTGACCGAGCGGAGCCCCCGCCGCCACTGCTGTGCGGGAGACCTACTCGCCTAAGCTGTTGCCGGAGACAGCCGGCCCCCGTCATACCAGCTGCCTCTGTAGGATAACCGCCGCCGCTGCTGTGCCCTCTCCTGGCCCCAGCTCACAGAAGGACTGCTCTGGGAGCAGGTAAGTGGACACAGCAGGGAGGGATCTCCTCTGCTGTATCGGATGCTATTCGCCACCTCAGAGTGGCGAATAGCATCACTGTCAAGTTCCGAAAAAAATGCTTTTTCGGAACTTGATGAATACCGCAATTCCCACATCCCCATACTATAGTATGGGGACTGTATAGTACTATAGTATGGGGGCTGTATAGTACTATAGTATGGGGACTGTATAGTACTATAGTATGGGGACTGTGGAAATTATCGATGCACAATTGTAACCAGGAGATATCTGTGATATCTCCTGTGTTACATGTTTGATGAATGGGGCTGACACATAATTTCCACAAAATTAGGTGAAAATCTTAATTTTCACCTGCTTTTGTGAAAATTAAGTGATGATGAATAGGCCCCTGAGGCAGGTTGGAGTATTCAGGCTTTGTGGTGTGATACCTCTGTATAAAGGCAGGACTTTGGAAGATTAGAGTATTCAGGCTTTGTGGTGCGATACCTCTGTATAAAGGCAGGACTATGGCATGTTGGTGTATTCAGGCTTTGTGGTGTGATACCTCTGTATAAAAGCAGGACTTTGGAAGGTTGGAGTATTCAGGCTTTGTGGTGTGATACCTCTGTATAAAGGCAGGACTTTGGAAGGTTGGAGTATTCAGGCTTTCTGGTGTGATACCTCTGTATAAAGGCAGGACTATGGCAGGTTGGCATATTCAGGCTTTGTGGTGTGATACCTCTGTATAAAGGCAGGACTTTGGAAGGTTGGAGTATTCAGGCTTTGTGGTGTGATACCTCTGTATAAAGGCAGGACTATGGCAGGTTGGAGTATTCAGGCTTTGTGGTGTGATACCTCTGTATAAAGGCAGGACTTTGGAAGGTTGGAGCATTCAGGCTTTGTGGTGTGATACCTCTGTATAAAGGCAGGACTATGGCAGGTTGGAGTATTCAGGCTTTGTGGTGTGATACCTCTGTATAAAGGCAGGACTATGGCAGGTTGTAGTATTCAGGCTCTGTTGTGTGATACCTCTGTATAAAGGCAGGACTATGACAGGTTGGAGTATTCAGGCTTTGTGGTGTGATACCTATGTTTAAAGGCAGGACTATGGCAGGTTGGACTATTCAGGTTTTGTGGTGTGATACCTCTGTATAAAGGCAGGACTTTGGCAGGTTGGAGTATTCAGGCTTTGTGGTGTGATCCCTCTGTATAAAGGCAGGACTTTGGAAGGTTGGAGTATTCAGGCTTTGTGGTATGATTACCTCTGTATAAAAGCAGGACTATGGCAGGTTGGAGTATTCAGGCTTTGTGGTGTGATACCTCTGTATAAAGGCAGGACTATGCGGCCTATTCATCAAAACATAATTATCACATGTGATAATTATGGTTTGAACTCGCGAGTTCAAACGCAGTTTAGGAGGCATTCATCATGCCTCCTGCCCTAAACTATCACTTCCGAAAAACTGCTGTTTCTGCGAAGCAGTTTTTCGGAAGCGAGAGACTTTTCTCTTGTCCCTCTTCAGTTTTCACTGCCTGTCTTCAAGCTGCGCATGCGACCGAATTAACCCCTTCCTTCCACTAACCTTGCTGGCGTCTTGTAAGGCTGCCGGCTACCCCAGTGTCGCCCGGAGCCTCCTCACCGCTGCCAGCTGCCAGAAGAACTCTCTTCCCGCCGTGGCCGCTGGAGACTGTGCATTTCCCGCCCCCCGCTGAGACCTGCTACATCCTCGTTCCCTGCTGCAGCCGCTAGGTCCTCCGCCGGATCTTGTGCACCCCCGCTGACCGAGCGGAGCCCCCGCCGCCACTGCTGTGCGGGAGACCTACTCGCCTAAGCTGTTGCCGGAGACAGCCGGCCCCCCGTCATACCAGCTGCCTCTGTAGGATAACCGCCGCCGCTGCTGTGCCCTCTCCTGGCCCCAGCTCACAGAAGGACTGCTCTGGGAGCAGGTAAGTGGACACAGCAGGGAGGGATCTCCTCTGCTGTATCGGATGCTATTCGCCACCTCAGAGTGGCGAATAGCATCACTGTCAAGTTCCGAAAAAAATGCTTTTTCGGAACTTGATGAATACCGCAATTCCCACATCCCCATACTATAGTATGGGGACTGTATAGTACTATAGTATGGGGGCTGTATAGTACTATAGTATGGGGACTGTATAGTACTATAGTATGGGGACTGTGGAAATTATCGATGCACAATTGTAACCAGGAGATATCTGTGATATCTCCTGTGTTACATGTTTGATGAATGGGGCTGACACATAATTTCCACAAAATTAGGTGAAAATCTTAATTTTCACCTGCTTTTGTGAAAATTAAGTGATGATGAATAGGCCCCTGAGGCAGGTTGGAGTATTCAGGCTTTGTGGTGTGATACCTCTGTATAAAGGCAGGACTTTGGAAGATTAGAGTATTCAGGCTTTGTGGTGTGATACCTCTGTATAAAGGCAGGACTATGGCATGTTGGTGTATTCAGGCTTTGTGGTGTGATACCTCTGTATAAAGGCAGGACTTTGGAAGGTTGGAGTATTCAGGCTTTGTGGTGTGATACCTCTGTATAAAGGCAGGACTTTGGAAGGTTGGAGTATTCAGGCTTTCTGGTGTGATACCTCTGTATAAAGGCAGGACTATGGCAGGTTGGCATATTCAGGCTTTGTGGTGTGATACCTCTGTATAAAGGCAGGACTTTGGAAGGTTGGAGTATTCAGGCTTTGTGGTGTGATACCTCTGTATAAAGGCAGGACTATGACAGGTTGGAGTATTCAGGCTCTGTGGTGTGATACCTCTGTATAAAGGCAGGACTATGGCAGGTTGGAGTATTCAGGCTCTGTGGTGTGATACCTCTGTATAAAGGCAGGACTATGGCAGGTTGGAGTATTCAGGCTTTGTGGTGTGATACCTCTGTATAAAGGCAGGACTTTGGAAGGTGGGTGTATTCAGGCTTTGTGGTGTGATACCTCTGTATAAAGGCAGGACTATGGCAGGTTAGAGTATTCAGGCTTTGTGGTGTGATACCTCTGTATAAAGGCCGGACTATGGCAGGTTAGAGTATTCAGGCTTTGTGGTGTGATACCTCTGTATAAAGGCAGGACTATGGCAGATTGGAGTATTCAGGCTTTGTGGTGTGATACCTCTGTATAAAGGCAGGACTTTGGAAGGTGGGTGTATTCAGGCTTTGTGGTGTAATACCTCTGTATAAAGGCAGGACTATGGCAGGTTGGAGTATTCAGGCTTTGTGGTGTGATACCTCTGTATAAAGGCAGGACTATGGCAGGTTGGAGTATTCAGGCTCTGTGGTGTGATACCTCTGTATAAAGGCAGGACTATGGCAGGTTGGAGTATTCAGGCTCTGTGGTGTGATACCTCTGTATAAAGGCAGGACTATGGCAGGTTGGAGTATTCAGGCTCTGTGGTGTGATACCTCTGTATAAAGGCAGGACTATGGCAGGTTGGAGTATTCAGGCTCTGTGGTGTGATACCTCTGTATAAAGGCAGGACTATGGCAGGTTGGAGTATTCAGGCTTTGTGGTGTGATACCTCTGTATAAAGGCAGGACTTTGGAAGGTGGGTGTATTCAGGCTTTGTGGTGTAATACCTCTGTATAAAGGCAGGACTATGGCAGGTTGGAGTATTCAGGCTTTGTGGTGTGATACCTCTGTATAAAGGCAGGACTATGGCAGGTTAGAGTATTCAGGCTTTGTGGTGTGATACCTCTGTATAAAGGCAGGACTATGGCAGGTTGGAGTATTCAGGCTTTGTGGTGTGATACCTCTGTATAAAGGCAGGACTATGGCAGGTTGGAGTATTCAGGCTCTGTGGTGTGATACCTCTGTATAAAGGCAGGACTATGGCAGGTTGGAGTATTCAGGCTCTGTGGTGTGATACCTCTGTATAAAGGCAGGACTATGGCAGGTTGGAGTATTCAGGCTCTGTGGTGTGATACCTCTGTATAAAGGCAGGACTATGGCAGGTTGGAGTATTCAGGCTGTGTGGTGTGATACCTCTGTATAAAGGCAGGACTATGGCAGGTTGGAGTATTCAGGCTTTGTGGTGTGATACCTCTGTATAAAGGCAGGACTTTGGAAGGTGGGTGTATTCAGGCTTTGTGGTGTAATACCTCTGTATAAAGGCAGGACTATGGCAGGTTGGAGTATTCAGGCTTTGTGGTGTGATACCTCTGTATAAAGGCAGGACTATGGCAGGTTAGAGTATTCAGGCTTTGTGGTGTGATACCTCTGTATAAAGGCAGGACTATGGAAGGTTGGAGTATTCAGGCTTTGTGGTGTGATACCTCTGTATAAAGGCAGGACTTTGGAAGGTGGGTGTATTCAGGCTTTGTGGTGTAATACCTCTGTATAAAGGCAGGACTATGGCAGGTTAGAGTATTCAGGCTTTGTGGTGTGATACCTCTGTATAAAGGCAGGACTATGGCAGGTTGGAGTATTCAGGCTTTGTGGTGTGATACCTCTGTATAAAGGCAGGGCTTTGGAAGGTTAGAGTATTCAGGCTTTGTGGTGTGATACCTCTGTATAAAGGCAGGAGTATGGTATATTGGAGTATTCAGGCTTTGTGGTGTGATACCTCTGTATAAAGGCAGGACTATGGCAGGTTAGAGTATTCAGGCTTTGTGGTGTGATACCTCTGTATAAAGGCAGGACTTTCGAAGGTTGGTGTATTCAGGCTTTGTGGTGTGATACCTCTGTATAAAGGCAGGACTTTCGAAGGTTGGAGCATTCAGGCTTTGTGGTGTGATACCTCTGTATAAAGGCAGGACTTTGGAAGGTTGGAGCATTCAGGCTTTGTGGTGTGATACCTCTGTATAAAGGCAGGACTATGGCAGGTTGGAGTATTCTGGCTTTGTGGTGTGATACCTCTGTATAAAGGCAGGACTATGGCAGGTTGTAGTATTCAGGCTCTGTTGTGTGATACCTCTGTATAAAGGCAGGACTATGACTGGTTGGAGTATTCAGGCTTTGTGGTGTGATACCTCTGTATAAAGGCAGGACTATGGCAGGTTGGACTATTCAGGCTTTGTGGTGTGATACCTCTGTATAAAGGCAGGACTATGGCAGGTTGGAGTATTCAGGCTTTGTGGTGTGATACCTCTGTATAAAGGCAGGACTTTGGAAGTTTGGAGTATTCAGGCTTTGTGGTATGATTACCTCTGTATAAAAGCAGGACTATGGCAGGTTGGTGTATTCAGGCTTTGTGGTGTGATACCTCTGTATAAAGGCAGGACTTTGGCAGGTTGGAGTATTCAGGCTTTGTGGTGTGATCCCTCTGTATAAAGGCAGGACTTTGGAAGGTTGGAGTATTCAGGCTTTGTGGTATGATTACCTCTGTATAAAAGCAGGACTATGGCAGGTTGGAGTATTCAGGCTTTGTGGTGTGATACCTCTGTATAAAGGCAGGACTATGGGGCCTATTCATCAAAACATAATTATCACATGTGATAATTATGGTTTGAACTCGCGAGTTCAAACGCAGTTTAGGAGGCATTCATCATGCCTCCTGCCCTAAACTATCACTTCCGAAAAACTGCTGTTTCTGCGAAGCAGTTTTTCGGAAGCGAGAGACTTTTCTCTTGTCCCTCTTCAGTTTTCACTGCCTGTCTTCAAGCTGCGCATGCGACCGAATTAACCCCTTCCTTCCACTAACCTTGCTGGCGTCTTGTAAGGCTGCCGGCTACCCCAGTGTCGCCCGGAGCCTCCTCACCGCTGCCAGCTGCCAGAAGAACTCTCTTCCCGCCGTGGCCGCTGGAGACTGTGCGTTTCCCGCCCCCCGCTGAGACCTGCTACATCCTCGTTCCCTGCTGCAGCCGCTAGGTCCTCCGCCGGATCTTGTGCACCCCCGCTGACCGAGCGGAGCCCCCGCCGCCACTGCTGTGCGGGAGACCTACTCGCCTAAGCTGTTGCCGGAGACAGCCGGCCCCCCGTCATACCAGCTGCCTCTGTAGGATAACCGCCGCCTCTGCTGTGCCCTCTCCTGGCCCCAGCTCACAGAAGGACTGCTCTGGGAGCAGGTAAGTGGACACAGCAGGGAGGGATCTCCTCTGCTGTATCGGATGCTATTCGCCACCTCAGAGTGGCGAATAGCATCACTGTCAAGTTCCGAAAAAAATGCTTTTTCGGAACTTGATGAATACCGCAATTCCCACATCCCCATACTATAGTATGGGGACTGTATAGTACTATAGTAGGGGGGCTGTATAGTACTATAGTATGGGGACTGTATAGTACTATAGTATGGGGACTGTGGAAATTATCGATGCACAATTGTAACCAGGAGATATCTGTGATATCTCCTGTGTTACATGTTTGATGAATGGGGCTGACACATAATTTCCACAAAATTAGGTGAAAATCTTAATTTTCACCTGCTTTTGTGAAAATTAAGTGATGATGAATAGGCCCCTGAGGCAGGTTGGAGTATTCAGGCTTTGTGGTGTGATACCTCTGTATAAAGGCAGGACTTTGGAAGATGAGAGTATTCAGGCTTTGTGGTGTGATACCTCTGTATAAAGGCAGGACTATGGCATGTTGGTGTATTCAGGCTTTGTGGTGTGATACCTCTGTATAAAGGCAGGACTTTGGAAGGTTGAAGTATTCAGGCTTTGTGGTGTGATACCTCTGTATAAAGGCAGGACTTTGGAAGGTTGGAGTATTCAGGCTTTCTGGTGTGATACCTCTGTATAAAGGCAGGACTATGGCAGGTTGGCATATTCAGGCTTTGTGGTGTGATACCTCTGTATAAAGGCAGGACTTTGGAAGGTTGGAGTATTCAGGCTTTGTGGTGTGATACCTCTGTATAAAGGCAGGACTATGACAGGTTGGAGTATTCTGGCTCTGTGGTGTGATACCTCTGTATAAAGGCAGGACTATGGCAGGTTGGAGTATTCAGGCTCTGTGGTGTGATACCTCTGTATAAAGGCAGGACTATGGCAGGTTGGAGTATTCAGGCTTTGTGGTGTGATACCTCTGTATAAAGGCAGGACTTTGGAAGGTGGGTGTATTCAGGCTTTGTGGTGTGATACCTCTGTATAAAGGCAGGACTATGGCAGGGTAGAGTATTCGGGCTTTGTGGTGTGATACCTCTGTATAAAGGCAGGACTATGGCAGGTTAGAGTATTCAGGCTTTGTGGTGTGATACCTCTGTATAAAGGCAGGACTATGGCAGATTGGAGTATTCAGGCTTTGTGGTGTGATACCTCTGTATAAAGGCAGGACTTTGGAAGTGGGTGTATTCAGGCTTTGTGGTGTAATACCTCTGTATAAAGGCAGGACTATGGCAGGTTGGAGTATTCAGGCTTTGTGGTGTGATACCTCTGTATAAAGGCAGGACTATGGCAGGTTGGAGTATTCAGGCTCTGTGGTGTGATACCTCTGTATAAAGGCAGGACTATGGCAGGTTGGAGTATTCAGGCTCTGTGGTGTGATACCTCTGTATAAAGGCAGGACTATGGCAGGTTGGAGTATTCAGGCTCTGTGGTGTGATACCTCTGTATAAAGGCAGGACTATGGCAGGTTGGAGTATTCAGGCTCTGTGGTGTGATACCTCTGTATAAAGGCAGGACTATGGCAGGTTGGAGTATTCAGGCTCTGTGGTGTGATACCTCTGTATAAAGGCAGGACTATGGCAGGTTGGAGTATTCAGGCTTTGTGGTGTGATACCTCTGTATAAAGGCAGGACTTTGGAAGGTGGGTGTATTCAGGCTTTGTGGTGTAATACCTCTGTATAAAGGCAGGACTATGGCAGGTTGGAGTATTCAGGCTTTGTGGTGTGATACCTCTGTATAAAGGCAGGACTATGGCAGGTTAGAGTATTCAGGCTTTGTGGTGTGATACCTCTGTATAAAGGCAGGACTATGGAAGGTTGGAGTATTCAGGCTTTGTGGTGTGATACCTCTGTATAAAGGCAGGACTTTGGAAGGTGGGTGTATTCAGGCTTTGTGGTGTAATACATCTGTATAAAGGCAGGACTATGGCAGGTTAGAGTATTCAGGCTTTGTGGTGTGATACCTCTGTATAAAGGCAGGACTATGGCAGGTTGGAGTATTCAGGCTTTGTGGTGTGATACCTCTGTATAAAGGCAGGACTTTGGAAGGTTAGAGTATTCAGGCTTTGTGGTGTGATACCTCTGTATAAAGGCAGGACTATGGCAGATTGGAGTATTCAGGCTTTGTGATGTGATACCTCTGTATAAAGGCAGGACTATGGCAGGTTAGAGTATTCAGGCTTTGTGGTGTGATACCTCTGTATAAAGGCAGGACTATGGCAGATTGGAGTATTCAGGCTTTGTGGTGTGATACCTCTGTATAAAGGCAGGACTATGGCAGATTGGAGTATTCAGGCTTTGTGGTGTGATACCTCTGTATAAAGGCAGGACTTTGGAAGGTGGGTGTATTCAGGCTTTGTGGTGTAATACCTCTGTATAAAGGCAGGACTATGGCAGGTTGGAGTATTCAGGCTTTGTGGTGTGATACCTCTGTATAAAGGCAGGACTATGGCAGGTTGGAGTATTCAGGCTCTGTGGTGTGATACCTCTGTATAAAGGCAGGACTATGGCAGGTTGGAGTATTCAGGCTTTGTGGTGTGATACCTCTGTATAAAGGCAGGACTATTGCAGGTTGGAGTATTCAGGCTCTGTGGTGTGATACCTCTGTATAAAGGCAGGACTATGGCAGGTTGGAGTATTCAGGCTCTGTGGTGTGATACCTCTGTATAAAGGCAGGACTATGGCAGGTTGGAGTATTCAGGCTTTGTGGTGTGATACCTCTGTATAAAGGCAGGACTTTGGAAGGTGGGTGTATTCAGGCTTTGTGGTGTAATACCTCTGTATAAAGGCAGGACGATGGCAGGTTGGAGTATTCAGGCTTTGTGGTGTGATACCTCTGTACAAAGGCAGGACTATGGCAGGTTAGAGTATTCAGGCTTTGTGGTGTGATACCTCTGTATAAAGGCAGGACTATGGAAGGTTGGAGTATTCAGGCTTTGTGGTGTGATACCTCTGTATAAAGGCAGGACTTTGGAAGGTGGGTGTATTCAGGCTTTGTGGTGTAATACCTCTGTATAAAGGCAGGACTATGGCAGGTTGGAGTATTCAGGCTTTGTGGTGTGATACCTCTGTATAAAGGCAGGACTTTGGAAGGTTAGAGTATTCAGGCTTTGTGGTGTGATACCTCTGTATAAAGGCAGGAGTATGGGAAATTGGAGTATTCAGGCTTTGTGGTGTGATACCTCTGTATAAAGGCAGGACTATGGCAGGTTGGAGTATTCAGGCTTTGTGGTGTGATACCTCTGTATAAAGGCAGGACTATGGCAGGTTAGAGTATTCAGGCTTTGTGGTGTGATACCTCTGTATAAAGGCAGGACTATGGCAGATTGGAGTATTCAGGCTCTGTGATGTGATACCTCTGTATAAAGGCAGGACTATGGCAGGGTGGAGTATTCAGGCTTTGCTTTTACACCAGGCCAACTAGAAAAGACAACTGTAATGATTTCAAAGCCGAAATTGTTGCTACTCATCAGCCTGGAAAAGGTTACATACAAGTAAATCATTGTACAGGGAGAATGATTCTCTCCAAATGGAGGACATTAGAGACAGCTGCAAATATTCTTAGAAATGATTGTCCCAGAAAATTCCCCAAAAGTCCAGACCGTCTGCAGCTCGGACAAAGTGCAAATAGCGCAAACACTACATACAGAGATCTGCAGGCCCCTGTCAGCATGGTAAAGGCACGCACCCGGCCGCTGAGAAACTACGCTAATGAACCCAATGGCAATGACACCACAGCACAAGAACCAGACGCCCACCACCACATAATGCCGCCCACTTCCCTTTTCTCACATCCGCAATACCTCGCTAGACAGCGAAAACATCGGTAACATTGAGAACCATGGAACCTATTACCATAATAGTGGTTGACCTGACCTCACTCAGAATTTGGGCCGCTCCCTGTGTGCATCTAAAGCTCTGGCTGCATCTTCGGTCGCAGTGGCTTCATTATGCATGCCCCTGTAACGGCGATCAAATGCACCAGCACGCCTGCATTTCTCTGACCTCCCCGCGTCACCAAAGTAGAGAGTGATAACCTACCAACCAATCAACTCCTAACTGCCATGTTACAGGCTGTTTGAAAAATGGTAGTTAGGAGCTGATTGGTTGGTACTTTATCACTTTTCAAGGCTTAGTACATCTCCCCCATGAGCTGTGCACAAAATGAGTGACCTCAGACATGACTGCAGTGAAGTAGTGTGAGGAGGAGAGGCCAGCTGCTCAGATATGGATGATGAAACTCAAACTCACACAGGACGCCATTACTTCCAGTTATTTCTGCTAATGGTGGTTGTACTTATGTTTTCACACATTAATCTGATTTATTTGTTTGTTGCATGACCATGTAATATCTGATTTCTGTTACTGTGCATGAAATTAGACTAACTTAGAACTCTGGGCCTGATTCAGACCCGCTCACAAGTGCTGAGCGCTCGCAAGCGGGTCAATGGTAGCCCAGTGCGCATGCGCACGACGGAGCCGGCTCCGTCGTGCGCATGCGCGAGACCCGGATAGCTACGGGTAAACTGTCGCTCCGGGTCTCGTACCAAAGGGGGCGTGCTGTCGATGTTGAGTGATGTCAGTGGGAGTGCCTTCGGCTCTGTTAGAGCCGAAAGCACTCTGGGGCTTGCGGCAACGAGACCCTACCACAAGGGTCTCGTCGCAAGCCCGTTGGTCGCGATGGTCTTGACCATCGTGACCATCTTCCTGGCCGCTCGCTGTAGCTGTGGGCTCGCTATAACTGTGGTTGGTCACCCACAGCTATGCGAGCGGCCAGGAGGCCGTTCAAAAAAAAAAATAGCCCGGCCCTGATTGTCAGCGCGTCCGGCTCTGAACAGGCCCTCTGGGAGGTCACTGTGCTCTGTTAGCTGCAACCTGATTGACAGGCTGCCGACAGGGTTTATGACTCTTTGGAATAGTTTTATGCCATTGCACACTAGACCCTTTCCAGAAACCCTGCTCCCAATGGTATTTTTCGACCAAAATTCTGTGATCAAGACGTCTTTTAAAGTGATATCCACATGGGCACGGCTAGCATCATCGCATGCGCATAGTGGTTTAACCAGCCAGTCCCCATTGTCGGGTATACACTGGCGTAACTATAGAGGGTGCAAGGGGGGCCTGCCGACCCAGTAACAAACCCCCTGCACCCTGCCAAGTACAGCCAGTGCCGATGCCTTTTTTAATCAGGAGCCGGTCGTGAGCCAATAGGAACTCTTGGACCAGCAGCCAATCAGCAGCGGCTGCTGGTCCACGATTGGCTCGTGATCGGTGCCTGATTAAAAATGACGTTGGCTCTCTTAGAAGCTGGGAGGAGGCGTGGCTATGATGACATTCGCAGACCACAGCCACGCCTCCTCCCAGCTTTAGTGAGAAGGGATGGATCGGTGTGCCGGGCTCAGGAGGAGGTAAGTATTACGGGGCAGGGGCGGTGTAAGTATTACGAGCTTGGGTAGGGGGCAGGGGCGTATCTATAATGGGTGCAGGGTGTGCGGGACACACAGGCCCCTGGGTCCAGGGGTGCCCCGCACCTCACACCATGCACCCATAGTATTACTTACCTCTCCGGAGTCCCACGTCGGCACGGGGGCCCGGCGCTGTAAAAACTACTGGAAAATGACCGGGAAAATGGCCGCCGGGGCCATTTTTCCGTCGTTTGCGCATGCGCAGTACAGGGAAAATTGCCACCACGGCCATTTTCCCGGTGACCTGTGAATACTCTATAGACTCTGGGCGCACTCTAGTGCCCCAAGTCTATAACTCCGGCGCTGGCCGCGCACAGCTCAGTGCACTGCCGGGCACTGGACAGAGAGAAGGCGGCCTGTGTCGGAGAAACGCCCCTGGTAGGGGACACAAGGAAATTTTGCTATGTGGCCCCCACATACCTCTGGTTACACCTTGCGGGTATAACTAATATTATCCTGAGATGGCTTTAGCTTGCAGCATAAAGCTAAGCTTTGCACCTGTTAGTAAATTGTCTTTGGACTCCGTTCCCGTAGCCGCTTGTTAAATTGCAAAGCTGGGTACACGCTTACCCGACCCAATGGCTGACCAATCGGCCAATTAGATAAGCTATACACTCTTACTAATCAGCTGCTCAATTTGTATATCCAGAAACCACAACTGGGCGGGCATTTAAATGTTGCCCGCCCAGTGGTGATGTCAGTGTCCGCGGTTCCTGCGGGCAGTGCGCGGGTCACCTGTACACACAGGCAGATGTACCAATATATCCGCTTAGGCTGTGCTGCAGGGCGACCTGTTACGTCATACCTAGACGCACTTGGTGATATGTCGCCAGCATAAGAAGCAGAAACAGAGCCTTCTGTCATTTTCACCAGAAATTTCACTTATGGTTTAAAGTTATACCAAGTGTGTAAAGTGAAGTGTGTGCCATTGTGCGGTGTGTGTAATGTGTTTCAATTGTTGGCCTTAAAAAGTGCTCCTAACATACATTAATAAAGTAACTCCTAGTTTGAGTCTCCACTTGTCCTGCCACATGCCATCCCCCCCTAACATTTCTAATTCACCTGCGATATATATAAAGAAATGTGGACATGTCATAACTTTCTGAGAAACTGCCAAATAACATACAGGGCTGTATTACGCTGCACAAAGTTCTGTCCAAACCTCTAAAATAAGCCTATAAATGCCTGTAATATAGGTTGGGGTGAACACACAAAAAAGAGTGTCTCTAAGAAATGATTTGCAGAACCAGAGGCATAAAGTTAGTCAGCATTTCGGAGGACGCTGTCTGTGATTTCACTAGGAATCGGTGACATACTGGTATATTGAATTTGTTATACTGTATCCTCATTGCTTCTCCCTATAAAATGGCTGCTGTCCCTGTGCTTATGTTATTGGTTACATTTTCCTAAATGCAAATCTTCAGGACATAAGTGGAAAAGATATTTCCCATTATGGTTATATGCTTGGTGTGTGAATATAAAATGATTTGAATGGAAAATGTAGCACAACCAACCTATGCATCTGTCAAGGGCAGGGGTCAGGGAAGTTTTTGACCTTTTACCCCAAAATATATTTACCCCCTTGATTTGAAAGGAAAGAAATCATATAGTAGTGCCCCCATATAATGCCTCTGTAGTATTGCCCCCATAGTTATGCCCCTGTAGTAGTGCCCCCATATAATGCCACTGTGGTAGTGCCCCCATAGTTATGCCCCTGTAGAAGTGCCCCCATATAATGCCCCTGTAGTAGTGCCCCCATATAATGCCTCTGTAGTAGTGCCCCCATAGTTATGCCCCTGTAGTAGTGCCCCCATATAATGCCACTGTGGTAGTGCCCCCATAGTTATGCCCCTGTAGTAGTGCCCCCATATAATGCCCCTGTAGTAGTGCCCCCATAGTTATGCCCCTGTAGTAGTGCCCCATATAATGCCCCTGTAGTGGTGCCCCTGTAGTAGTGCCCCCATATAATGCACCTGTAGTAGTGCCCCTATAGTTATGCCCCTGTAGTAGTGCCCCCATATAATGCCCCTGTAGTGCCGTTTGTACAAAAAAAGAAAAAAAAAACCACTTACCTTAATCCCCGCTCCTGCATCCGCCGCCGTCCTGTCCGCCCGGCTGCTCCTCGGAACTATGGGAGAGATGTCATGACGTCTCTCCCATAGTGCGCATGGAGAGAGGCGGAAGCTGGAGTTCAGAAGAGAACTCCAGCCTCCGGCTAACGCAGCGATGCAGGAAAGGAGCCGGGCGCCCGCTGGTAATAACATCTCAGCGGGCGTCCAGCTTAGAACCTACCTGAGGCACAGCCGGGCATGCATATGAATCATTCTATATTATAGAATGATTCATATGCATGCCCGGCTGTCCGGCCATTACCCCCAGGAATTTACCCATGTGGGGTAATTTACCCCTGTTCCCTGACCACTGGTCAAGGGGAAGAGGGAACAGTAAACTGATAAACTAAAGCTGGGTACACACGTAAAGATTCTCTGTCCAACCATCCAACTAGTTGATTGGTTGGAATGAAAATCTGGTATGAAAGCAAATGACAATCAGCAATTTGCTCCCAAACACAGGAAAATGGACAAAAACTGTTGTTTGAACAAATTGATTAAATCAAACATTTAACAAACTTGTCTGATGACCATTTTCATCTGTTTTCTGGCATTTAGGAGCAAATTGCTGATCATCAGTTACTCCCATATGTTACCAGATTTTCATTCCAACCAATCAACTAGTTGGATGGTTGGACAGAAAATCTTTACGTGTGTATGCAGCATAAGAGTAATGTGCAAACTATCAGTACAAAGAGTAAAGGGAACTCCCTGTATAATGGGAAGCATGATATCATACATAGCACAGGTTTATAGGTTGATATAATGTGTACATGTGATAACCGCAATAAAGTATCACTGCTTTACAGAACCAAAGCCCGTCATATGTCCGTCATGCCTGAAACATGCCTTATGTATTAGACGCATTAACATTTTCCTTTTCTTGCCGTGTTATCCTTATCTTTGTCAGCAACTTAAAAATAGAAACTCAAAAAAAAAAAAACACTTGCTAACTGCCTGAAGCGCACGTACACAGGCTCTATAGGCACATGGCTGAGATGGCGCCCCCTGCTGGTCGTGGCCTGATCTCAAAATAAAGCCCTGTTCATTTTCAAGCATTAAAATATATGGAATATTGGGCCTGATTCAGAGGCGCTCGCAAAAAGCAAGCACTCGCTCTGAATCAGGGCGGGCGCTGTTTTTTTTTAGGAGCGGCCTCCTGGCTGCTCGCATAGCTGTGGGTGACCACCCACAGCTATAGCGAGCGGCCATGATGATGGTCACGATGGTCAAGACCATCGCGACCATCGGGCTTGCGACGAGACCCTTGTGGTAGGGTCTCGTGGCCGCAAGCCCCAGAGAGCTTCTGGCTCAAATAGAGCCGGAATCTCTCTCACTGACATCACTGGTGATGTCAGTGTGGCCGCCCACAAACGGCAGGCGTTCGCTTGGGAACGCCTCCGTTTGTGAAGCCACCCCCTGGCCACGCCTACAAAACGGGGCTAGCTGTCGATCAACATCGACAGCCGCCCCTTTTGTAGTGAGTCCCGGAGCGAGTGCTTTTTGCGCTCGCTCTGGGGCTCGCGCACGAGCACTGCGCATGCCACGCATGTGCACTGGGCCACCATCGACCCGGTTGTGAGTGCTCAGCGCTTGCGACCAGGTCTGAATCAGGCCCTTTATCTTTACTAACGTGTGTCCTTTGAGAGCCTGATTAAGTAAGAGGCGCACGTAGTGTCAATGCTGCACACAAGCGTCCGAAATTTCCAATCAGCGCATGCATCAGAATCAGACTGCGCATTGCGTCCCTACGGTTACTGCACAAAGACGCAGGCCAAAATTCCATGCAGGTCCATGTAATTTCGGGGGGGGGGGGCTTTCTGGGAGGTCACAGGGTGAGTGCTAGCCAGGTGAGTGCGTGTCGCGGTTAGGAAACCCATTGGCTGCGCTATCATCATAAAGACTCAGTCACGGTTGCGTTCAAAGACGCATTTGCGGCTGCAATATCGCCCGCCTCTGAATCAGGCCCTGAATGAGCGCACAAGGCTTTAAACTTTAAAGAAAAATAACTCAAAAAGTTTTCGGACTTGTCTTGCACTTGTCTGGTAGAACGAGATTTAATGTTGTGGAATGAGATGATGTTGTAGCCTGCGTGTGCGATCCCGTACGCAGATAAAAGGGTTCTGATGTCTCCGTACAGGTGGCCATTCTGCGTCACTATAGGGTTACTACGATGGGCGATTATTGAATGATCTGTGACGCCGGCTGCGTATTTGTACCTAGTTGTTTGGACTTGCGATGGCCTTGGTGGGCGTCTCAATACATATCCCGGCAGCTACATCATTAGCATATTTTCGGACAGCAGCTGCGATTGCATTGGTGTACTGTCAGTTACTGACCTAGCATTCAGTAATGTATACAGCATTAGCCAGCATTTCCTATGTTTATCCAGTTAGCTATGAGCAAGGATCAAAGCAACTCTGTAACCCATAATTACCAGCGGCTTGCTGCCCATCATGACACTGAGTGCAATGTCCTCTCTGACCTTCTAAGACATATGACCCTGCAGATGCTCCAAGCTGCGCTATAAACACAGGCAGAAGGCCAGCAACCTCCAGGCCGCTGCTGGCCACTGAGCACTACCTCCCACACTGCTACAGATCACTCATTGGCGGGTTTGCAGCTCTTAGGTGTCCATGTGTGGCAAGGTGTGACAGACACGTATATCAGCATGCCTAATAACGGACCTAATTATTAAGATCAGATTAATATCGGGCATCATGGAAATTTCCTGGTCACACGCTCTGCAATATCGGCTCTATTGCCCAATATCGGCTCTAATATTGCAGTAATTATAGGCAGAACTAGTGATAAAACTATCATGTCAGTAATTTAATCCATTCTAAGCCACATGCTTATTTACCCCGCTTCCATTCTCCATGTGCCCAGCAACATGTGATTTTCTTTTTTTCATATTTATCAACTTGCCTATCATGTGATTTTGTTTTTGTCATTTTATATATATTTGCCTGTGCAAGTGTGTGCTTATGTGTTAATGCCCGAAGACATCATCACAAGGTCAGGTGTTGTTATTGCCTATCACCGATATGCTACATTTCTTCATCATCAGCAACATGTTTCTTCTGTCCCTCTTTTGCACCTCAGTTCATTTCCCTTCCCCATTACCGAGTTTAACCCTACATTACTCATTTCACTGTAATACCCTCTTTTAGCCCCCCCTCCCCCCATTTATTTGGTAGCTTAATAAGTAGCAAGTGCGTTATGTTTGTATGAGGGATTCCAGCTGTCATCCTGATTCAGAGATCACACACAGTTGGCCGATGTTTAAGGCTGGGCATGCGTCTATATCGTACAGTGTGTGCGTCCCAATTGTCCGCACATAGATGCACAAAATCCAGTGTGCACATGAAAATGGATGGAGGGTGGCATATCCGGCACACGCAGGGTTAGTGTCTGATAGGAATGTCGCAGACGTGTCACGGGCATGTCAACGAAAGCGGACGCACAACCGCCTTAAGTAAAATCTTTTAGTATTTCTCCACTAAACTAGTGCTGGGTTTACCCTTATTAGTGATTTGAATTAATCATGAGCTGATGAGAGCAAGTGGACATCAGGGGCGGCTCAAGGTGAGGGCTGTCAGTTGCCCGGAGCGCAGTAGCCGGAAGGGGACAGCCGCTGTCAGCCCGGCCCCTCAGTCTCCAGATACTTTCGCCTCCCCTCCTGGTGCGAGCAACTGCAGCCTCACCTCTGCTACATCCTACCTGTCTTCTGCTGCATCCAGCCCCCTGGTCCAACTCCATCCTGCCTCCCCTCCTGGTGCGAGCAGCTGCAGCCTCACCTCTGCTACATCCTACCTGTCTTCTGCTGCGTCCAGCCCCCTGGTCCAACTCTATCCTGCCTGCCCTCCTGGTGCGAGCACCTGCAGCCTCTCATCTGTTACATCCTACCTGTCTACTGCTGCATCCAGCCCCCTGGCAGTGGCGTCCCTCCCTGCGGTGTCACCTGGTGCGGGGAGGGATGCTGTGTGCATGGCACCAAAAAAGGGGTGTGGCCTCACTGGCAGGGCATGGCTACAGGGGAAGGGGCGTGGCCTTGTGGCCAAAGCATCGTGGTCTCGTCACCGTGTTTTTTACTGGGGGCAGGGGGGATGCCGGAGGTGCGGACTGTCCTGTATGCAGTGCTGGACGTCTCCCTGTCTCCTGTCACTCCTGTCACTGAGGGGGAGTCTGTACCTTGGTGTCACCCTCTGTTGGGGACAATTGGGTGCGGCCCGCACCCCCTTTGTGATGCCACTGCCCTGAGGTCCAACTCCGTCCTGCCTCCCCTCCAGGCATTATCTAAGGGGGAGATATATATGCCTTCTAAAGGAAGGGGATAAGTTGCCCGTAGCAACCAATCAGAATTTGAGGTAGCATTTATGAAGTACATTCTATAAAGTGATAGGTAAAAGCTGATTGGTTGCTGTGGGTGATATATCTACATGTCCACATCTCCCCATAGTAAAGGCTTGGTACATCTCCCCATGGTAAAGGCTTGGTACATCTCCCCATAAATGAGATTCAGACCTTTATTCCTTTTCTAACAACAACATATAACATCTGACAGCTTTCCTTTGGTCATTTTAGAAACATTGTAGCAATACTTTATATCTATATACTGTATGTACCAGCTTGTATACATTTACTGCCCTATAACCAGACTTTTTATTTTGTTTTTATTTCTCTCTCACCCCGTACAAGATATCCTTCATTACCAGATATTTTTGCCACTTATTACAGCAAACAAATATAGCAGCAACTTTTAACATTACACCTGCTGTATGTATATCGATAATCTGTTGTGTTCCTTAATGGCAATGTACTTTCTTGTTGTTTTATGGCGTCTGGCACACAGAGCGCCTGACACAGAGGTGGACGGAGTATCCATGTTTGTGCTGTTTAGCTTTTTTTTCGACTGCGCATGTGCTGATAGTCATAGAAACGCCCACGGCGCATGTGCTGATAGTTATAGAAACACCCACGGCGCATGTGCTGATAGTCATAGAAACGCCCTCGGCGCATGTGCTGATAGTCATAGAAACACCCACGGCGCATGTGCTGATAGTCATAGAAACGCCCTCGGCGCATGTGCTGATAGTCATAGAAACGCCCACGGCGCATGCGTACCACTGAGTATGCTGAGACTGATCTTGTGAATAGAGCCACATGTAATACAGCTGGCGGCAGACAGCCATGAGCATTCCTGGGAGGTGGACGCAAAAAAAGCCACATCATGGGCGTGTTATGGGCGTGTTATGGGCATGTTAGTGAACACAGGGCCTGATTCAGACCCGGTCGCAAGTGATGTGACCGCTCGCAACCGGGTCGATGGTGGGCCAGTGCGCATGCGCACGACGAAGCCGGCTCCATCGTGCGCATGCGCGAGACCCAGATAGCGACGGGCACTCCGTTGCTCCGGGTCTCATACCAAAGGGGGCGTGCTGTCGATGGTGAGTGACAGCACGCCCCCTTTGGTGGGCGGGCCGGGGGAGTGGCTGCCCACACCGAGGCGTTCCTATGTGAACGCCTCCGTTTGGGGGCGGCCCCACTGACATCACGAGTGATGTCAGTGGGAGAGATTTCGGCTCTGTTAGAGCCGAAATCTCTCTGGGGCTTGCGGAAACGAGACCCTACCACAAGGGTCTCGTCGCAAGCCCGATGGTCGCGATGGTCTTGACCATCGCGACCATCTTCCTGGCCGCACGCTATAGCTGTGGGTGGTCACCCACAGCTATGCGAGTGGCCAGGAGGCCGTTCTTAAAAAAAAAAAAGACCGGCCCTGATTCAGAGCGAGCACTCTGTCAGAGCGTCTGGCTCTAAATCAGGGCCACAGAGCCGCAGCTCCAGGCCATGATTTCAGAAGGAGACACTGCGCCAGCCATAGGGCGCTGTAAGTGTTCTTGGTCATCGTGATGGTGAGTGTTTGAAGTCAGTGGCAGATTCCCACGGTACGTGGACACTGAAAGGGGCGTCTCAGAGCTTGCCATCTCCGGCGCTTGCCGTTACAGAAGGGGAATGCTGAGACTAACATATGCCTATTATCGCAGCAGCCAATCCGAAAAAAATGGCTGCCGTGACGGCTTTAGCGCCCACCTATGAATCAGGTCCGGAGTCAAAGCTGCTTATAGTGCAACCAGTAATCCACATACAAACACTGACTGGTAATACTAGGCCCTAGCAATATACTCTACATGTATTTGCATATGTCCAGCTAACCTATGGCAAAGTCACATTTAGTACTTACCTTACTCATGAGAATGGGGACTGTCTTTATGGCAGGTGGTCATTTTGTCTGTGTAAAGTGTGCTGGAAGTACAACATGGCAGCACAAAATGGATCCCATTACTAGTACAGGACAGGGCTGAATTTCTGCCAGGTCTCAGCTGCTGCAATATTCAGGTCATTTTGCCGTGTCTGTGTAAGCAGCCATATGTCCCTCAGCACGGAAAGGCTTGTCCCCTGACAATGCGCCATCCCCAGCCCTGCATCACATTTCTGTAGCCTTGATCCACAAACTGACATCTAATTTCTACACTGCCCTAAATAAACAAAATATCCCTATTCCGTACTTTACTAGCAACCCCTTCACTCCGTTCTGCCCTCTCACCAGCGCGCCTGTCCCGCTCTGTAAAGCTCTATGGGAATGTAGGTGCACTGGTGTAAGAGGCCTCACACAGAAGGTCCCAAGCTGCTCCTGTTCTGCCGAGCCACTGTATTTTGCTTCCTAGATGACCATCTTATTCTGAATAATGGCGATTCCCGCCAAGTCTAGTTACTGTTGGCCATGGTTGAAGCCATAAGGCCAGGTTACTCATATGTTCACTATCCATATATCTGTATGCTCATCACCATGGGCGCCACACCAAATAGGGGAGTCACACCAACTGCCAGCCATGTGCGGCAACGTTTGGGGTGGCAGTTGGTGTGGCTTCCCTATTAGAACTTTGGACTGTGCTGCGGCCTCACCTCTGGAGCCGCCACTGCGCTATCACTTGATTCTCATCATTATATTAATTCTGCTCACCAATAACAACTCAGGTGTTGTCTCTTCTGTAACATTAATGCTGTCTCCCTGTCTGGCTGTCACCACCCAGGGCTGTGTCATTCCATACTAGCAATTTGTTAAATATTGTTTGTGACACAGACCTCTGACCAATTTGCCTTGTCCCTGCCTCCAGGCAGCCGCCTCTGGTGCCTTCTGCTCTGTGATCATTTGCAATGAATGTGGGCTAAACAGTCTCCTTACAAACACAGGTCAGACAAGGCCTATCCGGGTGACATGGCGGATACATTCCTGCCTGGGGCACTTGCAAACCACGGCTATCCCAAATCCTGCCATGCAGAGCGTGGCACCTCAACATATTTCCTCAGTCATATGTGACACAAAGAAGGGAGGGATTGGGGTGCAGGGCTGGTTGTGTACTAGACCCAACATTGCAGAATAAAAGACAATTTGATAGAAATAATATATTCTGCTTAGGTGGAAGAACAAGTTTAATAAGATTTATTTTCCTATGTTACATATGAAGTGTATTCATTAATTACATGAGCACAGTTTTGGCACATATGTAAATTAAATACTTATCCACCAATCAAATGCTACTGTAGCTGTCACTAATGTGATTGACGGACAGTCGGGTCCATGTGCAATTAAAGCACATGTTATTATGATCACAGATTGAAACAATCTGATAATAAGCTCACAATCTGATCATTGGTTAGGAAATGCTTCTCCCAGAGATATAGCAATCTAGAGCACGCACATACTATAAATTAGGCAAATGACAATATACCACCGCACTCCTGCTCATTTGCAATTGAAAGTTCTTCTACCAAGATGATCAGATTTGCAATTTGCAACAGGTCAGCTACTTGTTAATGCACTGAGGACCTGTTCAGCAGAGGACGATATGGCAATCACAGCAGGGATTACAGCACTATATGCTAATGCTTCCAAAGCTTACCCGTGCATAGGGACACCCGCGGCTGCCTTCTCCTACATGTCCAATGTCGCTCTCCTGCATAAACATCGGTAATATCGACGCACATCGGGTAGTCACCCAGCATGTAAGGCAAGTCTGACCAGCCGCAAACACTGCAGCTCTCCTGACACGCAGAGAGGTTTCATGCTGCACAGGAGATCGCAACGGTTAATTTATACGGCGATCAAATGGTCAGACGCGCCTGCGTTCTTCTATCGGGTTGGGTACGGGAGGCCGGAGCTCAGGATCCTGGTGGTCAAAATTCAGATGCCGGCATACCACAGGCAAGGGCGCCGAGAGGGGGGGGGAGCGGGTACTGTTTACCCGGGCCCGGGCTTACTGAGGGGCCCGGCGGTGGCCCAGGTCCGGCGCCACCCCTCCCTTCTCTCACTCTCACAGCAGCCCCCCCACACAGCGTGTGCTGAGCAGCAGCCACAGCAGTCTCCTTTGCCTGTGGGGGGGAGCGATCACACTGATCGCGCCCCCCCCCTGGCTTTGTGCCGGGCTGAGGGGCTCACAGCACCCCCCTCCCCGGCGCACAGCTTTGCGACGCTGCAAAAGTGGTTTGTTTTGCTCAAGGAGGCGTGGCCACGCCTCCCGCGATTAAGCCACGCCCCCTGTACCTAGGCCCGGCAGGGCTCCCTACGGCCCTGACCACAGGGTTAGGATACTGTCACATAACCCTTCTCTCACCTCTGACCCCTAACCCTCCCTCCTGCCTAAACCTAACCCTCACCCCCTAGTGCCTAACCCTAACCCCTCACACCCCCCTAACCCCAATACTTAACTTCTGGATGCTGGCACCGGGATTCTGACAGGTGTCTGTTGCCAGGATATTGACCGCTTTCCCTTCTAACCACCCCCCATTACCACCCCCAAACGCAGACTACCTGTCACTCACTGTGCGAGTGGTTCCTCTGTACGAATGTAACCACACTGCAATCACTGCACATGCACTGCGCAGCTTACACACATGTACAGTGACAAACTATCACTCGTATGTAAATATCGGCATTGCACCTGCGGCTGAATCATTAACCGGCACGCACAGAGTACAAAATGCTCTGCTCCTGGATTTCCTTCTAAGTTTATGATTGCAGCCACCTGTGGTGAAACACCTGTCTCATCAATTAAGTCCATACATGCCTACCCTCCCGGTTTTCGAGGGAGGCTCACAATTTTTCGGGTAACCCCCCGCACCCCCGGAAGGGTGGACACTCTTATCCCGCATTCGGAATGGGGAGAATGTTAGCGGGGATTGGTGGTTCTGAGCGTTGGGGGTGGGGCCTAATGACACGATTATAGTTGAAATATGCATAACCGCTGTGAATTTCCATGGGGCTTAACAGCGCGATTCCCGCGAGGGGGCAGGGCTTAATGACGTGTTCCGACTGGCCCACTCCCAACTCTGCCTACCTGCATCACCTCCCCGGGCATCTCCCGGTTGAGGAACATTAAATAGTCGGCAAGTATGCAATTAACTAGTTCAACACAGGTGGCTGCAATCATACATTAGGTGGGAAGTCCAGGAGCAGAGCATTTTGTACCTGATGGAACGGGTCATGTTGGCTAGGCGTGCGCAGAACGCAACAATCAACTGATTTTGTGCGTCTTTGCAATTGCGTTCCTTGCTGAATCAGGCCCTATGTTTGGTAAGGACATAGCTGAACAAGGGATCCAATAAACCACAATAGCAGCAGCAAGTGTCGGCTCCCCTAAAACCTAGCTCGTGTCCACGGTACCTGCCCCTCGGGTTGGACAGGTGTAACACACGTCCTGCTGTGATTAGGACCAGGCAGTTGTAGCTGTGTACTCCTGATTTCATTTGTAACCAATCCCCAGGAGGCCAGAAGGTGAGACACTGCCGATGTGCTAATTATCCAAACTCCCAGCCTGGCTAATTGTAAATCACACTGACTGACACTGGATGGGCTCCCTGAAATGCTAAATCTGATGAATCCTTCCTGCCTGTACGATGACCAGGCCTGGTAACGTCTGGTAATTAGCTCCCAGCAGGGTCTGCTCTTACAGATCAAATTGAATATCAGCATCAATGCAACAATGGCCAGACCTATAGAGAATCCCAGTTTGAAACTGGTTTCTATAATTCAAAAGTTAACAGTATACGACTGATCCCACCAAGACCAGTGTCCAGTATGGGGACTCATGAACGTGTCGGAATTAGATTATATCTGACCACTTATTTGGTATGTCAGAGGCCTGCTAGTATGGCTGCAAGAGGCCTGTATACGCTGGGCGTCAGGGACGAACTGCAGCCATCTACCAACCACATTGTCCAATAGCCATCCAATTGATTTCGGTCAGATTACTATCAGCCTGGTGGATGTTTTTCAGCCACACATACGGCGATATTGGGCCAATTGTCCTTCATTAACGGCAATTTGGCAGAGTGGGCAATGGCGGTCATTGTACTGGTGCAAATGGGTAGTGAGTGACCAGTCATTAGTAATACCTCTTTTCTACCAAAAACCCGGGTCCAACCTGGGTTTTTGGACATGGTTCCAACCCAGGTCAGACCCCATTTACACTGCACCTTCGATCTGGGTTATTCCCAGGTCAGCCCTGTTCACATTAAACTCAGGTCTGCCCTGCTAAACCTGTGAGGTCATAAAAAGTGGGAGGTGACTGCTCCGTAACCACCAATCAGCTCATTTTAGGCATGACCTAGGTCAGATAAGCCGGGTTGCGCCGTTTACACTGCACCATTACCCGGGTCCATCCTGGGTCCAACCCTGGTAGCTACCTGGGTTGGATTGCTGGGTCACTTGACCTGGGTTATTTTTCAGGGACCCTTTTACACTGAGCTGAGACCCAGGTTTTTGCTCTGGTGTAAAAGGGATATAAGATATGTCGGGTTCAATGCAAGTAAGAGCTAAAGACAGCAAATGTGTAGATTGGATGCAATGGTTAAAGTTGTATAATTTAATTTAATGAGGGCAGAGAACCTATTATTCTTATTAACTTATTAACACAGGGATGGGGGGGATATGGAGCGGGCAGCACTGAATGAGCCTGCACCCACTAAGTGGGCGGACACACATGATCCGAGTCGCCAGTGAGAAAAATG